>OY747703.1:47386295-48058795 GCA_963556495.2 Valencia hispanica | reverse complement strand
TGGATATCGACAGTCTTAAACCAACTCCGAGCTCAAAAACGTAATAAAAGGTTTTGTTAATGCGGTTTTAGGAACCTTTAAACTGCTGTCCCATTTGTATTAATACTCATTTCCAGAGAAGCCGAGGAAGATTTAAACAGGAACACGGAGGTGGGAGGCAGGGAACTATCCATGATCTTCCTTTGTGAAACACTGAGCACGGAAGATGAACTGTGATACAAAAAGGTAAGGCAACATAAAAATTGCTAGCACTGAGCTAAACTGCTATATTTTTTGAACTGCTTTACTTTTATAATCACCGTTACTGTGACTGGAGAAACTGGGGGTCCTATATGTCCCCTTCTCAGTGTGCTGCTGAATTCACGAGTAAAGCGTGTATGTTATGTTACGCGCCGCTTACGAGTCCGGTGGAAAGCAGGGGTTAGCTTTAGCCATGAGGACCAACTAATCTGGATTTATACAAAACGAAGATCCCCAAAGTAAATAATAGTGCATTCAAGAGTTTACCTGCTTAAATGACTTGACTTTACAAACATTTTGATTTAAGAAATCATCTGAGGACACATCTGCACTCTTTGGGACACCATATATTCAGGAACCACGCTAAAAATCCTAACAGGCATTACCCGTATGTGTTTTATAAAAATAAAAAAAACGCATTCCTGAAACTATTTTAATTTCATAGAAGCACTAACAAAAGAGAGTATACACGCGAGATCATTTAGCGCACTAAAGGGGGAAAAAAAACTCCTGATTCTGATCCTTCACCATATTGACCAGATGGAAAAAAAGAAGCAACAGGAGGACTAATGAGGAAGCCTAGAGATAACAGGACACTTACAGCACCATGTTAGCACTGAAAAAATGGAGGGTAGGAAATTTCATCAAAACTTAAAGAAAAATGCTCGATTCAATGGCCCAAAAACAACAAACATGAGAACGAAAACTTTGATTCCTGTCAGTTCTGTCTATGAGTCCTGACTGTTGAAATTAAAACGACTTTATTCTAGAGACATCCATGTTGGAGCTAAATAATATTGTAGTGTGAACAACTTATTGTATAATCCTGAATTTAGATTTGTAAGCAACTGAACCTGTCGCTGAAAACGTTGAATGAATTTTTTTTCAGAGCTGAATTAGTTCTTGCTGCACATCTGTCAAACACAAATATCTCTCACATGTCGCCTCCAAACAGAAAACAGGAAAGCTATGTTTCACAAAAAGTGGAATTGATAGCTTACAGGATTAATTTATATCTAGCTGAATCATGGAGCACAACAGGGTTAAACTGGAGACCGAAACTTTATACGATTTTTAAATTTGGACACTCCGTACTTTAGCTTTCTCTGGACAGACCCTAGAAATGTTTTAAAGAAATAAAAGTAGCCCAGAAATTTGTCAGAAAACTAGCAGCCCGCGTCTGCTAGGAGAATGTTTAAATCGATGTCGAGCCAAATTAATCTGAAGCATGTGTGGTAACAATATTTATTGCGATATATTCTTTTCTTCTGTTTATATACAGTATGTCAAAATTACTGTTTTTGAACAGTCTCACATACCAGCAGAACGACTTCAAAAAAGTACAAAATGCCATTTAAATCACATTTACTGCGCAAAATGCAATTTAAAAAAAATACATTTTAGATTCAGCTGCATTTCTGCACACTGTATGGTCTTATACCAACTGGTGTTTATAAATGCTGCGTGAAACAGCAAGAGTAGCTCATTTTATGAACAGTGTTCAGTCTTAATCAAAAATCACCAAATGTCTCCTCTACAAACTTCTACAATAACCCAGCCAATCACCTCTGCCCCTACAAGCTTTCTCCTGCAGCAACTCCCAAATACACTTATTTCATTTGTTTCCATCGATTATGTTTTGCTGAGGTACACAATCATATAGAGGTACTAACTTGCAAATAAATGTAGTAGAAAAATCTGGGGGGGGGGGCAAAACAGAAACAAAAGAAATAGAGCAATAAAGCTTCTTACATTCATGTCACAGAAGGAGCCCAGGATGTTGCTTTCATGAGTGGAAATGTCCTGGAAATAAATAAATCATAATGGGAACAACAGGCTTATTAAACATGGATGGCAAATACACTTCTATCACAAGCTATAAAGGTCATCTAAAAACAACGTCCAGCTGAACGTAAACATCACAGGTACTGGAGAAAAAGCAGCTGATGTCCAAATCCAATCAGAGGGGATTTTCCAAACAGCTGATTGTGCTGCATTCAGGTACAGCTGTTAATTAGATGGTCTAAATACCGAAACAACTCCAAACGGACTTAAGCATGTTTTATTCTTAAATAAGGGCACAGCCTTATTTAAAAATGTCCAAACATTAACATTGACCGTTTAGGTAGTTTTATTGTTGTATAATCAATCTATTTAGGCACATGCTATGCCTGCTTATAATACTTTAATCATTAGAAAAAAATCCAATCAGTTCTCCAGTCAGTTCTATACTTTCCACGTTTTAGAACATGATAAAATCAAATTGAAAAATATTCTCTGCTGACCAAAGTAAAAAAAAAAAAGGGGGGGGGAGACAATCCAGTTTCATTTATTTTTCTTGATTGATTAAAGCGTATCGAATAAGTACTTTACCGTGATTTTTGTGTACCATTACACCCCTACAAAATACCCAAAATGTTCCTTTAAAAAAAAAACCATATTACATGTGAAATGCTACCTAAGCGCTTTACCATTTCCTCCCACATTTACAAGTTCTGTACGACTTTTGGGTTTGTTTACGTTTAAACTGAATACCAGGCTTTTTTTTTTATTTACTTTTGGTGTAGACAAAACTTCCAGCAAGCGTTGTGTGAACGATTCGTTCTTACCTCTATGGTTGGATGTGTGTTGTGTTTGTAGGCCGTGTAGAGAGGAAACTGTATCTGAAAAATCTTGGCCGCACATAGCAGCAGTTTTTCTTTCTCCTCTGTGGTCCAAGAGCTGAAGGGATCCAAGTTGTCGCAAACCCCTCCAGCACCGTCCTCCCCCTCCCCGGACTCACTGCCACCATCCAGAGGTCCCAGTGGATCCACTTGGGCGCCATCTGGCCGACTGCTTTCCTGATCGTGGCTCTGGGTCTTCTTCTGGTTTAGGTCAGGTGTGTTGGCGTCCTCTTCGGCTGAGTCCCTTTCCACATTAACGGGTTCATCCTCCCCTGGGGAGGACGGCTGGGGGAGCGAGCCGGGTGCAGACTCGCCTCCGGCCCAGTCGGCCCTGGCCTCTTCAGTCCCAGACGTGGACCCTTTGTTCGTGAGGTTCTGGGCACTGCAAAGCTGGTTTCTCAGGCTGTTGATCTGAGCGATGACCAGGTTTATGAGGGCGTAAACCAGCTGATTAAAAACCTCCAGGTGCTTGTACTCCTTGAAGCAGCACAGACATTGCCTGGAAACAACACAGAAGAAGAAGGAAATCTCAGATCATTTATTTGCACCAGATCAGTTTGACCAGCCTGAGAGTGAGCCTGGTAACAGAGTTTGCTCAGGAAGTGCCAAATTAAGTGACCAGCTTGTGCCCGTGAGAACAAGTCTTTGGTAAGGACAATTGTCCTCGGTGAAGAACACTAAAATTGTGATATAAAATTATGTTTTATATCAATCAGAGTTTGCAAATGAAGTCAGAAAAAGCGCGAAAGATGTAAAAGACAAATGGCCGTGAGTCCTCCTTCCAGGACGAATGAAGGAGCATTAAACTTGGAGAAAACCACCATAAATCTGGCCTTATGGAAAGTGGCAGCTAAGCTGGCGGAGAAACGGTCATGAGAGACAAGCTCTACAAAGTCTCTGAGTATTTTAAGTGCTAGCTAATGTTGGCTAAAGTCATATATGGGACTTTTAAATTTGTAGTCATTTTAATTACTTTTAGTATTTTTACAAGCAAATAAATCACCTGATAAACACAGTCAAAACACACATCATTTAATTTGAGGTACAGCACTTGAGTGAAATAGGGAAAAGGGCAAACCGGACCAGAAAATAACATCACCCCATATACTTTCGTTCATTTTTTTTCAGGTCAGGGGACCCATGGGCCCACAGGAAGGGGAGGAGACTTAGGCTCCCTATGTTCATGATATGCAAGCCTCTCGACTCTGATTGGCTAACAGCAACGCAACTGTCTTCCAACAAATAACTAACTAAACTTACTTCGCCTGTGGTGATCCAAAGACAAATTGCAACCGTTTTTTCTTCCACTCTTCTTTCTTGGGTTAAGAAAATGCAACGCTGATTTGTCAAGTCCACAAATAAACCCGAACGTGTTCCGCCATGTCGAGTTGCTAATAGGGATGTCCCGTTCAAATTGTCTGCTTGCTCAGTGTTTTTGTCAGGGTGCTGTATCAGATTTGTAGTGATGAATGCAGCTCTCTTTTTCACAAAACAAAATGCCCATTTTGCACATGTTACATGTGGCTGCTGCACTGCCTTCGCTGTTCAGCTTAAAATACGTCCAAACTGCTCATGTTTTCGTTCAAGTGAAGCGACACGTTTTCCCTGCATTAGCACTTCTAGCACTTCGTCTTAATTCCCCGTCTGCCATAAATTGGGTGGCGTTAGGGTGTTGTCGTCCATACAACAGTGAATATTGATGTAGTGGAGCTTGTTGAAATGAAAACTAAGCCGTTGTCAATCCATCCGACAATCTCTGTCTCAGGATGAAATCAAAATGCCATGCTTGATTTATGAGGTCATTTCAGATCCTTTCCACCCGATTCAGATAATTTAAAAATCACGTGATCAGGCCCGATTTCCGATCACGTGATCGGATCAGGACATCCCTAGATGCTAATGGTTAGCTTCTACTAGCAGAAACGCGCTTGGCTCTCTTCTGGCCACACAAACAGCCTTTTCGTGGGTCGGTCTCAAGCCAAGGTGGGCGAGGCCATGAATACCAAATTTCTCCGACGTAGTAGAGTCTGGCTTTTCCTCACTCACTTGTTTCTGCCATCTAGTTCATTTCTGCGGCTAAAACAGACAACAGGGGTTGAAGAATATTTTTACGTGCAGCATGCATATGCAACTCCGAGTGACAAGAACGAACAAGTATGTCACGGTTTGTTTTTCTCTGAATGAGACCTGGTCCTCACTAGAACCAGGAAAGTAGAGCACATCACCCCAGTTCTAAAGTCCTTACACTGGCTCCCTGTAGCTCAGAGAATAGACTTCAAAATACTCCTACTAGTTTATAAATCATTGAATGGCTTAGCACCAAAATATGTTGAAGATCTACTGTTACTATACCAACCCACCAGAACATTCAGGTCCTCTAATTCCAGTCTGCTCAACATCCCTAGAATTAGAACCAAACATGAATAATCTGCATTCAGTTTCTATGCTCCTCTAATCTGGAACAAACTAGACAACTGCAAAGCTGCTGAAACACTGAGCTGCTTAAATTCAAAACTAAAGACCTCATCTGTTTAGAATTGCCTTTGAGTTCTTTTAAATCACACCAAAAAACATATCTGTTTAGAGTTACCTTTGAGTAATGTTTTCATGTATCATATGTTTTGTGTATGTGGACTTTATATGCTTAGTCTGTGTTTTACTGCTATTTTTATTTTACCCCATAATCACGTAAAGCACCTTGAATTACCTTGTTGTTGAAAGTGTGCTATACAAATAAAATTGCCTTGCCTTTACAACAACCTGAAGTCATGAGTACTAAATTCATTCAGAGTGACATCAGTGTGGTTAATGTTGTCAAGCTACAGCTAACATTAAAACATTGTTATGAACCCCTATCAGCTCACGCCACTGGCTAATAATTCAAGCACCTCTTCACAGGAAAATGTGCATCTGTCACCGCTGCAGTCTGTAGTTTACTTACCAGGTTCCATGGCATAGAGAACACATAAAACTCAGAAAGCCTCAGAAGTTGAGTCCAAGTCTAAAAAGTCTAAATCACGTCCGAAGACTTTTTGTTTTTGTGACTTTAGTGCGACTCGAGTCTAAAGCTCAGGCCACCAGCGCTGGTTTTCCACACTTTGTTGCTCATGCTATGTCAGCTGCACACTCACAGAATTGCTGTTATTAACAATAGTGAATAAACTTCGTGTTAAAAATGCCTGAATATACTCGACCGGAACTTATGCTGATAGTTTGCCGTCATAAATGCATTATAAAGTGTTAACAGAGAATAGAAAAATAAGTAAAATATCGACATGTTTTTAAAGTGAGTGCACTTATCTATGTGCACAGGGTTTTTACTCATTAATAACATCCATCTGGGTCCCAATAAGTGTCCTCTCCACTGAGAGGTTATGCTTCTGGATTGTGCAGGATAAATAAGGGCTGTGTAAGAATACAGTAGACTCGGTTCGATTGGGGACCAAAATTGTAACATTGTTGCTGTTTTTAGCTGGTGCGGTTCCCATTCACACTACTCTTTTTCTTAAACGAACCTACGCTTTTGAGCAACATGTTTTACCTCCCCACCTGTGGTGGCGCTGTGGTGGTGCTGCACTTCTTGGTGCGGCGGGGGACACTTCCCGTACAGTGGAATGTAAACCAACATGGAGTGGCAGCTGATTGTAGCGGTTTTAGGATTGCTCTGTTTGGCAAAAGTCCAAGATAAAACACTTGCAGCAATGGGCTCAGGATGAGCAGAGAAGAGGCAGAGGACTATGTAGAATGCTGTTTTTTACATAACGCGGCTGAGAAGGCTTCTTATGAGGCGGCGTGCAATGAATAGGAGCGCGTACAACTTCACAGCACTGATGTCCTCCTTTTACAGACATTGAGCAAGGTATGTACAAGATCAAGAATCTATCCATCCAGCAACGCGGTTTTTTAGATTTTATTTACCCAGAATGCCCTGCACAATAGTCCGCTTCCTGCTTTTGGTGCGGTTTTGGTCTGGTTGCCATTCACATATGCAGTCAAACAGCAGCAGAGTTCGTTTCAATCGAACTGAGACCTATGTTTTTAGACGGACTAGAGTTCGTTTGTTTGGCCCGAATCAGAGTTCGATTGCGCATTCACACCTCCCCAAACGAACCGGACTTTCTAGGCAAACAAACTAGAGTTCGATTCAAGCGGACTAAACAGGGCTGGTGTGAATGCACCCTTAGTTGCATTAAAGAGCTGTTTTTCCACCATCAAGGGGTTGGATGTCAAAAGAAGCTTGACAACTTCAAGAGACCCTTGAAACTTCCCCAATTCACACCAACTCCAAAAAGCATAACTGGTCATGATTAACGAGCTTCCCGTTACCTGGATGTTCTCTTCTGTTTGCAGACAATCGTAAAGCAATTACACCCTCTCTTTAATTTTCAAATCACAGTTTTTCTATTGTTAGCCTAGTTGTAGAATTGATGGGACTGTGCTACCAGCGACACCGACCTCTGTGACCAGGAGCTGATGTAGCCCAGCACTCGCAGTGCATGTTCCTTCTTCAGCTGGAAGCCTCCTTCACTGCCGTCTGCATCAGATACTGAGGAAACAACACAAATCGCAAGTTAGACAGAGACCAACAGCAAAACCTTCAATAAAGGCAATTGTTTTTACATTTTCATCTGGAAAAGGACAACTTTAGACTTCGTGAATAAGACCAGAAAAAAAAGACTGAATTTTACTGTGCTGCCAAGTAAAAAATATATTCAATTTATTCCAAATATGTTCATATCTTTTCTCTTTCTATACGCGTCTCTGCACCTCCGCCGATGGAGAAGTATAAACTAGTCAATGCAGCTTTTTGGCCACTAGATGCTTTATATTGCAAGGCCAGTTGACCCAATATGGTCTTTTGGTGATTTGTTTGTTTACATGTGTTTTTAGAGTATTCAAAAAAAAACGCACCTGAAAATAAGCTGCACTAGCTTCTGTAAACACAAATGCGCGAGCTGCATTGAGTTTTTATTCCCGTAGTTTGAGTACATTACAAGTCTTAACCAAGAAAATGGTCGTTGCTGGTGTAGCAAAGGGTTGTGAAAACAAGCCGAAGACATACAGCAACAAAATGTTTGAGTTGTGTTTGTTTACTGAAGTAGCGACCGCTGCGTCATGTCCTTGCGCCTTGCAGCGGCACTTTGTCGTAATGTAGTCCCAAGTCTAAATCAGCTCCAGTAATTCCTTCGTGTTACTTCTTACTTTTCATTTGCAACCGATATGATTATTGAGTTCATCAGGAATAATTAGGATCATTATTGAGTAATTTGAATCAGTTTTGCACACAAAATGCTAGTTTCCCCTATTTACTTACGTTTGTTTATGGAAAGCTAAAGCAAACGGACTGCTGCCAGATCAGGAGAATGACTGGGCTGGTTACAAAATGTTTTTTTTCTCACTTATCTAACTCTGGGAAATATGTCAACAGACAATGTTTTACTTAGGGGTGGAATATACCTTTAACCCTTTTTACTTAGAGCCCAGAAATCTTAAATCGCCATCAATGACTAATCCAACTCTCTTTAGAGTGGCGAGGGGTAACTTTGGTTAAATTGAACAGAAAATGTTTTCTAAAACCGGCAGAGGACAAAAACTTGACTCCAGCACCAGCTGCTAATAATCAGTTTTTAGGTGTTCTTGGTATAAATGCAAAGACTGAAAAACAAAGAAGTTAAGTTCATGTTGATTTTCCGTCAACATCGCGCTATATTGATACCAAAGGCTTTTTGGTTTTTGTCACCAGACTCCGACTGCCTTTTTTTCTGAAGTTACTGTTATTGTTCTGACCTCCATACAGTTCCACAACGCTCCCACCCAGCTTCAGGGAGTCGAGTGTCTTCCCTGAATCACCGTCCTGAATTTTGTCACCAAAGACACCCATGATAAAACAGAACAGACAGTGTTCGGCTGGGCGCCTTGGTCCCCCGGGCAGGATTGTTTTCAGTTCTGCATATGGACAGAAGCGCTTCGTAATAGACCGGGACACATGCAGCTCAGGAATTTCAGGTCCTCTATGATTAGTTCTTGGAACAGGAGCAAACATTTATGAAATTTATGAAAGCAACTGTTGACTAAAGCATCTTAAAGATTCACAAACTGAGCCGTTTAAACATGAATGTCCCAGCGGTGAGGCTAGAGGAACCACACGTATAACCTAACCTTGCTTTACACTTGTGCACGACTTTCTCCCCGACCTGTCTGCTGTGTTCACTGGTTTTCATGGCGCCGTTGGTTACCTAAGGTTCTCCAAAGAACCTCCCGAGATCAGAAACGGAACAGCTGGATTGATATAGAGATTAAAATTACACACACAGGCAAAACTCTATTTTGTGTTAATCTATCACACAATATCCCAATGCCCTGAAGTTAGTGGTTGTAATGTGACAACATTATTAAAAGTTCATGGGGTATGGACAGTTTTGCAAGGCGTGATTCTCTAAAGCAGTATTGGGTGTGTCCAGATGCTGTGAAAGCTACAGCAGACCACAGGATAAACACTGGAATAAAAAGGCATTTAAAAAGGTGACTAACAAATATTTTCCCTTTGACCCAACAAATGAACTGGAACTAAGATAAAAGCCGTTTACAGATGTTTCAGTCAATGTTTGCTGCAATGGAAAAAGAACTAGGACTCGTCTAGAAAGTCCTTAAGTAAAAACAAAAAAATTAGTTCTGATTGCCACTGAAGACACTGGGTGGAGATTGTCTTCAAACTGGAGCAGCACAAAGAGAATGGAAAAGATAAAGTGTTTCTGAGGCAGACACAAAGAGCCTCATGTTTCTGTAGCGATTTGTGACATGCTTTGGGAGCAAATTAAACCACAACCGGTGACATTTCTGGATTCTGAATAAAATCCCATGAGAACAATGACTAGATGTTTTTAAGCTCTGCGGTCAGCGGAAGCAGACACCAAAAAGAGAGAAAAAACAAATGGGACCACTGGTTTTTATTGGTGAGTCACTGGTCATCTGTAAAGCAACTGATACACAAATGTATGCATAATGTGAATGTGTATTGTTTGTCATGCATTTTAAACATAGCTATATTGACGACTGAACATATGGAGGAACAAAAAGTGCATTCTACTTCTAACTTGAGGTGGGTGATATAAAATGTAGAAATTATATAAACTTAGCCAAAGGTAGAGATTTAGACTATACTGGCCAACCATAATTGCGCATTTTGATGATGTCATCAAGCAGGATAAATACTGATGTTCAGTGTTCGTCTTTACACAAGATATTACACGTTTAAAATCTGTTGTTTTCCATCTAAAGGGGAAAAAAACCTGTTGAACTTGAAGCATTTTTATTTAAAATATGTGCAGCAATATTAAATGTAGGGATGAAGGAAAATATCGATACACCAATATATCACGATATTTTATTTCCCGATATTGTGTCGATTTTCAAAACAAAAATAGATTTTTTTAAAGCATTTGAATGGAACCATTAATGATGACAATAATTTTTGTATGAAAATTAAAAGTATAACTGGTAGTTTGTGTTTGTTATCACCTTCCTCATCCCAGTGGATCAACTAGATTTAGTAATAAAACTGAATGTGTTAAAGTATGAAACAGGTTGGAGTGTTTAGAATACTGTGACAGTTTTCCTACTGTTAATTTGAGTTTTAAAAATCACAATATATAGTCTTACTCATAGTATCACGATATAGCGAGATATATCGTACCGTCTCCCATGTATCGCGACACATATCGCATTGCCAGATTTTTGCCAATACACATCCCTTATTAAATGTTTAAATAAGTAACAAGGAAAGCGGACAGTTTTGAACTTTGTGGGGTTTTTTAAACAAAATTTAGCTTTTAATTTATGTAAAACATCTTCATCTTTATGTTGTGAGAATTTTTGTGTTGCATTTTTTGGAAAAATAGATTTTAATATTTTTTAAATGCATTTTGCACATGTTCTTTAAATGGCATTTTAAACTTTTTTGAAATTGTTCTGCTGCAATGTATCTGCAAAGAGAGAACCTTCATAAACTGTAATTTTGATATATATATATAATGAAAAGAGTTTATCGCAATAGATATCGTTACCGTGCACACTTTAGATTATATCGCAATATAGATTTGAGGCCGTATCGCCCAGCCCTAGTCAGAACACACTCAAAATCAAGACGATTTGGAAATTTAGCTGCTACATTCCTTACACACCTTATCTAATCCCTTCCTTCAATTCAGAAGTCGATTAAAGTGAAACAATCTGCAAACCAGAAGCTGCTCATTTATTTAACAGAACTCGTATCCTTTCTGCTCCGATCTATTTGGCTCCTGGCACAGAAAGCCTTAGCGACTCGCACGTAACTCACTTTCACTTCCAAGCAACTTCAAAGCTTCGTGTTTGCATCGTTTACAGACTGCCAGCATAAATTCAGCACACAGAATCTCTCTCATTTGAACACGCACAAGTGTATGCAGCTGGCTCGAACAAAACCGCTTTTTAAAAATCACAATGTTTATGCAGGTTACTTGGATTAGCGGGTTGGGAAGTGACAGTTGCATGTTGTTAGACTGGATCCTCCTGCTCTGTTGCACACAAACGCATGGCGCTGCAGCAAATCCGGGGTCACAGGTCACCTTTAGACACAGCATATGGAGCTGCAAGTCTTACTGACGGAGCTGTCGCAGCTGAACGCACCCCACTGCAAAACAACCCCCGTTCTGTGTCTCCACATATTATCTGCTGCTTCTCCATAGGGACGTCGTAAACTCTGCTGTTTTAATGAGCCAAAAGCATTCAGGCTTTTACAAACCAACAAGGTGGTAAAGAGTCAACCAGCACTGGTTTGAGTCAGAATCAACTGAAACACCCAGCTAAAATTTAAACTTCCCACTCGGAAAGTCGTAGAACTTTATTAACGCCGACTCCGAGATCCAACATGGTAGCTCCTCACATCGACAACAGCAAGTTGTGCTGAAAACATGTTTATTTTAACGAGGCACACTTGTAAACCCCTGCTTTCCACCGGACCCGTAAGCAGCGCATAACGTCTGCGAAGCGTATTACGCAGCTGACAGCCGCCATTTTAGTCAATAGGACAGTTTCCAACAGGAAGTGTTGCGTCACGGCCCTCTCCTAAATTTATGCGGTAGGTTTATTTTTTTTCTTATGCGCTACGCTTCTAAAACAGGTCAATCTCAGAAGGCGTGCAGATTTCTGATTGCTTAACTATGAAAAAAATAAATAAATAAAAAATTTGCTACCTGTGACAGCAGGGTTTAAGTCAGTCAGTCTGTGAGTCTAATAATTTGTTGTTTTTTTAATCAAGGACGACTAGAATTTAATCATTGAAGTGGAGAATTGCCCAGTTTAAGTGATACCAGTAATCATTTTTAAAAGGACAACATAAAAAAGGAGAAGGCATGGACAGAAATATCCACAGTTTTGGGTGTGGATGGTGAATTTATATTACGTACTAACATAGAATTACATGTTTTCCCCTGTATACTACCCTTTAAGTTATGCAATTGCAAATCTCCTGTGTTTCCATGAACTCCAGTGACCGGCTGGGTGGAACGCTTTTGCGAGCGACACGCGTATAAAACGCACCTGATGGGAAGGGACGCGCTGCTGAATTCACGACTAAAACGCATCTTACGCCGCTTACACGTCCGGTGGAAAGCAGATGAGCCTGTGTGTAAAAATCCATGCTACAGGGAGCACCTGCAACTCTAAATCGAAACGTGGTTACTGGATGTAGGAAGTAAAGCTTAAAAAAAAAAAAAAAAGATGTTCGTGAGAGGCCCCATGAACAACGGCTACTTTGGCATCGCTATACTGAAATCTCGACTTCTCCAGCTGTGCTAACCTGAGCATGACGTCACTCCCAGCTCCGAGTTTGACATCCGAGGTGAATTAAAAAGTTTAGGTTGGATGCCTTCATTCCATCCTATCAGAACAATCCTCTTTCCTTACAATTCTACGCTGTAGGATCCAATGTCCCCAAAAGTATTCACACCCCTGGTCATTTTTCACTGCCACAAACGGGAGATTGTTTAGAATTGTGAACCAGATGGAAATTTATATGATTTTCACTTTCAAATGAGCAAGTTTTCCTCCCCATTTACTCTGATGCTACTAAATGACTTAGGGGTGTTTAATTAATTACGGCCATATTTAACCCGCTGTTTTTTTAAATCGCGTTAATCTAATTTTGATGTTGCTGCATGCGAGTTGCCTTTAAATAAAATCAGTTTTTATGCTTTGGGCTTCTTGTGCCCGAGTTGGGGGTTAACCACACCCAGAAGTGGACATCGGCTATCATTAGGCTCAGTTATCATGAGCTTACGCTTTAGTGGATAAGGCAACAGGAGTGAAGAGGTGCCAACTTAGCGACTTTGTCGCTATATATATGGCAGTTTTTAGACCCCTCTAGCGATTTTTCTTCTTCAAAAAAAAAAACTGACAAATATAGCGACTCTTTCTGGGGTTATTGGAGACTTTTGGGTGAAGCACGTGTCCTTGCTACTCTCACTGAGCAGCAGTGGCGCCGTGGACTGCTCTTCTTCTCGGAGAGTTCACACCAGCTCCGCCTGCCCGTCCAGGTCCATCTGGACTCAGTCAGAGCGGATATTTACCCCACTGAGTCCAGAATGCTAACGAATCACGCATGCTCGAAGTCAAAGTTAGAGGCACTCAGCACTGGGACTAGTCTCAAAAACAGAGAAATGTAGATAGTTGGGACTGCATCTGTTCAAGTCTGATAAAATTGGAAATTACTTCATAAAGTCACGTTTTTTAGTTATGCGTGTTCTGCCACAATAATGTAATTAATTTAAATGAAAATACCTCAAGATGAGGGCTTTCATCAGCAATTATTAGGTGCGATTAAACAAAAAAAAAAGATAATTACAGATCTTTTTATTTTTAACAATAGAAATCTAACAGCATCATGAAGACCAAGGAACACAGCAGAGAGATTTAATTCAGCGCACTGGTAAAAATAAAAAAAACAAGACTGCAGCTACAGAGCTACATAAACATGGCCGCCCACCTAAATGGTCAGGTACGCATTTTAAAAAGAAGCTGCTCAAGAGGACACAGAGAGGCAGGAAACTAACTGCACATTACCTTGCCGAGGCAGCATCATGCACAGCAAGCTGCTTAGAGTTGCATAGATATTTGTTTTCAACTATAAACGGACCGAACAGTTCATACTGATCCCTCAAAGCGCCCGTCATCCTCGCAGAAGCTCACTCAAGTTATAAACATCAGTAGATAAATTGGGATCAAGTACCTTAACGTGGTGTGGCTAGCAGGACTCACTACTATGACTACTCTTCCCACTGAGCTGTAGTTGTGATTACCAATACTAAAACAATAAAGGCACTGCTTCTTTGGAAACTACACTAGTTTGTAGAAGGGCTTAATCGACTTTGAATTGAAAGAAGGGATTAGAGAAGGTGTGTAACCAATGTAGCGCCTAGATTTCCAAATCGTCTTGATTTTGAGTGTGTTCAGAGTTGGGCTGGGCGATATGGCCTCAAATCTATATCGCAATATGATCTAAAGCGTGTGTGATAACGATATCTATTGCAGTATATTATTTTCTTTTCATTATACATGTCAAAATTTATGGACATTCTCACTTTCCAGAAACATTGCAGCAGAACAACAATTCCAAAAAAGTTGAGAATGCCATTAAAAGAACGTGTATTGTGCAAAATGCATTTAAGAAATATTCAGGTCTTTTTTCCAAAAATGCAACAAAAAAAATTCTCACAACATAAAGATGAAAATATTTTAAGTAAATTAAAAGCTAAATGTTATTAAAAAAATAAAAAGTATTTCAAAATTGTTAGCTTTCCTGGTTACTTATTTATAAATTTAATGTTGCACAAAAATAAATAAGCTGCACATATTTCAATTAAAAATGCTTCAAGTTCAACATGTTTTTTTCCCCATTAAATGGAAAGCAATACATTTTAAACTTACGAAAAGACGAACACTGAACATCAATATTTATCCTCCTTGATGACATCAAAATGCACAACCGGTATAGTCAAAATCTCTAACTTTGGCTAAATTTATATCACTTCTACCTTTTATATCGCCCACCCCTAGTTTGTAGCCTAACATAACCACAACAAATAAAACAAGAATAAAAGTTTTCAAGCTCCACAAATAGGAGATAACGTGAAGCTGAAATACAATCAGATCCGTCCTCAACAGGTTAGAAACAGCAGCTGGCCGCGTTAAGTAGCTCTCCCCTCTTAGCTCAGGCATTCCCAAACTTTTCAACTTCTGACCAAAGTATGAGTTGAAGAAACCACAACTGTCTGTTAAGCATAAAGGTACTACAGCTAAGAAAAGATTCATGATATGGAGAGAGTTTTCTTCCCCCCCAATTGTGATAGTGAAAATGTGTCAATCACTCTAAACAATCACAGACATAAAATAAACCACTGCTGTAAAAATTGTTATCTAACTGTAACTACTAATTATCCAATTAGATAATTAGTTATAGTTATCTAATTCTGCTCTTTCAGCATATATTCAGGGCTGCTGCGCAAGGGGAGTCGTTTGTGAGCTCTCTGGAGTAGGGAGAAGAGTGGAGGTCAGCACCGCTGATCATGGGGAAGATATGCGCTTCATGTCGGATCAACCCCAAAATTTTAGCATTTGTTCCTGGCCCCATTGCGGACGTTTCCTCCAAGTTTCAGTTATGTTGCTAAAAAAGACGGGCATTAAAACATTACCTCCTATCGGAATAAATAAAAAATAAAAAATCTTCTGTGTACCATCTTTCTGTGTAAATACCTCATGTTACAACATGAAAACTTGCAGCTTGTATTCAGGTACGTTCTCTAGTCCGAAAATCACTAAATTATTCAGTGGATAAAAGTACAATAAATAAAACTGAACTGCTAAACTGTACACAGCAACGGCAATTAATCCTATTTCCAAATATGCGGATATTTATTGATCCGCTAATAAAAACGTGACAATCCGCCACTATGCGATCAGTTTTTGAGATACAATAACTTATACATAAAAACTGGCAAGAAGGGGTGCATGATATTATCGATTACGCTAGTAATGGTAAACGTTGTGACGATGTTAGTTGTGATATTTGCCAATTTTTGTGCTTTTTAGTCAGTGCTTCTATCACTCTGTGAAATCTATGTCCAGTGTGAGCATCCGCTGCAGTGAGAACCCTGTTCAACAGGCTAAATATTACATGAGCTCATAACACTTTGAATACAGTAGCCAACCTTTACAACATTACTCCAAATAGTCCTTTGTGATATGAATATTGCACACAATCGGGGTCTACAACTTAAAATCTCGAGTGCCACTATCCTGCCTAATCTGCACCAACACACCAAAAGCCAGGATTACTTCCTTGGCATGTCAGCAAGTTTTGCATTAACCATTCAGTTGATTCAGGTGTGCATCCAAAAGTTGGAGGACAGTGGCACTCGAGGACTGGATTTACAGACCTCTGCACTCACTGATTTTGTGATGATGATATACTTACAATACACTGTGCAGCTCTACTTGCAAGTCAACTAAAAGGGTAACAAAAAAAGCATTAAATACAAATGTTTTCTAATTTATTATTAATATACATATGCTTTAAAAATGATCACTTATTATAAATATTTGGATTTATAAAGAGTTTATTAAAACATGTTTGTTTATTTGCAACTCCAAACTTGAAACCACTGTGTTCATTTAATATTAAATACCTGCAACTTCAACATTTTACACTTAGCTGCAATTGTCATCGCAATATCCACGAATGCAATGTCACACAAGCAAAAGACTGCTTGGATGCAGTAATGGGTGAAACATTGTCTTTTAATTCTGCATGTCAGTGATATATTTATCTGTTTGGATAGACTTGCTCTGCCCTTGATGTTAAAAGGAGTAAAAAAATGGTGGAAACATTGTGGCAACCGAAAAAAAAACGAACAGCATCGAGGAAAATGTGGGTTAATCAAAATCTATAACGTAGTTGAAATATTATTGTAACGACAAGGTTTTTTCCGATGTTGTGCAACCCAAGTTAACGTGTAATTATACTACAACTACAGAAGCCAGTATGAAACACAGTAAGGAGGACAGGCACTGCAAGAAGAAACCTGCTATAATTTCTGTCCCGTTTAAGATGTCACTCAAAGGTTCTCCATAGTCAGCATGGGCGGCTCTAGACAGGGCCCAACGGAACCGCTCCTGGACCCTATTATGACCCCTGTACTAGAGATTTGGTAAGCGCTGGCATACAAACCATAACTAATAGACCAAATGTAGTTTTTATCTTCACAGTTTTACTTTAACAGTGGATTAGCAATTAGGGGGTTGCATTTTTAGCTTCAGACATGTTGAGATAGGATGAGATTTCATCTGCTAGATAAGGGATCTGCAACCTACAGTGTCCGCTCTTTGGCTCACTTAATATACAACACTGAAATATTCTCCTGGGTTTTTCCCCGTTTGTTACATTCTTTTGTGCTATGCCCCCATTAAAAAAAACACTACCACCCCCCAAAAAAAAACATTTGGTCTAGCACCGCCACTGATAGTCAGGTTTAATAAACAGGAGGCTCTGAGAGAACATTTCCCTAAATCACTACCAGCAGACACAATAGCATGCCCAAGCGGAGAATCCCATAATGTCAACCAGTTCATCTAAACCAGTTTCCAAAACCATTATGCAAACAAAGAAAAAAAAAATGGCTAACAAAAAGCCAATAAGTAGCTACATGTCGGCAATAAAAGCCATTATGTATTCAGGAATTAAATTAACATTAACCAGATCTGGGAATGAGATAAACTAACAAAGTTGCCAAAAAAAACAAAGACGGGACAAGTAAAAGTGTCAGGAGCTCTGAGAAAACCTTGCACCACTAATGGATTAACAACGTGTTTATGACACACACAAAAAAAAAAAAAAAAAAAAAAAAATCTCCGCCTTATTGCAGCCATTAAATTTCTTGGCTAGCTTAGTCGCTGTTAGCCCCAAGAACATTTCACGGACTCTCCGAAACAAACATAAGCGACGTTTGTTCACGTCTTGTTGTCAGTAGCTGTTGCCGCAGTGACATTTTATAGAGATATAAGGTCGTTTTGAACAGCAAACCTATCAGTCCGCAAAACAATGGGTGGCAGCGGAGTGGACAGCTAGCAGACTGACCTGACAAACACATCAAACAAAGTCAGCCTTGCTCGCTAGCTCAACCTGCTAACTTAGCCTGCTAACTCTTAAACCGGTCTTAAAACAATATTTATATCGGGTAAATTATCCTTCGTTCGTATGGCACAACAGCATTGAAGTGTTTATTATAATTCCACACAGGAATCCAGTGTAATCAAGAGCTTGATTTTTTTTTAGGGTGGTGTTTGACAGACAGGCCCCAAACTTAGTGCTATTTTGGAAGGAAGAAAGGCTTCAGTATTCATAGCAGACCGACGTGAAAACACGAGTGTCAGCCACTACAAAAGACCTCCACAGGATGTCACGACACCCAGGGCGATGTGGTTGAAAATGCACGAATAAAAAGGCAAGCTAATCATCGAGAAAACAAAGTTATATTTAGCTAGCCACCACGCTAACGATGCTAACATCATCCAGCTAGTTCAGTCAGCATAATGCAAACAAATGTATTCTTACTTACATTCATTTAAAACCTCCACCAGCTCGGCGCAGTTTTCACACATTGTTCATGAAGAGGACAACTGAGTGTGCCTACTCAAACCATTGCACTGAAAACTGTTCTTAGTTGTTTTGGAGATAATAAAAAAGGCCCAGTTGCAGGGAGTGATTGGTGAAGGTTACTCCACTCAACGAAAACTAAACAGCAGGGAGGAGGATGTGCTTTGCATCCGAGCGAAGATGATGAACACCGAAAAGATGAGAGGCACTGAAAGGTAGAAACCGACAAAGTAACCAATCTGAGCGTTAGTTGAGAGAAGAACCTGCAGCCATGTTGAAAAAGGAGGGGAGGAGGGTCCATACAGCATGTAGGTAGCTCGGCAGTTTCCGTCCGATCTTCGTCAGTTCGTTTTGGTTCGGCGCTCTCGCGAGATTTCTTAAACGTAGCCCATCTTTGTCAGGTGATCTCAAGGACACGAGAGCAGGGAGGGGGAGGCTGCAACCTGCGGCCCTTTGAACCTTCCACAATGGCCTTTGTGCTCAAGTAAAAGTAAAAAAAATACTACCAAATCTATCTGAAAATATAAAGTTATGTGCAAATTCTGGTATTTTAAAGACTGTTTAAAAATTTTATACAAATAACAGTTTTAAAGAAAATTAGGCAGAACAAACACTTTTTTTTAGTGGAAAACCTATTAAATTAATCATTAATTACAGTAGTTTTTTATTAGAACAGAGGAAAGTACCTCCAGTGACAGTATCTACAGTTCACTGAATCCTGCTGACTTACAAATGGCTCAACAGACCTAATAGATAGAAAAATAACTTAAAAACAACTAAGCTTATGTAAAACAAGAGGTCTCGTATATAAACTGTAGGTCTGTATCTCATGTGTTTTTCATTAAGACATATTTGTTCTTCATTTAGTGAAGTTACTTGTGGTTTCCAGAAATTTTAATTCAATTAAATTCAGTTCATTCATTTAGCGCTGATTCACAACAGATGTCATCTCAATGGACTTTACAAGAAAGTCCTTTCAATACAAACATTCCAATCAATTTAAAGGTTTAGCCAGTTTTCTATTTAAGGAATTTTAGCAGATTGCCTCAAGTCATCGACTTGCAGTTGGGCCCCGTTGATGCAGACTCCAACCACAGCAATCTCTCATACCGAGCAAGCATGTAGCGACAGTGGAGAGGAAAAACTCTCAAGAAGAAACCTCCAGCAGAACCAGGCTCAGTAAAAGCGGCCACCTGCCACGACCGTCTGGGGGTTCGAGAACCAGGTGTAGCTTCTATGGAGATTAAAACAATGCAAAACAGTCATCTTAAGACTCTTCAATTTTCCAACAATTGCTCTAACTGTTGATCTCTTTTCCCCAAGCTGCTTGCCCATAGCCCTTTCCTGTCTTGTGGAGGTCTACAATTTTGTTTCTGGTGTCTTTTTACAGCTCTTTGGTTTTACCCATGGTAGTAGTTGTAGTCTGACTGACTGTGGGGTGGACAGGTGCTAGGCCTACTAGTTTAGATTAATAAGTGGATTAGAGGTGAACTTTTTAAAGGCAGAGTAACATGTCTTTGAGAGCCAGAATTCTTTCTGATTGCCAGATGTTCAAATACTTATGTGCAGCAATAAAATACAAATACATTCTTTAAAAATCAGACAATTTGATTTCCTGAATAAAATAAATACTCTCTCACAATGAAAATGCACTTACATTGTGAATTTCTGACCCCTCCATAATTTCTAAGTGAGAGAACTTGCAAAATCGCAGGGTGTTCAAATGCTAATGTTCCTCACTGTATATACACTACCGTTCAAAAGTTTGGGGTCACATTGAAATGTCCTTATTTTTGAAGGAAAAGCACTGTACTTTTCAATGAAGATAACTTTAAACTAGTCTTAACTTTAAAGAAATACACTCTATACATTGCTAATGTGGTAAATGACTATTCTAGCTGCAAATGTCTGGTTTTTGGTGCAATATCTACATAGGTGTATAGAGGCCCATTTCCAGCAACTATCACTCCAGTGTTCTAATGGTACAATGTGTTTGCTCATTGGCTCAGAAGGCTAATTGATGATTAGAAAACCCTTGTGCAATCATGTTCACACATCTGAAAACAGTTTAGCTCGGTACAGAAGCTACAAAACTGACCTTCCTTTGAGCAGATTGAGTTTCTGGAGCATCACATTTGTGGGGTCAATTAAACGCTCAAAATGGCCAGAAAAAGAGAACTTTCATCTGAAACTCGACAGTCTATTCTTGTTCTTAGAAATGAAGGCTATTCCATGCGAGAAATTGCTAAGAAATTGAAGATTTCCTACAACGGTGTGTACTACTCCCTTCAGAGGACAGCACAAACAGGCTCTAACCAGAGTAGAAAAAGAAGTGGGAGGCCGCGTTGCACAACTGAGCAAGAAGATAAGTACATTAGAGTCTCTAGTTTGAGAAACAGACGCCTCACAGGTCCCCAACTGGCATCTTCATTAAATAGTACCCGCAAAACACCAGTGTCAACATCTACAGTGAAGAGGTGGCTGCGGGATTCTGGGCTTCAGGGCAGAGTGGCAAAGAAAAAGCCATATCTGAGACTGACCAATAAAAGAAAAAGATTAAGATTGGCAAAAGAACACAGACATTGGACAGAGGAAGACTGGAAAAAAGTGTTGTGGACGGATGAATCCAAGTTTGAGGTGTTTGGATCACAAAGAAGAACGTTTGTGAGACGCAGAACAACTGAAAAGATGCTGGAAGAATGCCTGACGCCATCTGTTAAGCATGGTGGAGGTAATGTGATGGTCTGGGGTTGCTTTGGTGCTGGTAAGGTGGGAGATTTGTACAGGGTAAAAGGGATTCTGAATAAGGAAGGCTATCACTCCATTTTGCAACGCCATGCCATACCCAGTGGACAGCGCTTGATTGGAGCCAATTTCATCCTACAACAGGACAATGACCCAAAACACACCTCCAAATTATGCAAGAACTATTTAGAGAAGAAGCAGGCAGCTGGTATTCTATCGGTAATGGAGTGGCCAGCACAGTCACCAGATTTGAACCCCATTGAGCTGTTGTGGGAGCAGCTTGACCGTATGGTACGCAAGAAGTGCCCATCCAACCGATCCAAATTGTGGGAGCTGCTTCTAGAAGCGTGGGGTGCAATTTCTCCAGATTACCTCAACAAATTAACAGCTAGAATGCCAAAGGTCTGCAATGCTGTAATTGCTGCAAATGGAGGATTCTTTGACGAAAGCAAAGTTTGATGTAAAAAAAATCTTATTTCAAATACAAATCATTATTTCTAACCTTGTCAATGTCTTGACTCTATTTTCTATTCATTTCACAACGTATGGTGGTGAATAAGTGTGACTTTTCATGGAAAACACAAAATTGTTTGGGTGACCCCAAACTTTTGAACGGTAGTGTACATTACCATATGTAAGTATTGGTTTAATTAATTTTACTTTGAAAAAAATGTATTAGGAATTTTTTTTCCTTCTAGTCAAATTTGTTATTTTACAATTATATCATGTATTTCTATTCATTTTAGTGTTTGGAATTTGCACATAACTTTACATTTTTGTCCAATAACAATTTTTAAATATTAAATCATATATTATGATCTCAGAACAACCACTCAGTTACTCAATACTTCAGTAGCCTTTTTACTCTTACTTGAGTAATTCTTTGGATTACTACTTTGTAATCTTACTTAAGTAATTTTACTTAAGTAAAAATATGTTCAACTCAAAACTACTGGGACTCTACTACAGTAGAGAATGCAGCTATTTGCCTGATCAAAAATTATTAGCAGAAGTGAACTATTTCTATTTTTTTCCATAAAAAAAAAGAAAAAAATAGATGTTAAACCCCCTTCCTTAACTCGACAGAAAAAAAGCTTATGCAAATCTACAGAAAATGTGAAAAATACTTAAGAATTTTATACGTTGAAATGTACACGTAATTCAAAACTAACCCCAGTCGTGTCAAAAATTACAACCTGTTGGATGGTGGTACTTTTACTTGAGTACAACTTTTGGCTACTGTACCTACATCTAAATATTTCTCAAGTAAAAAGTGGTGTAGTGAAACTTCTCCAGAAAGTTACCCAAGTAAAAACAACTAGTTACTACTCACCTCTGTTGACAACTTCGCCTAAAAAAATGTTTTTAATAGATATAAAACTAAAGGCAGGTTTTACCAGTTTTGTTTTATGTGATAACTGCATTTAATTTCCACAACAGAATACACTAAAAGTACTAAGTAATATTTTTTTAGATTAATTTTTCTTATTAGGCTAGAAACTGTTTGCAAGTAGAACCAAATATAGCCATAATAATTTTGCTAACTTATTTTTTATTATATTAGAAACCTAAAAGTAGAAATAAGATGCTTCCTGTAGGTCATGCAATATTTGTGGCTCTAAATTTCTCTTATTCAGCTGGACTCAGGAAACAATATTGGCTCTTTGGGTTGCAAAAGTTGCAGACTCCTGTACGAGGCAGACCTTTCCATAAAATAACTCATTTTGGATAGTTCGACAGTAACACTTCATGTTATTTTGTTCTTAAGCAAGCCTCTGGTGACATCACAAGGCAAATCAAGAGTTTACTTTGGGACCCGGTTGTTGTATTTGCATTTACATAAAACACTTTCAAAAGGTGTTTACTTTGATTCAGTTTGATCACAGCAAGACATTTGAGATGTATAATTTAGTTATTTCAGTAATTTACCTCCAAAGGAGGAAACTGTATATTGTTTCTTAAACTTTCAAAGATTATGAAAGGCCAAAATTCAGTTTGAGATATAGATAACACAAGACCAGGAAATTTTTTTTTATTTTCTATATAGAAACGTACATCATTGTTCTCTATAATCACTTGGTTGGGGCTCCTTTTGCCTTAATGCAGCATGGCATGGAGGAAATCAGCCTATGGTTTCTTTTTGGAGGTTTAATGAAAGCTCCTGTTTCTTTATTAGAATTCAGCTCACCCTCATCTTGACATTACAGATTCTCTGAGGGGTTTAGGTCAGGTCACACCCCCAACAATTACTGATAGCTGATCATCTTGACCCTTGTGATGTCATTAACCTAAATACAGATGAGAACTGGCTGTTTTTTTTTGGTTTTTTTAATTCTGACCTCAGGGCACTGGATGGATCAAAAATCTATTACACTTTGTCATCTAGACTTTGAATAACAGTCATACAGTTGTTTTGTAAAAATAGCCAACTTTATATTGTACTTGGAAAGGTTTACAAACAGGATGATCTGCATACAGCCTTCGGTTACATCCAATAGTAGAAAGTAAGTCTCCAACCCGGAGCAAGAAACAAAAACCAAAATAAATCACACTGACAGAAACAAAACAAGGAAGAACCAAGCTATCCTTGAGCATCACATTCATCCTATTCACTCAGTTTCAAAAGCAAGTCTGAAACAGAGCAATCTTTCACATTAACATGGCAAATGTCTGAACATATTTTACATATTAACAAGTAGCAGGAGTTGAATCAAGTCAGATGAGGAGGGAATAAAACTAACCTTTAATTTTTTTCCAACTTCAAGTTGATGTAAAAGAACCGTGTTGCCAAACGAAGCTTTAATAACAAATTAACGAAAGACGGCATGTTACACACAAAAACCCTTGTATAAAATAAGATTATAAAGAAAAAACATACCAAAAACTGAAGGCGATTCTCATTTACATATACACATTGATTTGGTCGACATACAGCCGAGTGCCAGGGTCCTTCCTATTACGCCAAATTCTCTTTCCAAACCATTTCAAATACAAGCGCTTGAAAAGAAAAAAACCACGAAGAAGCCTCCTGGCTCCCTCAGAGCTTGTTCTTCATATGCTGGCGATGCGATTGCTTTAGTCGCACATCTCCTCTGGCAGCTCGTGGGGGTTAAGTATGCCAGGCACAGACATCTGCAGCTTGTGTTTCTCCTCCTGGGCCTGGCGAAGAGCTGTCTCCCTCTCCTCCAGGAACAGGTCCGTCGTGTCCTCACCAGCAAACTCCTGGGAGACCACAAGAGATGAAGATCAACACTGCTCAGCTTCAGCTTTTAGACCAGAGGAGTAGATCCATTCAACTTTTTGCTTTATCCTTTCACACTCATTTCTAAACTTCCATGTTCGGATTAGGGATCCATCCTTCCAGCTGGGTTTTAGTTTGAACTTACCTCTAGGATCAATATTTCATTCGCGTCTAAGA
This sequence comes from Valencia hispanica, assembly GCA_963556495.2. Taxonomy (NCBI): domain Eukaryota; kingdom Metazoa; phylum Chordata; class Actinopteri; order Cyprinodontiformes; family Valenciidae; genus Valencia; species Valencia hispanica. Next base: position 48,034,044 of record OY747703.1, on the reverse strand, counting down.
ATAATGTTTTGATCAACTTATAATTATCCGCTTTTAAAGAGGGTACTATATCAGACTGTTTGGCGATAATTGTTTCAGTAGACAAGCTAAACCTAAAGAGAACCCCTCTGAAACAAGTTTTGAGGTAGATGCTAATATTAATCCAATTCTAAGGTTTTTTTTTCCAGCTTCACATAAAGCTAAAATAAATAAAACTCCCATTTCATTTCCTACTGTAGGCCTTAGTTTTCCAGGGCAACAGTTTACGCTTTGGTGCCTCCACAAAAGAAGCAGTAAAGCGTTTGGCGCACGACTACACTTAATCACCTTTAAAGAGGTCTTCCTCTTACAATGCTTGGATCTAAACTACTCCATCGCAGCTCTTGCTGAATGTTAAGGGTTGTCCTGCTGGAAGGACACCGTTCGCTTCGGTTAAAAGTCCATAGCGGCCTCTAAGGTTTTTGCACAGGATAATTTTCCATCAACTCCGCCAAGCTTTCCCCATCTCTGCTGAAAAAAAAGGGCATCACCTGAACATGATGGTGCCACCACCGTGTTTCACCATCAGGGATGGTGTGTGAGATAAAAAGAAAAAAGTATTTTCTCCCTATAGGTTTCTTTCAAAAATAGTAGTTTTATTTTTAATTTTTAGACAGTTTTCAATCCAAACCTTCAGGGTTTAACCTGGACCTCTTGGCTGCTTGATTTGCCATCAACCCTCATCCAGGGTTCAGCTTATTTTGAACCGCACGTCTTTGTAGGTTGTTAGTCCTACTTGCACTCTGTAATAATGGGTTGAAAAGAGCTCTGTGAGGTGTGCAAAGCTTTGATACAGCCTCACAGGTTTCTTCACAAATGTTCTCTAACAAACCTCTGAACAGCTGCATTTATATTGAGATCAAACTAAACACAGGTGGACTTTGTTTACCGATTGGTTGCCATGGATTTCATTTAGGGGTCACAGAGGAAATGGGGGGCGAAAACAAGCCAGATCACAAATTCCAGATTTCTATTTATTGAAAATATTGACAAATATCCATCTTTTCACTTACACTTTACAATTATGTTCTACTCTAAGTCTAATCACATAAACATCGATCAAATAAAGTTTTTACTTTTACCAGGACAAAAACAAAAAAGTTCAAGAGGTATAAATACATTTGCAAGAGGTAGCATTTCTTGGTTACTAACCTTGATCTGAACCAGGAAGTCCCTTAGGTGCTCTTTGAATGCTGAGATGTCCTGATTAAGGCTGAACAAACCCGTTACAAACACCTTCACCTGGGCACTGCACACAAAATGTTAGATCGGGTTCAAGTTTCCAAATCAACAGATATTCGTCCCAAATCTGCAACAAAGGTTCCATGTTCTTGCACTTTCAGCTGTATCATTTTAGCTGTGGGCATATCTCATCATATCAGCTCAACACTACCTGGGACTCTACTACAGCAGTGAGCACAGCTATTTCCCTGATCAAGAAGAATTAGCAGAAGTGGACTATTTCTAATATTTTCTATAAAAAAAAAAAATTATTAGATGTTAAACCCCCTTCCTTAACTTGACAGAAAAATTATACAGAAAATGTGAAAAATACAAAAGAATTTTATGATAAGTTGAAATGTACACATAATTCAAAACTAACCACAGTCATGTGTTGAAAATTACAACCTGTTGGATGAGCTGAAGCTGGTATGTTTAAAATAAAAATACTACCATAATTAAAATTTATTTGCTATTCCCAGTATAACGGGTTTGTGGCATTACTCATCTGACTTGTCAGACGACAGCATGTGCAGCCTAATTAGGATTCAGGCGATTTCTTACTCTTGTAAATGAGGGAAGGCCATCTTGAGCAGGTTGGCGATGTACTCCTGAACATGCAGCTGGTTGTTGGTTGGGTTGGTGGGGCTCAGAGCAACACTGACCTTCCCTTCCTCCACTAAGTTGAACATGTAGGCCAAGATGGTGGCATGCATGGTCAGACCTACGGGTAGACAGGAGAGGCTCATTGGTAAAAAAAACAAAAACACATGTCATCTTAATAACCATATAGGATGAACTTGAGTTATTGTTATACAAGTAATACAATCTTAATATACAAAACAGGTGAAAAAAGAAGCTTTTTTTTGTTTAAATTGAATGCCATCAGAAAAAGTAACATATCTCAGGGTCAGCCTCATTACCTGCAGTGTGTGACGTATCGGTGACCACAGAGAAGATGTGCTGCAAAATATCACAGAAGTATGTCTGATAGAAGCTCTGTGCTGCGGCCTCTTCTGCAGACACATTCTGAAGGAGTGTGTAGAGGATCTGCAGGCCTGGAGACAATAAAAAAAAAACATACAGACACTATTACTACTCAGAGAATCAGGGCTGTACAGTGCAATAATAATAAAAAAACCCTGATAAAATATTTTTCACACGTAGCACTCGTGCGACAGCTTGTTTTTTGTTTTTTACTCTAAGGAAGATGCAACGTCTCAATGATACATATATCATACATACATACATGATACAAAAAAAAGAAAAAGTTAACGTACAGCTCTGAGAATGCGAAAAATAATTAAAAACCACAAATGCAGACGTATGTTTTAATCTTCATTATTTCCAGAACAGTACAACTGAATGATAAACAAGAAACAAATACTTGAAGATGAGTTGACATTAACCCTTCTTTGTTTATTGCAGGGGTGTCCTAAGTGGGCCATGGGGACGTTTGAGGTCCTATGACTAATTTAGTGTGGTCCCTTTCAGCAATTCAGCACAAGTGGTTGATGGAGACTTTTATATCTTAATTAGGGCAAAATTATTGTAGCCAAATTAAACATTTCTTACAATGGCAAATTTTAGGTACAACAAAAAGTATTAGTCTATTAATATTGGATAATATTATTAATTATCACATTCTCTTTCATCTCCCTGTAAAAAGGACCTCGTCAGTCCAGCGACTTATTTAAAACCCGACTTTGGTGCACCCGAATCTGCTTCTAACCAATTTATTCAACTTGAATAAATGCAGCAAATGTTTTCAAAGAAACTAAATCCTTGTTTTAGTGCCGAGAAAAAAAAGATGATGTTTTCACATTTTTTGTTCTCTACCTCAATCGAGCCCAAAAGAATTTGCAAACTGGATGCCTTTTTTATTTTCATTTTATATTCAATATAAAAATTTGTATTTGCCCAGCACCTTCCTGCAAATTAAAACATTTAACTGTTAAATTACAATTTTACAAGCTTATTTTATTGCTATGCAAGTTTTAAAAAATAAAAATTCAATATACTTTAATATACTTTTTTGGCCCAGGTTACAAAAATGTTTTAACACCCCTGATTCATTTAGTTCTAATTTATCTGGCAGCCAAAGTCGTTCAAACAGATTCCAGATCAGACCTGTGTCAGCCACGTTCCTCATCGTATGCTTGAAGGCCCAGATGATGGAGTCCAGAATCAGCTTAAACTGGGCGGGTGCGATGGCCAGAAAGGCTGGGAAGCACTGGGAGGTGGCAGCTTGGAGCAGGTAGAAGAAATGGGTCCGGTGCTCTGGGAACTCCTCAAAGTCCTGAGAGCAAAGGAGAGGCCCGTCACAAAACTGGGGTCAGCGCAGCTTCCAACAGTAGTGTGCTCAGATAAAAAAAAAAAAAAAAAACACACACACAACCTCTACAGACCTTGTTGATCATGTTTAAAGTGCACTCGAAGACAGCATCAAAAATCTTGGGGATCTCGCCAGTGATGTGAACTCCCAACTTGTTGACAACTGTTGCCATGGTGCTGAGGACCTCGGGTTCTCTCGCAGCCGGTACGTTCCTCTGGTAGTCAATGAGCACCGCCTCCAGCAGGGGGGGCACGAAATTCTCCGCCACCTTTACCAGAGACCAACACAAACATCTTCAGCGTATTCTGTTGATTTTAATCCATCACATTAATTACAGCATCCCACTGGATTAATCCAAACTCTTCTGCTTTAGCATAAGTAGGGGGTAAGAAATGAAATGACCTGATGGGGCCCTAGCTTCTCTTAAGAACCCCTCACAATAAATACAACGGTTGCTCTTGCATTTTCACTTTATAATCTGTCTTTTCATTCCTCTTATTACATTTAATAATTTACGTTTTTCATGTTTCCTGCCAGGTAGCTGCCAAGCCCCCATAATGCACTGCGATGCGACGTTCAAGGAATCCAGGAGGCTTGCATGTCAAGCCTTTCAAAGTAGGAATGTCTCCAATGGAAACAAACATTTCTTTCAAGGAAGATCGATATAATTTAACATTTAGTATTTACAATGCCAGGTGTGTTACACTCAGAAGCTACATTCTTTGTGAATCCTACAAAAAATTGACATTTGGCAGGTTTATTTTAAAGCATTTTGTTTGCTAAAAAGTACAACTTTCCTTTTCAAATAGTCTCTGCATTTTTAAACACAAAAAAAAATCTTGGGTTAAACATTTAAAACAATGCTTCTCTTTATAAACTATGTTGTAACAAAGAAAAAATAAAAAAATAAAAACAAAGGGCAGCCTCACCATCTGAGGGTCATTGGAGCGACTGACCCAGCCTGAAATCAGCTTGAGCGTCTCCCTCTTTACCGTCCTCATACTCCTTATCAAAGGCTGTTTTGTCACCATCTCACCTACACAGATGTGAAAAAAACAAACACTTCTTTTAATGTCCATTATAAATCAGTAAAAATACCAGAGACCAAAAGCACAAAGGTTAGTGAAAGCCAGCTGACCGTTGGTCTGGACGGCCGATGAAATGTTTTCACTCAGACATTTGTAGACGTTGAGCATGTCGAGGTAGATTCGACCCAGCTGGACAACAAAAGGATGACCGACGGCTTTGCAGGCTCTGACGTTGGTCTTCAGGATGCTGCCAAGCTGGCGCACCGTCTCGGCATCCTTCAGAATGTCCACATTCTGCAGCACAGGGTCCAGATTTTCAGACGCGCACACATGGTGACGTAGTACCGCGTAGGGCCCTGAATGAAAGTTATTTCAAGCTGCTGTTCCTACCTTGGTGGCCTGCTGGATTATGCTGTCCCAAACCTGGTTAGGAAGCAGCATGTACTTCTCTATCAAAAGCTCTTGGACCGCCTGGTCTGTCTGAGCTCCAATCATGTAACCCACAGCCTCATAAAATGTATGGACCTGCAGACAAAGCGAAGGAAGTCTTTGTCAAACTGCAGAACAAACTTAGACACTCCTGTGTGTTTTTAAGTACACTGTTGTCATAAAACATATTTAGATTAGACTGACCTGCTGGGGCTGCAGGTCGCAGATGATCGTGTTGATGTTGTTGAGGATCTCATCGATGAAGGGCATCACCTCGCCCACCTGAACCTGAACAAAATGACGGCGGCACTTCTGAGCAATCTTGATGAACGTGTCGCACGCCATATCCTGCACGCCATCATGAGTCTCTGCAGTGAAAGAGTGAAATAACAGAAATGATGACCAACTTCATTCACATGTAAAAAATAAATAAATGACACAGATGTTACCCTAAGTGGCTCACCGTGCATAAACTCAAACAGCTTGTTGACGACGGTCTTCAGGAACTTCCAGTGAGCTCGCAGGAAACGGGGATACTGACCCACGATGTACATGATGTTCGATGCTATTATAGCTTTATTATCTTTACCCCGTTTCTGCTCACATAAGCCAAGCAGGTCCTGCGCAAATAACAGAGCTAACACTGTTAACTCTACACTTGAGGTCAAACTCGAAACATTTGAATATCGCCCAAAAGTTCATTTATTTAAGTTTAACTTAAAAGGTGAATCTAATATGTATGATACAGACTCATTACATGCAAAACGAGATATTCCAAGCCTGTATTTGTTATAATTCTGGTGATAATGGCTTACAGCTCATGAAAACCCCAAATTAAAAATCTCAGAAAATTAGAATATTACATGAAATCAATAAAACAAGGATTTTAAATAAAAAAATGTGGGACCTGTGAAAAGTATAATCATGCATATGTACTCCGTACTTGGTTTGGGCTCCTTTGCACCAGTTACTGTCTCAATGTGCCGTGGCATGGATGCCATCAGCCTGCTGAGGTGTTATGGAAGACCAGGATGCTTCAATAGCTGCCTTCAGCTCTTCTGCATTGTTCCGTCTCATGTCTCTCATCTTTCTCTTGGCAATTCCCCATAGATTATCTACGGGGTTCAGGTCAGGCCAGTTTCCTGGCCAGTCAAGCAGTGATCCCACGGTCACTGAACCAGGTTTTGGTACTTTTGGCAGGTACCAAGTCCTGCTGGAAAATGAAGTGAGCCTTTCCATAAAGCTTGTCTACAGAAGGAAGCATGAAGTGCTCTAAAATGTCTTGGTAGATGGCTGCGCTGACTCTGGAATTAATAAAGCTCAGTGGATCAACACCAGCAGATGACATGGCTCCCTAAATCAACACAGACTGTAGAAACTTCACCCTGGACTTCAAGCATCTTGCATTGTGTTCCTCTCCATTCTTCCTCCAGACTCTGGGACCTTGGTCCCAAATGAAATGCAAAATGTGCAGTTCTCTTTTCAATAGCCCAGGGAAAATGCTTCTGACGTGTGTTGTTCAGGAGCGGCTTGATTAGAGGCATAGGACATTTGAAAAAGGACAAAGTACGCCGGAAATTTCCTAATGTTGCAAACCTACCCAACATTTGGCAATACAACCCTTTCTGATTCTGATTGAAGCCCATGTCCAGGATCCGTCTGTGTGTGGTGGCTCTTGATGGACAAACTCCAGCCTCAGTCCACTCCTTGTGAAGGTCCCCAACACTTTTGAAAGGCCTTTTCCTGACAATCCTCTCCAGGCTGCGGTCATCGCTGCTGCTGGTGCACCTGTTTCTTCCACACAACTTTCTATTAATGTGCTTTGACACAGGACTTTGGGAACACCCAACTTCTTTTGCAATTACCTTTTGAGGCTTTCCCTCCTTGTGGAGGGTGTCAATGATGGTTTTCTGCACAACTATCTGGTCAGCAGTCTTACCCATAATTGTGATTCCTACTGAACCAGACTTTGAGACAATTTAAAAGCACAGGAACACTTTGTAGGTGTTTTGAATCAATTAGCTGATTAGAGCAGAATATTGAACCTTTTCACAATATTCTAATTTTCTGAGATTTTTAATTTTGGGTTTTCATAAGCTGTAAACCATTAATCATCAAAATTATGACAAATAAAGGCTTGAAATATCTCACTTTGCATATAATGAGTCTATATCATATTTTAAGTTGAATTACTGAAATAAATGAACTTTTGCACAATATTCAAATGTTTTGACTTTCACCTGTATAGGCCAGCTGCTGCCGACAAGTTGTTAAAATATGATGTAGCTATAACTAAATAAATTGAGTCGCTTTACTGTATCCCACCTTAATGACAGTGACCAGAAACCTCTTTTCATCCTCCTCGTGCATCGCCCCGCTTATAGATCCGATGGCCCAGCAGAGCATGTTCAGGTTCCTCCATGACCACTCGGTGCCATTCACCTGGTTGTGGAGCTTCTCAGTCATGATTCGCTCAGTGTCTGCATAGTCCAGATGCGTCAGATACACTGCACCGATTCAGAGAGAGACAAGGAGGCATAAATAACACTGTGTGACAGGATACAGACACTTAATTCTAACCACATATTTTGTTGTAAATACAATATTCAGCATTTTAATAACAGCAGCCTTAAAGAGAGTATGAGAAAATATGGCTACAATAAAACCGTTTACTAAAATGAAGAGTAACAACACCGTTTGTCTTCCATAGACTAGATGTCATGCTTCATGGAAAACTGAATGCTCTTTTGACCAACATATATCAGGGTTCGTACAGCTTTGCAGATAAATTTTTCAATGACTTTTAACCAATTTTCCATAACCAAAAATAACACATTCGTGCTTCAATTTAAAGTGTGATCCACATTTATTGGTTAACTTAGAGTCTGTACCCCACCTGGAGATAGGCACCATCCATCGCCTATACCGCTTATCTTTTGCAGGGGGCTGGTGCCCATCTCCAGCGGTCATCGGGCGAAAGGCGGTGGTACACTCTGCAGGTCCCGTTTGTTGAGTTTAATTCACTTTTACTTTGTTTTGGGATTGCGAAACTGGGATATACTCTCGTCTCTAAACAATGTAGATAGAATTATTATGCGCATCATTTGGTCGACTTTGCACAGACACCTGAAGAATTTGCGCTTGTTCAGGTGTGCTCTGCCACATCGGATTTTCTGCACCCCACAGTTTATCTCATTGATTCAGAAAAACGGTGCTTTATTTTTTTTTTCAAGCGAATGCAATACGCTTCCATATTTTGCAGTTGTGACTTAAACAATAATTTTTGTAAAACCCATTTGAGTTTTAAAGACCTCATAACACGAACCTGACTTCATGTTACTGTCTGGTGTATTATGACATAATGCGTCTTGTCACAGTATGTGGTTGCGTAAATTCATGAGCCGAACAAACTTGATTTTACGCGATAATTAGAGTTTCAAGAATATTAGCTTAACCACGGCTTTAAAACTACATATCCATTATGTGACGTCAGCGACAGAACCGCTCAGGTTGGACAGGCCGAAAACTACAGCCGTCAGGCATGATGGAGGCGTTCATGCTTGAAGGTTCGAAAGATTCTTCATCCAGTTTTTGCCTTGAGATGGTTTTTGAGGTGGAAAATGCAGCTAGTTCTGGTGCTTCTAGAGATGGTGGTGGCATCGCACCGTACAGGCATGAGCCGTACACAACGACTGAGATGGATAGAAGAAAGCGGGTCAGAGAACGATGAAGCTAACACAGCAGCAGAAGAAGTAACAGAGGAGAGATGTCAGGGAAACACAGATTGGTAAGGATTAGAAATGCGTTTTAATCGTGGCTTCTTTTCATTTCAAATAATTAACAAAATGGTATAAATGAGCATCATAATATTAACGTGTAGTGATTTATTTTTTACCTTTGTCTGTTTCTGATGTCTGAAAGCGTCCCAAATTAATAATAAAAATTAAAGGATAACTGGATAATTGTATCCAAGTGTATTTTCCATAAAGTAATACTATGTGGGACATTGGTCCAAGGAAGTCCAACAAAAGGTAGGATATAAATTACTTTTCCCACCATTGATTATTTCTGAGAATGAGAAAGCTACTATTTTTAGAGATATTAAAAACAATATTGTCTATTTTGTGTAGCACTTGCAGTCCAGAGCTTTAAATTGAGATGCTTCACTAGCGTGTCGGATGTAAAATGCTATTTTAGTGAGCAAAAGTATTGGGTGGTCCACACCTTTGTGCACAAGCCAAAAAGAAGTGATAGAGTGGCAGTAACAGGTTAAGTAAAAAAAAACTTTAAGCCAAAATCTTGTAAATTATATTTAAAACCCTGATGTGCATTGTAATTCAAATTTTTCTTTTATAACAGGCTGTGGCTTTTGTCAAAAGCAGAAAATAGCGGTCCCAGTCACAGTTGAAAAGCCGCTCTCAAATGTGTCAACGAACCTAGCATGCGTTCTCTCGCTAACGTCACTTCCTGCTTTATGCTTATTCAGTGCGCGGTGATACAGCAGTAAAATGCTAGTCACCACAGCGTTTTTTTTGCTCTCAGTAGGATTATGTGTTTATAACTTTGAGATAGTCTATTGGGTTCGGATTTCTTTATTATAGGTTATGTTTAAATATGTCAGCTTCGTGCCATGAGGTCTTTAAAGTACATGCTGTTTTCTTGTCAAAAACATACTGATCGATACTTTTTGACCTGAAGTTCGCCTATCAAAGTGTCAACCGCAGCCCCGCTGAGTTGCTAAACACTTGTTTACGGAAATTTTAAGTTTTTGTCTTTACTTAAGCAATTCTCACTTTTGCCGGCAGAGGGAGCTGCAACTAACATGACCAGCCCTGGCCCCCATGTATCAGAACTAATGAAGCCAAGAGCTGCCACCCAGGTGAAATAAAAACAGAGCTATAAACGTTGTAACATGAAAACTTTATGGTTCTAACAATATAACTTTGTAGAATATACTGTCACGTTCTTACAATATAGTTTTCACGTTTTAACAATATACATGTTTATCACGTTATAACAAAAAATGTTTCATGTTCTTAGAATAAAAATACATTGTTCAAACAATATATTTTATTGTACAAACATGAAAAGTATATTGTTTGAAGAATAAAGTGTTATTTATTCTTTGAGCATAATTTTAAAACAAAGAGCAGATTAGCGATTGAGAAAACGTCTCATCTATTGCAACTGATTAAGTTCTATTTTATGCTTGGATTGAAGCATGGAGAGACTTTGCTGTTTTTGGACAGCTTAGACAGTATTGAAACAAGCATGCGTAGACTACGAAGGAAACTAAAAACGTGTTTGTTGCCATATTGCTTTGATATTCGTCCATAAAAAGCCACGCATTGTTGAAATTGCATTTCAATCGCATTTTGTACTGCTCATTTAAGCTTGAATGGGGCGAATCACGTTGGTATTAGCTCCGTGAGCTACATTTAAGGGCCTCTTAGGGAGGTGTGTCACTTGCCTGACCAAAAATGTAAGAGTCCCCGACTTCTATTTATTGATCTGGTTATTTATTTAGCATTTTTTTAAAGGTTTGAACATATATTTTGTAAAAAAACTTTTCCAGGTTTGATTTCATTTTCCAGTTCCATGACTTTTCCAGGTTTTTCAAGACTGCGCGATCCCTGAAATACGTATCGACTCACCAAGAGTTTCCCTCATATTCTTGTACAAATTGATGGCATCCGTATCCTTCATGAACTCTCTGACCACTTCGCCCTGGTCATTCTCCACCACCAGCACCTCCTCTGGTTTGGCCATGCGGCTCACCATCAGCAGACGCACCTGCAGGAGAAGACAGACTGATGTAATCCATATGCAAATGCCTTTTATTCATCCGAGTAGCCCATCAACCTGTTGCTATTAATCATGCATCTGTATAACCAAACAGCTTTATAGGGATAAAAGGAAATATGATCAAATAAAATAGGTAATAATTGTGAAACCCCGCAGGAGATTCGCTTCACCTGGGACAGCACAGGCAGGTAGAGATGTCTTCGGGGTGGAACATCAGAAAGCAGAGGAGTACTTGAGGTGGAGAAGGGGCTCTCTCTGTACAGTTCTGCTGCCAAGTGGTTCCAGTACTCAAGACAGATCTTAAAGATCTCAGTCTCCTCCACCTCCGACACCAACAGCATATAGTGCAGAGCCTGGAGATCAGAAAATGTGGAAAGATTCAAGGAAAAATGAATAAAGTTGAATAAAATTTGAAAAAAAAGACATGGCATTTAAAAGAGTTTGCTGGAATCCACTGTTTTATGCACTGTAATGTGTTGCTTTGGTGCAGGGAAATTGTTATTTTCACTCAACTCTGAGTTACATTTGCAGGTACACAGCAGAGAAGGGTTGCACAGATATCACAAACGCATCGTAATATCACTGTGTGCATTACTCATCACAAAGGACTGTTTGGAGCACAGTAGTCGTTGGCTATATTAGGAGTGGCCAATATAAACAGTATAAGGTAGAAATGATATAAATTTAGCCAACGGTAGAGATTTTGACTAAATAGGCCTTCTTCGACTGCGCATGTTGATGATGTCATCAAACTGCGCCTACTTTATACGATGTACGCAAGGAAGATAAATGCAGATGTTCAGTGTTAATATTTACTCCAGATATTGTGAGTTTGAAATGAGTTGTTTTCTATTTAACGGAAAAGAAACGTGTTGAACTTGGAAGTGTTTTCAGTTCAAATGTGTGCAGCTTTATTTTTCTGCTAAATTAAATTTACAAATAAGTAATCAGGAAAGGAGTAACAAATGTTATTTTTATATATTTTTATCAGTCCGAACTATTTTATTTAAAGTATCTTCATCTCTGTTTGTTATATAACGAGAAATTTTGTGTTGCATTGTTCGGAAAAAGATTTGTAATACACATTAAAAATTTACTTAAAAGGTTTTGTATTTTTTTTTTATGACATTCTATGTTATTTTTTTGAAGCCATTTTTGCTGCAATGTATCTGGTATGTGAGAATGTTCAAAAACAATCATTTTGACATATGTAAACTAAAGAAAATATATCACAATAAATATCGTTACCACACACACTTCAGATTATATCAGAATATAGATTTGAAGCCGTAACACCCAGTCCTTGCTAATATATTCAAAATGTTATCAACTTGCATTTTTCATGCCAATGTAATATTCAGCCATTTGGATAGTCTTGCCACATCAGATGTTCACACCGGACACAAATGACATTGCCCAAAAAAACTGAAGGTCACAAGATTAATGGGAAAACAGATGAGAGGAAAAAAGAGGCACATATGGCAACGGATATCGTCATCGCAATAACATCGCCACCGCAAGATTTTCTAATGTCCAGCGGCTCTGACAATAAAAATTATCATCAAATACAGACAAAAACCATACTTGTAACATTGTCAACAAGGTGACAGGAGTGCCGCATAATCCCTTAGAGATATTCCTTTGTCTCACAATCTTGAAAATTTAAAATTCCTTTATCTTTTCATAGTGTTTTCTTTACCACTCCCTCCTTTTGTTTTTGACAAGGATTGTGATCATTTTCTGCTAATAAAACTTTTTCATCCAATCAAGATTTCTGTCCATTCACTGTACAGATACAGTTTTACACTGCTTCATCCCCCCCTCAACAAATTCCAACTAGGTTTTATTTGTGTTTGTAGCCCAACTCAGACTGGTAATTTTTACGTCATTGTGAAAATCTGAACCCCACAGGCAAAACAAACAAACAACAAACCAGCAGTCTGAAGATTAGTCCCTCATTAATAGAGATTTCTACTCCTTTAAATCATACGTAGAGCCTATGTTTTTAATTAAAAAGGAGGAAGAGCACAACAAATATTGTTTTGCTTCTAAACTGTATAAATGGGTCTTTACCAATGCAGTCTTTCCGTTTCTGGTGATTTTTTTACATTTCGGTGTAAACTTGTTTAATCTACACTTTTTGGTCTAAAAACGTCTTAGTGCTGCCCCCTTAGGGTTAAAAAGTGGCTACTGCTTTCGAATTTTGTGATTGGTGGTGAGCGGTACATCTCTACGTCACAGGCATTGACTATGTCCCAGCAGCCATGGTCTCACAGACACGCCCCGTGGGTTTGGGTATAAAACTGTCAGACATACCGCCCCCTGTGGCGAGTTTGGAGTTGGATTGCGCTTTTCAGGTTACCGTTATCATCACATTAGCACTTAGTTAGCATAGCTAACATACTGTTTTGAACGTTAGTCTGTGTTAGCATTACCATTCAGAGACTGGACCCATCCTGTCTCTCTCTCCCTCAGCAGCAGCGGCAGCCTCAGGCAGCGCTGACTCAGCGCTGACTCAGGGCCCCGAGCAAGCGGCTCGAATTGAGACGGCTCACGGCCGCTGGGCTCCTTAAAGCCTCCCTCTACTCCCCCATTTCCGGTGACGACGGAGGAGATCAGCTGGTTCAGGGCACCGAGCCAGCGTCGCCCGAGCTCGGTGCTGCTGCTGCTGAGGCAGAGGGAGACAGGAGGAGTCCGGTCTCTGAGTGGTGATGCTAACATAGGCTAACGTTCAAAACAGATGAATGTTGATCAGATCGATCAGTCGCAAAACTGCCAACGTCGCTTTGGACACTGTCCATGTTTCAGTGTCACATGAAGCGAGCTGTCACTGTCCTCATGAACACCCCCTTTTTATACAGGACATAAATTACACAAAAGTCTGAAATTATATTCTGAGAAAATAGAAGCACTTAAAAGTCTATACTGCAGTCTGTTTTTTCCACACTGTCAATTTAATACAGAACTCTAACTTTGCAGCGTTTTCATAGTTTTTACATCAGTGTGACCGGTGGGATGTTTGCCACCTGTCATACACAGAAACTAGTACGCTTCTCTCCGCCACACATTAGTCGCGATCCGGATGAATGAAGGAAATTTCCTTCGTGCTTCATACTTAAAGCTACACTTGGGCTGATGTCTGATAAACTTGAGCTGCAGCTCGTGGGAAGACGCCCCTTAAAGCACTGAAAAAGTGGACACGTCTGGGGAAAAGAATGTGTTGCTGCTAACATGATACACAACAACACAGACACTTCTTTCACAACTAAAGTGCAAAATATTTGATTTATTTTGTAAATTTCGAGCTGCATGGATCAAACACAAACATTATGGCTGCACATACTGTTCCGCCGGTCTGTCCCCTAAAAAATGTCAATGCGGCACGCCGGACTTTTACGTTTTTGTCATTTAATTATTATGGAAAAAAATCTATTTTTGAACACGTTTGAATCGCTATTGGTTTTGCACATTTCACGTCGCAATTAATCGATTTATGGTGAATCGGCACACCCCTAATAGATAAGAGAACGGGCTCGGTGTTCCTACCTCCATGAGTGTCTCACGCAGGTTGGGTCTTTTCTCGATCAGCTGCCCGTGTTCTTTGAGGAACGTGCAGAGAAACAGACTCAGATTCTGGATGAAATTCTGCTCATCATCTTTCCCGTTGGCATACGCCAATTTGATGTTGGTGTTCAGCGGCAGCATCTAGTCACACAAAAGCACAGGTTTTCATTTTGATTATAATGGAAAAAGTCAGTGAACAGCAATTATGCTGGATCAACAAAGCAAAGCTGCCGTATCACAAGTCAGCAAAGATCTGACAAGGTGTTGGTTTGCAGGAGAGCGTTTGTAATGTGTAACGGACACAAACCGACTAACCTGTTTAAGCTGGCACATGGTGAGGGTGAACAGGTTGATAAACTGCTCCTCGTACTGGCTGACGCTCACTCCAGCTATCTCCGTCAGACATTTCAGTGTCACATTGCGAAACATGGGCACATTCAAGAACTGCAGAAATAAAAAAAAGAGAAAGGTCACTCATCACAGAACACCTGATCCACATAAACACGCGGTCTTTAACGACTGATATAACAGATGATTGTTGCATTTTCTCATTCGTGTTGGCGGTTTTACCTTGTAGACAAGTGTACTGATGAGTTTGGTCTCAAAGATGTATCCTAAAGGAATCCAATTTAGAAAACGCAGAAGAGTCTCCAGAGTGGCATGGACTAGTGGAGCATTTTGAGAGTTTTCCTACACAGAAAGAAATAAAGGACACACACGTGTGTGCATTGTGATGCAAACTAAACAAAGGAAAATCCTGAGAAGTCTCCAGGCTTTTGGCAACATTACCATTACAAACTGGCACAGCTGGAATATTTGAGAAAACTCATTGCACATGCTGAAAAAGACAGAAGGAATAATTAGTGACAGCAAGATTAACATTTTAGGATGAAGAGATAACCTTAGAACTAATATTGCTGACATCATCCAAACACAATCAACAGCTTAATAAATAAGCAAAACATTATCTGAGCCTAATTCAATAATCAACCCTACCAAATTTAAGATTATTTAGTAAAGAAAAAAACATTTGTTTTCTGTACATTTTAACAACACCTAGCAGTATTTAAAAACGGAACAAAGCAGAGGTAATACCCAGTATGTTGAGTAACAAACTGGAAAGGCAATTCTCAAGCTTTAAATCAGTAACCTGTCTTTGAGATGCTTGGCCTTCACTTGTGTCATCTGGCCACTGGAGAAGTCAAACACCTCTTCACTGAGGAGTTTCAGGATGATCATGTTGTTCTGACAGAGGCTCTCGCTGGTCCGACTAGCACCCACGATATCACTGATGAAGGTGGGCCAGTGTTTGGGCCATTCTTGTTTCAAGATCTAAAATGACCAAAGAACAAAGCTTAGTGTCATCGACATTCTACATTAGCTACTGTGTCTTTCCACAGATGAAAATCCACCTGTACGAGGATCATGTTGAGCTTTGAAATATACACCCCCTCCTTCTGCAAAAGTATAAAAATCATAGAATCAATGAGAGGAAGAGACATGTTTTATGTGTAGAAGTCCAAGATCTTACACTGATGACAATCCTACCTCCATGTTTGCCGGATCAGAAGAAGTCTTGATAATCAGCCCAACAACATACTTTTTGATGCCTAAAAAAAGTAACATTTTATTAGGAGGATGCACACCAGACAGACATAACCTGCTTTGGAGATCTAAGCAGACGTCAGAGGTGGTTATTTTAAAAGCAGTGTGCCTGAAATGCATCTATGCCATGTGAGAAGAAAAATTTACCTTCACACTGATTTCTCGGCAGAATCTTCCAGCGTGTTTTGATGACAGTCTCCAAAATCTGCAGTGCATAATACTGAGAAAATTTTTTTTTTGAGATCACTTGAAACCAGTTCCAGCAAATTAATGACATGACGTGGAAGTACCAAAAGCTGTTTTTGATTACCTAAAATGCTTAGCAAGTAAAATCTGCACACAATTTCTACCTTCAATTCTAATTCAAAAATACTTTAATGGCCCCAGAGCGAAGTTAAGTGTAGTTCAGTCCACCCATCCATTTACGATAAAGCAGATAAACCTAAACCATCATTAGCAAATGCAGAGAACTGAGGAGATTATGCACTTGAAGGGCAGATTTCACACAAAAAGATAAAAATGCCAACAAAGCAGATAACTGCAGACAAAAAGCACTGAAAATGTCCATGGTAAAAACAGCACTGCAACATATTGCATTGTTACACTGGACAGGAAAAACGGATAACCGTGCATTATTATCCATGCATGTTAATTCATACTTTAGTCTTCATGTTTTGAGAAAATTCCAGAATGGTGTCAACCCTTGTCCAAGCGTCAGGATGGTCTTTCAGGTTTGTTAGCACTTCTTGAGCCACTCTTTGCTAGGAAAAAGAAACATGAAAAAACACTTTACATACAAACAATATTAAAATTTAAAATATACTAATCTGCGAGACAGAGAACAATGTAGACATTGTCCTTAGACTTTTCTGTTTACTGAATGTATTAAAATTAGAAATTTGCAACATTTTCAAAAGTAGAAATTGGTGTTGGCCTAGAAAGGCATGTTTGTTGCATCTCAAGAACATATTCTTATTTTGACATAAGATGGGACGCTATGGAGAAAAGCTGGAGGCAGAGACACAAGTAAGGAAGAAGACAAAAGAAGGTAGTTAAGGAAGGACAGATCCAGTTAAAAATAGCATGGAACCAAAGAAGGTAGGTCATAATTTTTAGACACGTGAGAAAGAAAATTAAGTCTGAAAATAAAAATGTTTTCCCCCACACACTTATTTACTATTTTTATGCTTTCTCAAACCTGGAAAACAGAGAACTCAAATTCCACACTTTCCCAGACTGCAGAAGCAGCTTGTTATTCCACCCAAACAAAGGTATTGCAGATAGAAAAAAAAGGACCCTCACCTGGGTACCAATGTCATGGTACATAGAGTTGACAACAGTGTCTAACAGGTTGATGTCCAGTTTCTGATTAAAGTCCAGCAGCTGTCTGGCTGGATGATCGGCCAACATTGTCATTTCAGCTGGCATAGAGCTTCCTGTAGAAATTAGGAAATTCTAAATTAGAACGATAAAAACTGGTAAAAAAAAATAAATCAACCACAGTCTCTTGAAAGACAAAATACAACACATGCATCTTTAATATTATAAGTGGAATTTAGAATAATTATGTATAAAACTTTGAACAGGAAAATACATTTCTTAGAAGTCTCTCCAGTCTTGAAAGCATGTTGCAATCCCAAAGCAAATACAATAAAAGGTAAGTATTTATCTGGTAGAATGTGCCGGAACTTAGTGCCTAAAGCAGCGAGCCTTCCTGACATATTTTGACAGCTTGTTTAAAGAAACTAATAAATGGGTTAACTGGAAGCAGCGCCCCCACCTGGCAGAATACGAACATAGTTGGGAAAACCCAGCTCATAGACGTGTTTTATTGAATAAAAATAGCTTTGCCTTGAAAGGGGTCGCTTAGATTTTTGCCGTGCTTCTTTAATAGATTTATCTTTAAATAGTGACCAAGCAAGAAATAATAAAAAAAGTTTTATTCTGA
The DNA here is from genome assembly GCA_963556495.2 of Valencia hispanica. Taxonomy (NCBI): domain Eukaryota; kingdom Metazoa; phylum Chordata; class Actinopteri; order Cyprinodontiformes; family Valenciidae; genus Valencia; species Valencia hispanica. Next base: position 48,016,091 of record OY747703.1, on the reverse strand, counting down.
AACTGGCGGATGCTAATGTTAGCCCATGCAAACATAACTAGCTTAACAGTACTCGGGGGTTTACGTACCTGGTATGCGTTGTCCAGTTGTCGTAAAACTAGTGTTATGTTACTGAATTATCTTGTAGCTGGAGACCAGGGTGCTAATCGTCTTAATGCGTCGAGAAGTATGTAGCGTTATCTCATTGCAAACACTGATGCTACACTGCAGCTAGTATTTGCTAGCTAAAGGCTAATGTTAGCTTCCGTAGATGACACAAAGCAATCAACGCCAAGTTAAAAATAAGTTTCCGCAGTAAACTTCGACTTACTTTGACTACCACTATCGCATTGTCTTTCTTTTCCTCAGTCACTACGAAAAAGGTGCCTCTTTTCAGCTATCGGTAACTACATGAGACTGCTAACAGCTATAATGCCTGCTAATGGAAAAGTCATTGATGATGTAGGTCTACTAATAAATCGATGAGCTAAGCTAACAGCAACAAATTCACGGAGTCACAGTTGGAGCGATATTCCGAATCATAATCACGAAGTGAAATAGTCTACTTTTATTTCTGTTCCTATTTGTACATTGTACGACAGCAAAGATGTTTTAGGTCGTGGTAAAGTTCTCTTCCTCTAAGCTCATGCTTCCAACTGCAGACCGGTTAGAACCGGTTGAGACCGGGCTATTCATTCTCGGTCTTTCGGCCCGCCGCGCGCCGCGTAAAATTTGGATCATGTACCCGCCCACTTAGAACGTGATTGGTTCTTTCCTAACTAGCGTCATACTGTCGTCATGGACTGGGCTGAGTTGTTCAAATGGCTCTGTCACTGTCACCCGTTCATTCTTTATATGGTGCGACATGAGAAAGAGTGGTTTATAAACATAATTTTTCTCCACATAATTATTTTATCTGGAATAATCAGGATATTTGTTTTAAGGCTAAATCATTATTTTTCAGAATTTGAGTGGATAATGGTTTACATTTGGTAAAACAGTTGTTTAACAAGAACGGACAGACGTTTAGATATGGTGCATTTCTCTCTGAATATAACATCCCTGTTTCGCCTAAAGAATTTGTCATTGTCTTTGATCTTTGATGCTATCCCAGCTGGTGTAAAACTACTTATATCATCCGCAGATCGGTCTAATGTGCATTGTCCTATGTTCCTTGAGTTATTTATAGGTAACTCAGATCCCTTTATAAGTGTTAAAACGAAAAATAAACATATTAGAGAGATAATACAAAGGAATACTATTAGCAGACCTGCCTCAATTTTCTTTTGGAACAATCTGTTTTCTGATATTCAATTCAATTCAGTTTATTTATATAGCGCCAATTCCCAACAGATGTCATCTCAAGGCATTTTACAAGAAGTCATTTCAATACATTTATACAAACATTCCAATCAGTTAAAAAGTTTCCCATTTAAGGAATCCCAGCAGATTGCGTCAGTCATTGCCGTGAGGTTGGGCAGACTTTCCAACCACAGCAATCCATACTGAGCAACCATGTAGCGACGGTGGAGAGGAAAAACTCCCCTTTAACAGGAAGAAACCTCCAACCTAACCAGGGTCAGTAGGAGCGGCCATCTGCCACGACCGTCTGGGGGTTTGAGAAGACAGAGCAGAGACACAGAAAGAACAGGCGATCTGATATAAGAGTACTTTCTATATTAAAGAAAGTAGAACGTTGATAACAGGACACAAATTCAATTAAATTCAAAAATACTTTATTGATCCCAGAGGGAAATTAACTGTTGGTATAGCTCATATAATTAACTCTTTAAGGAGTTGTTGTAGATGATGATAGCTGTGGGCAGGAAGGATTTCCTGTAGCGGTCTGTATTGCAGCAAAACTGAAGAAGCCTAAGACTGAAGACGCTCTGTTGTTGTAAGACTGTCTCATGAAGAGGATGCTCAGGGTTGTCCATAATATTTTTGATTTTATGAAGAATCCTTCTTTGCATTATCATCTCCAGATGTTCCACAGTTGTCCCAAGAACAGGACCAGCCTTCTTTATCGGGTTGCTTAGCCTTTTTAAATCCCTGGCTCTGATGCTGCTACCCCAACAGATGACGGCTGAAGAGATTACACTCTCCACAACAGACTTGTAGAAGATCTGCAGCATCTCGCTGCAAACCTTGAAGGACCTAAGCTTCCTCAAGAAGTACAGTCTGCTCTGTCCCTTCTTATAGACGGCTTCACTGTTCAGTCTCCAGTCCAGTCTGTTGTCAAGGTGAACTCCGAGGTATTTCACCTGATTTGTACTGGAAGTCTGAGGTGTACATAGTGAAAAGGAATGGTGAGAGTACGGTCCCTTGTGGTGCTCCTGTGCTGCTGACCACCTGGTTTGACACACAATTCTTCAGTCTCACAAATTGTGGTCTGTTGGTCAGGTAGTCATTGATCCAGGCGATTGTTGAGGGCTCCACCTGTGTCTTCAGGAGTTTCTGACAAAGCAAATCAGGCTGAATTGTGTTAAATGCACTGGAGAAATCAAAGAACATGATCCTTACAGTGCTGCCTGCTTTGTCCAGATGACAGTGGGTTGGTTGAAGTAGGTGGATGATGGCATCTTTAACTCCAACTCCGAAGCGATAAGCAAACTGCATTGGGTCCTGATACGTTCTTGTTTGCTTACTCAGGCATGCCAACAGGATTCTCTCCAGGACCTTCATGATGTGGGATGTCAGGGCAACAGGTCTATAGTCATTGATGACTGATGGGTGAGTTCTTTTGGGTACTGGAACAAGGCGTGATGTCTTCTACAACACTGGAACCTTCTCCTGAGTTAGGCTAAGGTTGAAGAGGTGCTGCAGAATCCCACAGAGCTGCTCAGCACAGGCCTTCAGGACTCTGGGGCTGACACCATCTGGACCTGCAGCCTTGTTCCGGTTCAGTTTCTCCAGCTGCCTCTTCCCCTGACTTTTGGAGACAGACAAGTGGGAGGGGGTGGCAAAGGGGGTAGCAGGATTTCCTGACTTGGTTGAAGTCAAACTTGTGGAATTAGAAGAGTCCATGGCTGAGGTGAAGGATAAAACATCCGGGGTGTAACAGGAAAGCTGTTGATCAGAGGAGAGTGGGATGTCTGTTTGGCTGGGAACAGGAGAGGGGGATGCTGAGCTATTTCCTGAACTGAACCTGTTGAAGAATATGTTCAGTTCATTGGCTCTGTCCAGACTTCCATCTATCCAATCCTTCCTGTCCTTAAAACCTGTGATCTTTCTCATTCCTGACCAGACATCTCGGATATTGTCCCTCTGTAGTTTGTTCTCCAGCTTCTTCCTGTATGACTCCTTGATGGATGTTCAGTTACTGGGAGCATCATCCCAGTCGATGCCCCCCATTCAACAGGGCATTGCAGCCAAGCAGGATACAAGACCAGGTATATCTTCTATGGAGATAAAAACACTGAGAGAACACAAAGTTAACAGTCGAAATAACAGAATGTACTGTAGTACAACTTGAGAGTAGTAGTAAAAAAGGAAGTAGCAGAGTGAAGAAAAGTGGTCAGTCTTTCCTCCAGCAGTCTAAGCCTATAGCAGCATAACTACAGAGATAGCTCAGGATGACCTAATCCGCTGTAACTATAAGGTTTATCAAAAAGGAAAGTTTTAAGCCTGGCCTTAAAAGTAAACAGAGTGTCTGCCTCACGGACTAAAGCTGGGAGCTGGTTCCACAGGAGAGGAGCCTGATAACTAAAAGATCTGCCTCCCATTCTACTTTTAGAAATCCTAGGAACTACAAGTAAACCTGCAGTCTGAGAGCAAAGTGCTCTGTTGGGAATATATGGAAAAATTAGATCTCTGATGTATGATGGAGCTTGATTATTAAGGGCTTTGTATGTAAGAAGAAGGACCTTAAATTCTATTCTGGATTTAACAGGGAGCCAATGAAGGCAAGGCAAGGCAAGGCAATTTTATTTGTATAGCACACTTTCAACAGCAGGGTAATTCAAGGTACTTTACATGATTTGGTGATTTAAAAAAAACAACAACAAAAAACATAAAAGAAACACACATTACACATGATACACAATAAAGCAAGAGAAAAATAAAAAAAGCAAGAGAGCATGAACACATTTCATACATATGACATCAAGCATTTACTCAAAGGCAATTCTAAACAGATGGGTTTTTAGTCTCGATTTAAAGCAGTTCAGAGTTTCAGCAGCTCTGCACTCGTCAGGAAGTCTGTTCCAGATAAGGGGAGCATAAAAAGTGAAAGCTGCTTCTCCATGTTTAGTTCTGAGTCTAGGGATGTTTAGTAGGCTAGAGTTGGAGGACCTGAGTGGTCTTGGTGGTTGGTACCATGACAACAGGTCTTCAACATATTTTGGTGCTAAGCCATGTAATGATTTATAAACTAGTAAAAGTATTTTAAAGTCTATTCTCTGAGCTACAGGGAGCCAGTGTAAGGACTTTAGAACTGGGGTGATGTGCTCTACTTTCCTGGTTCTAGTGAGTACGCGAGCGGCAGCGTTCTGGATCAGCTGCAGCTGTCTGATTGACTTTTTAGGCAGACCTGTGAAGATGCTGTTGCAGTAATCAATCCGACTAAAGATAAACGCATGGATGAGTTTTTCTAGGTCGTGTTGCAAAATCAGTCCTTTAATCCTAGAGATGTTCTTCAGGTGATAGAACGCTGACCTTGTTATTGCCTTTATGTGACCCTGGAGGTTCAGGTCTGAGTCCATTACTACACCTAGGTTTCGAACCTGATGAGTAGTTTCTAGCTGTATTAATTGCAGCTGTGTGCTGACTCTTGATCGTTCCTCCTTGGGTCCAAAAATAATCACTTCAGTTTTGTTTCTATTCAGCTAGAGAAAGTTATGGCACATCCATCCATTTATTTGGTCAATGCATTGATTTAGGGTTTGAATGGGTTCAGAGTCCCCTGGTGACATTGTAATGTAGAGCTGAGTGTCATCTGCTTAGTTTTGGTAGCTAATGTTATTGGTTGCTATAATCTTGCCTAGTGGGAGCATGTAGATATTAAATAAGAGGGGTCCCAGGATGGAGCCCTGGGGCACCCCACATGTGATTTCTGTTCGTTCTGATGAAAAGTTTCCTATTGAAACATAGAAGTCCCTGTTCTTTAGGTAAGACTCGAACCAGCCAAGTATTGTACCAGAGAGTCCGACCCAGCTCTCCAGTCGTTCCAATAAAATATCATGATCAACAGTGTCAAATGCTGCACTGAGGTCCAACAGAACCAGCACTGTGGTTCTTCCACAGTCTGTATTTATGCGGATGTCATTAAATACTTTGACGAGGACAGTTTCGGTGCTGTGGTGAGCGCGGAAACCAGACTGAAAAGCATCAAAACGGTTTGTCATTGTTATGAAGCCATTTAACTGCTGAAACACAGCTTTTTCAATAATCTTACTGATGAATGGGAGATTAGGGCGACTGTGGCTCAGTGGTAGAGTAGAGTTGGCTTGCAATCGGAGGGTCGTAGGTTTGATTCCAGCTTCCTCCAGTCACATGTCGATTTCCCCCCTGGGCAAGGCACTTAACCCCAAAAAACATCGTCCTACCGAGCCATGTTGGGTGTCGGTGTATGAATGCGAGTGTGAGTGGGTGAATGTGGCTTCAATGTAAAGCGCTTTGAGTGGTCAGTATGACTAGAAAAGCGCTATATAAGTTCAGTCCATTTACCATTACCATTTAGAGATTGGCCTATAGTTCTGCATTGACGTGTTGTCCAGATTTTTCTTCTTTAGCAGTGGTTTAATAACTGCTGTTTTTAAAGCCTGAGGGAAGACACCTGATAGCAGTGATGAGTTCACTATTTGAACAAGATCAGAACCAATAACAGGAAGAACCTTCTTTAGAAAAGCTGTGGGTAGGATATCAATGAAGGGAAACTAAAACAGGAGAAATGTGATCTCTCTTTTTAATATTCATCAGAACTCTTGCTGCCGCATTTTGGATCAATTGAAGGCTTTTAATGGCATTTTGTCGACTTCCTGATAGTAAAGAATTACAGTAGTCCAGCCTTGAGGTAACAAATGCATGGACTAGTTTCTCAGCATCACTCCTGGACAGGATGTTTCTAATTTTAGCAATATTGCAGAGGTGAAAGAAGGAAATCCTAGAGACCTGTTTAATATGGGATTTAAATGTCAAGTCTTGGTCAAGAATAACGCCGAGGTTCTTTACGTTATTACTGGGGGCCAATTTAATGCCATCCAGATGAAGTGATTGACTAATCAGTTTCTTTTTTAGAACTTCTGGTCCAAAGACAGCAACTTCTGTCTTGTCAGAATTTAAAAGCAAAAAGTTTAGATTCATCCATGTTTTTATGCCTTCCAGACATGCCTATAATTTACCTAACTGACTGGGTTCATCAGGATTTATGGATAAATATAGTTGTGTATCATCGGCACAGCCGTGGAAATTTTTCCCATGCTGTCTAATGGTTCTACCAATTGGGAGCATATCTATGTGAAAAGAATTGGTCCAAGCACAGAACCTTGTGGAACTCCACAAGCAACCCTCGAGAGCGAAGAAGATTGATCATTTAGATGAACAAACTGGAATCTATCAGACAAATATGATTTAAACCAGCCTAGTGCTGTTCCTTTGATCCCTGCAACATGATCAAGCCTTTCTTAGAGAATATTATGATCGACTGTGTCAAAAGCAGCACTGAGATCTAACAAAACCAGAACAGACACAAGTCCATTATCTGAGGCCATGAGAATATCACTAGTAACCTTCAATTTTCTCAAGGATTTTGGATAAGAAAGGAAGGTTAGATATAGGTCTGTAATTCACTAAGTCATCTTGATCAAGGGAAGGTTTCTTGAGTAAAGGTTTAATTACAGCTATTTTAAATTCTTGTGGTACATATCCGTTTACTAAGGATAGATTCATCATATCCAAAATGGGGCCAGGAACCAATGGGAACACTTCCTTAAATAATTTGGTTGGGATTGGGTCCAACATACAAGTTGAAGGTTTAGATGAGGCTAATATTTTTGATAATTCCGAAAGCTCGACTGAATCAAAACAGCCTAAGCACAAATGAGGTTCTACAGTTCTTTCTAATGCTGCCTCACTTACTGAGAGAAAAGTAATCATGTTTGGGAGGATGCCAATGATTTTATTTTTAATAGAATTAATTTTATTTATGAAGAATCCCATAAAATCATCACTGCTAAGAGCTGGGGAAAAGTTGGCTCAACAACTATGTCTCTTTGTAAGTTTGGCAACTGTACTAAAAAGAAACCTAGGATTGTTTTTATTCGCCTCTATTAATGATGAAAATATGCTGTTCTAGCTTGTCGAAGGGTCTTTTTATACAGCAGTAGACTGTTATTCTAGGTTAAATAGGAATCTTCTAGATGTGTAGAGCGCCATTTTCTCTCCAACTTCCTAGTATTCTGCTTTAAAGTACACAACTCTGCATTAAACCAAGGAGTCAGCCTAGTATGGCTAGCCACTTTCTTTTTTAAGGGGGCTACACTATCTAACGCCAAACGCAATGAGGACGTAACGCTGTGAACCAGACCATCCATTTCTGAAGGGTTAGAGATAGAATTGCTGCCATCCACTGTGTTACCCTGAGACACTAAGGAAAGTAAGAATGGAACAGATTCTTTAAAAATTGTTACAGCATTGTCTGATAAAGCTCTACTATAATGAAATTTTCTTTCAGATTTAAGATGGTCAGTTAAAGTAAATTCAAAAGTTATCAAGAAGTGGTCAGACAGGACCGGGTTATGTGGGTGGACTGTTATTTCCTCACACTCAATACCGTATGTCAGTACAAGGTCCAAAGTGTGTTTACCCGAGTGGGTCGATCCCTGTACTTTTTGAGTAAAGCCAATTGAGTCTAAAATAGCATTAAAGGCTGCATTTAGGCTATCACTTTCAGTATCCACATGAATATTGAAGTCCCTCACTATAATGACCCTATCAGTATTTAATACTAAATCAGATAAAAAATGTGAGATCTGATCCAAGAATTGAGAGTAAGGGCCTGGTGGACGATACAAAACCACAAACAAAAATGGTCTTAATGTTTTGCAACTTGGATGAGGAAAATTAAGGGTTAGATGTTCAAAAGAACTGTAGCTATCAATTGGTCTGGGACTAATTAGTAAATCAGAACGAAAAATGGTTGCAACTCCTCCTCCTCGCCCAGTATTTCTAGGAATGTGAAAATGTATATGACTGGAAGGAGTTGACTCATTTATACTGACATAATCCTTCTGCTGCAACCAGGTTTCTGTGAGACAAAGCAAATCAATGTGATTATCACAGATCAAGTCATTTACTAACAAAGTCTTTGAGGAGAGAGATCTTATGTTTAATAAACCACATTTAATAGATTTATTTTTCTGTTCAGTCAAAGTCGTATTTATCTTTATGAGATTTCCAAAATTTGCTTTTGTTGGCTTAACTTTTAATCCATTTGATTTTGGCCGTGGGCAAGACACTGTTTCTATAGGGTGATGGGTGGATATAGATTGGGAAATTACATGGCTGTTGCCCAGAAAACACTTAGTCTCAAATAAAATTCGGGAGGTTTCTCTTAAAATCTTACACAGATGTTATCCTGTCAATTCAGTACTGGCTAAACATATTCCAAATTTTGATCCTCTTTGCTCCTTCTGTCACTTGGAAAATGAATCACTAACCCATCTTTTTTGGGAATGCTCCTTTACTAAAACTTTTTGGTGTGACCTCAATCTTTTCTTTAATAGAAAACTGGATATCTTTGTTTCACTTGATGTGAAATGTGTTTTATTTGGTATTTCTAATATTCAAAGTGCGAAAAAAAACCATGTCATCAACTTTATAATTTTGTTGGGTAAATTCCACATTCATGCCAGCAAGTTTGCAAAACAAAAACCTAACCTCACTGTGTTCAAGGCTTATCTAAAATGTTTTTTGAACTCTTTAAAATTTGCACGAACTCAAAAGCAATGAGACTGAAAGCCTTATGTGAAGAATTTGATCTATAACAATTCATTTACTCCCTCCCCTTGAGTATTTTCTGTTTTTTGTAATTGTATAATATTTGTATGCAATAAAGTTCTATATATAAAAAAAAGAAATGAGAAAGAGCTCATGAAGAAGTGATGGAGATTTGCTAATTTTTCGGACACTGATCTAGGTGTGACATTTGCCTTTTTACATTGTACTATGTACTTGAGTAAAATTTCAGAGTAAAATACTCTACCCACTGCAAGTAACTTAACTGAATGAAGAACAAATAACCATAGTGTGTCTCCACTAAACCAGGTCGGTCCTACAGAGCCATTTTTGAAGTCATTTCAGGAACCAAAACAAGTACCAGTCTTGGGGTATATGCACTCAGAAAAGGCCCAGTAGGGTCGCTGGACGAGAGCTGTGGTTAATGGTGCATTCCATTTACATCAGAGGTCAAATCCAATATGGCCACACCCAGTTAGCCATGGTTGGCATTACGTCTTACAAACATAGCTTAAGCTTTACTTTCCATATGCAAACACCTCTTTTATTTTGTTAAGCTTAGACTTGCAGGCTCTACATGTGAGATTGATTTTAGATGCATTCTTACAACTGTGTCTTGTAAAATAGACAGGTTTCCGCCACAGCTACTATTGGTGATGCGAGGAGCTGCCATATTGAAAGTCAAACTTGGAGCAAAGAAAATATCTCCGACTTTCTGAGTGGGAAGTCTGACTTCATGGAGTTTCAGTTGATTTTTCCCACTCGGAAGTCGGAATTTCTACAAATAGGACGCACCTTTAAGCTAGGCTGATCGGTTGTAACTCAGAGAGAAATTATATCAGCAGATGTTGCCAAACAAATTTGTGAAATTAGAAGAGTTGCTGGCGAAGAGCAAAGCAGGCAGATACGCGGCAACCATTCCTGCTTCTTTCATCGTTGATCTCTTGTTATTCTCTGCTGCTGTGAGCAGCATTTTGGCGCTGATCAGTGATCCCCCTTCCTTAAAAGGGCATCAGGAACATGTTTTCACCCCCTCATCTAGACTATGGGAAACAGGCTGTAGATCTATGCCATGCACTGGTGAGAGTCCTTTCAGGTTGCATGGTTCCTACACAGTTTGGGAAAGTATTTGATTTGTTTCTAGTTTTTTCTCAAGCTAAATAAGTAAGGAAACAGTAAAGAAAGTATAAAAAATATTTGTATATCCAGACTTTATTCCTCGTTTGATTGTCTAAATGTTCCATCCAGCCAATCTTGCTTTTGTTCAAACACACACCCATCTTCCTGGCTATTCATCCATGTTTTAATGTGCTGGCATCCAAACTAGCATCATTTACTTTTCTATATACTGGATATTTCATACTGTATTGTGGCCGTTCTTTCTTAAAAGCAAAGTCCAAAAAAGCCACAGATGCACCGTGAACTAGCTTCGTACGCATGCAAAAAAAGGAAGTCCATTGTCCAAAGGAATTTCATTTCATGTTGGTTTATTCCTCCATTGCAAGCAAGACAAACATTTTTGCTTCCTTCTCTCGCTCTTGTAAAAAACCATACGCCCACCCAGGTGCATGCTGGTCCTCTACCTGACGCCCTATTTATCAGTTGTTCCCCTGGCTCATAACTAAACAAAACAAGTAAACTAAACGGAATAACAAAAACATTATCTTAAACAAATATCAAAACAAATTATAAAGAATAATCAATAGCTCCTACATACTGACTTTAGTTAATTTGAGCTTAGAGAAGTGTGGGAGTTTTGACATGAAAATTTGTTAAAAGTTAAAATGGGTTATGGCTATAAGTTGTTTAAAGTTATGGGTATAAATTGTTTAAAGTAAAGTTGAAAGAAATCTAGGCTCCATGTTGACTGTGTTGTTACTTCACTAGGAACAAATCAGATACAGTTTTGTAACACTTTTAATTGTATTATGTTTCAGCTCTTTGTAGCAGCTGAACTGCACATTTTGACCCTGATGGAGCACAGAAACAAACACAGCAAATGTATCTTGTAGATGTCACAAAGTGAAGGTTATTTATTTTTTGCATTTCACAGAAAACTGATGTTGAGTTTTAACTAAAAATAAGAAGGTAAATCTCAGGCAATTGTGTGGTGTTTGTTAAGTCCAAGGAGTCCAAAGTGCTAAGAAAAAAATATATGTCTAGGGGACAGCACCCAAAGAGCTGTCACATATTTATAGTTGGATGTAAACTAACAAAACTTGTATGATTTAATATTTTCCCCTTATATGTTATCCAGGCTCACACAAGACTGACGTTCTTGTAAAGTACTCCGTTTACGACTGAAATGTGACTCTATATGCTGAATAGTGGCACTGTACTGACTGCATGGGCTAATCATTGCATTTCTTTGGTCATGGTTTTGCAGGGCAAAAATGACCTTTACCTTTAACACTCAAAAGAAATAAAGATATAGGAAAGCTCTCAAAGTTAAGGTTTTGTTTCAGACCCAGTATTCAGACACAGGAAAGAGATTATTGGATACCATTGAAAGAAAGGTTTATTACAGAACTGGGGATAAATTAATTTGTCAGGAACATTTGTGTCAGACTGAGAGGAACCCAGTGAAACAGCAACATGTGAAATATAAACTAATCAGAAAACCAAAGGAGGAAGGACAAAAAAGGTAGCATTTATCAAAATGTGGAATTAGTGAGTCTCAGCACAAAAATTTGTTGAGATGACTTAACAGTTCTCTCATGTCATTGAGTAATTAGGTTTAATATTTTGTTATTATTTTGGTGATTTCAAATGAATAAATGGAAGAAAACATCAAAAATCCATCAAAACAAGTTTAAGGTTTTGTTTTAGATAATTAATGACTCTGCACATCACCCCAAACACACCACAACAACAGTAAAACATGGCGGTGGCAGCATCATGCTGTGGAGTTGTTTTTCTTCAGCAGGAGCAGAGAAGCTGGTTAGAGGTGATGGGAAGATTGATGGAGCTAAAACGGGACAATCCTGGAAGAAAACCTGTTAGACGCTGCAGAAGAGCTGAAACTGGGGTGGAGGTTCGTCTTCCAGCAGGACAACCACCCTAAACGTACACCCAGGGATATTATGGGATGGTTTAGATCAAAGCAGATTTATGGGTTGTCAAAAGTATTCACATTCATTAGTCAAGTAGAAGTATAGATACTAGGGTTTAAAAAGACTTCTGTAGAAGTTGAAGTATCAATTCAACTTTTCTATTTGAGTAAAAATAAAAAAGCACTGGTTTCAAAACTATTTAAAATATAAAAGTAAAAGTAATGTAAGTAAAAAAATGCAGAGAGGGACTTAAGCTTAAGCTGCACCACAGCACTACCACACCTCTCAAAAAAACATTTGTACTAAAGGCCATAATGTTATATAAAAACGTTGATATTGAAAAATTTCGGATACACTAGGCGATATACTGTATGCTTTCCGCACAGTAAATTCAAATAACACAGATTTCCCAGTTTCATCTAATTATCATATTTTTAGTCACTTGTGTCTTTGGAGCCATTGTTTTGAGGCCAAGCAACTCAAGTGTGCTTGTGGGTGCAAACTTGCTGATGAGAAGCATAAACTAGGGTTTACTCTGAGTGGATGGGATTTGGGGGAACTACTGCCCTCTACAGGTTTGGCATGTCAATGAATGTGCTTAAAAATGCACTTATGGGGTTTAGGTGTGGACAGAGTTTTTTTTAAACGAAGTAGTGAAAATATTTGTAAGAAAACCCAAAAAACAGCTACGTGTGTACATGGCCTCAGACTGCATGTATGAGGATGAGGCGACGTACTGGTTGATGAAAGATCAATTGTGTTTACAAGGCAAGGCAATTTTATTTGTATAGCACACTTTCAACAACAAGATAATTCAAGGTACTTTACGTGATTAAGGGGTAAAATAAAAATAGCAGTAAAACACAGACAAAGCACATAAAGGAAAAACAGCAATAAAGCAAGAAGCATACACAAAACATGATACATTAAAGTATTGCTCAAAGGCAGCTCTAAACAGATACGTTTTTAGTTGTGATTTAAAAGAAGTCAGTGTTTCAGCTGCTTTGCAGTTGTCTGGAAGTTTGTTCCAGATTAGAGGAGCATAGAAACTGAAAGCTGCTTCTCCATGTTTGGTTCTAATTCTAGGGATGTTGAGTAGACTGGAATTAGAGGACCTGAATGGTCTGGTGGGTTGGTATAGTAACAGTAGATCTTCGTGCTAAGCCATTCAATGATTTATCAATTAGTAAAAGTATTTTGAAGTCTATTCTCTGAGCTACAGGGAGCCAGTGTAAGGACTTTAGAACTGGGGTGATGTGCTCTACTTTCCTGGATCATCCATCCACATCCATCCATTGATTTGCTTGATGCATTTACTTAGGGTTAGGATGGGTTCAAAGTCACCTGGTGACATCATAATGTAGAGCTGAGTTGGTTAATCTTATTGGTTGTTATAATCTGGGCTAGTGGGAGCATGTAGATATTAAATAAGAAGGGCCCCAGGATGGAGCCCTGGGGCACCCCACATGTGATTCCTGTTTGTTCTGATGAAAAGTTTCCTATTGTAACAAGAAGTCCCTGTTCTTTAGGTAAGACTCAAACCAGCCAAGTAGTGTACCAGAGAGTCAGACACAGCTCTCCAGTCGTTCTAGTAATATATCATGATCAATAGTGTCAAATGCTGCACTGAGGTCCAACAGAACCAGCACTGTGGTTCTACCACAGTCTGTATTTATGCGGATGTCATTGAAAACTTTGACGAGGGCAGACTCAGTGCTGTGGTGAGCACGGAAACCAGACTGAAAAATATCTAAGCTGTTAGTCTTTTTTATGAAGCTATTTAATTGTTAAAACAGCTTTTTCAATAATTTTACTGATGAATGGAAGATTAGAGATTGGCCTGTAGTTCTGCATTAACATGTTGTTCAAATTATTCTTTTTTAGCAGTGGTTTTAATAACAGCTGTTTTTAATGCCTGGGGGAAGAGGCCTGGCAGGAGGGATGAGTTCACTATTTTAATCAGATCAGACCCAATGCCAGGGAAAACTTTCTGAAGGAAAGCTGTGGGTACGATATCAAGACACCAAGAGGGGGAGCTAAATTGGTTAATGATTTCTTCAAGGTTTCTTTTTGATTAAATTCATGGAATTCTGACAGTTTTTCTACATTGGTGCTAGTTGGTTATAACATTGGTGGTCGGTTTGGTGCTGCGGTACAGACCGACTGTCTAATTGTTAGAATTTTCTACAGTGAAAAAGCTAGCAAATTTATTGCAGGCCCTGGTTGAATTCAGTTCAGGGGCTACTGTCACTGGAGGATTAGTTAGTCTTTCCACTGTTGCAAAAAGAGTCCGGCCCAAGGCAGAAGCGAACTAAGCCACTGCTTAGGGCCCCCAGACCATCAGGGGCCCCTCATATATGTTTGAAATTAAACACAGACATCAGATCTAAATGTTTGTTTATGGAAAAGATTTAACAGTTTGAGCTGAGGTAAATTAAAAGTTTTTAACATTTAAAAGAATTTTAAAGTTAACTTTATAAAAGTGTAAAAAACAAAACATCTACTGTGTGATTGTTGTGTTACCATGGTTATAATCCAATGCTATGGGTTTCATCTCTTTGTGTTTGAGCATCAGTAAGGATAAATAAACGCATCTCACCAAATAATAATCAATAGTCCCTGATTGCTTCAAGCTCTGAACTCGGGAGACTTCTTTCTACCTGAGACTAATTTCACTTTAGACGGAGCAATGGAAGGGTTTGACAAGCATCCTCACAAAAAGAGAGGAGCGGATGTGTTTGTGCCCAACATGCTGTGTCTGTGTGAGCGTCAACGGGGCGGATGTCCTAATGAGCCGCATGACTCCTTTTGTTTATTGTTCATAATTTGAAGTTGAGTTCTGTGTCAGTGTTACATTAAAAAATGTGCAACCAACGTGGCCCCGACTGTATCAGTTTCCTGTGTAGCAATTCAATGCAGGCTTTTCATCAGATAGACTGCTATTTTCGCCCAAGTGCACACAAAGGAGCATACATGCCAACTACGCACACACGCACACACACACACACACACACACGCACACACACACACACACACACACAATAGAGGGCAGAGTGTTCGCAAACTAGCAATTTCTGTTTCTAAGGTATCTGGTGTAGCTTTATAAGAAGGACTCACTCTGAGCACACAGAGAAGGATCACCCTGTAAACACTGAAATCTTTCATTCAGACGATAAAGAAATTTAAAGGTAAGTGAGTTATTAAGAAGGAATTCAGCAACACTAAAGTATTTTAATATGTTTGTCTTATGTTTTTTTTTAGACTTCTGGCCAGTTTAGAATGGATCTGAAGATGTGGCTCGCATTTCTGATGGTTTGTGGTAAGAGTCATCTTAAAATGACTATTCATAAATACTGTGTGTTATTGTCTACTACTTCATGCTGACAAAAACTTTTGTTTGTCCCAGTCGTTCAAGCCAAAGTCAACAAATGGACCATAAATGTACCATCACAGGTCCGTGCTCTTCACGGCTCATGTGTGATCGTTCCCTGTACCTACACTTACCCCAAAGTATATCGAAAATGGGCCACTAAGGATGGATATTGGAAGAGAGGGGAAACTTTTGTGGCAGCAAATTACAAGATGAAACTGACCCCGGAGTTTAGAAAACGAACCGAGATCATGGGGAGCCTTGAATACGGCGATTGCACCCTGTTGATGAATGGCGTCAGGAGCACCGACGTTGGCCCCTTTTACTTCCAGAGTAAAATAAGACAGAGACGTTATTCCTTCAAAACAAATCCTGTGAAACTTCAGATCTACCGTGAGTATATCAGAGATCTTTTCATTAATCCGAAACCCTTTAAGACATTAAAATATGTTTAATTAACAATTATTTGATAAAAAATTATTGTACAGGGATTCCTGAGCCTCCCACCATGGCTATCGCAGTCAATAAGGTAGTGACGGCCTCCTGCACAATTTCCTACCCATGTCCAATAGCTCCTCCGACTTTCTACTGGAATCACTCCGGACGGAAGAGAAGCAGGACAACTCAGGAGAGTAGGTGGAACTGGACAACAGAGGCAACCATCAAATTTGTCCCTTCATCCACCGACTTCAACAAGAAGTTAACCTGTAAGGTGTATAGAGGAGGGAAGCCTGTGCAAAGCTCAATGATTATCTTGAGCAAGGTGTAGTAAGACTAAATATCTAGGACTAAATTAGCGCAAAATCCTTAGGACTATCAGCCATTGTGACAGTGATTCTGCTGAACAAAGCCTTAATTAGTAAAAAAAAAAAAAACATTTAGAGAGAACAGAAATTCTTATTGTTGCATGCTTTAATTCATATAACCTTTTGTTGATTAGTCTTTTGCTGGTGTGTTAGGGGAACATCATTTATTATTTTGTTTTCCTTTTTTGATTTTCTAATATGATTTATAGATTTCAGATTAATCTTACTTTGATGTAATCGACTGTAAGATGATACGCTGCGAGTTGATGACTCAATGAAGTTTGCTGGGATTCCTTGAATAGAAAACTTTTAAACTGACTGGAATGTTTGTATGATTGTTTTGAAATGACTTTTCCTGTAAAGTGCCTTGAGATGAAATCTGTTGTGAATCAGTGCTATATAAATAAAATGAATTGAATTACACAGTCTCCATTCATTTTGCATAATAACGTTTTCCCACTGCCTCTATTCATTGTATTTGATTATATTTACTTGAAGCTTTCATCAAAATGCTAAGATTATGGCACATTTTTTGTGTGCATTTTTTTAAACTTTTATTTCAGTTGTCTTCCATAAGTGTGAGAACTTAGGAACTGCTCTGGTTGCAGCCTCCTACTATTAGCCTACACTAAGTCAAAATACAAGATTAAAATTTCCCTCGAACAATTACTTCAGTGGTCATTGTTTAATGACACAGGATAACACTGGAGGAAGAAAATGTTACTGTGTTCAGATTCCAGCATTGGAGTTTTGTGCTTATGCTAGATTTGAAAAACATCTTTCCCCCACATCACTTCTCCCTATATTAGTCATACATTTTGCATTGTCAAAGAATAATTTAAAAATAAAATATGCTGTCTGGTTCAATGGATATGAATAGCCAGTGCCAAATGAAAAAAAAAAAGGTACAAAAATGTGATTTCTGGTTCAGCTTCAGTGAGTTGCTCCATAATTCTTCTAGAGTCCACTTTCTGACAAAATTATTTTCCCACCAGCAGCTCAAATTCTCTCACACATAAATAATAAACCACCAATCATGTCAATGATGGTTATCTGCACATCTGTCAGATCAGCAGTCTTCCCCATGATTATGATTCCTATTGAACCAGAGTGAAAGACCATTTAAAGGCTCAGGATCCCTTTGTAGGTGTGTTGGATTAATTTGCTGATTAGAGGGACAGATTGAGCCTTAAATATTGACCCTTTTCAGAATATTCTAATTTTCTGAGGTTTTGAATTTGGGGTTTTCATAAGCTGTAAGCCATAACCATCAAAATTACAGCACCAAGCATGCAGAGGTTTTGCAGCATGTTCGCTCAGTTTGTGCTGCTGCTGCTTCAGCAATGTGCAATCATAAATAGAGGAAAAAATACAGAGTTTTGCTCTAAAAACAATAAAAACAGAAAAGAAATAAAATAAAATAAAAACAGAAATGTGTGTGAGTAGTCATCAGTGATGCAGCTCTGTAATGTTCATACAGAAAGGTTCAGTTCTTCAGCAGCTCTCCGTCTCGTCTTGTTGGACTAAACAAATGGGAAAGACTGAAGCTCCAGCAGGAAGAGTATAAACTCATTTAGGAGAACCCCGGTCCAGCAGATGAAGACTCCTTCTTTAGTGCTGAATGTTTTTGATCGACAGGAACGTTGCTGATACGTGCAATACACACCGCTGGACAGCAGGGGAGGCTGGTGAGCATTCAGAGATTGTTGAAGTAATCCTCAGTTCACCAGCAGGACGTCTTCATATGTTGTTGTTCTGAGAGGACTCAGAGAATGGGCAAAAATGATTTAAGATCCAGAATTATCTGTGTGGTGACTTAAAACTCAAAACTTTAGAAACTCATAAAATATCCTCTTTATAAAGCAACCGTGTGACTAAGTAGCTTTATATCAGATGACTCAAAAAAAATGTGTTAACCCCCCAGACTAATGAATGGCGTGTACTGTTTCTCTCTCTTTACTACCAACAGAAGGTGGTGTTTGCATGCTGCTGTGAGCTTTTTCTGCTTACTTGCTGATTTTGATTGGTTTGTCTCAAATAAAAATAAGATATTTTCTGAGGGTTATGAGAGATACGCTCACCTGTCACAGCAGCAGAAGAAGGAGCAGGGAGACGTCTCCACTCCCCTGAACTTCCCAGAGGTTGGTGCATCAGTACACTCAGCTATAAAGGCGTGCAGATCTGTTATGTGGATTGATTCTTGGGTTTGGTGCTGTGGAAATCAATGAGAACAAGCTTCTGTTACATTTAGATTTCATTTCCCCCCCCAGTGTTACTGTTCTCTGCTGTACTACTACTGTATTTACAGTGCTATATTTTTCATAGAGTGACAAATCAGATGTACTGTTGAAACCAGAAGTTTACATACACTGAAAAAACGACATAAACCTTTTTACTCTCACTGTCTGAAGTTAAATCAGACCAAATGTATATTATTTTAGGTCTGTTAGAATGACCAAAATTATTCCTATTTGCTAAATGCCACAATAATAAGAAAAATAATATTTCAGAGATGTATTTATTAATGCCTTAAAAATGTACATACGGAATAATTACTATCTCTTTAAACAATGAAGAAGGAAAACCCAGATGATGATGCCATGGCTTTGGAAACCTCTGATAGGTTGACCAACACATTTGAGCTAATTAGAGGAACATCTGTGGATGTATGTTGAGGCTACACCTGGAACACAGAGCTGTTTGACACGATGAGAAAGTCCGAGGAAATCTGCCAAGATATCAGGAAGAGAATCATGGAGCTGCACAGGTCTGGTTCATCCTTGGGAACAATGTCTTGATGCTTGAAGGTGCTGCATTGATCTGCTCAAAAAATCAAAAAAAAATTATGAGCAAATATAGACATGATGGTCCAACCATCACACTGCTCAGGGAGGAGATGGGCTCTGTGGCTCAGATCTAAAACGTTGCATGAGAGCGAGGCGGCCAACAAACCTCCAGTGTATGTAAACTTCTGATTTAATCTGTAACCTGATTAACATTGTGCAGCAATATAAAGTTTCCGCCTCAATTTTCAGAAAGAGTAATCCCCTTCATTGTAAGAATACTGAACTTGGCTTCCCTTCTTTTTCTGAGTGGATAAGTATCACACCTTTATGGTCTTGTAGGCTCCTGTGATGAGAGCGATAAACAGAGAAAGGACCATAAGCAGGGAGATGAAGGTATAGAGGTAGAGTTGGCTGAAAACCCACACCAGAGTGCTGCTCTCTTGCATACAAGAATTCCTGTCAAAATATGAGATACCTGTCACACCTGCGGAGTATGCCAAGGTGTTTGAAGCTATCCCCTCTGGAGTATGTGTGCTCTTTAAACATCAACAAAGGATTGATACCCAGAACACACCTCAGATGTCCTTATGTAATACTCCTGTAGGGAAGATCTGTTTGTCCAATTATTCCAAAAATAATAATAGGTCAATAAGAGCATTATTTCACATGAATAATGTATCATTACCCCACGCTGTTTCTCACTGGAACACATTTGTGGATGATTTGTGGTTTGGTTGATTCCTAATAAATTTTTAATAACTAATAAAATGAAGGAAATTTCCTATAAGCTTATCCACAGAATTTACCCAGCTATGATCTACATTTAACACAGATTTAAATTAAATATTGAGATATCTTGCAGTTTCTGTAATAATTCCCCTGAAACCACTGTTCATTTATTTTGGTACCGCCCTACTGTTAAAGTGCTCTGGCAAAAGCTCTGCAATCTGATCCAGGTTAAAATTGATGGTGGTTTTGTTTTATTTTGGAGAGATGTGGTGGTTGGTCTTGTTGCAAAGGATTTGCTTAACGACTCTAGTGTCTACTTAATTAATCTCCTCCTTATTATGGCTAAATTTCATATTCATAAAAGTAAACTTACAGGTAGAAAACCATGTTTTATTGCATTCCTCAATGAGTTCAAGCAATGCATCAATTCGATCATCTATTTTGAAAAAAGAAAACCAATAAAAAGTGTAACTGTGTGTGATATGTTCAAGTTGTTGCCATTGACCTTAAACCCCCCTGGTCTTAGTTTTATTTTTTATTTTTGTTTTATTTAATTAAATAAATTTTTTTCCTCTCTCCTCTTTTCCTTACCGCACACTCTGTGGACATACTTGTATCTTGTTGTGTAAACAACTGCACTCTGTTTGTGTATTTTCATGGTACAATAAAGTTTGTAAAAAAAAAAAGCCACACACAACAAGAAATCGCTTTTCAGAATCACAGTAGTACAATTTGCCTTACCTTTTGCCCTGTAAAGATGATTTCTTTGGAAAAGAAAAGCTATTTTCTGATACTTCCATCTCTTATGCACCATTCAAAACTTTCCGGGCGTTTCTATTAAGATTTTTGGTTCCTTTAAAGTGTTTTTAGGTTTTTAGTCTCCTCATCGAGAAGCCTGGCATTTCCCCGAGGCTCTGTTCTCAGCTCCCTGGTTGGCTGACTGTGTTGTCAATCTTGTTTGGCAAGTTTTGGCGTTATTCTATTGGCTTTTAAGAATCCAACGAGATATCGCTCATGCAAATTGACCAGTCCGCTGCGAGGGTAGGTCTTTGTGATTGTGCCAAACTTTGCCAAACTGGACACCTCGCCTGACTTGCCTGTACTAAAACCTCTCTAGTTTTGTCCTGCTTCACATAATCAGTATCAAATTTTGCAGAGATAATGTCCGCATGTTGTATTTACATTTTATTGAGTAACCACTGCCATTCAAGCAATATCCATAGAGTTTTTCAATATAAAACATGTTTGTTTTTTTAGGCGGAGCAAAAAAAAAAACATCTGCTGTGTTCCATCTTCAGTTTCTCCTAACCAGTAACAGATAACCTGCATAATGATACATCTATCAATTCTACTCAATGTTACCTTTACAATGACACCAAAATGGTTCAAATACTCCTTTTGGTTGCTGAAATATACAAATTTTTCATGGGTAAGCATTTTTCAAGAAACACGTTTCAAAATAGGCTGAGGGGGGAACAGGTTAAAGCAAAAGTTAAATGTTGGCTAAAGAGGAACCAGTCATGTGACCACTGACAAATGTTCATTTTTACTGTATGACTAGTACCAAGTTGCATTGACCACTTCTATTGTCTTTGTCTGTTGATAGTGTTTTATTTATAATTATTCTAGAATTGCGCTGCTCTGGGTGGCTGCATGTTGGAGTGGCTCTGTTGGCTACATATTAAGTTTTGGTCTTTTTGTACATTGGTTCCTCTTTTTTCTTAAAGAAGATTGCATTTTTTTGACCTGTATACTTTCTAGTTTTTGGTGCTGTGAAGCTGGAAGGATTTTGCTGTAAATTTTTCCCTTTTTGACAATTTGTTATGATGCGTAACCATGGCAACAATGTGGTTTACAGCCAGGAGCAGCTGATTAACATCGCAAAAGCTGAAATAATACCTCAACTGAAGCCACAAATCCCTGATGAGTTGATAAGGAGGAGACGTGGATGCAGAGCAGGAGCGAAAAGGAGACAGAGAAAGAGGAAGTTCAAGCCATCTCTTCCATCGATCATAATGGGCAACGTAAGATCACTGGCTAACAAGATGGATGAACTCCAAGCCCTTACAAGGACTCAGCCAGAGTACCGTGAATGCAGTGTTATGTGTTTTACTGAGACGTGGCTGCTGGATCATATCCCCGACTCCAACATCTCTCTGCCAGGCTTCTTGACTGTATGAGCAGACAGAGATCTGAAAACGAGCAGGAAAAGAAAAGGAGGTGGAGTAGCCGTGCTTGTCAACAACAGATGGTGTCATCCAGGACATGTTACTGTGAAGTGTCGTCTCTGCAGCCCAGATGTCGAACTCTTGGCAGTGAGTTTTCTTCCATATTATTTACCAAGAGAGTTCACCAGTGTAATTTTGGCAGTTGTTTATATTCCACCTTCAGCCGTTGCCGACACTGCATGTGATGTCATCAGTTCCGTTGTTGCTAAGCTACAGACACAGCACCCCAATGCATTTGTGGCAATATCTGGTGATTTTAATCAAGCCTCCCTCTCTACTACACTTCCAACATTTCAACAGTTTGTCAGCTGCTCTACAAGAGAAAACAGGACTAAGAAATATTTTCTCAGCTTTAGATCTGTCAAAAGCATTTGACACTGTCCATTTTAAAATTCTTTTACCAAAATTTAAAAATTACGGAATAGGAAATGTTGCTTTAAGCTGGTTCCGTAGATTTCTGTTGGAAAGGGAGCTTAATGTTTGCATTAATAATCATAATTCTAATAGAGCTAAACTAGCATGCAGGGTTCCCCAGGGTTCCATTTTGGGTCCTTTTTTATTTTTAATCTATATTAATGATTTCGAATATGCTTGTAAAAAGGCACTGCCTCTGATGTTTGCTGACGATACTTGTCTTTTAATGTCGCATTCAAACCTAGATGGTCTGATAAGAAAAGCAAATGAAGAATTATCTAATATTTCTGACTGATTTAAGGTTATTAAATTGTCACTTAATATTCAAAAAACAAACTATTATTTTTAGTACAAAAAACAAACTTTATAGTAAAGAAACAAAGCTATTCATTGAGGGCATCAAAATTGTCCAGGTGCCTCACACTAAATTTTTAGGCGTTATTATTGATGAGAAATTAACTTGGAAACAACACATTCAATTTGTCTGTAGAAAGATGATAAAAAATCTATTGTTATCTTGAGTAGAGTTCGTCATTTTATTAATCGTTCTTCTATGTTGTCAATATATTAAAGTTTTATATATCCGTACATAACATTGCAATAGCGTTTGGCGTGCTACCTGTCAGTCATATACAACAAGACAATGTAGAGACCTTTATCTGCCATTTTGCCGATTGTCAATAAAGGAAAATACACTAAAAAATAGAGGGACTTCTCTTTGGAATAAATTACCACCAACTCTTCAAGCCACAACTGTACATCTTTTTTTTTTAAACAGAGGAAAGTTATGTTAATCTCAAATTGTATATGATCCTTATAAGTTTTTTATATATTTGTAAGATGTATGCGACTTGTCTGTTTCTGCTTCTAAAAGCACTCACAACAGAGGACACACCCTGGACTTGGTCATCACGCATGGCCTGTCCACCCGTGTGTCCTCTGCTGTTGACTTGGCTGTCTCTGACCACTACTGTGTGTTTTTTAACATCACCAGTTTTATCCAGCAGGAGACCTCTGTGAGAACTGTCAGGAAACGTCTTCTAACCTCTAAAGTGGCTACAGGTTTTCTGGAAGTCTTTCAAAAGATTCCTCCTATTGTTTTACCTGACCCCCTGTGATTTTATCGTCAGTGATTTTAACAGAAGACTTCAATCCGCTCTTGACCTGCTGGCTCCATTTAAAGTTGTAAACACAAACTCAAAACCAACAACACCATGGAGAAGCAAAGACCTTAAAAAATTAAAGAGGAGCTCCAGGGAGGCAGAGAGAAAATGGAGGAAAAATAAAATTACAATAAATCATCAAATATACATAGAACGTCTCAACGCATATAATAACGCTGTAAGAAATTCCAGAAACATACTTTTTCAGATTCATCTCAGAACATAAAAATAATCCCAAAATTTTGTTTTCCACTATAGACATTTTTAACTGTACTACTAATGCATATCAGAAAACCCCCTCAAACACTCTTTGTGAGGAGTTCGCAAACCACTTCAGAGGGAAGGTAGACACCATCAGATGTAATATTTTATCTTCTCAAAGTCCCATGGTTTTAGACAAATCTGAGTGTGTCTCTACCAGAGGAAACGCTGGACAGTTTTGTCCTGGTAGAAGCTGGGACTCTTGATAAAGTTTTCTGCTCAGTGAGGCCCACCACATGTGTTTTGGACCCGATTCCCACTTCTTTTTTCAAGCAATTTTTTTGAATCTTTTAGAGATGAGATTTTAACCACAATGAATTGCTCCCTTCAGACGGGGTTTTTTCCTGCCGCCTTTAAAGGGGCGGTAGTGAGGCCCCTGCTGAAGAAGAGCAATTTAGATTTTAATGATTTTAATAATTTCAGACCGGTATCTAACTTACCGTTTTTAAGCAAAGTTTTAGAAAAGCTTATTTCAATTCAACTTAATGATTTTATTAACGCTCATAATGTCCTGGAGAAATTTCAGTCTGGTTTTAGGGTGAACCACAGCACAGAGACGGCCCTTCTGAAGATTTTAAATGATTTTAGATTAAACTACGATGCACTGAGGGTGACAGTGTTGGTTCTACTGGATCTAAGCGCTGCCTTTGATACAGTGGACCACACTATTCTTTTATCCCGTTTGAAACAGATTGGCCTCTCTTGTGCTGTTCACAAATGGTTCACATCCTATCTCACAGACAGGACTTTTATGGTTTAGATTCCTGCTCCTCTAAGGTCCACAAGATTACATGTGGTGTGCCCCAGGGTTCAATTTTAGGCCCAGTTGTTATTAACCTGTATATGCTCCCTCTTGGCAGTGTCATCAGAAGACGTGGAGTTAATTTTAACAGTTATGCTGATGATACACAGCTGTACATCTCCATGTCTCCCGATGACACACGGCCAATGGATGCACTTTTTAACTGCATCTTAGACATTAAATCCTGGATGGCAGAAAACTTTCTCCAGCTCCTCCAGGACAAAACTGAAGTTTTAGTCATCCGTCCTGAGGCTCAGAGAGAGAAACTTTAACCAAAACTACAATCACTGTCTTTTAATCCTTCTTTACTAGTGAAGAACCTGGGCGTCATTTTTGACTCTGAGCCGACTTTTATCCCTCACATTAAAAACATTACTAAATTTGGTTTTTATCATCTAAAGAACATCGCCAGAGTCCGCCCCATTCTCTCTCGGGCCAATACGGAGACACTGATGCATGCTTTTATCACCAGTAGAATTGATTACTGTAATGCCCTGTTTTCTGGTCTTCCCATAAAGAGTATCTCAGGTTTAGAACTTCTACAAAATTTAGCAGCACGTGTCCTGATGAAGACCAGGAGGTGGGAGAACATTACAGCTGTCTTAGAATCATTGCATCGGCTGCCCGTGTGTCTTAGGATCGATTTTAAGGTTTCTTTTAATGGTTTTTAAGTGTCTTAATGGTCTTGGGGCTTCTTATCTTTCAGAACTGCTTTTACCATATGAACCCTCGCGGTCTCTGCGCTCCTCTGGCAGCCATTTCCTTGTCATCCCGAAAGTCAAGACACACACTCATGGTGAGGCGTCTTTCCAGTTTTATGGCCCTCACCAACAGGCTGCCGGAGGACCTCAGGGCCGCGGAGAACGTTCATGTTTTTAAGAGTCGGCTCAAGACTCACCTTTTTAGCCAAGCTTTTAATTGATTAATTATTTATTAATATCTGCTTAATTGCACTGCATATCTTACTAGATTACATTTTATCAGTGTTTTACATTACATAATTCTACATTTTATCAGTGTTAAAATTTTATCTGTGTATACTCTCATATTTATCTACTCTTTATTTTAATATTTTAACCTGTTTTTTAATCTTTCTTCCAGTGCTTCCTCTGTGGGAGCCCTCTGCCTCGGGAGCGATGGTTCGGCTGTAGCTGCCTGGGTGCTCTCCAGGTGGTGCTTGGGTGGAGGTGGGGGTCTAAGCCTTGCCTCCCCTGGGCGCCTGGGTCGGTGCCTCGGTTGTTGCTGTCGATCTGCTGCTGCTGATGCAGATGGCTCCCCTGATGGTGTTTCCTTCCTTACCTGGCTCATCTGTACTCGGCCCAATGTCCTTGTTTACTGTTGCTTTTAAGTGTGTGTGTGTACATGGGAGATGGGTTGGGAGGAGGGGGTATAATTGTCATTGTGTTTTTGTTTGGGGGGGGGGTTATGTGGGGTCATTTTAATCTGTAAAGCACTTTGTGAGGCTATTTTGTTTGAAAACCGCTTTATAAATAAAATGATAAAATCGTTTGTCTTTGGGGAGGTGGCTATATAAGACCCTTGGGTCTTCTTAACCTCCCCTGCACAGTTGTTTGTTATTGTATATGCTTATTGATGATAATGTTTGTGTGCAAATAAACTAAAACTAAAGACTCAAAAACACATACATTGTGGAGGAATAAATGGCCGACACACAGGAGCTATGTTTAATTACTTCTTTATCTCAGCTTCAACTTCAGACTGAACAACGGTAAGCCAGTACCCATAACAAGAACACATACAATAATTGGGGCAAAAATTCATACATTTTTTAAATCCATATATCCTGTTCTCTGGGTGTGAGTGGAGCCTCCTGGTGGTCCGCCACAATATACAAATAATGAAGCAAATATACAATCTTACATTTACTCAGAGGTAAGTAGACTAGCCAAAAAACATAATCAAGTATAAGTAGCGTTGCTTCAAAATAAAATTACTCAAGTAGAAGTCAAAGTAGGCTCAAAATGACTCATTTAAAAGTAATTAAGCATTTCATGAAAATACTACTCAAGCAGTAAGCAGGGGAAAAACTTTGACTTCAGAGGAGGAGGGACACAAGCGACCTGAATAGACGGGGTCGAGGCAAGATATTTACCCTACCCTTGAAAACATTATGAAGATCCAAATTTGTATAAATCTACAGCCTAGAACCTCTTAAGTAAAACATAGACAGAAATGTCATACATAAGTGTGCAAAAAATTATTTTTTTAAATGAAAGTTAAACTCTTTCAGTTCACCGTGTTTTCTAGTAGTTCTTATACTAAATAATTAGGTATTTTTACTTTTATTGTCACATTGTTGCAGGCTAATAATTCACAAGTAAATCTATCAGCATCTCTGTCTGAACAGTTCGCTTTTGTCATCTGAAAATATACATAGATGAAGATTTCATAGAAAGCTCTGATCTCAAAGCTAAACGGATGAACGACTGTTACTGATAGAGATCATCATAAGCCTCTTATTTGACAAACTTCTCAAGTTCATGGCTAACATATCTTTACACTTTCACCTGTGAGCCTTCAGCCTGACGTCCTCCATCTTCTTTAACCTCTCCTGCTCCATCTCCAGCGTTTGTACCTCCTTCTGTGTCTCCACTGTTATCAGACAAAAAATATTGATGCATGGTATATGGAAAGTGGGACAATGATCCAACAATAATATCAGGTTTCCTGTCTAATAAAGTAGAAATCAAATTCCAAGGAATTTTGTAATATTGTAATTGCAAATTCTCCTTTACACAAGTTGTAGGGTTGTGCTTAAAAGATGAGGGAGAAAGATATACATATTTGTCTTAAAACCTTCGTTTCCTGCAAAAATCACAGTATCTACAAAAGATTAGACATTAAATAATAGATCATTTCATTCATGTGATACTCACCTTTAAAAGAAAATTAGGATCAGAATAAAGAAAGACAACATATTTTATCTGTAAGATTTTACATCATGGATCTATAAAAATAGTAATATATTTCGGTTATTGATACAGTTTTAAGCAAAACATTTAAGTGTACATCCCTGTATAAATACACAGACTAATTTTAGGGTACTGCAATATAAAATGGTCTTTTACCATAATTGTGCCCCCAAATTTTATTTTTTTATAGTAAATATTTGGGTTTTATACCTGGCAAGACTGTAACAATTTTAAACACATTTATATTTTTCATAATAACTAATCATATTTACTACAAAGAAATACTGTTTTATTAATCAGTCTAAAGGTGTTAGTATTCTTGTTTAATCACAGTAATTTTCATAGTAATTCGAAAAATATTTTGACATGTTATTGTTTAAAGTAAGGTCTGTTATGGGTGATTGATGTACAGCTATAAACAGGAAATTCAAATGTAAAATGCATTAAAGATTGAAATTTATACAGAATTATTATTTAACTTGTAAGGTGAATAATTTCAAACAATTTTATGGATTTTTCCAGTTTTATTTTTGTTTGTTAGTTTTTTCAGAAAACGTGACATAATACTTAATTAACTAAAATTAATGTTTTTCCACCATATTAGTACCGTAAAACAAAAGCAATTTACAATTTCTCGATTAACAGTAATTTAACATATGTCTTACAATCATTTACTTTTTTCAATTTAATGGTCATTTATCGTAGAAATGTCATACTTTTTTACATTTTTACACGGATATTTAATTTTTTTTACAGTGTGGGCAAACCAGAGCACCTGGAGGAAACCCAAACCCTGCAGAGGATGGATGGATGGATGGATGGATGGATGGATGGATGGATGGATGGATGGATGGATGGATGGATGGATGGAGGGATGGATGGAGGGATGGATGGAGGGATGGATGGATGGAGGGATGGATGGATGGGTTTTAAAATGACTGACCCAATCTGCTGGGATTTCTTAAATATGTCTTACAATCATTTACTTTTTTCAATTTAATGGTCATTTATCGTAGAAATGTCATACTTTTTTACATGGATATTTAATTTTTTTTACAGTGTGGGCAAACCAGAGCACCTGGAGGAAACCCAAACCCTGCAGAGGATGGATGCATGGATGGAGGGATGAATGGATGGAGGGATGGATGGATGGGTTTTAAAATGACTGACCCAATCTGCTGGGATTTCTCAAATAGGAAAAAATTTTACTGATTGGAATGTTTGTATAAATGTATTAAAATGACTTTTCTTGTTAAGTGGCTTGAGATGACATCTGTTGTGAATCTGCGCTATATAAATAAACTGAATTGAATTGAATTAAAAACCTATATTGAAGATGGACGTTATCATTTGTCTTAATGTATGTCCCCATCCTTCCATCTGAACTGGCGTCTCTTCCCCTCCTGAATGGGGAGAAGGTGAAACCGGATTTGTTGCGTCGTTGTGTTCAGAATGTCCCTCGCTTGTGTTGGATGAATTTGGTAAATCGTCTTCAGATGGTGTGTCTTCATAGGAGGTGTGGCAGGACTCTTCATCACTGGTTTCGTCCTCTGAATCTGAAAAATCCTCCTCTTTCATGCTTTCTCGGATAGATGCTGGATGTCTGTCTTCCACCCTTGAAGAACCAATTTCTCCCAACTTTTTGTCGCTTGTTTTGGATGAATTTGGTAAATCGTCTTCAGATGGTGTGTCTTCATAGGCGGTGTGGCAGGACTCTTCATCACTGGTTTCGTCCTCTGAATCTGAAAAATCCTCCTCTTTCATGTTTTCTCGGATAGATGCTGGATGTCTGTCTTCCACCCTTGAGGAACCAATTTCTCCCAACTTTGTGTCGCTTGTTTTGGATGAATTTGGTAAATCGTCTTCAGATGGTATGTCTTCCGATTCACAATAACCTGACTGTTCATCACTGGTTTCGTCCTCTGAATCTGAAAAATCCTCCTCTTTCATGTTTTCTCGGATAGATCCTGGATGTCTGTCTTCCACCCTTGAAGAACCAATTCCTCCCAACTTTGTGTCGCTTGTTTTGGATGAATTTGGTAAATCGTCTTCAGATGTTCTGTCTTCCGATTCACAATACCCTGACTGTTCATCACTGGTTTCGTCCTCTGAATCTGAAAAATCCTCCTCTTTCTCGTTTTCTCGGATAGATGCTGGATGTCTGTCTTCCACCCTTGAGGAACCAATTTCTCCCAACTTTGTGTCGCTTGTTTTGGATGAATTTGGTAAATCGTCTTCAGATGTTCTGTCTTCCGATTCCCAGAACCCTGACTGTTCATCACTGGTTTTGTCCTCTGAATCTGAAAAATCCTCCTCTTTCTCGTTTTCTCGGATAGATGCTGGATGTCTGTCTTCCACCCTTGAAGAACCAATATCTCCCAACTTTGTGTCGCTTGTTTTGGATGAATTTGGTAAATCGTCTTCAGATGGTATGTCTTCCGATTCACAATAACCTGACTGTTCATCACTGGTTTTGTCCTCTGAATCTGAAAAATCCTCCTCTTTCTCGTTTTCTCGGATAGATCCTGGATGTCTGTCTTCCACCCTTGAGGAACCAATTTCTCCCAACTTTTTGTCGCTTGTTTTGGATGCATTTGGTAAATCGTCTTCAGATGTTCTGTCTTCCGATTCACAGCAACCTGACTCTTCATCACTGGTTTCGTCCTCTGCATCTGAGAAATCCTTCTGTTCCTCGTTTTCTTGTTTGGGAGACAATTTTGACCTCTGATCTTCTGATGAAAGAATTCTAGTTTCTGAATTCACAGCATTGGAAGATTGATTTTTCCTCAGATATTGTTCAGCGGCCTCTAAGTCCTTCTGTATCTCGTCCTCCATCCTGGAAAATATTGAATCGGTCTCATTTGTGAATTGCTCTCTTAATTCTTGAATCCGTTTCACGGCAGCGTCTTTAACCCTACCATAAGCGTAAATCGTTTTTAAAGCCTTGATGTATTTTTTCTTGTTAGTTTTGATGGCTTCAAGCTGTTGATGTATACTATCACGAAGTTTTTCTAGACTTTTCATATTTTCTCTTTCTGTTTGGAGCTTGTATTTTAAAAAAGGCTCAGCAGTTGATGGGAATGTGTTCATCCCCACCCTGTCTGAAAGCTTTTGCAACGTTTTGACTTGTACGTGTTTATTGCGTCTTTTGAATTTTTTCATTCTCTGCCAGATCTTTGCCATATTTTTTAAGGTATTTTGTTTGATCACCTCCAGCTCTTCGTTGCAATTCTTGTCTTCTCTGTATCTATGGAGTAGATCTTCTTCAACTGATAGGATCTTGTCCAAGCGTTCCACATTTCTTTCAAACACAGGAATAAGTATTTTAAGCTGTTTCTTTTGGTGTTTTAATTGTTTGTATTTTTCCTTGAGGAGAGCATAATTAAAACCTTCTTTCTGCTTAGTAATCAGCTGGTTATACAGGTTATGCCTCTCTGTCAAGAAATATCTCACTTTTTCTTTTTCTAACCTGATTTGTTCCTGCAAACCTTTCCAGTTTTTTTCCTCCAAATTATGCTCCTTGTACAATTTTGGTTTTATAAATCCATGAAATTTCTTTATCAAATCTTTAGTTTGGGAAATTTGACTCTTTTCTTTAGATAGAGTTTTGCAAATTCTTGCGAAACTTTTTCTCTCCTGTTTTTCTGTTTTGAGCTTTTCTTTCAGCATAGGCTGAGTAACTTTGGGAGAGGGACTCGTTTCCAGCATGTTGAAAAGGCTTTTACAATTTTCGTTAAGTTTGTCTGCTTTGCTCTCAAAACGTTGCACTTTCTTCTGCATGCTTAAGTTATAATCCACGAGTCGCAGTTTTTCTATAGTATCTTCACTGTTATTGTCTTTACAAAAGAATTCCTCCAAGCTCTTTACATTTTGTTCTAACTCAGGAATAAGTGTTTCAAGCCGTTCCTTGCGCTGGCTTTCTTCCCTGCAGATATATTTCCTCATCAATAGAATTCGTGACTGTTTCTCTTTGATCGAGCTCTCATTAAACAGTTCCCTCTTCCTTTTTAATAATGGGTGTACTTCCAATTCTTCAAAATATATTGTTTGTTGTAAAAGTTTCCTGTCCTTCTTAGAATGTAGCTTTTTGTTCAATTTTCCACAGTCACTTTTCAGTGCTTCATGATGTTTCTTGAGCTGTTTCAGATGATTGTGACCGTCTCTGATGGAACTGTGGTCAGTGCTTTTTGGTTTTCTTCTTAAAAAGTTAAACATTTTACAATCAGAATTATTCAAAATTATTCTAGCAAACAACAGGGATAATAACACACAGTGCGACGACAGATTCCACAAAATTATTATACACACAAAGGTTATATACGGAAACATCAAAGGCAATGTGAATCGTCATGGCATCATGCCTATGTGATGTCATAGACACCCGCCTATGTGATGTCATAGACACCCGCCCACACACCCAGCAGGATTCTTTTCTTGTTTTGTTTTTTTGTACTGCATATAAAAACACTAGCTGGTTATATGAATGACTTTAGGTTGATAAACGCTGCAGTATGTTGGTTAAAACATAATATTGGTCCATATTCAATCCGTGTCATGTGGTTTCTGTAACATACATACAAACATGAATTAATTAACCAACTAAACTATTTGGTATAATCTCTCACTGTTTTTGCGTAGGTAGATAAATGTCTTAAATACACAGAAGTACATCTTCATATTTGATAACTTACTTGCTAATGCGCGCACAGACAACTTTCTGTTGATTTGATGAGGAGAAATAACTAACAGTTTAGTTCAGGCATGTTTGTGACCATCTAAAGTTTAGATGGTCACAAACATGCCTGAACTAAATGAACCGCTAGAGGGCACACAAACGCAACAAATAGAAATAAACTGGCCGCTTTAACAATCGTCTCCCATTGAGAGCTTTTACACTATTTGCAAATATATTAAATATATTTGCAAAAAGTGTAAAAGCTCTCAATGGAAGACGATATCAGTACAAGAACAACGTCTGAGAAAAAAACTACAATACAAATGAGCCAAGGCCTCTCATGACATTTGAATTTTTACTAGCAACAACTTTTACATACATAATGTTCTCTAGGTACAGACATAATAAACATTCATTAAAAGGATTTAGGTTTATATTTTCACAGATCAGATCAGCATCCTTGCATTAATCTTTTAGAAGGTCCAGAGATGAAAAAAAGTGACTTTAAATCAAACTTTAACACATTTAGAGAGATTTTTCTTTTGCCCCTTATGTGAATGTGGTATTTACTCATAATCATTACTATATTATATAGCATAACATACTCCTTTGTCAGACTGTCATTATTGTATAAAACCTGTGCTAATGTCAGTAGGATCATCCCATCATACTCATCCAGTTCACTAAGTCCTGCCAGAAGTTAGTTGTTACTGAACAGGAAAAAAACAAAAGTTAAATGCTTTCCTCTTCTTCTATGCGAAATCCACATGGCTCCACCTCAAACCCGAACCTTTTTTTAAGCATTTCTGCTGCTGGGTAATATCCATTTATTATTTTAAATTGCATTTCTTTAACTTTGGGGGAATATTTGTTATCCTAATGTAATGCCTCTTTAATGTTATGTTTTTGTTAAAATCATGAAATTAAATCTTGAACATTTAGTTAATGGTTTTATTGCAACAATTTTCATTAATTAAAGGAATATTATTTATTTATTAATTTTACTTTCTTTAACATAGAAAGTTCTCTCATATCAGATCTTCTGTTCCTTCTGTGTCTCTGCTCTGTCTTCTCAAACCCCCAGACAGTCGTGGCAGATGGCTGCTCCTACTGAGCCTGGTTCTGGTTCTGGTTCTGGTTCTCCTGGAGGTTTCTTCCTGTTAAAGGGGAGGTTTTCCTCTCCACTGTCGCTACATGCTTGCTCAGTATGAGGGATTGCTGTGGTTGGAAGTCTGCATCAACGGGACGCAACCTCAAGTCAATGACTCGATGCAATCTGCTGGGATTCCTCAAATAGGAAACTAACACAAACTAACTGGAATGTTTGTATGATTGCATTGAAACGACTTTTCTTGTAAAGTGCCTTGAGATTAAATCTGTTGTGAATCAGCGCTATATAAATAAACTGAATAGAATTATTAAGCTGTAAAGTAAATAAACCTATTTTTATTTTAGAGTAACAAATTCTTTTGCATCAAATCCAACAGAGGCAAAGGGATCGCTTTACAAACATTGTTGTATTCTCTAAGAGAACAATGAATGTTAAATTTGACATTAAAATAATCTTTTTTAAGAAACTGACCCTTCTCACTTTTTGATGAATAATGACTTCCTGTTAATTGTAATGTTAATTGTAATAGTCCTCTTATTCCACAAGGTGGCGCTATGGGGTGTGTAGTATATTGGTTTAAACCATCTTCCAATAAAACAATACTTGTTTGTGATATTCTGACAATTTGACAGGCAACTTCACTATATAAAAATCACATTTCAAGAGAAAATAAAACCCATCCAGGTTTTTAAAATATTCTTGGGGATATGAAACCATATGGACTCAGGTTTTAAAGAAAAGCTTTAATTCAATTAATTTTAAAAACTCCAACCATTGGTTGAAAATCAATTGTCCTATTACCTCCTATAGTGTACTCTTTGACAATGCCTGACTGAAGTCACATTTAAGGCTTTCTCAAGTATTGATTTTTCCTTCATAATTTTCACTGTCATCCGCGATTTGACTTATTTTAAATTCCGTATCAAATATATTTATTCCTTTGAGGTCTGGATGGGTCACAATGAGGTAAGCCATTAACTGTGTACAAAGAATAAATCATTTTGGAGAAGTTGGGCAACCCTGCCGAATTCCACAGGATACGTCTATTCTAGGTGTGATGTCTGGGTTGAGAGAAACATAACTATAAATCTGTTTGTAGGACAGGTTGGTCACTTTCTAAATCCAAAAGGTTTTAGGGATCTGAATAAAAAAATAATGCTCTATCGAATAGAAAGCTTTAAAAAGGTCAATGAATAATAAAAAACTTTCTGAATGACTAAAGGAATAATAATCTATCATGTCTAATATTAATCTTATGTTGTTGTGAATATGTCTTACTTTAACAAATGGCGACTTGCATATGTTAAAGCTAGTAATTTGTAGTCAATACACAAAAGAGTTAGATACAGCAGACTGCACACCAACTGCTGGAAGTCCTTTCCTACTTCAAGTAGTCCAGCTACAGAGGAAAACCATCCACATCTGCACTCAATGGCAAAGGCTCGTCCCATTGCATGTGTAAAGACACAGAGATCAAAGTCAAACTTTCAAGCCTTAAATAAAATTAACATGCAGATTATAACAAAATAAGTGACCCAATATTTGTTACTGGTCCACGGGCCTCCTCTTATTAGAACAGGGCACAAAATTCTCAAGACATTTAAGCAAACGGATGAACTACCATCACAACGGTGTTTATAAAGAAATTAGTCTGAAGTTGTCACGTACGTACCGGGTCAGGGGGCTCCAGCAGCAAAGATATGTAAAGATACGTTAATGGTTTTAGATCCGTTAATGACATCTGGTGGGAAGATCCTCCAGGTCCAGCCTCCTCCATCTCTTCTTGGCAGCCTGGGACCATCAGCTACGGCGTGGCATCCTGTCAAACCTGCAAAAACAGACTTAAACTGGGAAAAACATTTTATCTCCACAAAATCCAGATAACAATCTCGACTTAAAGACACGTAATAACTCATTTCCAAGAAAGGTTTTCCCAAAGAGAAATAGATCAGAGTGGATAATGTCCATGATGTGTTAGAATGCTGTGCATTATGAGCTAAATTAGCAAACACAAAACAATTACATCTAGCACAGCAAAGGAAAATAATCTTAAAACATTTGGCAGTATTTCTAATTAGGAATAGAAACCAACAAATTATAAACATATAAATGTAATAAACAAAATAGCAAAAATCAATATATGAGAAGAAGAAACGGATTAAATCAAAACAGCCCAGGATGGTGACGTCCTTATCCTTGGTCAGAAGTTGCCTGCTAGAACGCTGGGGAAGTGGAGGAGGACTCATAATCTGTCCCAGAGTCAGACAGGTTCAGCTCAGTCTCGTTGTTCCTTTGGACCCGATTGTTGCTTAGCAGAAGAAAAAAAGCACAGAAAACATGGTCAATAATGATCTGAGACAAACTGGGACCAACGTTTCCTATGTCTCACTACTCACAGTAAAAAAATGTAGGTCATTTTGAAAAAAAAACTACATTCTAGATTTATTTCCTCCAGAATTTGATCTGATATTTTATTAAACCTTTCGAAGAAATATTCTCCAAACTCTCGGAGGCATTTAGATCATTGTACACAATGTGGACTCAGGTATTCGCTCTTCTTGCTTTCACATGCACACATATGATAGTCATACCATGTCCGAAGGGGGGTATTTTCTATATTAGTTGCACTGTTCCAGGTTTTTTCCCCTTTGAAATCTTTATGGATTTGGGTCAATGTTAAAACATTAAACTTATGAAACACAATTTATTTACCACAAAAATATTTTAGTTTATTTTA
Organism: Valencia hispanica; assembly: GCA_963556495.2. NCBI lineage: Eukaryota > Metazoa > Chordata > Actinopteri > Cyprinodontiformes > Valenciidae > Valencia > Valencia hispanica. The sequence continues at coordinate 47,980,089 of OY747703.1, read as the reverse complement.
CCTTTACACATTTACCATTAGCAATACACATGCACATTCTGTAAGCATTTATAAACTGTCCAGCTCAACTGCACATTCCTCTGAGCCATTTTTACTTTTAATAACTGCACAGTACTTTAGTTTTGTAAAATTTGTCCTTACTATACGTCTATTATTCTTAATTCTGTTTTAATAATTTTTCCTATGTGAATCTAGATGCTTCAATTACCTGTCACTTTGCTGCCATTACAGTAGAACTTGACCTCTGTGGGACAATAAAGAATGATTCTGTTGTATTTATTCTTCATTGTTTTTTAACACCATATTTTTTGAACATTGTTAAACAAGACATAATTAAGAAACAATATATTAACAAATATATTAATTGATTTTAGTCTTTTAATTGTTTTCTTTTGTTAAAGCTGGAGGGAACTTTTACTTAATCCATTGCTGAGAAGTGTGGAACCACTGCTGTTTGTAGCAAAAGTAAGATAAATAATGCACAGGCCTATATGTTGTGAAGCAGGACAATGGAGCCTGATCAAAGGGGGAGACTGTAAATGTACTGAGTAAAATTAGACATTGATGTGAACTGTAGTTTCTAAAATATTCACGCAGAATATGCTGTTCAGGTATTTTGGCTTTGCCCTCATGGTAAAACTTATAGCAAACTCTATGTGTGTTTATTGCAGAAAACACTGTTAAATTTTGTTTCTTTGTTTGTTCTGTTTTGGATAAATGTGATATTTAGACTTCAAAACGAAAAAAAACATATATGTATTTAACCTTTCTATCTTGTGGGCAAAATTTCCACAAATGCAAGTTTACAGAACACATCCATATTTTCTTGGATACAATCATGAATTCATGCAGCACATTGATTCAGTTAAACACTAAGAATCCTAAAATTATTCAAACTCTTGGTGCTTGTGATGAAGTGAAAACCAGAATAACTCTTTGGTTTAATTAGTTGTCATCTTTGTATCCACTCTTTAGTGCTTTATGTTTTAAAAAAAAGAAAATATGCATTTTTACCAATAAAATTGTTTTTTTGAATATACTTGTTTTTTCTATACTAAAGATTCACTCTAAAGTACAATGTTATAATGCATTGTTCATTCAATAAAGATATATTTTAAAAAGGTTATCTAATAGCACCCTCCTCCTTTCCAGAGTTCAACAGTGATAATAAGGTTTTTAAAATAAAACTCTTTTAATTATATTAACAATAGAAACAGAACAGAGACTGCACTCATAATAAGGCATAGTCTACATAATAAATTATACTTACACATTTCAACCAATTACTGGTGGGATTAAAGAAAAAAGAAGTGATAAACAGTAACTTTTAAAAACTTTTAAAAACCGGCATTTACAATGTACACAATAAAATACTGTTGATATGCAGTGAAATGTTAATGTAACAATAAAGATAAGCAGCACGGGGCAGTATATTTTGGAGAAGCTCATTGATGGCAACAGGTTAGCACATAACGAAGACTGGTCTGTGGTGTTGAACAATAAAAAGTTTGAAGCGGTAGCTTCCAAGTCATGATACTAAGATGCTATGCTGTTTTTAACAAGCTCTACAAGAACACCACAAATATCAATGAGTCTAAATATAAGAAGTTATTATGGTGCCAGTAATGACCGTAATCAATAAAGAATTAAAAAGAAAGAAAATGATCATATTGCAAATATATCGCCCCCCTTCAGTTCCGATATGTAACAGTACCATTGCCAAATATGGTATGGATCTGACAACTGAGCCGTTCTGCAAAAAGGGTCCTGCAGCGATCGGGTAAAAATCGCCGAAGCTAACGCCAATGTTACTATGGGCCCCTCGCACTATAGCTGGCTGAAAAGTCCGAAAGCGTCACACCGGAGAGTTTATACTAGTAACAATTGAAGGTTTGCTATCTGAAATTTGAATTTCTCCTAGTAAGAATTCAATTTCTCCTATCCACAATGTTCATTCTAGATAGGAAGAATGTATTTGTTGATAGGAGCGTCTGCAAACCCCATACACATGAATGGCAAAAGTGACGTCATTTGTCCTAGGAAGAATTACATTTTGGATAGTCGCAAATGCTCTTTTGTACTAGGACAAATTGGATTATGGATATCCGGAATGTTAATTTTCTCCTAGGAATAATTGATTTAAAGATGTCTTGAATACATATCCAGTCTACCTATTAAATGTTAAAACGGCTTGCCATAAGTGGGCTTGGAAGCAACGGGCTAAGCTTCTGAGGCGGCGTGATGACGTAGGAGCCAGCGTCCACCCTGTAACTCGCCTTTTTTCAGCCCCAGCGTTACGCACTGAGGTTATCCCCGATACCCGTCCTCAGTGGAAAGCTGTGCGTCCTGTTCTCAGAGGTTTTTTCTTTTACTTTTCCACTTTTTGCACAGGTGGGTAAGAGCTTCGTCAGAGAAAGCTGTAGCTCTTAGTGCAAGTTTGGTGTCATTTTTCACGGCTCTGGGTAGCCATGCGTGTTCCACTTAAAATGCACTGAGTCGTGTCTGTGCTGCTTGCCTGAAGCTGTCTCAAAACAATGTGTGTTTGCTGCTATATGTGTCACAAAACTTCCACGCATACTTCATTAAAGTTTTACAACATCATTCGGGCCTTCTAAAAGTCAGTCAGGTTTATTCTTTGGCACAGCAAGATTTTTAATAGTTTTTTGTATTAAATTTAAATGCCCAACCTCAACTATAGAAAAAGTGTAAATACGAGTGCAATGTTGTGAAGCGTTCATCTGTAGAAATGCTCAAATTCAACAAGCCCATCTGAGTAATTCAATATGGCTCAAGTTGTTGCTGCATTTTGAGGTTACAATACTTTTGAATGGGTTTAGGCCTTAGAAGCTTGACCTTTTGACCTCATAAACAGAGTCAGCGTTTAAACTCTGACCAACTTGTTTTTGATGCAAACAACCAAAATGTGAACTTTTGCACCTGTTCAGGGTGATTTTTAAGGTCAACCTGAGTGGAAGGACATGTTGGCAAACTCAACATGGACTATTTCTTCGTTAATGCAAAATGGATGGTTAAGCCTGAATGGGGGCTGCGCTGTCCAAAGGGTTGAAGTTTAAACACAGATGCACATTCAAGGTGCAACAAAAAAGGAGAAAAACAGAGGTGTGGCTTCTGGGACATTTTATTTCTTTATTTAAAACTTATTTTGATTTATATTTATTTCTCTAAAACTTGTTTTGTTGTAGAGCAATCCAAATCCAAAATCCACAGCAAAACTTTAGAACAGAACATTTAATAAAAATGTACAGATTGGGGCATTTTTATTTATTGTTTATTTTTATTTAGTTATTTAATAAAATAGAAACATTCATTTGTGATACTTGCTTTGTATTTCATGTTACTTTATTTCTTTTTAATGTACCTGCGACTTCAATGGGGCACCTTATTCAAGGAGGGGTTTTAAAACCTGAATAAAATGTTCCTTTTAGTTATTTGAGAATCCAGGATGATAAAAATGTATGCAGAGTAATGCTGCTCAAATTTTATCCAGATGATTTAGTTAAAAATTAATCTGATTTACTACAGTTTATGACAGCTGCTCTTCTACAAATAGTGTGTGATAACCAACAGGAGATGGGGAGAAATCTATGATCTTTCAGCTTGTCTGTCTGTTTATTCTTCCCAGAGGAAACTAAATCACATTCTTTTTACAGATATTGCTGAATTCTTTATTATTTCTGGAAACATGTGGGTTACCCACAGACTGTAAAACATCTTTCACGAATAACGTACAGACGAATATTTTATATAGAGATGCTGTCTGACCTATCGATGGATTTTGACTTTGTACTTTTAATGCATTAACAAAAAAATAATAATTATGCACCTTGATAAAGCTATTGTTTTACAGTGCATCAAAGCCCATGTTCCTAACCTGTATGTCAAGGTACATACTGCTGACTGATGCATTTATAAACTGAAAATAGTGGGAATTATTTAAAAAAAATGCATTTAATGATAGGAAAACCAAAATTAGAAACTTCTTTGATATTCTAATTCTAATCTCGGATAAGATAGAATACTGTCCGGTTCTGATCTCTGGCCAGTGGGTTGGTGCATCTTTAATTTTATCGCCTGCTTTCAGTAGGAAAATGGGGCTTATAGCATAAACATGTATTTGTATGTATGCAGATCGACTCTGACTTTATCTACATTGAACTTCTTATGAATCTGCTGGTTTATTTTTCCTTCTATTCTTTCAGCAATTTTATATGGGAGGAAAAAGTTTATATTAAGGTAGTATTTAGGGGGATTGATGGATTTTATGTAAATCCTGTTTAATTTTATTAAACAGAATTGAAACAATTTGTACACAATTTGTGTTTTCTAGTGATATTTCTATCGTAAATGTAGTCCTACATATCTGATGCTGCCTGTGTTTGATGTAACACTTTAAAAATACTCTTAAACAAAGATTAAAAGTGTTCTCTGGTCATTTAGAACCATGATAGAGTGGTGATCAAACTCAAACTGTTGTCTGTAAAAACACATCAATTAAAACAGTGACCTATGTAAATGACTATCAGGGAGTTATATTTAGAAGAAATGTTGTGCCTCACTAATAATTTTATCAGCTGTAAGTGCCAAGAGTTTTAACCCAAAACTTTAAAGTGCTCTGGGTTTGGAGTGAGATCCGGAGGTGGCCGGACGGAGACAATCCCACCCCAACACACTTTGACGCTCTCTCTGGTTGCGTGTGATTGGTGTGTGTGTGTCTGTGGGCTGGCCCTGTGCTGAGTTTAGAATCACAGCACAGGGTCTGTGAGATTCCTCTGAGCTGAGGATGAGGAGGCTGCGTATTGTTGTGGGACAGAGACTGGTGGTGGGGTTTTGCTAGGGACAATTTTTTTAACTTTTTAATGCGACGCAACGACTCGTCGCAAGCTGCTTGACCTGCCCCAAAAACACTGCAAGCTGCTGCCGGCCTTCACATCTTATCGATAACCTTTGTTCTTTAAACAGACTCTGACAAAATGTCGCTTACTGTAGCTGGTAAGTTTACCGTATGGTACAAGCGGTTATCAGGACTTGCGCTTTTCAGAAAGTTGTTGAGGAATTCTTAGCAGAATTCTTTAGACTAATATTCGTAATACTTTTTTGTTTTTTTATTTGAAAATAATAATGGCAATAGTAAACCATGAACAGGTCATCCGTTTCCAAAAGTGTATATATAAGAAGATCTTTGTGTGCGTTTTTTTTTTTTTTTTTTTAGCTCTCGCCAGAGGACCGATGACAGAGTTTGAGGAGAAGCTCCGTCAGCAGCATGAAGACTCAATGCATCGGGAGCTGGAGGCGCTGCTGGCCACAGCCAACAAAGCTGAAGCTGAGGTGGGTAAACTGCCGCCCTGCTGCAGGCTCCAAACATCAACAGGAAAACTCTGTAAAACTTTGTTTGCAGGTGAAACCATGCAGAGAAATTAAGTTCTGGTTTGTTTACAGGTTTATGCACTTTTTTTTTTTTTTTTTTTTTACTCAAAACACTTCCATACATTGTATGTCTCATGTCAATAATTGGTCATCATCCAGACCTGAACAACGACAGTAGGCATCTGTGCAGTGAAACATTTAGATCCTTTTATTGTTATTTTAAAACTACTCAGTTTCCACAGTCCATGACTGTTGTTCCACTGTGTGGCCCAAACAGTGGAACAAGAATCACGTTCGGGTTTATCTGTATTTACATGCATTGAGCAAATGTTTGCAGAACAAGGGTTCCAGCAAACTGAAAGTCCATCAGAGCTTGGTAGGATTTGAGGCAAAACAACCTTTTAAGTCCTGCAAATCAATGCTCATCCAAACACAGACAGACATGTGCTCATGGACTGGCCTGTTTAGGAAAAACAAAACAGTGGAGTTGCAGAAGAAAATCAAGACTATTTGTTTGATTTAACTATATTCTGACAGACCGCAAACATCTTCTGTCTGTTTTTTCACAGATGTGTTTTCAGCCATTTTAATATTATTAAAGTGAACACACACTAGTTTCTAACTTAACCATTTAACCAAACTTAACCAAACACGAATCAGTACGTGGTAAAAAAAAAAAAAATCAGAAAAATTGCCCCGTCTTTTTATTTTAAATGATCTCTATGATAATGGTTACGTCTTTATAAGCACACAACCTACAAGGTCAGACAACACAAAAATAATACCAGGATTAATGGTCCTTTTAATGTGGTGGCCACAAATCTTTTTCTGTCACACACTATCACTGAGAAGTGATCATTTCTAGTTATTAATCTATTGAATTTCTGTAGGCAGTAATGTTTATTTTAGTGGTTCCACCTCAATAATGACAAAAATGGGAAATTTGACAGACATTTTAGAGCAGGGCTTGAACTCCATCAGAAACTAAAGTTATTCACTGGCATTAAATGATCAGATGAACAATGCTCTTAAATCCTGAGTACCCTTGTTACTTAGAAGCCATAGTTTGCAAGTCTCATTCTGTGAAAATGAACAAAAAAGGTCCCCAGAAGTCAGAACGTCGGACGTTTCCCACAAACCACCAAAAGGTCAAGATCCAATACAGCAGCCGTCCATCTAAAACGTATTGATAGATGCCCTAAATCGGTGTTTCCCAATGCTGGTCCTCAAGGCAACCCTGCCCTGCTGGTTTTAGGAGGTTCCCTGCTTCAGCACACCTGATTTCAACTGATGGCTAATCAATAGGCTTTTTCTGAACTGCAGTCATCTAAATCAGGTGTGCTAAAGCAGAGAAACATCCAAACCATGCAGGGCAGTGTGCCTCGAGGACCAGGGTTGGGAAACACTGCCTTAAATCAACAGCTCAATCAACCTTTTTCCCTCCTGGCAGCTTGAACCTTATTAAATCTTTTACAGATAGAGTACTGTTCAAAGTCCGTTGGTTTACGTGATGCTACAGTGCTTAAAAATGCAGAGAAAGACATTATTGGCTTGTGCTAATAATGGTCGTTAGCTTCATAAAGAGTCGAGTCAATCAGTAATTCTCTCCGGCCTTCCGAAATGCAGCTAGAATACCGCCATTTTTTTATTAATTCCCTCAGCCTGGTTCTGAGTCAACATGGACGCTGCCTAAGTAGCACTTGTTCCTGGTTCACCATCTTCTTACTTAGGTCTTGAAATATTCTCCTCTGAACATTTGAGAAGTTTCTGTTTGAAACAAAGATAATCTGTCAATTTAATTTAAACAACTGATACCAGCATTTCTTCTGAGCACCACAAAAGGCAACTAATCTTCCGGTGGTGGCACTCTAGCCACAGTCAACATTTTCCCCTCACTGACGACACACGCTAATCTTTGGTTGGTTCTGTTTCAGGTCTCCAGAAAAGACTTTGATGGCTTCAAGAACCTCTTCCACAGATTCCTGCAGGTCAAAGGTCCCTCAGTGGAGTGGGCCAAAATCAACCGGCCGCCCGAGGAATCGGTAAGCCCTCCTGCCCCCGATACCAGAAGTCACACTGTTTATTTGGCTCCATGTTGCAATCTTGCTGGTCTGCAGTGCTCACAATAAGCTTCGACTCAGACGTCAGAGCAGGAGAAGCTCCACACAACAGGTTGCAATACTTTAAAATAGGCCCACGTGGTTTAACATGTTAAAGTTTGTTTATTTGGAATCCAGTTAATGGTTTCCATAATTTTAAAGTAATTGTATTATTATTATTATTTTTATTTCTACATATTAATTTCCACACCTGCTCCACTATCAGCATAATCAGCAGCTCTCTGCTCTTATCCTGCGCAGACATCAAACTTTAGATACCTGTTATTTTTAAATAAATCCCTTCAATTAAATTTCTGTTTAACTGCACATCTCTTTCTAATAGGCATCTTGAAATGTGCACTTATTCCCTATAAACCAAGTCCTCCGCAGACTGAAGTCTGGGCTGACTTCAGCCTAATTGGGGCTTGTTTTTTCAGACTATCGGCTATAATCTGGTCTTTCTGCATCATGCTATTTGGGAAGGAATACTAAAGGTTGCCTTGCATGCAGTATAAATGAATGTGTTAGCTGTATTTGGCTCCATTTAAGTGGCATCCTACTGAATCTGCAGCCGCTTTTCAAGATGTCCGTGTTGACAGTGAAAATCATTTGGGAGTCTGGATCTTGTCCGAGAGAAAGTGGTTGTGAACAGCAGTCATATGATTAGTCACGACTTGGTTTACTTCCTGAAAGACAACCCCCCCAAACCCAGAGGGCTGGTCAGCACTTTGCTTTATTCTTAGTTAGCTTAATAAAAATCTTGATGGATTTTTTTTTTTTTTGTAATGCAAGTTTTTTTTTGTTTTTAAATAGGTAAATATTAGATGGTATTCTAAAATCCAATGCAGTTAAAGATCTGAAAAGTGTGGCATGCATTTTTCATCCACACTCCTGAGTCAAAACTTTGTACAAGGTGTTTCCTGGAATTTCCATGCTGTAAATTTGCTCTTATTGCATCTGCATGCCTTTTTTGGTATCAATTTTATAGTCTTGCAGATGAATATACCTTCAAACCATTCTGTTATTGCTTGCTGTCCTGCTGGAAGGTGTACTACTAGTTATCCGGGTAAAGAGCTGAATATAAATGTATTCCATACTTACCAAACATGTATTTGTTAAACCACAAAATAATTCTTGTTCTTCCACTTCACAATCATGTTCTACTTTGTCTTGGTTTATTGCATAAAATCCCAATAAAATACATAAAAGTTTCTGTTACTAACGTGACTTAATGTGGAAAAAGTTGAAGGGGCATGAATAGGTTGTTGTTGTAGTGGTATTGAGAGTTTGACGTAAAGTTCTGAAGCTTAGGTTGGAAGTATGTGGCTTATAAGATGCAATCAGGAACATTCTCACAGTTTCAGAACTGAAGAAGCCTTTTGGAGGTGAAACGTCTTCAGCATATGAGAAGTCCAGTTGTCTTCACCTAAAACTATCAAGGGGTGTGAATACTTTTGCAAGGTAACGTGGAGGGGTTGTTGGTTTGAGCAGTTCTGCAAAAAGCAAACAAAATGTAAATCCTTCTGCTTCGACTCTTAGGTCTTTTGAACGGGTTAGCAGTTTAGTCTAAATTGAGGGAAAGCATACCCTCCTATGTGATCTACCGATCTGGCTCAAGTTTATTCACCAAAATGTGGAGCTGCTCCTTTAAATGATTCCCTCGCAGTAGAATGGGGACACGTGTCACCCCCCTGAAACAAGCAAGTGTAACCAGATCTAGAGGATGAGAACATCCAGGTTCATTAATCAGCACGGTGACTTTTCACACATACAGTTGCGTAGTCACACAGTCCCTCGCTCCGCAGCTCCCAAAATAGCCAGAACAAGTGAAGGTCACAGCTAAGAATAGACTGACCGCCACAGCATGACAGGCTGACATTAGGCCCCTGAGACATTCACCCACCCTCACCCCACTGTGCTGCACGCCTAAATCTTACTACTGTTGATAATCACATGGTCACACATGACACCCGTACTGTTGGAAAAGGAGTTTAAATGATAAAAAGCTCTATATTCTGATATGCTGCTGTGGCTAGTTTTGTCCAACACTCTTAATCTCTGGCTGTTTTTTTTATTTTTATTTTTTTAGTAGTTCTCAATATTGGACTTATTTCGCATCATTAATTCTAACTAGACTTGAAACAGAAATCCCAGCAGGTACATGCAGGTTATCAGCCTGTGTGTGTCCTGCTTCATCAACCTCTCTGCTGTGATTGGGGTTTGCTTTCGAGCTGCCCTCTTGTTACAAACCCAAGAGCTCCACCAGGACATGTGGTCTTCAGATTACAGACAGGTGGTCTAGGACAGAGGAATAGCAGTGGTTCCCAAAGTTGGGGTAGCGACCCTTTGTCGGGTGCATTTCTCAGTCGGTTGCTAACCAGCTGATTATTTTGAGGGTGGCGCTGATCTATTTGAGTCCTCTATATAAATATATATATATGTCAAACGAAGGCCCGTCTGCTGGTCTGTTTCTGCCTGATAAAGTTTCAGCTGGTACTCGGACTTCTGCGGTCTTCAAAGCGAAACTGTAAAGGAAACCTCTGAAAGGTCAACTATGACCGTCGGGAGCCAGTGGAAGGCATGCCTTTAGATGTGTATTTTAAGAGTTGATTTTTAAATATCAGCCATGACTTCAGAAAATGGATACATCTGGGTTATCCTTTTATGCTATTTTAGGGTTCTGCAGGTACCAGAGAGAACAGTAGTCGACTGGTAACTGGAAGGAAGGTTCAACGCTGAAACGCTGAATCTGAGATGGCTTGTTTGGAACTTTGATTCAGGGTAGTTTAGTAGTTTCAGGCTATTTATCATCTGCATTGTAAGCACAGACATCCTCTGATTTTTTTTTTTTTTTTTTTTGCAGCATCTGCATTAAAATACAACAAACACAAATGGTCCCATATTTCACTCGGTGTTTGTCATTCAAGAGCATCAAATGTGGCACCATTCCAACCATGAATCATGATGATGGCAGCATCCTGTTTGATATTTGCTCCTCTTGACAATTTTAGACCCTTTTTAATATCTGTCTGTTAAACATGTCTGAGCATTTTATACAAACATACAGATGAAGATGAAGACTCCATGTTTACTTGATGTTTGGAGGCATGGATCTGATTTCATTGTAACCTTGAGCTTCTGTCCGGCTCCAGCTGACGGTGATTATTGATAGTGACTGGTGTTGTAGCTGCTGATCATGTGACGTTATTTCCTTCAGTCCAGGGATCCCAGATGAGCCACTTCAATGGCATTAGGCAACATTTTCATATTTTGTCATCTTGCAGCCTCAAATTTTAATGCATTTTATTCTGGTTTTATACAATAGACCGGCAGTTCACGGCCCCCCTTTGGTTTATGAGAAAATGTTCAGCCCCCACCTCACAGTGTAATTATTTTGAGTTTTTTTTTTTTCTGTGTAACAATATCAAACATTGCTTTTAAGTATTATTTTTCAAAAGCCTCTCTTTGCACAATTGGTTTTAAAACATAAACAACTCCAAGAGGACAAAAAATAACAATGGTAAAGGGTCGTTTGCAAAACTGAGGTCTTCAATCGTTACATTTCAGTAACTGGTCAGAGCCTGCTGTGAGGTGACGTTATCTGGCAGGTGGAGGTGTGTCTTTGTCCTGCATCAGTGACTATGTTTCATTGAACATTGGTTTCAGAAAAAAGTCACTCCATGCAAGTTTAAAAATTAACTTGCTACAGTAAAATCAGTGGGCGCGATCACTGCCCTCTTCCTTCAAAAAGATGTGGATATCACCTTGCATTTAAAAGAGCCTGGACAGCACCTTCCCATGTCACAGCCATCGGGACTTGCTGCGACGTCTGTCTGGTCAGAGCCCATTTCCTTGCACAGAACCACAAAGCATCTGGACTTTGACAGTGTTTAGATGTAGTTGACTGGTGCCGAAGAGACTGATCATTACATGATTCAGTTCAGGACTCGGCTGTTTAGACAGCAGCACATTGCAGTGTATCGTGCAGCGTGTGCACATTGGAGAAAGACGCCCTCGAAGAACGCCTGCGGCCCTCTGCGCCCTGTCTGTGCAGGTGCTCTAAAAATCCCTCTGACATGTCATAAATGTGCCTGATGATGGTATTAATGATCAGAGGAATACACTGCAGTTTGCTGAATGTTGTCAGCCATAGTTGAAACCATGTCCATAGCACAGGGAAGTATTAAATCCTCCATAATTGTGTGCGGCTTTTTACACTGTGCCATGGGAAGAACCTTTTATATGAGCTCAGTTGAGCATTACCAGGTGTTCGGTGTAACAAAATCATTTGCAAGATGTGCTTAGTCATATTTTCTATTCTTTGGCTTGGCGGGAAGTTGGTTTAGAAGCTTATTTGGCAACATTTTATCTTCTGCTTTGCGTTGATGTGGGAGCCTCAACAAAAACCTGTCCAAGCATTACTTTTTTTTTTTATCCATTCATACGTGCCCCCACTGCAATGACTCTGCTCCAAGAAATGTGCAACTAAGCAGGATCATTTAAAAATATTTCCAAAATGTGCTTCTGTGTTTTGTGCATTGAAAAAATAAGACTATTACGAGAAGTGAAAAATAAAACCGTAAACAACAGAGATGTGCAAAAAAAACAAAACAGAAATTTTATTTGAAATGAGAAAAACAGTGCAAATAATGCAAGGATGGAAACATTTGTTGGGTTTATTGGGAGCATTGATGGTTAAAGAGTCTTACAGCTGCTGGGAGGAATCTGCAGTAACAGTCCCTTGTGCACCTAGGATGCAGCATTCTGTCACTGAAGGAGTTCTTAAGTTCAGCCACAACGTCATGCATGGGGTGGGAGACATTGTCCAACAGGGATGTTATTTTAGCCAGAGTTCTTCTGTCTCCCACCACCTGCACTGGGACGATGGGTCATCCTACGAAATATTATAATATATAATAATTCTGACAATTCTGTCATTTTTGGGTGTTTATCAGGCATTATTAATTGAAAATCCAAAACATAAATCCAATTTCTTATTGTTAAAAAGACATTTTTCACAATGAAAAAAATATTAGATTTTAAAAAAAAACTCCCGTATTTGCAGCTAACAAATAAATGACAATCAAACAGTCATTTACTGTAGGTTTGGTTTTATCCAATTAAACCTGGTTCTTATATTTTCTTTAACCTCTGGATCCAGGAGTATATACTTGCTTTTAGGGATGTGTATTGGTAAAAATCTGGCAATACGATGCGTATCACGACACTGGGGAGACGATTGCAATATGTTGCAATACTATGAGTAAGACTATATATTGTCTTTTTTTAAATTGAATTAAGCTGTAGAAAAACTGTCTCAGCTTTCTAAACACTCCAACCGGTTTCATACTTTAACACATCCAGTTTTATTACTAGATCTAGTTGATCCACTGGAACAAAGAAGGTGAAAAAAGGCCACAAACTACCAGTCATGCTTTTAATTTTACTTCAAATATTACCGTCATCATTAATGGTTCCATTCAAATTCTGTTAAAAAAAGATACATAACTTTTAAATATCGATAGAATATTGTGACATAAAATATCGCGATATATTGGCGTACCTAGCCACCCAGATAGACGAGCCTAACCAAGCTTTATTTCTAAGTTTATATAAACCAACAAAACTTAACTCTAACTTCTTTAATGATTTCAATGACCTTCTTTCTGGAATATGTATCGACTATGACCAATTAATCATTGTGGGGGACTTTAACATCCATACAGACAACCCCCAAGATAGACAAGCAAAAACCTTAGATGATACTCTCCACAACTTCGGCCTGATCCAGCATGTCAAACAACCTACACACAATAAAGGACACACTCTGGACTTAATTATCAGCAAAGGTTTAAATATTTCCAACATCTCTGTAATTAATATTGCGTTATCTGACCATTTCAGTATTTTTTTTGAAAGTACCATCTCTGCTAAATTATCCAGCCACAGTAAGACCACTATAAAAAGTTGTTTTCTAGGGGACAGTTCAGTAGAAACCTTTAAATATATTTACCCTTCCACCACATCCCCCTCATCTGCCAACTCAGTAAATAAGCTGGTAGATAATTTCCTTGCGAAAATCTCAGACATCATGGATTCCATTGCTCCAACTAAAGTGAAAGTAGCCTCAGGTAGAAAGAAGTCTCTGTGGGCAAGTAATCCACTGGTACGTAGTGAAAAGAGAGAGTGTCGACGCGCCGGGAGAAAATGGCGGAAAATTCAACTCCAGGTTCACTGTGAGATCTACAAAGAGAGACTGAATAGATATCAGCTAACTATAAAAGATGCTAGAGAATCGTTCTTTTCTGAAATCATCAACAGAAACATTAATAATGCACGGACTCTATTTGCAACAGTGGAAAGACTAACTAATCCTTTAGTGACAGTAGCCCCCGAACTAAACTCTACCAGGGCCTGCAATGAATTTGCCAGCTTTTTCACTGAAAAGATTCTAACAATTAGACAGTCAATCTGTACCTCAATATCGAACCCACAACCAGTGCCATCCCCAATCAACAACAATGTAGAGAAAATGTCTGAATTAAACCAGAACAGCCTTGAAAAAATCATTATCCAATTAAGCTCCTCCTGCAGTCTTGACAATCTACCCACAGCTTTTCTAAAGAAAGTTCTTCCTGTTATTGAGTCTGATCTTGTTCAAATAGTGAACTCATCCCTGCTATCAGGTGTCTTCCCTCAGGCTTCAGGCTTTAAAAACAGCAGTTATTAAACACTACTAAAGAAGAAGAATCTGGAAAACACTTTAATGCAGAACTACAGGCCAATCTCTAATCTTCCATTCATCAGTAAGATTATTGAAAAAGCTGTTTCAGCAGTTTAATAGCTTCCTAACAATGACAAACCGTTTTGATGTTTTTCAGTCTGGTTTCCGTGCTCACCACAGCACTGAGACTGCCCTTGTCAAAGTATTCAACGACATCCACATAAATACAGACTGTGGTAGAACCACACTGCTGGTTCTGTTGGATCTCAGTGCAGCATTTGACACTGTTGATCATGATATACTACTAGAACAACTGGAGAGCTGGGTCGGACTCTCTGGTACACTACTTGGCTGGTTCGAGTCTTACCTAAAAAACAGGGACTTCTATGTTTCAATAGGAAACTTTTCATCAGAACGAACAGTGTGGGGTGCCCCAGGGCTCCATCCTGGGGCCCCTCTTATTTAATATCTACAGTGGCTTGCAAAAGTATTCGGCCCCCTTGAACTTTTCCACATTTTGTCACATTACAGCCACAAACATGAATCAGTTTTATTGGAATTCCACGTGAAAGACCAATACAAAGTGGTGTACACGTGAGAAGTGGAACAAAAATCATACATGATTCCAAATTTTTTTTACGAATAAATAACTGAAAAGTGGGGTGTGCGTAATTATTGAGCCCCCTTAGTCAATACTTTGTAGAACCACCTTTTGCTGCACTTAGAGCTGCCAGTCTTTTAGGGTATGTCTCTACCAGCTTTGCACATCTAGAGACTGAAATTCTTGCCCATTCTTCTTTGCAAAACAGCTCCAGCTCAGTCAGATTAGATGGACAGCGTTTGTAAACAGCAGCTTTCAGATCTTGCCACAGATTCTTGATTGGATTTAGATCTGGACTTTGACTGGGCCATTCTAACACATGGATATGTTTTGTTTTAAACCATTCCATTGTTGCCCTGGCTTTATGTTTAGGGTCATTGTCCTGCTGGAAGGTGAACCTCCGCCCCAGTCTCAAGTCTTTTGCAGACTCCAAGAGGTTTTCTTCCAAGATTGCCCTGTATTTGGCTCCATCCATCTTCCCATCAACTCTGACCAGCTTCCCTGTCCCTGCTGAAGAGAAGCACCCCCAGAGCATGATGCTGCCACCACCATATTTGACAGTGGGGATGGTGTGTTCAGAGTGATGTGCAGTGTTAGTTTTCCGCCACACATAGCGTTTTGCATTTTGGTCTCATCTGACCAGAGCACCTTCTTCCACATGTTTGCTGTGTCCCCCACATGGCTTGTGGCAAACTGCAAACGGGACTTCTTATGGTTTTCTTTTAACAATGACTTTCTTCTTGCCACTCTTCCATAAAGGCCAACTTTGTGCAGTGCACGACTAATAGTTGTCCTATGGACAGATTCCCCCACCTGAGCTGTAGATCTCTGCAGCTCGTCCAGAGTCACCATGGGCCTCTTGGCTGCATTTCTCATCAGCGCTCTCCTTGTTCGGCCTGTGAGTTTAGGTGGACGGCCTTGTCTTGGTAGGTTTACAGTTGTGCCATACTCCTTCCATTTCTGAATGATCGCTTGAACAGTGCTCCGTGGGATGTTCAAGGCTTGGGAAATCTTTTTGTAGCCTAAGTCTGCTTTAAATTTCTCAATAACTTTATCCCTGACCTGTCTGGTGTGTTCTTTGGACTTCATGGTGTTGTTGCTCCCAACATTCTCTTAGACAACCTCTGAGGTCGTCACAGGGCAGCTGTATTTGTACTGACATTAGATTACACACAGGTGCACTCTATTTAGTCATTAGCACTCATCAGACAATGTCTATGGGCAACTGACTGCACTCAGACCAAAGGGGGCTGAATAATTACGCACACCCCACTTTTCAGTTATTTATTTGTAAAAAATGTTTGGAATCATGTATGATTTTTGTTCCACTTCTCACGTGTACACCACTTTGTATTGGTCTTTCACGTGGAATTCCAATAAAATTGATTCATGTTTGTGGCTGTAATGTGACAAAATGTGGAAATGTTCAAGGGGGCCGAATACGTTTGCAAGCCACTGCACATGCTCCCACTAGGCAAGATTATAGCAACCAATAACATTAGCTACCATAACTGACACTCAGCTTTACATTACAATGTCACCAGGTGACTCTGAACCCATTCAAACCCTAAATCAATGCATTGACCAAATAAATGGATGGATGTGCCATAACTTTCTCCAGCTGAATAGAAACAAAACTGAAGTAATTATTTTTGGACCCAAGGAAAAACTATCAAGAGTCAGCACACAGCTTCAGTTAATACAGCTATAAACTACTGATCAGGCTCGAAATATAGGTGTAGTTATGGACTCAGACCTGAACCTCCAGGGTCACATAAAGGCAATAACAAGGTCAGCCTTCTATCACCTGAAGAATATTTCTAGGATTAAACGACTGATGTCGCAACAGGACCTAGAACAACTCATCCATGCGTTTATCTTTAGTCGGATTGATTACTGCAACAGCATCTTCACAGGTCTGCCTAAAAAGTCAATCAGACAGCTGCAGGTGATCCAGAACGCTGCTGCTCGCGTTCCTCACTAGAACCAGGAAAGTAGAGCAGATCACCCCAGTTCTAAAGTCCTTACACTGGTTCCTTGTAGCTCAGAGAATAGACTTCAAAATACTCCTACTAGTTTATAAATAATTACATGGCTTAGCACCAAAATATGTTGAATACCTGTTGTCACGGTACCAACCACCAAGACCACTCAGGTCCTCCAACTCTGCCTTACCGATATTTTCTTCACAGCCATCGGGACTTTGGTTTATTGGACTTGACTGGGATTAAGATCTGGGAGGACTAGGATGCTCCTGCGCTGCTTTGCTTAATCTTTTTTTTTCTACGCTAATGATTTTGAAAACACCAAATTCTGTTTCAATGCTTAAATTAAACGGACCTGCTTAAAATCTATTTTAAAATGTTATTTCTGTCTAATGTCCACAGCTGAGGTTTTTGTCTTTCCTCCACATACCTATTGTCTGCCATCTGGGAATGTATTCCAGTGCAACTGTCAACAATCACTAGCCATCATTCATAGTAATTTATGTCCTCAGGTTTTTCACATTTCACTTAATTTTCAAGTGAAGGCAGACCTTTTGATGCAAGGATAAACGCAATAGTACGTCTTATAATGTAAATATTCCCGCTCTTTTTCAGATCCAGCCCTATGACAGGATCAAGGCGAAGGGGCTCCCTGAAAACATCACAACCTGCCTTAACAAGCTGGTTGTGGTCAAACTGAACGGAGGTCTGGGAACCAGCATGGGCTGCAAGGGCCCCAAAAGTCTGATCAGCGTCCGCAACGAGAACACCTTCCTGGACTTGACTGTGCAGCAGATCGAGGTACAGAAACAGGACAGCGAGCAGCTCAACACTGTACAGATGCCCGTTGAATCAGTTGCTCATGTTTTTGGCTCTTCTTTTTGCTTGTTTGCAGCATCTTAACAAAACCTTTAATACTGACGTACCGCTGGTTCTCATGAACTCTTTCAACACCGATGAGGACACAAAGAAGATCCTGCAGAAATACGCACACCATCGGGTCAAAATCCACACATTCAACCAGAGCAGGTAAACGGACATCCATTTTGTTTGCTGCGACTGCTTCAAAGAGTTAAAAGAGACATCAATCAAATTTTATTTATAGAGCCCTTTACACAACCCTGGAATGGTGACAAAAGTGCTTTACGGAAGGAAAAAAAGACAATACACATAAGAGATAAAAGCTGGAATAAAACAATAAAAATTCAGTAATAAAAACATAATCAGAGCATCGCACTAGAATAAAATCCACTATAGATTTATTATAGGTTAAAAGCTTGTTCAAAAAAGATGTTTTCAATTTACTTTTAAACAAAGTAAAGTCTGGAGTTAGACGCAGATCAGCAGGTAACTTGTTCCAGGGATTAGTGAGTAGTAGAAAAATCACCACAATGCTTGTATTTGGACCAAGGAAGTTCCAGGAAAAGCTGCCCCAGTGACCTTGTTGCCCTAGTCAGTTTGCGCAGACACAATGTGTCAGAGATGTAGGGTCGGGCTAAGCCATTAATTCCCTTAAATGTAAAAAGTGAAAGCTTGTACTGGATTCTGTTAAAATAGGTAAACAAATGAAGCGATGAGAGAATGGGGGGAATATGGCAGCGGCTAGATGTGTTTGTGAGAAGGCGGGCTGCAGCGATCTGAACACGTTGGAGGTGACCGATTGGGACATACCGACATATGAAGCATTGCAGTAGTCTAATCTGGAACTAATGAATGCATGAATGGTTTCCTCCAGATCCGTGTGATTTAGAAATTGATTCCGCCTGGAAACAGCATAAAGTTGAAAGAAACTCGCCATAATTCGCTATCAAAGAAAACGACTAGGTTTTCCTCCTATTTCTTGCATTTGGAAGCTAAGGGGCCAAGGTTTGACGTATGACAACCAGGGTGGTTTGGTGGGGATGAAAATAATACACAGTGTTGTCATTATTAAGGAATAGAAAGTCTTCAGAAAGCCACAACTCGAGATCATTAAGGCAGTTCAGTAAAGTTGTAATTGTGACATGAGAATCCGGTCTTATGGGCTGATAACAATGGAAAGGTAGTTCATGCCTCGCCAAACTAGGATTCTATCAAAGCCGTTTCTAAACAAGGCCTGTC
This sequence comes from Valencia hispanica, assembly GCA_963556495.2. NCBI lineage: Eukaryota > Metazoa > Chordata > Actinopteri > Cyprinodontiformes > Valenciidae > Valencia > Valencia hispanica. Next base: position 47,961,195 of record OY747703.1, on the reverse strand, counting down.
CATATACTCTGATTAGCTTTTGCTCAAGATAACTTTGTAGAAGTTTCAGTGTTTGAGCTAATCAGTTTCTAAAAGTTAGGTTTATCATTTCAGCTTCTGGCAAGTTGCTTGAGATGTCCACATAGGAAAGATCTCCAAAAGGGATGGTACGAGCTGTAGGCTTTTAGCAGGAAATGTCTTTTCACCTTTAGGATTTGGTTTCATTTCAAACTTTCTGAAGCAAAACAATGTTAAAATAGCTAGAGTATCTGTATCAACAGTTTTTGTTTGTTTTTTTTATTCCTATTTCCCATTAAATACAAAATATTTCAGTTGTTTTGTGGAAAGATTCAATGTCAAAAACTCAATAGGCGACTGGACTTCTTTGGATAGGTATCCGAGAATCAACAAGGAATCTCTGCTCCCGATCGCTAAGAGCATGGGCCTGACCGGCGAGAACATAGAGGCCTGGTATCCACCGGGTCACGGAGACATCTACGCTAGCTTCTGTAACTCTGGTGTGCTGGACAAACTCCTCGCTGAAGGCAGGGAGTACATCTTCGTGTCCAACATCGACAACCTGGGAGCCACCGTGGATCTCTTCATCCTCCACCACCTGATGAGCCAGCCGGCCGACAAACGCTGCGAGTTCGTCATGGAGGTCACAGACAAGACCAGAGCTGACGTCAAGGTGAGCGTGGCTCATCCCCCCTTCCCGTTTCCGTGCCGATCATCCACTCCAGGTGGGAGCAGGAATCCGCTCAGTCCTACTTTCTTGCTGTCCGCAGGGTGGAACTCTGATCCATTATGAGGACCATCTGAGGCTGCTGGAGATCGCTCAGGTCCCCAAGGCCCACGTGGACGAGTTCAAGTCCGTCACCAAGTTCAAGATCTTTAACACCAACAACCTGTGGATCTCCCTGCCTGCCATCAAGAGGCTGCAGGAGAAGAACAGCATGGACCTGGAGATTATTGTAAACCCAAAGGTGCCTGAAATATTTTGCATCAAGAGGGCCTCTGACGGACAGAATATTTCAGTTTTAGTTTCTTAAACAGATTGAACATGGCTCGTCTTCTTTGACTCTGATTAACCTGAACTTTGAACTCCTCTGCAGACATTAGACGGTGGTCTGAATGTCATCCAACTGGAGACGGCTGTGGGCGCCGCCATCAAGAGCTTCAAAAACGCCATGGGTGTGAACGTCCCGCGTAGCCGCTTCCTGCCGGTGAAGACCTCATCTGACCTCCTGCTGGTGATGTCCAACCTGTACAGCCTGGATGCCGGATCGCTCACCATGAGCAAGAAAAGGGAGTTCCCGACAACGCCGCATGTTAAACTGGGCAGCTCTTTCACTAAGGTCTGTGACCATCACAACCTGTTTTTACTATTTCGTCTGCAATCATTGATTATAGATCTGAGTGTAACAGAAACAAGACTGATGTTCCGTAACTTCACGATTGAAATTTCTGCATCCTGATGCCGTTTGTTTTTCTGCAGGTTCAGGACTTTCTGACCCGGTTTGAAAATATCCCAGATATGTTGGAGCTGGATCACCTCACTGTGTCCGGAGACGTGACCTTTGGAAAGAACGTCTCTCTGAAGGTAAAAACTGATATTTCACATCTTAGAAGAATAAGACTTCATGTTTTATTTAAAACGTACTTCTCTCTATAATGAGCCATCCGAGCATGTACTCGTATGTATTCGAGTATGCGCTCCTATTTAGGCACGTCAGATTAAAAATACATTTTGAAACTAACCTTTAAGAAAGTATTAAACGCTTTGCATTAAGCCTACATTTTTGTGTTAAAATCTTTATTGGTCTGATACAGTAATCTTAAATGTTGTTTTCATCAGCTGTAAACAGAAAATCCCCATAATTACCAGAAACAAAGGCTTGAAAAAAAAAATCAGTTTGTAATTAATCTAAGGTTTCACTAAATTAACTTTTCAACAATATTTTAGATGACTGCACATCACCTGATGTGTGGATTATCTGCGGATATTTCTGTCCACATATGTTCTTAACAGGAAAATGAAGTTTATCTGGCACACATTGTGCTGAAACTTGGTTCTACAGTGTCAGTTTTTGTACAATTTATTTTAGGAAAATATTAAAAGGGGTCCAAATTGTCTTTTTTTAAATCATGCTGTGTCTCTTAACAGACCTGTTTTATAAAGAAAAGGAGCAGATGGGCTAAGTGGCATGTTAACCGTCACTATAGGGAGGATTTGGTGTTGCTAGGTGGTTTTGAAATGTCCAATATGCTGAACGGAGGTGGTGCCAACAATAAATTAGATTTATTCTAAAACTTTACTTCATCTTTAACATGAAATTTGTCATTCTCACCAGGGAACCGTCATCATCATCGCCAACCACGGAGACCGGATCGACATTCCAGCCGGAGCGATGCTGGAGAACAAGATTGTCTCAGGAAACCTGAGGATCCTTGATCACTGAGGCCTTGTTGGGGGGGGGGGGAAAGAAACCCACACAATGAAAGCTATGTGCACCATGGAGAGATTTCTGCTGTTTGCATACGAAGGGTTGCACTGTTACTTTGTGATCACTGTTTCTCAGACAGGAAATGTGAATGTTTAGGCCAGATTTGATGTGTTCTGCAGAAAGCGGCTCATCTTCAGGAAACTTGCTGTTACTGCAGATACTGCAAGATGTGGTAAATTTTCTCCTCAATAAAACAGTATAATATGGTGTGATTTTAATATTCTGTGGTCTGTGGGTGAACAAACCGAACACAGTACAGATGATTTTTCTCTAAAATTAGTTTAGCAATTTTTAGGTGAAGTATTTTGATTTAATTTCAAAATGTGAGGGTAAAAAAGGTGATATTATAACCTAACTCAGGATTATTTTCTAAAGCGTTTTCACTCATCCTTAGTTGTAAATACCTTTTTTTTTTTTCACATTTAGTTTTTCATATTTGTCTAACCCAGAGGTCAGCAAACTTCAACATCCAAAAATTCATTTATGCTAAATGAATTTTGTCCAGTCACAAATTTACAGTAGGTTTTTAGAAAAAAGCTCACTTTATCAGTTTCTTTAAAATATTTGCCATGGAAAATGTTTGTTCCATGATTAAATCAAGAAACAGCTAGTTCCTATTTTTTTGATTTCAGAAAAACAAAATACAAACTTTTACTAAAAGAAAATACATTTTCTTGAATTGTGTGTACGAAATAAAAATAAAATGTTCACAAAGAACATATCACAAATGCTGACTGCATGACCCCATGCATGCACAGGGAGAACATGTAAACTCCATGCCGAAATATCCCAGCCAAGTGCACCACTGTGCAGCTTGTTTTACAAATTTCTTACATTTAGTGTAATAAACCGTTCAATCTTGTTCCTGACATTTTAGTCTCCATCTTCCTGCTCCTAGCTAATCAATTCCCCTACCAGCTCCCTAGTTTTCAGTTGTACGTACCTTGCTTATTGAATTATTTCACTAAGAAACTGTTCTACAAAACTGAAACATGGGCAATCGGTGATGTACAAACTAAACGCCCATCAGTAGAACTAAGGAACACAAAGCCATAGCACTGAAGGATTTAGCTCCACCTCCCCACCATCTGGTCTTTGTGATGTACTTTGTGTGCACATGAGCCTTACAAAATACAAATACGCTAAACAATTAACCTATTGGATGTTTTGGGTATATAAAAAAACAAAATTATGTGTCATAATAGCAGAAACAAGCATTTTGTGAACAATTATGTTAAGTTTCTGATCAAGTTAAAACCAGCGGTGCAAGATATCTGCTGTTTTCAAAGGTTTAATTGCAATTTCCCCCCAACATACATAAAACCCATGTGTGTTTTTCTAACCTTTGGACTTCTTGATCATTATGATCAACACTGGAAGATGCTGATAGATTAAAGTAATATAGACATCAGGTGGAGATAATACCATCTTTACTAAGCATGTCAAAGGAGATTTGCACGGTTTAAATCTTAGACATTGAGTTCGACGCGCTCCTGACTGTTGAAGTTCAAGTGAACACTGCTGAGATCCAAAGGGCTGTCTGAGGCCTTCAGAAAGATCAGTGTAGCAACGTATGTCTGGTAAGGGATGTAAAGAGGTCTCAGAAGAATTTAAAATCAGCTATTTCACAGTGTGAAGAAATTAAAACTGCCCAGATCTGGCCGTCTAAGCATGTTCACCCTAAGAGCAGTCTGCAAATGTTAAAAGAAGCCTCCGAAAACCATGCGACGCCATCACAAACCAAAAATGAATTGGGCTGAAGCAGAGCAGACCCCTGTAACATGACAGCGACCCAAAGCATAATAAATCCAACTAGTACTAGATAAGAATTCGTTAATTCTGAAATGCTAAAACACTACACTCCATTCTCGAAACCAAATTCTCCGTGGCCTAAACTTTATTCGAATCAAACACTGTTTTGGTATTTGGACACAATTCATCCACTCTGTTCTTCAACACATTCTCAGTCACTTAACACAGTTCACGCTTGTATAGCAAAACTTTAAACACCAACGCCACCATATGAACACAACTAAAACACAGCTGTCACCTTTTACACACAGCAACTCACAATTCAACACACATTTCTAGTGATGTGATCAGATCAATTGGGCAGGATAAAAGTCAGTTCAGAGTTCACAGGTGGCTCATGTTCATCTACAATGGATGGACACATATAGAGGGGAAGTGTGTGAGGTGGAGGACGACCAAGAACAGTCCTTGCTGATTAAATTCATCCAACTACTGTGAATCTGAATTGCAGAAATCTGCTTTTCATCATGGTTTTATTATACAACTAATCATTGGAAACTGTTAAATATGTACTTGCGTGTATGAGAACATCGTTTGGTTTTGAACTCAGAATGATGGGTTTTGAGGCGAGAGTTAGATTTTGACTTTATAAAGTCTGGGGTTTTGTTAATGTAGTAAAGAATTTTGGATTTGGGTTCCAGGTTTGGAGAAAATGGTAGGAGGTTTCAAGAAAAATGTTAAAAACTAATAAAAAATGGGCCGGGTCAAAGCCCAGATGGTGGTCTCAATGAAAAGCTGTTGGATCAATTGAAAACAGGCTGGAAGGAAAGTCCTCAAAAAACAAAACAAAAATCTCAGTTAAACGTGAGAAGTGGTCAGACTGGGAAATTGCAACAAGAAGCATCTTCTTTAAATTAAAGACTTGCTATGAAGAGATGGGTGTCCCAAACCTTTTCTAAGCTACTGAACCCTTAAAAAGTAAAACCAGGTTTTGTTTTTCACAAATAAAGACTAAATTTGATCTCAATAAATATGAAGATCTTTTTATACGAGTATTTCTGAGGTTTTCAGCATTTCCTGGTTACCCTCGCCATGTTGCTTCAACGTCTTTGTGCACTTACATTAGTTGGCCAGTAGGTGTCACTGTAGAGGGCGACAACTTTGAACTGCAGAGGCCACTATACACCATAGAGTTACATTTCAAATATTGTGGTTACCTAAAACTGTTTTTGCACAAAGCGAGCAGAACATAAAATGAACCTTCACATAAAGGAATGTAACTTATGAGGTTTTAATTATATAAAAAGAGTTTTGCTTAATACCAGTTGTCATAATCTCCCCCTTTGAAATGCAGTCTGACTGGAGAAAACATGCAGGAAAACAAACGGGAACACAGCAGTGCAATCCGTCATCCCATATTTTATTTCACAGCAGGATTGAAGAAATCAACATCGTCTGGACTCTCATGCACGCTCCCCGACTCATTCCCTCTCCCTTGCAGAGACACACAGTGGTATGGTAGGCACACCATGTTGAAGAGCTCAGATGTGTCGTGTTTAACAGCAGATCAAAAGGAGGCACTTCTGAAGCTAACAGTGATGAGTGTCATACAGCAGACTGACGTGCTTGCGTAGTTTTCCAGTTCACAGACGTCAACCTGTCAGCAACTGCACACAGACACACCCTTGATACGCTGAACAGTCACAGGCCCCATCCAATGTTTAGTAGCTTCGTCACCCTGGATTTTATTAGTTTTCCTTCATAGAAGAACTTAGCACCCCTATTTTCCCTTAAAATATGATTCAACAGAGGCAGCTGAAGCGGGGGGGGGGGGGGGGGGTCGTCCTGTACAGAACTCAACGCAGTGAACCATAACCTGTGGGGATTTAATTAAACCCATCGACGGTTTTATAATCTTGTCTGTGAAAAGCTACAAGCAGCAGACCGTTTGGAAACAGGCTCTCCTCTTCATCATGCTCGAATTCTTACCAAACAGCAGGCATATATGGGGGTTCTCTGTGATCTACAGTATTTAAAAAGAAAAAAAAAAACCTGAGTAGCAACCAGCTAACGAAGACATGATGCATGATTGGTTTAACAACAGAATCCCCACATTAGAAACTGTTTCACTTTGGTAACGGGATGAAGCTGAGGTTTGTGACAGACGGGGACGTTTTTAAATTCTTCAGGATCACGATAACTCCACCACAAGTCTCAAACAGCTGCTTGTTAGTATAAAAGTAGGAAAAACCCTTTAACATCACAGCCAACTGAAGGGAAAGTTTCTCCCGGTTAAGGATGTTTGCAAGAAGTCAGAAAAATAACTTAGTTTATTATTCGTTCTCCTTCCTCCCACTAACCCTCTCCAATAATTTACTAGCATTTCTGTTGAATTGCACGCACTAGGATGAGGTGGCAATAGCCCAAAGGAGGCTCTTTTATTTAGTCTTTGAAGCTGTCCAAGTTCCAGCTTGCTGCCACTGCTCCCTCTTGTCCTAGATTTGTATTTTTGGTCCCTGCGGGGTGGGGGGCTCTTCTACCCCCACCTCAGACAGCCACTTTTGGCCAAGGTCACCGCTCGTTTCTGGGTGCACGGTATTGTTTGATCCGGACGTCCAGACTCCGCTCCTCCATCACCTCTTCTGCTCCCAAATCTCAGCCATGTTTAGGTCGAGTCGATCGAGGCTCTTCAGGGCCTGGATGTTCTCCGTGTAAAAGGCCACATCCACCACCACAAGCCTGCAAACGGTTTAATACAGGGGCATCTCAACCATTTATATCAGAAAGTCAAACATGTTTATTTCTATTATTTTAATGATTATACCTTACAGGAACTCAAAACCTTCAGAACCGTACACCCCGACTGATATTTTCTAATATTGTTCAGCCCTGCGTTGCATCCTTATAGTGTACTCATCTTCTGATGGCCACTGCCAGCAGGATAATCCATGTCACAAAGTTCAAATCATATCAATCTGCTTTCTTGAACACGCCAATCGCCTCACTGTACTTTGGACTACAGAGTCACCAGAGCTCAACACAACATTTGCTCAAAGCTCAGGTCCGTTGGGTCAATTTCCAGTACTATTCCGGAAATTGCTGATATTTGAAGTTTTGATTTAAAATGTATATAAATCTTAACCAAGATTAAATTTTTTTTTAGAACGAACTAATAAGCAACGTGTGTGCGTGTTAGTTACCCATGCTGCGGTCCTCCATCATTACTGACCCCGAGTCGAGCCAGCTGCCTCTTAAGGTGCATTTTGAAGCTGGTATTGATCCTCAGAAACAGCATCTGTGCAAAACAAAAAATGTTTCCGTCTCAGCTCAACGGAGGACATTTAAGAAAATAATAACTTATGTGGGGAACACTTGTCATGAATGAAAACTGAGCTGTCCAGAGCCCCACCTGCGTCTGTTCTTCAGGCAGCAGATCAAAGATGGCTTCATGCATCTTGGCCATCTGTTTACAAATGTTTCTAAAGCAGGCTGATGGCATCGGTGCCTTCACTTCATACTGGGGGGGAAGCAAAAACCATCAGCTGCAGCAGATCAACCTGTACGTTACGAGCACCAGAACCAGGAATCGGACAACCAGAACCAATAGCTGAGGGCTTTCCTGCTTGCTCAGTTGGCTTGGTGATGAAATGTTTGGCATCTTATGAAACAGATGCATAAATATACTTAACATACCGATCTCTAATTAGCCATTAGCTCAGTTTCAAGATAACCACATAAGAGGAAATTAAATGTGGCCGTAACTCATCAAGTATCTTTAGAGAGTCATTGTGGATGGTGATGCTGTGGGCAGGAAGGAACAACGAATCTTTTAGGGCTCTGACTGAAGTCTGTTGCTCTACAGTCTCATGACACCATCAGCTGTTGGCAAGCACTGCTAATCCGCCTCATTTGCTTTTGCCGCTCTTTAAATCTCTGAGGAGCAACAAAAGCAAATAAAGTGCATTAGCAGTGCTAAAAAAAACTTTAAAAAAAACTGTCTCACATGAAAAGAATAGAGGAACTTCATACATTCAGCTTCCTGCCATCTGGTGATCTGATAGCATTTGAGAATGGTGCCCAAAAGAAAAGGATCAGATTTTTTTGCATAACTGTCTGAATCTAGTCCCAAACAGATTTTTCTTCAGTGCATCTCAACTCAGTCAGCAAAGCGTCAACGAAATGTTCCCAAGATGGCATCACTGGCAAACGGCCCCTTTTATATCTAGAACTAGTAAGATAGCAACAGACCAGGACTGCTGAGGGATGAAACAGAACCCGATCCAATTATTTGGTGCCCAATGGGAGATTAATTTAAAAATAGAGTTTATGATGTTACCTTTGATAAAAACTTTTCAAACAGACTGTCCATGATGGCCACCAGCTTGGCAGAGATTTCTGCTATGTGATCATTGTAGTCCTGCAAAACAACAAACACCCTCAGACACAACCCTCCAGCGATCTTTGAGATGTTACCCACACCAAGCCTGGATATAGTGCTTTAATGATTTTTACTTACATTTTTTTTAGGAACATTAGTTACCTTTGTGATGTGGTCGAAGTGTCTGAGAACACTGAACTGTTTGGGCTGCAGTTTGGTCTCGAAATGAGCTCTGATGATGGGAATGTAGTGAACCACCAGCTGCAGACAGCGTGATGCTAATGCTACGCACACAAAAACACAAACGGAGACGAGCCTCTTTAGTCAGAATCGAACTTGAAAACATCAGGCCAGGTAAGAAATCGGGTTTAGTGTTGGTGTGTACCCAGGTTTTTTGTAGTGATAGTCTTGAGGCCGACGACCTGCAGAGCTCCGGCTCCTAGAACCAGCTGGCAGCTGCGGGAGTTAAAGTGCTGGAACAACAACACAGTAAACTTGATCTAGTAAGAAATGTTAGTCGTGGCTAACAGCAACCGCGACATTAGGGCTGAAAAAGACTAGGAAAGTTATGTGGCATCAATATTTTTGTTAAATATTGACATTCAAAGTGTGTAACTGTTTAGTCAGCCGCTTCACAACAAACTCAATGTTTGCATCCCTGCTGTAATTAGCGCCGTTTAACTCAATTAACATTTCTGCTACTGTTTTTCTCAGTTTATATTCTGTTAACTTCTTGTAAATAATACGTTTACTTTTGGATACACAACTACACATGCACATTCTGTAAATATTTTTTGTTCTTAAATGATCCGACTCTGTTGCACATTCAAATAATTGGACAGTGCTTTGGTTTTTGTAATTTTGTCGTTAATGTACATATATTATTATTTAATTCTGTTTTTATACTTGTTCTACTTGTGTAAATCTAAATGCTTCTATTACTTGTCAATTTGCTGCTGTTACAGCTGAATTTCCTCTTTGTGGGACAATAAAGGATTATTCTATTCACACTGAACACAGCCATCATGGTCATTCTGTTCTGATCAGTCGGGTTCGGACATCAGCCTTTCAGTCTTCCCACCTTGAGCAGGTCTGACAGACGTGTTAGCATGTCTGTGGTGATGGATGGGATGTCGTTCACACACTGACAGTATTCCAGAAAGATCCGGATCAGCAGCAAAACAGTTCTAAACAAACAGAGAGGAGCTATTTAAAAACACACTAGGAACTAAACCTTTTACGGTTGGTGCATTCATTTTATATCTGTACTAACTTTGAACTGCACCGGAACATCTTCAAGTTTCTATTGTGTTTACTTCTTCCCCGTGGGAGGAAACTTACCCAACAACAGCATATTTCTGTCCGTTAACAAGCAGAAAGTCTGCAGGTTTTCGGTCCTCTGGTCCTGCAGAACAAGTAGGAGTAATACACGTCTGCTTAGTCATTTTTAAAAATTATATACCATCAGTGTTTCATGGAATAGGAAATATTACAGAAAGTATGGCATTATGTGTCCCTAAATGGAGCAGACTGATGAGAATAAAAAAATTAACTGCCGTTTGGGCCGACCTGAGACTTTGCGCTCTGGCAACGATATTCTGCCGTCAGCAATGGAGTTAAACAGATTCTGAAACTCTGCTGGAACCTCCGCTTGCTTCCAGCGCTCATTATCCAGGAGAAGGCTGTACAACAACAACAACAACAACAGCAGCAAACCATCAGAAAACCTACCCAGCATTGGGGAAACAGTCCAATTCAACAATGTGAGAGAAAAACGTTGCTACAAATGTCAAAAATCTATATTTCTACAGAATTCTACCACAGTTCTCAGTCCTTTTTTTAATTTGATTTTTTAGCCAATTTCTAAAAAATAAAATGCTGAAACTTTCATGTGAATATATGGCAGATATTTCCAATTAGATTAAGAATAATTATGCACAAAGAAAAAAGGAAGGAAGGAAGGAAGCAAGGAACCAAAAATGGTTGGGTAGATAGATTTAAGATTGAATGGACAAACACTGACACAGTTGGCACTGACACACAAACTTATTGACGGAGACGTTTTCCTTTCAGACTTTTGTTGCCTGGGGAGTCCTACAAAAGCAATTCACTGCCAGGACAACAGGGGGGCGTAGCGCTTTCCTGGGGAGGTCCTGCCAACCATTGCAGTCAGGTCTCTGATCAACAACAGTGCATTTACTTTTTTATTTTTAAACCAGAACTCTTCACATATAGCCCCTTTAAAGACCAAATTAGCTAAAAAGCTAATGCTAGCTAAAACAGAAACAGTAGCATGTGGACTATTGCCCAACATTCACTTGCGCTATTCAGTGGATTAAAGTTACGCATGTAAGGGTAGCAAACAATGCAGTCAACATAACAGCTGCCAAACTCAAAAAAAGAAAGCGGAAAAGAAGAATTATAAAAACAGATTTTTTTTTAGCAACCGGCTAAGCGGCAGGCTTACCTGAGTTTGGTCTTCCGCTCTTCATGGAAACGGTTGACAAAGCGGTTGGCTTGGCTCTGCAGCGCCCCCCTCAGGGAGACACTCCGCCTGCCGCACAGCTCCTCTGTATCTCTGACAAAGCCCTCCACTGCCTGAGAGAGAGACACAAACTCCGCCGAACTAAGGCGCTCCAGTGAACCGTCCTGTTGGAAGGAAGGCTTTCGTGAAACAGAATAAAAACCCTAATAACTTTTCCTTGCGCTACGACTTAACCCAGTGTGTTCTCTGAAAACACTGATCTCATGCTTGCAGCGGTGTGTTATACCTTGGCTCTGGCCGTGAGGACTTTGACACAGCGGTCGTGGCTAACGTCAGAAGCCATGTGCAGCAGCTCCTGGAGGTTGTTGATCACACGGTTGAGCTCCAGCTCAGTGGGCATCAGGTTCTCACCCGAGCTGAACACAACAAGCACATTCACCATCAACCTTTTTCTTTCAAGTGGAAGAGAGAGTTTCAGAATTCAATGCAACATTCACTCAATTTAATATATCTTGGCCTATTTATATAGTGTCGCTGACAAGTAGGAGAAGGTAATTTCTATCTGTGCTTATAATGAAAGGAAGCTGAGATCATTTCACCTGTTGTTCCTCAGATTAGTCATTATATTTGCCTAAACAAACACACAACTTGAGTGTTAAAAAGCAGGAAAATACAGGGTAACACACATGAAGCTGTGTTCTCTGCCAGCAGACATCTCTGTGATCCCGAAGTCGCTTTCTGCAGCCGTTTCAGTCCGGTTTTGCTGGAGCTTTGACCCTGCTGTGGAGCCCTGATCCTGACCTGCCATCCCGGACTCCTGCTGCTGCTGGGCTTCATTCAGTGCGTCGCTGATGAACAGACCCTCATGGGTGAGATAAGCTAGCTCAGCTTCCCCCTGCAGAGCCACCGGACCCTGGGAGGCATCCTGGCCCACTGGCCCCAAACTGCTTTCTGCCAGGAGTTGAATCTTGTGGTTTGAAGACAGAACCTGGAGAACTACATTTCTGATCACGTTTAAAGTATCCTAGCAAACACAAAAGAAAATAAGACTTTTCAGTCACGGTGTGATACATTATGTAATGTTCAATTGTGATGCGAAACGTGCCAAATCGATAGGCATTCATAAATGTTCAGAAACAACATGGTGGCAGCTAGTGTTTCTGCCATGCAGCGCTTTATTCAGCGGGTTTAGGGTTAGGTTTGAAGGTAAGCGATTGAAACACTTGCCTTCAAACCCACAAAATAACTAACGCTGCATGGGCAAAACACTAGCTACCGCCATCATACTTACGCTCGTCCCTCCGCTAAAATGTTCGGGTGGCACGCCAGACTTCTATGTTCCTTTCATCTAATCGTTATGAAACATAAATGGTTTTGAACATGTATGAAATGCTATCGGTTTGGCACGTTTCACATCACAATCAAGTAAATAGGGAATCACCAAAGTGCATTAACCCAAGCATCTGCAGAGGCTTTAATAATCTGAACGACGTAATAAACTGTGAACTTTGCTCCAAAAATCTATTGCTCTGTGAGTTTTCCCCTCACCTTGATTCTCAGCAGGAAGAGAAGGAAACTCTCAAAGATGTTTTCCAGGAGCTCAAACCACTGAGGGAATGTCATCAGACGCATCTGGTCAGCTAGCCTTAAAAACAATCATTTACAATATAGTGAGAAACAGGCAAGTCTGGAAAAATTCTCTTTTCTAGAATTAGAACCAAACAAACATGGAGAAGCAGCTTTCCTGCAAAGCTGCTGAAACACGGTTCTTTTAAATCACCACTAAAAACTCATATGTTTAGAGTTGCCTTTGAGTAATGTTTTAAAGCATCATATTTTTTGTGTATGCCTCTTGCTTTATTGCTGTATTTACTTTATATGCTTTGTGTTTTTTAAACTGTATTATTTTGGTGTCTTAGCTCTATTAGGAGTAGGCCAGTTCGGTTCGACTTCAGTCAGACTAACGATGCGTTCACACCGAACGCGTTTGAAATGTCATGGGCGTCAGGTTTACATGTAAAGTCAATGCAGAAGCATGCTGACGCGCGTCAGAAACAGATTAGGGTTGCGAAAACGCATTTCCTCCTCATTGGTGCATCACGAGGGTTTCTGTGTCTGCCGCTGAAGTTGAAAAATCTGAACTTCGGCGTCAGTTCGCGCCGCGTCAACCAATCAGGAGCCTAGTGACGTGGTGTCTCGTGATGCGGTGACGCAGTTCACGGGGTCAGGTCTGGCAAAATTTATTCATTCAACATGGAGGAAATACTGATAACGGCCGTGGCTAATCACCCCGATTTATACGACACCAGCTGCTTTCTCTACGGAGACGGAAATAAAAAGGATTTAGCTTGGAGGAATATAAGTGAGGAGTTCATTTCACTTTTGAAAGTTTTCACGTTAGTGACCCTGCCAACCTGTACAGGGTACTCTCCACAGTAAATAGAGACTCTCTCTTCCAACGCTAGATCGACAGCTGCAATCTTGTAAAAACACCGTCTGGCACTAGCTCCTCCCACAAGTTGCGCATTTCGGACTTCGAGCTGCGAATGTTCAAGCATCCAACTTTGGTGTGCAGCATGTTTTTGACGCTTTGGTGTGAGGCAATAATTAGTTTTTTTTTTACTGCATGTAAACCCACTGAGTGCGTCTGCACAGGAAAGACGTCCCCACAGCATAATACTGCCACCACCATGTTATACAGTGGAGAGGGTTTGTTCAAAGTGATGGGCAGTGTTGGGTTTCTGCGACTTAAAGCATTTGAATCTATAAACTAAGAGTTTTATTAGTTATGCTACTTTTGAGTTGTTTTTTTTAAACATGCATTTAGGCAACAGTTCTACAAAAGTCAAGCTTTATTGTTTTATAAAGGTTTTATAGACATTGATGATCTTTATTCCTAGAGTCAGTTTAAGCATTAAAGTTGGTTAGGTCAGTTAAGAACAAATTCAGGATCAGGATCCATCTGTATTCAAACACCTTAAACAACCCGAGGATTCACTATAGATCAGGTGACTTACTTAACGGTAACTTCAGTGTCGATTTCTTCAATGTGCACAACAAACTCTGCCACACACTGCAAAAACAAGCGGATCCAATAAACAAAAGAGAAGCTCAACACATTGGTCTATGATGCATAGTTTAAAACAAATGTTGGCACTCTGCAGCAGGACTTGCACCTGTGAAACGATGGCCTTAGCAGCTGTGATCATCTCGTCGCTGTAAATATCCAGGAAGTCCAGCTTCCTCTGCCGCAGCAGGCCGAACACCAGCGACTCCAGACGCTCCTTTAAACACAAGGAACAGTCAGAGAATCCACAAACACTGAGATGAAACTGGATTGGTGGGCTTTTAACCCCACCGTGTGAGCTGCAGAAGAGTTTCAGTTTCACATCGGTTGTAGATTAAGATTTGTTCTACATGTTGACGTCATCTTTACAGGAAAAAAAGATCTGTGATAATTAAAATGGGTAGCGAATCAAGTCAAACAGACTGAACAAGTTTAAAGGAGTCATGACATGTAATTTTCACTTTTCCATGAGAAAAAAATTTATGTTATGATTCCCTAACGATTATACACGGCCCGGGAAGTCGATATTTAAAAGTGAAGCGTTTGTTTACCCCTGGGTTCGTCAACCAGCCCACGTGCACTCAAATACGTGGTTTTAATTTCTTGCCGACTTGACGTCAAGTCGGCGAAGGATATACCATATATAGACATCGCAGACCTACCTAAGCTGCAGGAAGCCCTCCCTGCTCCTCTCCCCGTCGTCCCCATTTCTACCAGAAACGTTTTTATTGCTCTGCTGTGTGTAACAAACAGCAGCTAACTGCTAATGTGGCTATTGTATGCTAGCGGGAGTAGTAGATATGGGTTAAGCGTTACCTGCGGTGTCAACCCCCTTCCTTCCTGCCACCAATCAACGCGCCCCTCATTTGCATTATTACAATGCCCGTCCACGACAGCCAAAGTATCGCATCAGATCTCGCGAGACAATAATGCCTTCAGAAATAAGGGTCAGAGGAGCTCTGTGTTTATTTTTTTCAAAAAAAATTTTTTGAAGGGCCTGAAAGACTATAATAGAGCGTGGGTATCCAGGATAATACTAGGTTATGACTCCTTTAAACAACAATCAAGGATTTTATAAGCTCTGGATCTGCCGAAAGCAGGTAGACAGCACCCACAAAGCAAACACTCAAGGAATCATTTTCATGCAGGTTTAATCGCTGATTCATAATCTGGAGTCTGAGCCCGATTTCAGCAGCACACAGGATTTTACGGATTGGTTAAATCTGATTCAACTTGTAAACTTCGTGTGTCTGTAGGGGTGTGTGTATGTCCCACCTTTTGAGACTCAGCTTTTGATTTATGGACCTGTGACGAGCACAGAACCCATTAAACATAGAATCAAAGGTAAAGTTATAAAACTCACTCTTTTTCAACAAAAACTGAAAATTTATAGAATTGATTACTTAAAAAAATAAAACTCAAGAGTGGAATAAAAAGAAAAAGAAAAAAAAGATTGAACTAGTTTATTCTTGTTAAGCAGATGCCAGACGTGGAAGGATCCGTCCTGCTCCATCAACCTGAAATCTACTCTCCAGCTTTGCCACAATATAGGAAGGAACAAAGAATAAATACTTAGAATTTGAGGAAAACACATGCGCTACACACCTAGTCTAGACAAACGTGGAAACTAAACAGCTTTTGTGTAAAGAAGTGAAAGCTGAGCCGCTGTATCTTGCTGAAGGGGCTTTTTAGAAGTAAATGCCAGATGACGCAAACAGGATGAATGAAGGCGTTGACAACAAACCTTCTCCAGCATCTGCGGTTCCTCCTTCAGACTGCGGTTCAGATCGCTGCGGGCATACATGCTAAAGTCCTCTACCATCATCTTGTCGATCAGCTTCTCCAGTTCGCACAGCTGGGAGCCCAGATGTCTGAGGGACACACACACACACACCAGTATACTTAGGGGAGGGGGTTCAGTTTACACTTATCAGAGACAGCTTCAGTTGCACCTCCAGAAAAAAAAAAAAAAAATCTGTCATAACTTTCAAAGTTATGAATGAAAGTGCATCAATCAATAAGAAGCTCCGTTCCTACCTGAAGCTGTGAATCCCCTGCAGCTCCTGCTGCAGCACCTCCTTGGTGGTGGCGATGAGCTCCAGTGCTCCAACAAATTCTGAGGTAGAGAGCAGCAGCTGCACGGTGGGCTGCGTCTGATGCACTGCCGCCATCAGCTTCAGCTTGTTGTGCAACGTCACGCAGTTGTTGCGAGTCAGCGCAGTGCGAAGGGCCTGCAGAGGCCCCCGGCACATGACCCGGTCCATGGCTGCCGTCCGGCTCCGCAGGACAGCCACTGCCTTCTGCGTCTCCTGGAGCTGGTCCTGCAGCTCGTGCTGTGAGGACATGGCGTGGAAAAAAGCGTCGGAGCGCAGCGAGATCTGCCGAGCAATGCTGACCTCTACTACGTCCAGGTAGTGACTCAGCTGGAGGAAGACAGAAAGAAAATGAAATCCCCATTTTCTATTACTGATTACTTCCAGAAACAAAGAAAAAGTGACAGTTTTATTTATTTACCAAGTTAAAAGATGTCTTAGGCAAGGCAATTTTATTTGTATAGCACACTTTCAACAGCAGGGTAATTCAAGGTGCTTTACATGATTTTGTGATTTAACAAACAAAAAAAACAATGGAAATTAAAAGTAAAAGAAACACACAATTACACATGATACACAATAAAGAGAAAGATCAATAAAGTAAGAGAGCATGAACACATTTCATACATATGACATCAATAATTTACTCGAAGGCAATTCTAAACAGATGGGTTTTTAGTCTCGATTTAAAGCAGTTCAGAGTTTCAGCAGCTCTACACTCGTCAGGAAGTTTGTTCCAGATAAGGGGAACATAGAAACTGAAAGCTGCTTCTCCATGTTTAGGGATGTTTAGTAGGCTAGAGTTGGAGGACCTGAGTGGTCCTGGTGGTTGGTACCGTGACAACAGGTCTTCAACATATTTTGGTGCTAAGCCATTCAATGATTTATAAACTAGTAAAAGTATTTAGAAGTCTATTCTCTGAGCTACAGGGAGCCAGTGTAAGGACTTTAGAACTGGGGTGATGTGCTCTACTTTCCTGGTTCTAGTGAGGAAAGGCGAGCGGCAGCGTTCTGGATCACCTGCAGCTGTCTGATTGACTTTTTAGGCAGACCTGTGAAAATGCTGTTGCAGTAATCAATCCGACTAAAGATAAACGCATGGCTGAGTTTTTCTAGGTCGTGTTGCAACATCAGTCGTTTAATCCTAGAAATGTTCTTCAGGTGATAGAACGCTGACCTTGTTATTGCCTTTATGTGACCCTGGAGGTTCAGGTCTGAGTCCATTACTACACCTAGATTTCGGGCCTGATCAGTAGTTTCTAGCTGTATTAACTGAAGCTGTGTGATGACTCTTAATTGTTCCTCCTTGGGTCCAAAAATAATCACTTCAGTGTTGTTTCTATTCAGCTGGAGAAAGTTATAGCACATCCAACCATTTATTTGGTCAATGCATTTATTTACGGTTTGAATGGGCTCAGAGTCACCTGGTGACATTGTAATGTAGAGCTGAGTGTCATCCGCGTAGGTATGGTAGCTAATGTTATTGGTTGCTATAATCTTGCCTAGTGAGAGCATGTAGATATTAAATAGGAGGGGTCCCAGGATGGAGCCCTGGGGCACCCCACATGTGATTTCTGTTCGTTCTGATGAAAAGTTTCCTATTGAAACCAGAAGTCCCTGTTCTTTAGGTAAGACTCGAACCAGCCAAGTACTGTACCAGAGAGTCCGATCCAGCTCTCCAGTTGTTCTAGTAGTATATCATGATCAACAGTGTCAAATGCTGCACTGAGGTCCAACAGAACCAGCACTGTGGTTCTACCACAGTATGTATTTATGCAGATGTCATTGAATACTTTGACAAGGGCAGTCTTGGTGCTGTGGTGAGCACGGAAACCACTTTTTAATTCTCCTGGAGGGTAAAAAGTCAAATTTATAAAACTGGACCCTTCACATTAGAGTTTATTCCTCATTCTACTAAATGTTTACTCAGAGGTCTACAACGAGAAGTAAAAGAGTAAGCTAAACATTGTGGTGCCATTAGAATGAGGTTTCTACTATATAAGCTTATATATAAAGGTTAGTGATTAATGTTGGGAATGTGTAAAATCTCCAGTCGTCCTGTGAATGATCTGTGTGTTTCAGTTGTTGGTTCACCTTTTCCTGCAGCAATTTGGAGGAGGCTACATCTCTGCTTTTCCCCCCCGCACCATGAAAGTGTGACCAAGGCAGGACAGTGTTGAAGGTAGCTGGATCCTCCAAAGCAAACTCTGGTCTCATAAAAATCTGCAAAATCCACACAAACAAAAACAAAACAAAAAAAACAGAGCAGTGAGGTTATTGCAGACAACTTCCTGTACACTGTTTTTTCCACTAATTTACTTAAATAAAACCTTTCTTCACATGATAAAATCCTCCAAAGGTAAACATATCCAGTTTTAGATGACAACCACACTCTCCAAGGATATATGAATAAGGAAACCCTGATTGTCCTCACCATCCTTCTCCTTCAGGACGTGGCGTTAGTTCAGGGAACACAATGGTTGTTCTCCTTCACTCAGAGGATTCATGCATGCTAAAAACACTCCCTGCTCAGGTGATATGTTTCAACTTCACCAGTCTCTCACCAAATGCATGAATTTTCCATTTTTAATTCATACTACAAACTGGGTCCCTTTAATGTGGAGAAGCAGGAGTGCTACTCAGGATCTCTAATCTTAGACTACAGGTGAAGGCTAGAATGTAAACGGGCCAGGGAACCTTCGCCTTTCGGCTCAGCTCAGTGTTCAACTAAAAATATTACAAGACCCAAACAAACTTTTAAATTAAGGATGAAACTAAAAAGGTTGTTATGTTTAGAGATTACCTTCCTAAATTTGTCTCTGCATGTGGGTCCCCCTAAAGATCTTTTGGTGCTTTGCTCCCTCTAGCTTGCTTTTTGATAAGTCTTCTCACAGTTCTGTCTGCACAAGCACATTTAATATTTTCTGATGCAAGAGATTTTCCACAGTACAGAAATTGCACAGGGAGATCTTTTTTGGTATGGTATGGTATAAACCATCATGCTGGCCTCAACTGTGCTGTGTTGGTGTCACAATTTATAAACTAATCAGTGCATTGTGCACAACCTACAACAAAATGAAGGCTAGGGCCAAAAATAAGAAGCGTCTAACGCTTTAGGAGCTAAATAGTGGCAGATAATAAAGAGTCCTTACCTTTGGAACTTGTTCGAGCTCAGCTCTGGATTTGTCTGTAGCAAAACAAAAACATTTAATCATTCAGTTATTTAAAAATCCCATCTAGATATAGATTAAGGGTTTCTTGGAAAAAACCAAAACAACTCGCATGTATGGGCTGTGATGCATCATGCTACATCATCACACATTACAAAAGGAGCTCCTCCAGGATGTGCATTTGGTCCTATGCTGGTTGCATTTACACCATATAACTGAATTGCTTAAATCAGAACAAAACAGCTCAGATTGCCGATACTAAGTTAAGGAACCCATAATTAATAACGACTAAACACCTCACAGATCTTTTTTTTATTATCCTTATATTTGGTATGCACCACTCTTTCAAACCTAACTCATACCCGTTTTAGGTTTGGACCCTTGATGGGGCCCATAGTAGCAGCACCTTGGATTAAGTAAATGTAATTAACTTTTCCTAAAAAACATAAATATTAATTAATAAATAATGTGTCGTCAGGGCACATTCCAATTAAGAAAAATAAAGAAATTTAAACCTGACTTATTTCAACTGTTTCAGGATTTAAACAGATGCAGTGCATGGTTATCAAAATTTGAAAATGACTTTGTACACAAAAAAACCCATCTTTAAGACGAAGGAAGGCAGAAAAAAACAAATCCGATTTTTTTTTCCAGCAAAGCAGATTAGAGAGTCAGTCAGATTACAGTCTTAATCTCTCTTCCATCAATCATAGCAGGCGAAGATCATATTCACTACTCCAGCATCTCTAAATGGCCAGACAGAGATTTAAACAGAAGCGGAAAAGGCAAAAGCAAATGAGATGGATAAGCAGTGCTTGCCACAACTGATTTTTGTCATCCAGGACACGGTGTAGAATATCGTTGCTGCTGCCCAGATATTGAGCTGTTAGCATGTCTTTATAGTCATTCAGCAACAGTCTTCAGTCAGAGTCTTCTGGAGATTCGTTGCAAAACTGACTGCTACTGGAGATTCTTCCTGCCCACAGCACGACCATCTGCAACGGCTCTTTGAAGATACTTGCATGACAGGAGTTAAAACGTTTAAAGAATAGGGGTGAATAGGGGGAATAAATTTTTTTGTTCATCAAAACAAAATTGAGGAACGGTTAGCTTTCCTGGCAAATAAAAGCAACATTACAACACGGATCCCGATGAGCTCAAATCATTGCAATTATTAAGGTGCAACAGGCCAACACAGCAAATTCATCTTTTTACAGAAGTGTTCCAGATACCGAGGATCAGTTTTCAGAGTGATCTTGATCAGCAACCCAATGGGAGCTACTTCCCCTTTTGATCACGATGGAAACAGTAAGGGTGTAACAAGTCTGGTTACACCCCGCTTCTGCAATCCAGCATCCACTGATGCAGTGAAACATCACGTGCTGTTTCACATGTTTTTACAACATCCTTAGTTCTGGGGAATTTTTTTTACCATGTTCAGACAGATACGAAGTAATCACTTCTTGAATATTAGACATTTTGGTTAAAGTGTCATTTTTCTCCAGTCTTGGAGGTCGATCTGAATAAAACTCCTTCAAGGCCCTGATGAGGGACACACCTGAGATCACTGGGCTTGCACTTTGAAAAAAAGTGCAAAAAGATCTTTAGACTTTAAAAAGTAACAACAATCCGCTTCTATCAAATATCCTCAGTCATTCGGTGTTTCTTTGGACTTTGTTGCATCTGCCATGTCATGCAATAGTGTGTTGAAGGGAACATCATTTTTCATTGATTGGTTTATGCGCTAAAGAGGCTACAAAGAGAAGGAGAGTCCTGCAACAGCGAGTTAATAATTCATACCGTGGTTGATGGGGATACTGGAAACTGCATCCACATCATCTTTACTGGGACAGATCGTCTTGCAGCGTTCATGGATTCGTTCCCTCTGAAATTAACAGCATACAAAGAAAATGCATGTTTTTTGAGCTAAAGCTGCCGGTCATATTGGAGAGATAAAGCTCCATGCAGCAGGATGAGGGAGACAAATGTGAGCAGCTGTAAAGTCAATCTTTGTAACCTAAAGGAGGAAATACAAACAGTGCTATAAAGTTAGTGGTTGGTCATTTCCTTTTTACAGCTACATGAAATTGACTACAACTAATTCAACACAACAATAAGGAATAAAAACCTGCTGAATGAGCAGGTGTGATAAAGCCTGATCTCCTTTCACAATAAAACAGAGTCTCAAAGGTTTGTATTAACCTTAAGCTGGATACAGCAAGTACATTTCCAGCTTTAAGAACAAGATTTGAGACATCGGATTTCCCGAGTCAACTATTTAACTATTTAAATTAAAATGTAAAAAAAAAAAAAAAAAAAAAAGATTCAATCAAATTCATTTCTTGGTTCCTTCTTTTGCATGATACGCTTAGTAAGATGGCCGATTCTTTTGGCACTGCAACCGAACAGATTCTGCCCGAGCCAACTCGCACTATGAATCCTTTAACACAAATTAAACAATGATGAAAAAACATGAGGGAAGTGGCACTTCTTCTTAATTTGGGATACGATATTAGGGGGTGATTTTTACTTTTACACCGCTTTTAAAGTTTTTTAAAAATGATGCTGCTGAAAGGCAACTTTACAAGGTTTAAAAGGATGTTAAAATTATTTTGGACCAAACTTCTCTGCGCTTTAAAAAGCCAAAGACGCGTTCAGATCTGGTACCAACATGCAGCCAAGTTGACTCAGTTAAAAGTAGACCTCACAAAGCACAACCATTTACATCTGGCATTAAAATCCAACCCAAATGATCAGATCGAAGCTCACATCAGAGTGGAGCAACAAAAAACAAATTAACAGGTCAGAATAGATTTTAAAACTCACTGTTGGTTTTTAAAGCTCTTAATGGTCTTATCCATGGTGGATCCCTGAGGTTATTGTCCCAGTTCTTTTTGAATGTTCTGAGAACTAAAGTTAAACCGATTCCTCTGGATCTGTGTGATCTACAGCCTAAACTTAAGTTGTTTTTTGTTCAAAAAGGCTTTTAATACTCAGTAGCACTGTGATATTTTATTTAAAATCTTTAACTTTTAATTATTTAAAGGGCTACATAAATGATATCTGTTGAGGATTTTATGACATCTCAAATCTATTCAGTTACTTGATAATTATTATTAAGATATCCACAGGGCTGGGGGCAACTGAAGTCATATGTATTTATGTGGGGTTATTTAATCTAAAAATATTCTTAATTTCCAATTTTAGGAGACAAGATTATTTTTAGATTTATTTTAGATTATTGTAGTAGAAAGAGACAAAAGAGAAAAGATTGTAACCCATAAAATAACACCACAGTAAAGCATCTGATGCCCAGCTGCTCCATAAACCATTATTAGTCTACACACAGTGTGTCGAGGTGACAAGAAATTACACTTAGCAATATTTTGTGGTTTGCGCAAGTCATTTTATATTTGCAGTGACTACATATTTAGTCTTTTTGACAGTCTTTTCCACTGAGGAAGGTTTCAACAAGGACGTTATGCAACATTTAAATGAAAACAAACTTTTTTTTTTTTTTTTTTGCGTCTTAAGGTGACCCTTTCTGTTTGGGAGGAGTCATGTCAGGTCAGTGGGGACTTCTCTTGTCTGTCCCAGGACAGACTGCAGTTAAACTAAATACAAACGGAAGCATCTGAAAGAAAATCAACTTCAAAAATGTCTTTGCGATCAGAGTCTCATGTGTCCAAACTGCAAGTCTAAATGCTCTATGCTGATTTTGTTTTTCTTTTTTGTGGTTGTTCACATTATAATCTATATGGAACAGTCATCAGACTCCATTATGAGCCCTCCACAGCACAAAAGCATACCGTGTTCATGGATGTAAATATGAATGCTACATGTCAGCATGTGTATATCAATTGTGACAATGTTGTGCAAATCACAACAGGCTACATATATAGCATCTGTAATGTTCATTTTATCCATTGCTTATATTTAATTTTGCCACCTGTAGGGCAAAATTGAGATATTTGTACAACTACAGTGTTGGATATACCCTTTTAGACAGAGTTTGCTTTGAAAAAACATCCAAATATCTATTCAATTTTGCAATAAATAAATTTTTTGAAATCCGATGTGGGTTCTCATATCAACTTGGACAACGTTTGGATGTCATATAAAGTGAACGGGTTGGCACAAAAATGTGGTGCATCACCACTAGCAACATTTATATATTGCAAACACTGAAATGGGTTGGGGTGTCTACAGCTCCGATGACGTGTTATAGTAGCTTTGTTCAAACTGACCAGTTTAAAAAATATAACGCATTTGCAAAAGAAAGCAGGTCATTAAACATTTTCGTGCGGTACATTTGACACCCCAAGCTGCCCATTTTCAACAGGGTAAATGCGGTTTTGTGTTCTGGAACTCCTTTTAAGTCTCTTTAGCTCTACAATTAGCCACAAAAAGGTTTTGGCATTATCAGAAGTAGGTAAAGGCACCCAGATGTCCATTTAGAGAAAAATTAAGCTACGAAACATAAACCCTTGGGGTTACCTGAGTCATTTCCTGGAAATATGGTCCGAAGTGTTCTCTGGTGATGTTTGGCAGGTGGAAAGAGGGCATCACCTCCGTCTCCGTAAAGTCCAGCCCCCATGTTTTGGTAAAAAAGTCCGACTCCCGTTTGGCCAGTCTCGGGTCGTTCAGCGCAGCGGGGAGGTTGACCTTTGAGCTGTACACTGTCCACCGGTCATGTTCCGCCACCACAGATGGACCATTGCACAGACCCCTCCCCTCACCTGCAGACATACAACACAGTAGTGAATCACTTTATAAATAAACTAAATCGATTTTTATTAAAGATTGTATTTAATGCTCCCTTAAAGCTGGGTTTAAAAAGGGACCACAATGCAGTAAAACTACATGATTTATATCACAAATTGAATGAGAGCCTCTCTTTCAACAGAAAAACCAATTACAGTAAACTATCAATTTAATAACCAATAGTTTAACATTTGTCACGTATAGGTCTTCATGAGAAGAAATGTGAAAAAAAGGGAAATCGCCATAAAAAGAAAACAAGAGTTATTAGCTTCACTTTGGTAAGTGTAATTAAACACAGATTTTCTGATTTCAGATCAAAAGGATCACGTTTAAAAAGAAAGAAAAAGAAAAAAAAGAAGGGTTTGTTTTGCTCACCGGTTGGTTCCTTGGGGCAAACATCAGGCAGGGAGTGAATGCCCCGGCTGCGAGGAGGGGAAGGACCGTGCTCCTTCCGGTGGATCCCATCTCGGCCCCCACCGGCAGGGCGAGGCACTGGGGAGGAGCTGTTACTGGAGGCCATGGCATTGGGACTCGCCTCCCAGGAGCCTAGCTGGAAATTCCCCCCCAAAAAAAGTCAAGAGATATGAATCATTTTTGCATTTTGTGCATGTGTGGATTTGAAGTAAACCATTTTAGAAATGTTATTTTAGCACCAGTGGCCTTTATTCAACAGATGCTGGACTAGAAGGATGGGAGAGAGAAGAAGGAAAGGCATGCAGCACAGATTCCAAGGTCGGGAATCGAACCGCTGCCTCTGCACATGGGGCGTCTAACTCTGCTGCTACACCACGCAGCGCCCCCTATTTAAAGTATTGTTGTAGTATTCTTAAATGTTTTTTTATGTAAAAAGTATAATTCTTTAGATTCTCATACAATGAGATTCCAGCACCTGATAATCATATGAGATATTTGAAACAAGTGTCCCATTTCTATGTTTGGGAAAACTTTAAAAATTACTGATAGGCGCAGATTTTGTTCTGGTCAGTGATTGAGAGGTGAAATACAAAATAATATTCCTACATTTTTAAAACTCCTGTTCATTAAATGCATCAGATCAAAGAAATCCCATAATTTTCTGTCCATAAACAGAACAACAAAATATTACTTTAGGGCTGGCCAGTATGGCTTCAAAGCTAAGAATATTTATTGCGATATATTCTTCCCATGTGTTTTGTGGACTTGGAGAAGGCGTTCGACCGTGTCCCTCGGGGGGCCCTGTGGGGGGTGCTCCGGGAGTATGGGGTACCGGGCCCCTTGATACGGGCTGTTAGGTCCCTGTACGACCGGTGCCAGAGTTTGGTTCGCATTGCCGGCATTAAGTCGGGCTTGTTTCCGGTGAGAGTTGGACTCCGC
Organism: Valencia hispanica; assembly: GCA_963556495.2. Classification (NCBI taxonomy): domain Eukaryota; kingdom Metazoa; phylum Chordata; class Actinopteri; order Cyprinodontiformes; family Valenciidae; genus Valencia; species Valencia hispanica. Next base: position 47,935,647 of record OY747703.1, on the reverse strand, counting down.
CAAGGTTGCCCTTTGTCACCGATCCTGTTCCTAACATTTATGGACAGGATTTCTAGGCGCAGCCAAGGCGTTGCGGGGATCCGTTTTGGTGGCCTCAGGATCGGGTCTCTGCTTTTTGCAGATGATGTGGTCCTGTTGGCTTCATCGGAGCGTGATCTACAGCTTTCGCTGGAGCTGTTCGCAGCCGAGTGTGAAGCGGCTGGGATGAGAGTCAGCACCTCCAAATCCGAGGCCATGGTCTTGAGCCGGAAAAGGGTGGGGTGCCTCCTCCGGGTCAGGGATGGGGTCCTTCCCCAAGTGGAGGAGTTTAAGTATCTGGGGGTCTTGTTCACGAATGAGGGAAAAATGGAGCGGGAGATCGATAGACGGATTGGTGGGGCATCTGCAGTTATGCGGGCGCTCTACCGGTCTGTCGTGGTGAAGAGAGAGCTGAGCCAAAAGGCGAAGCTCTCGATTTACCGGTCGATCTACGTTCCTACCCTCATCTATGGTCACGAACTCTGGGTGGTGACCGAAAGAACGAGATCACGGATACAAGCGGCTGAAATGAGTTTCCTCCGCAGAGTGTCTGGGCTCTCCCTTAGAGATAGGGTGAGAAGCTCAGTCATCCGGAGGGGGCTCAGAGTAGAGCCGCTGCTTCTCCACATCGAGAGGAGTCAGTTGAGGTGGCTCGGGCATCTGGTCAGGATGCCTCCTGGACGCCTCCCTGGTGAGGTGTTTCAGGCACGTCCCACCGGGAGGAGGCCCAGGGGAAGGCCCAGGACACGCTGGAGGGACTATGTTTCTCGGCTGGCCTGGGAGCGCCTTGGGGTTCCTCCCGAGGAGCTGGAACAAGTGGCTGGGGAAAGTGAAGTCTGGGTCTCTTTGCTTAGGCTGCTGCCCCCGCGACCCGACCCCGGATAAGCGGAAGAAAATGGATGGATGGATGAATGGATATTCTTCCCAACTGTTTATATAGGTCAAAATGACTGTTTTTGAACATTCTCACATTCCAGCAGAACGGCGACTTCAAAAAAATAAAATAGAAAAATACAATGCCATTTAAAAAACATTTAGTGTGCAAAACACATTTTAAAAAATTCCAATCTTTTTCCCAAAAAAAATATTCAACACAAAAACTCTCAACATAAAGATGATATTTTTAAATTACATAAAAACTGAATGTTATGAAAACGTAAAGTTAAAAATGGTTTAAATTGAAGTACAAAATGTAAAAAGAGAAATAGCATTCCTTTCCTGGTTACTCGTTTATACATTTAATAGTGAACAAAATAACGCTATTTTTATTAAAAACGCTTCAAGTTAAACGGCTTTCCTTTCTGTTAAATAGAAAACAACCTGTTTCAAACTTGCAATATCTACGAACACTGAACATCAGCATTTATCCTTCTTGCGTACCTGGTAGAAGGTACGTAGGCACAGCTTGATTTTCATAATAAAATGCTCAACCACGGTAGGCCGGTGCAGACAAAATCTCTACTGTTGGCTATATTTAGATTATTTCTACCTTATACCGTTTATATATTGCCCACTACATTCTTTACTGCACTTTGAATAGAGATTAGGGATGCATGCATGAATGGGCTTTTGATTTAAACCTACCAACAAGCGGAGGCATGGGGGAGTTTAGACCTCAAATAAAAATCTGTAATAATTTTTCAGAAGACTGATCAATGCTCATTACATTTTAATCCAATTATGCTTAGGCATGCCTCCTGCCCCCTTTTTTTTGTTGCCAAAAGTGAGTAAATACTATAAAACAAGACCATAAACAGGTGTACTTAAGAAAAACTTGCTTTTTGTAAAAGTTTATCTTAGTTGAAATATTGCTTTAGTAATGATCTACTAGTTGAGCCAGCATTACTTATAATCCCAAGTGTTTCATCAACGATAATTATCAATGAACCTTTAGGGGACTCAGTTGACAAACTGATAAAAGGACAAATGCAACAGGCAGAGCTTTAATCTTTGAGTCAGACTCCTAAACAGTGGAACAAGTATGGCATCAAAACTGTTTTAAGACCTGTTTTCTAAACCAGCAAATAAAGGTCACTTGTAGTTATTTTATATATCTTTAATTCTAAAATGTCCTTGTATTACAGCAAAATCCACTGCTATAACTCTGTTTTTTTATTAATATATATTTTGTATTAATATAAAAAGCTATTCTGAATTCATGTGAATACATGGAACTACAATATTCCACCAAATATTGTATCCAAGCTGTCCTTTGCAATTACACCATTGTAAACATGGATATTGCAAGGACTACGATCGACTACAATTCACTATATTGTGCAGCTTTACCCATCCATGCATTGTCTATACACGCTTATATACCACAACCAACCTAAGGACAAATTAGAGACCAGTTAACCTAAAGGTCATGCTTTTGGACTGTGGGAGGAAGCCAGAGTACCTGGAAATTAGGGATGCAAGAAAAAGAAAGAAAAATTAAAGAATATTGATACATCGATATAGCGCAATATTTTATTTCCCGATATTGTATCGATATTCATAAGCCAAATATATTTTACCAATACACATCCCAGCTGGAAATTATCCAAGCATGCACGGGGAGAACATGCAGAACTCCATGTAGAAAGACTCCTGGTTGGGATTCGAACCCCGGACCTTCTCGCAGCAAGGCAACAGGTGCAGCTCTAGTGCCTTCAAATTTTCCTCCTCGGACGTCTACGCTTCTCCACTCACCCAGGCTGCTTCAACAACTTTCTGGAAGTTTGAGAACATTTATTTTGAACTCCTCTAACACTGGAGGATCCTGTAAATCAATTAGCTAAAGACAGACGTCAGAGTATGATGTGAAGGATGTGTCTGTCTGTGAGCTGCTGGAATAACAGCAGCTCGATTCATCCGTGTGCTTGGTGAATGAGGAGTTCTAGTTCTGTTCTCAAAACAAGCTCTGTGAAAGTTCTGATCGGTACCGGGCTACTTTTACTGTGGAGGCTGTGCTTGAAGAGGAGGAAAGGGGTAAATAATGGAAGATCCCCAGAGGCTAAGCACAGATCCTGCTGCTACAAACAGTACGTTTCCACTTAGAAGCAAATAGATCCTTTACTTCCTACAGATGATCTGAAGCAAAATAAAATTGAAAAACAACCAAAAAATAAGATGAAAATATCCATCCTCTGGATCTGATGTCCATCTCAAGCAGCTAAAATTAACTTTTTAATGTGATTGTGTGTTGCTGGGCTGAACTGTCAGATCATGGTTGAGGCAACAGTGACGGACGCTAGCTAGCTAGCTAGCTTTAGCGCAGCACTCTTCTTCGCCTGTGCTTGTTAAATTACAATCACAAGAGCTGACAACAAAGTTAGAACAAAATATTAACACGAGAGACCAAAAGCACATTTACTTTTGATATAACGAGGTGAAACGTTGCAGTGTATGTGTATATATATCTGTAGTCCATGCCACTGGCTAATGCTAACATTACACGTATACGGGCCAATGCTAACAGGCTTAAAAGGAGCAACCAACCAGAGGGGTCGCAAAACGGAAACAAATGTTCAGCGACCGTGGAGCTTCAGCCGCGTCCGTACCTGTCTTGTAAAGCGCAGTAGCCGGTATCCCTCCTCCTCAGCATCACATGAACACTGGAGGAACTGCGCGGAAAATGACAAACACTCATACAGAACAAGATAGCACCGGTACATTGACCATCATGCACTGCTGCTGTGAAGCAAAGCAAAACAATTTTTTTTCTTCTTCCGTTTTTCTCTACAATGCTGCTGCCACCTGCTGGTCAAAACTTTCTTTGCACAAATTTCTGTATCCATCCATGGTCTGTAAATCTGATTTCAAAAGCCAGTCTTTGACTTACTCTTATCCACCATTCCATTGCCTTATGTGGATGATGTGAACCAAAGCAAATCTTATATTTAACTGTTTACTCTACTATAATCCTAATGTAACCAGAAACTAGAGCTGCACAACTAACACCTCCCTCTGTAACTGGCAGCTGGACTTCTTTCTCTCTGAGCGACAAGCAAGAGGTGTTCCTCAGGGATATGTAATCAGCACCCTGGTATTCAGACTGCTGACAAATGACTGCCAGCTGATATGCATTACCAATCACCTGCGTAAGATTGCAAATGGCTCGTTTGGAGCGTGTTCTCTTCAATAAAAGTGAACCTAAAAGATTCTAGCTCACAGTTATGTCAATGATCCGACTCTGAAAAGTAGTATAAAAACTGAGAAAACCTGACATTTCCATGAAATGTCCACAATGGGACCAGGAACAAGAGATTAGATTTCAGGCATTATCCGGATCACCTTTTTTTTGGGGGGGGGGGGGGGGAGAGAAAGAGAAAACAGCTTCTTTGGCAGACGTCTTCATGTACTTATCTAGTTACTTATTCAAATAAAATAAAAAATACAAAGTGTATGATGCGTTTTGTTTAAATTAAAATAAAGAGGCAGCTAGTATTGATCAGCAGTCTTTATTGTTTTTGGACAGTACAAAAAACAGTCAAGAGGGCAGAAGGATTGAAGGAAAAACCGAAACAATGTTGGCTAAACCCCTAAAAATGAAACCCCATTAGTCAGTAAAGTGGTCATCACTTGTATTGAGTTTTAATCCAACCTGCAAGTTTTTTATATAATGAAAACATTTTGCAGCTTACAGTTTCCCAAAAGACAGTAAACCAACAGATGCTTAAACAAAAAACATATTGAGACAAAATTAAATAGAATGTTAAAATTCCAAGGTGTTAAAAGTTTAAATAAACATTTTTAGGAGTACATGATGAGGATGTTTTGAATTTAATCACTTGCATTCAACAGTGGTAAATTCAGCCACATGGTGGCACTGTAATGCTCAACAATGGTTTAGTAAAAACTCTGTTGCTCACATGATCTAAAATTGCTGGTTTTCAGTGTCTGAATTTTACAGTTCTTCGTTTAAAAATATAAAAATATAACTACTTTAGAGGGTTTCAAAGGTTTCCAATATGTAACTCTGTATACCTGCATTAAGAAAAAAAATATATAGACATTATCTAGTCATGAAACATGTAGGAAGGAAGAGACTTGATTTTAAACAAACAAAAAATGTAATCCCACAGTTTGGTTCTTGTTTTTCAATCCAGTGTTTTTAAATTAGATAATATTTCCAGAGCAGCACTTCAGCATTATACTGGGCCCCAAAAAATGATCATGCCTTGACGTTACTAGTAATTCGCTCTAAAGGACATACTGGTATGCTACTGCTGTTAATCTCTGCACCACTTTAAAAAACACTTTACTAAAAAGAGGTAACAGAATAAATAGAAAAATAAGGCAAATTAAAATGTTTACCACTTTCCCAGAGTTTTTCCTGAAGGTGCTCCTTGAGAGGAAATCCTCCTCTAAAAAGGAGAACGCTGCCAGAGATACATTTAATGAAACAAGTTACAGGAATTCCTCCATAAATGCACTTTGTGTTTAACAAAATTAATTTTAGTTCTTAAAACCACAAACTTTCAAATGTTTTGTCCCTCTTGAAACTGAAGTCAAAGTGGTGTCTAGTCCAGTGGACTTTGGAAGATTAGTCGGACAGAGCCAGTCTCTCCTCCAAGAGGATGGATGCAGAACGGGCAGGCGGCGTGGAAGGCGTGAGTGCCATGCGGCAGTGAGATCTGATTCCAGTACGTCGTCGTCTTCTCTGAGCAGACGTGGCCACAGGGAACAAAGGCATGAGTGGGGGGCTCGGCATCTACGTAGAACGCTGGCTCACAACCAAGCCACAGCGGCACGTAGGGTCCCTGTGCTCGACACATGGGACATTCCCTCTCCTGGCGCTCCGCCTCCACCTCGGGTTCCCGGCGCCCTCCCCAGCAATGGTAGCCGTGGACATGTCCACAGCGCAGGTACGCCCATGGCTGCTTCTCGTCCAAGACGTCCTTGCGTCGCAAACTGGGGAAGGCCAGAGTGTTGAAGCCAACGGGGCACTGTGGTCGGCCAGCATTGAACTCCTGCCGCAGTGCCTCCAGGTGCTTGACTGTGGGGGTGCGGGCGAGGCCCTCTGCCGTACGCCACAGGAGGGTAGCCCCACAGAGATCAATCAGGGAGCCGTCCACCAGCTCGTTGCACTCAGAATCCATCTGCAAAAACACCAAGATGTCTCGGTAAAGAGTTTATTATAACAGCCTCTGCAAGACGATTCTGAAGTTTAGTATAACAAAATAACAGCCTCCCTTTTTTTCCCGTTTTTATAATTTTGACAAAGAGAGGGTTTTCTACAACCTCATAATGGTCCACATATTCTGATATGCAGTTTCGTTTTTTTCTTTAAAGCTGCAGTAGGTAACTTTAATAAAAGTTACTTTTTGTGATATTTCCTAAAACTGTCCATATGTCCTGAAAGTAGGAAATGAGATTTGTAATCTAAATTAAATTTTAAAAAAGCAGCTCAATTGGTCACGCCTACAGCCCCTACTGCGATTTGCAAGAATCCACCGCGCCCGGTAGAAAACAGCCAATCAGAGCCAGAGCAGCGTCTGATGGATTGTCTGACATCTGTCTATCACTCCTCACACAGACCGCAACCCGCCCCTCGCTCCGCTACGCAACTGGCTGCGCTTCTGCAAGAAGCTAGGAGTTAGCTATGGCCGAGCAACAGTCACCTAAAGAAAAACTACAAGTACCGCCGCTGCCAACAACAGCATATACGGCTAAGATAATAAAAAAGAAGATGGCCGAGGAGGACAAAAAAGCTAAGAAGAAAGAACTTGACCAGCCCGAGATAAAACGAGGGTAAATATTGGCGTAGCCTTTGAGAGGTGGAGGGAGCTACGGGACCTGAAAGCGTTTAAAACTGATTCCGAGTTGGCAATGTTTCTGCTTGACAGGTACCCTTGCTTGATTAATATTTGTTTTGATCTTTTGGTGGTGGTATTACAGTAAACCTCTGAGCGCGTGCAATCCTCCGTGCACTCACAGCTAATGTTGTCATATGTGGTTTACTGTTAGAAAACAAACTTACGTGAATATTTTCTAAGTCGCGTCAGCTGATTATCTTTGGCAGTTGTTACGCCAGTAGCGGAGCAGAAGGAGGGAGGAGGGAGGAGGGCATTGGAGGCGGGGCTTGAGTGCATCGGAGAGGGAGGGGGAGTGATGTGAAGCTTGTTTGGGTTTAAATTTTCAAGCTAAGTCTGCTCTCGTCTCAGACTTACCTACTGCAGCTTTAAAGGTCTCATTCATTCAAAAAAAACCAAATGAATTTTCTGTGGTCTTTAGCCCAATTATATGCCTTGTGAGCCGTTTGCTGTGAAAAAAAAATGCTCTGACACTCTTGTTTCAGGAGGGTGCAGTTAGTAAGAGGAGCGGGTGGGGTGAAACGTCAGGATCACGTGTCTAACTCATTATTATTCACAACATGCAAACGTCTCGTCTCTGATTGGTCAACAGCAATGTGACTTGTGCTGCCTTCAAACAAATAATTAACTTAACTTATTTTGCTGGTGGTGCTCAAGGACAAAATCCAACAGTTTCTTCCTCAGCTCCTCTTTCTTGGGTAAAAAATGCAACGCTGATGTAAGTATGTCCACAAATAACAAAAGCCCCAACATGTTCTGCCATGTTGTGGAGTTGCTAAATTTAGCTTCTACTAGCCGAATTGCCAACTGCTTGCTTCTACTGGCAAAGACTGCTCTTCTCTCACATCAATACAGCCTTCCCGTGTGCAGTCGCAAGCCAAGGTAGGCAAGAACATGAAGAGACAATGAAAGGGTCCAGTGCAACCTCTGAGAAAAACATGACAAACTTTGGAATATTTCAAGGCATACAGATGCTTCGGCAATGCACTGTGAGGTCATATTCAATAAACTAGAAAATTCAATCCAATGAGGCTTGTTTGTCAGATTAAAATTATCTTTTGATTTATCCCCCTACTTTATCAGCCAATTTGCCATCGGATCTATTGCAAATTAAAGGCCACTACCGCCAGAAAACCCTATAAAAAAAAAAATGTCATCAGTTCCCGGAGGAAAATAAGGCCTTGAAAACAGCTGTAATTAATCTATATAATTACTAAAATAAATTAACTTTTCAGTAATATTTTAATTTACTGAATGGATCTGTATATTAAGAAAAAATAACAGAAGAATATATGTTTGAACAAAGAATTACCATCTTCCCTCTCTGCTGAGCAGATCTGGTCTCTCTCAGTGTGAAGACATCACCGCAGACAGAGATTTCCCTCCATACACCCGGTCTGGAGTCCTGGGCGAAACCCTGCCGAGGGTGCATGACCAGAACACCGTTTGTGGTCAGTCCGTCCATCTGGCCATCATGCATTCTCCACTTAGCTGCTTTCTCCTGTGAAGAGGTCATTATGCAGTTTTTATAAACTCAACATTGAAGAACAGTAAAGTTATAGATATAAATCCTACCCCAAGGAAGATGTTTTTGGAGGAGTCGAAGCCTGCAGCGTAGATCCGTGCAGAGTAAGGAGGGGTCCTTTGGCAGATGATGCGGCAGGCAAAGCGGGAGATTGTGCTCTGAGTTGTCTGACCATCAGTGAGGCTCTGCCCACCAGGTACAGTGTCTGTGACCACAAAGTCAATAGGATTCTCTGTGGAACGGCCAATCTGTAACCATATACATCAAATATAGAATGAAGATTTTGTCTGGACCAGAGATTATTGCTGTTCCATTTCATTATCTTCATCTTTTTATTATTAATATATAGTGCCTTGTAAAAGTATTCATACCCATTCCACTAGTTCTCATTTGGTCTTGTTACAATCAGAAATCCATGATTATGAAGTGGAAGGAAAATGATACAAGACTTTTTAAATTTAGAATCTGAAAAGTGTGGAATTGTATTCGGCTTAATGGTTTATAGAAACACCTTCTGCTGCAGCAACGACTGGTACTCTTTTGGGGGTTTGATGCTACAAGCTTTGCACATCTGGAAAATCTGCCAAGCTTAGTCAAATCACATAGAGAGCATCTGTGAACATCCAATCGAGTTTTGTCCCAGATTCTCAATTGGAATTAGGTTTAAACTTTGATTGGGCCATTCTAACAGATAAATATGCTTCGATCTAAACCATTCTATTGCATCTTCGGCTGTATATTTAGGGTTGTTTTCCTGTTGAAAGCTCTGCCCCAATCTCAGGTATTTTGCAGACTAAAGCCTAGTTTATACTTCTCCGTCTGCAGAGGTGCAGAGACACGCAACGCCATTATCTGTCAACGTGAGGGCTCTCCGACAGCCACACAAGGACGGAGGGAGTAGAGCACAATTTTTTAACCATCTGTCAAAGCAACGTGGAGTGCCCATCTGTGATTGGTCAGCCCCAGACCATTTCAGCAGAACGGTGCTCTATAGTCGATGTAATTAGTAGTCAATGCAGCTTTTGGCCACTAGATGCTTTATAATGCAAGGCCAGTTTATCTAATATGGTCTTTTGGCGATTTTGAACACCAGGATGTGTAGAGAACAACAAAACAGACCGCTGTGTTTGTTTTTTTACCTGTGTTTTTAGAGTGTTCAATGAGATGAACTTCAAGTAAAAAGCTTTCCAGCTCAATAAAACTCGCTCTCTGTCGGCCATTGCCCCTTGAGTGGATGTGCGTTTACAAGCTGTGATAAATGAACTGTCGTCAACCAGAGACGTCACTGCAATGGTAGTCAGACCCATCAGAAAAGGTCTACACCCCCTGCTGTCATGGTGGGGAATTGCTTTGCAACACTGAAACAATCGACAGAAGTATAAAAGGAAAACGTCTCCATCAATACGTGTACGTGCAAACTTGCTGATGGAGAAGCATAAACTAGGCTTAACAGAGTTTCTTTCAGGATTGCTCTGTATTTAGCGCCATCCATCTTCCCATCAACTCATCAGCTTCCCAGCTCCTGTTGAAGAAATGTATGTCCATAGCATGATGATGTCACCACCAAGTTTCACCGCAGGGTTGGCGTGTTCAGGACGATATGCAGTCTTAGTTTTCCATGAAGCAATACATTTTCCATGTGGCAACCTTTAAATCAGACCTCCAATATTTTTCTTTTAATAGAGACATTCTTTTTTCCTGTCAGCCATAAAGTTCAGATTTGTGGACTACACAACTAACAGCTTTCCAAATCAACAGATTGTCCCACCTGAGCTGTGGGTATCTGCAGCTCCTCCAGAGCATCTTAGTTGTTTCTTTTGATTGAAGCTCTCCTTGTTTGGTTTGCCAGTTTAGATCGACAACCATGTCTAGGTAGGTTTGCAGTTGTGCTTTATTGGACTGAACAGAGCTCTGTGAGATGTTTGAAGCTTCTAGATTTGTTTTATAATAATGCCCTACCTTCAATTTGAACCAACACCTTATCCCTGATCCGTCTGCTGTGTTCTTTGGTTTTCATATTGCCATTTGTTCACAAACGTCCTCCAACAAACCTGTAAATCTTTCAGTGCAGCTGGATTTAAACAGAGATTACACCGCAGTCGGGTGGACTCCATTTACTGATTGGGTGAATTCTGAAGGAAATTGTTTAAACTGGATGTAATTTATTAATTGATAAAAGGGTTCAGAGTACAAATTCTCTCCCCACTTTTCAGATTTGTATTTGCATAGGTGTTAAATAAAACAAGCATCTTCTCCTTCCACTTTACAATTTTTTGTTACTTTGTGTCCTCTAAAATCCCCAAATACACTGAAGTTTCTGGTTGTGATGTGACAAAAGGTGAAGATTTAATATGTCAATATTTTCCAATTCATGTTTTACGTCTTTCTATACAAGTCTTTGACATGCCTCAAAGAAAAAAAAAGGAATAGTACTGCATGTACAGAAAGACGATTTCTACTAGGTTACACCCAAAAATCATGCACGACTAACTAGACATTAGCTTTAACAATAATTAAACCTTTTTGATCTCCATGTATAATGCCTCACTAACAAGGTAAGATAAAAATGGATGCTACACACCTGAAACATGTCTGTGTTGCTGTCATGTGTGTACTCCACCACTACAGTATGCACCCGAGACAGTGTGTATGATATGCTGTGCTGCTCCTTGTTGCTGACGGCCTTTAAAAATTAAAATAAAAAACACAGGACGGGTTACAAAAAGTTTAAAGCATAAAAAAATGAGCATTTGTGCATGACATAATATGTTAAAGCCAAAACGTTTAGAGCTTTCAGTGAGACATAAGACACACAGATGAGAAAATGTAAGAGATAAGACTCTTCCGGCTGTCTCTTATTTCCATAGTTACGGTGGAAAAGGCTGTATCAGTGCCTGTAATCAGTGTGATGCAAATGGGCCGCTCATATGTTATAAGCTCTTACCTTGGCAGCCTGAGGAGTGCAGGATGTGTGAACAGTGCTGGGTTTGACGCCGTTCGCCTTGTTTCTGCGACACAGAGCAAAGCGGCTTTTCCTCCTCCCCCTTTCACCGGACGGCAGAGAGCCATTACACCTGAACACAGACAACAGGTACTAATCAACCCCATGTGGTGCAAACAGTTTCCGGATGACATAATCAGACAAGATTGCTTTTATACATTTCTTATGTAAATAACGTGTCGCACCACAACATAACTACTAATGGAGCTGCATCAAGCAACCAAACATTGTTGAGCAGTATGTAGTTGATTTGCTCTGCATTTTTGGCCTTATTCCTGTCACTTAAATTTGGATATGCAACATTAAGAAAGTGCTTTCAGAACATTCAGTGAAAAAAATAATGTTTTAAGAGTTAATGTCCATAATTGTGGAAGTTCATGGGGAACCCATATCTTATACAGAGTTTTAAAAATCTCTTTAGCAACCATCCAATCCTAAAGCATACATAAAATTCAGTCCTCTTAACACTACAAAAACAATACAAGATTAAAGTTGCACAGGCCGGCTCTAGAACACCCCGCACAAGTGTGCCAGCAGGTTTGGGCCTACACTATGCAGCAGATTCAATATCAACAGTGACAAAAGCAAACGATGTGGAATATTGTCTCTGTTGCCAGGTTATCGAGCTGTTAGCATGTCCTGACAGTCATGAGACTGTTACAGACCTAGGTCTGTCACGATAATAAATTTTACTCTACGATAAGTTGCCCCAGAAATTACTGCGATAAACGACAATATTGTCGTTTTGAGACCATTTTCAACTAATGTAACAACGCATGTACTCCCTCTGAACGATTAATAAACTTTAATTTCTATACATCTTTTACCACAGCAACTGGAAGAGAAAAATTACCTTTCTTGGCTCAGACAAGAATAACAGGCAAAACTACCCGTTAGGAGCTTTGTAAACAAAAAGTGCAAACTACCAACAACACTCCATGTGAACCATATAAGACATCCCAGTATACTGTGCCACAACAAATATGCGGACCATATACGTTTTTTTTTTTATATCCAACCTCTGGTAGAAAGAGGGAGACACGCAAGGAAAACAAACAAGCATGTAAATGGAAGTTATTGGGGATGGAAAAATGTAGCTCATTTAAATAATTCATGCAATTTACTTGATCTATCCTGATAGGCCCACATACAGCAAACGTCTTCTGTCAGATGTCTCTTCAGATTTGTGCTACTGGAGATCCTTCCTGCCTACAGCATCACCATCCACAATGACTCTTTAAAGATATTTGGAAGAAATGACTTATGAAAATTTAATTTCCTTTTGGGATAAGTACTTTTGAATCGAATTTGAATCCAGTCAGAGATCCGGCGCAACTAACACCAACACTAAAGACCGCGCTCTAGTGGTACTAGAAAGCTGGCTATGAACTCAGTAAGTCAACGCAGCGTTACACACTCCGAATATGTTGGATACAGCAGACCAATCATAACGAAGAGGCAAACAAACAGCTGTTAGATGTACGAATTTATTCATTTAATCTCTATAGTATAAGCTACATCCTTAGAGCATGAACGTTTCTAAGAGTTTGTCTTTGCAGAATTTCCTCAGATAATTAAAACACTCCCACATTTCTTTATGAAACTTATTATGCTCATATGTATGATGTGAGCAGCATTATGTTATGGTAGTAAAGATAGAAGAAATCCACCTTTTTACATTTGCGATGGATGAACAGAAAAAGCTAATTTTTGGCGACACCTATTGGTCTCTAAATAGGATCTAACAGTAGTCGTGGAGACGGTGACTCCTAGATGCCACAGTTTGGTTCTTTAACAATGAGTTTAGGACATTTTACTTCCCTTTCTATCCTGCTCAATGTGTGTGGTATAAAGATAAATATGTTCAGCCTGGTGGCCAGTAGCTAAAAGAAATGAGCCGCTGTTTCACGTCATATTTATTCCCCAGGGAAACCAAGTTATGGATTACTAATTAAAAGGTTTCTAGAAACTAAGATCAACTGAAAGCAAAATATAAATTAAATAATTCAGTTATATAGCCAACTTAAATCTAGGGCATTAGTAATAAATAGAATTACTTTGTCAAATTAAATAGCCCTGAACAGTAAATAATCGCTAACAACTAGTGAGCTACAGTCAACATTTTGTGTATTTACAAACTATTTAGGACATGGAGTTAATTCAAACTGTTGCCAATATGTTTTTTCTGCCTCAGTTGTTTTGGATCTGTTGGAAGAAATGCATTCTGAAAGGGCGTTTACTCAGCAATCCCCCTGCTGCTGTCCGTGGGTGTCAACTTTAACGAGGGTTATGTCCAGAGATTTCACTGGAGAAATCTCTGTGGAAGAAGGAGAGCAAACGCTTTTCATCCAGATTCAAGACAAGGCTGCAGAGATTTGGAAATTCATAATCCGTCCACTGAAACAATCAGGACAGCAAGAAAATCAAACTTCAATTAGTTTGCTAAACACCACGAAGATGATGATCATCCTTATGAACTCTATGACATCTGAGGTGACAGCAGCTTTAATTAAAAAGTCAGTTTAGTTGGAGGTTATCTTCAGAGCCAGACTTTTAGCCGCAGGTCAAGTAAACAGGAGTTCAGTTAAAAGCTGAGCTATTGTTTTAATGGATAATGCTCACATCCTGCAATTCAGATGCAGAAACACCCCCCTCCTCCTTTCTTGGACAAAGTCAGCCCCCCAAGTCTTCCAATGTGGCTTCATTGAGCCACACAAAACTCAGCTTCTGTTTGCATAAACCATATGTCTCTTTAAAATGAAACCTAACGAGCAGAATAATTGTTGGGTTGCAGAGCCTCCCAGACTGTTTAATTTCATATGTGGGACACTACAATGCAAAAGCAAACAAAAGGGTCCGACACCGCAGTAGCCACTACTTTCCCCGACGTCCTCAGACTTCCCTGAACCGCAGGCTGACTCGTGTGTCCACAGTGAATGGCTCCGAATCAGGAAGTCAGCTGAATTCTTTGCTGTGGTCGGCTTTCTCAACACTTAACTGGATTCAAGCTGAGTTACGCAGCAGCCAAACAATAAACCAATAGACTGAGATAAGACCCAGTGTTGCCAGTTATGATTAGATCGTTTGTTTTCGTAAATGCCGAGCTTAACTAAAGCTTTTTTTGTCTGCATGATGCTAGAAAAACAAAGTTTTTCATTAAACTTGTAAAGCTTTGGCAAGCAGGTTGTTTTTCCACAGTGCCTATTAAAGAGTACAAAAGCTAGAAGATGTTGTCTTTGCACCAGTACAAGCTGTAAATGAACCAATTTACCTGGTGGGAAAAACTTAACTTGCACCAACATGCAGCAAAAGAAAGAGACCAATTGTCAGATTATCTCCTAAATGCCTCCGTTGGCTTACTGTTTCATTATTAGAAGCCCACAGACCACAATTTGTGAGACTGAAGAATTGTGTGTCAAACCAGGTGGTCAGCAGCACAGGAGCACCACAGGGGACCGTACTCTCACCATTCCTTTTCACTCTGTACACCTCAGACTTCCAGTACAAATCAGAGACCTGCCATCCGCAGAAATACTCAGATGACTCTGCAATTGTCGGGTGTATTAGAGATGAACAAGAAGCTGAATACAGAGAGCTGGTGGACCGCTTTGTAACATGGTGTGGAAACAATCGTCTCACCTTGAATGTGAACAAAACAAAGGAGAGGATTGTAGATTTCAGAAGAAACAGGGATAAATCAAAAACTGTTTCCATCATGGGAGAAGAAATGGAGGTGGTTGAGGAGTATAAATACCTCGGAGTTCACCTTGACAACAGACTGGACTGGAGGCGCAACAGTGAAGCCGTCTACAAGAAGGGACAGAGCAGACTGTACTTCTTGAGGAAGCTTAGGTCTTCAAGGTTTGCAGCAAGATGCTGGAGATCTTCTACAAGTCTGTTGTGGAGAGTGTAATCTCTTCAGCCGTCATCTGTTGGGGTAGCAGCATCAGAGCCAGGGACTTAAAAAGGCTAAACAACCTGATAAAGAAGGCTGGTTCTGTTCTGGGGACAACTGTGAAACATCTGGAGATGATTATGCAAAGAAGGATTCTTCATAAAATCCAAAAAATTATGGACAACCCTGAGCATCCTCTTCATGAGACAGTAATACAACAACAGAGCGTCTTCAGTCGGAGGCTTCTTCAGTTTTGCTGCAACACAGACAGCTACAGGAGATCCTTCCTGCCCACAGCCATCATCATCTACAACAACTCCTTAAAGAATTAATTATATGAGCTATACCAACACTTAATTTACCTCTGGGATCAATAAAGTATTTTTGAGATTGATTTGAATTGAATTGAATTAAGCAATGCCAGTACAATGGTTGTTTTAAATGGTTGTTTTAGCTGAAAGAAAAAAAAGAAGCAGTTTTCAAATTATGATTTCATTTAATGAGGGGGAAAGAAGCTATCGAAATCAACCTTTCGCTGCGTGAAAAAGTAATTGTTCCCGTTGCTAAATAATGGTTTAACTGTGATAAAAGAATTTGTTTAGGAACGTTTCATTTTCAGTTTCCCCCAACCACACCCAGCTCAGATTACTGTGAGGCCTCATCAAGAAATGGATTAAATAGAACCTGCCTGGCTGGGTGGATGGGTCACATTACAGGTCGAAAATGTTTTCAAATGTATTATGATCCCATTTCTTTACATTATGGGGGTATGTACACCTTTGAGCGCAACAGTGTGACTGGACTGTTTTGGACTAAAGAGAGCTAAACCAATGTGGATTCTATATAACTGGATATGATTTGGACACGTCTGTCTTTTACAGTCTGTCAAGCTGTCATTTTCTACAACGCTGGCACTTTCTAAACAGAATGGACTTGAATTAAAAGGCAAAAAGGACTTTAATCCAGTGCCATCAGCATCTTCAACTCTAAAAAGAGACTAACCCACCACAATCCAACTAGACTGGACGGAAACTGCGTTCACTAAAGAGACCTCAGAGAGACACCTCAGATTTGTTTAGGCTGTTTATCACAGGCGGCGTAAAATGAACTGATCTCTAAAATACTTTTGCTTTGCGTAATCTCTGCATGATCGAGATTTCTGAACACCGAGGATTCGTCTACCACCATGACCACCAGCAGCTTACAGGTATCAGCACCGATGGGGAGAAGATTACATTTGCCTGGAAAAGGAGAGGGGGCACAACAATTTGGCATCTTGTTTGTTACAGGACAAGTTTTAAGATTATTTAAAGCACAACATAGTTTGGCCCGTTTGCTTTAAGAAACTTTAAGTAAAAACTCTAAACCATAAAATGCTACCAGGGGTAATGATAGGGTTTTCTTTCAGATCAAGATGGTTGTTATGATCTTAGGGGGCGGACAATGATAAAAATGTTTTAAAAAAAAGCCCCAAAAAAGTCCAACCATTTTGAGTAAAAAAAACAACAAAAAAACAATTTATATCAAGTATTTTCCAAAGTTATTTAGTTAAAGAATAATTACATCATTATCATTGATAAACTGTTTGATCGTTTTGATGAGGATTTCAGAATTATATACAGTTGTGCCAATAAGTTTACACACCCTGGTGGATTTTTAGATTTTTTTGGCCATTTCTCAAAGAATATGAATGAAATGAAAATGTTTTCCACTCATGGTCAGTAATGTTGTTTAGCCAGTTATTGTGAAAAAAAAAAAAGTGAACCCATTTCAAATCACCATAACAAAATAAAATACCAAAATGATCCTGTCGAAAAGTTTACACTCCCCAGTTCCTAATAATGTGTATTGCCCCCTTTAGCATCAATGGCAGCTTAGAGTCTTTTGTGTTATCTGTAGAGAAAGTTCTGTATATAATCTAATGGTAAAGCAGCCCATTCTTCTTGGCAAAAAGCCTCCAGTTCCTGTAAATTCATGGGCCAGTCATGAACAGCGCGTTAGAGCTCTCCCCACATCGGTTCAACGATATTGAGGTCAGGAGACTGAGATGGCCACTCCAGAACCTTCACTTTATTCTGCTGGAGCCAGTGGCAGGTTCAACTTGGCCTTGTGTTTTGGATCATTTGTTTGGATCACAACATCTCTGGCCATGAGTGAAAAAAAAGTTTTTATTCATTTTCTTAAAAAATAATTCTTAGAAATAGCCAAAACAAAACAAACAAACAAACAAACAAACAATCTATATATATATATATATATATATATATATATATATATATATATATATATATATATATATATATATATATATATATATATATATATATATATATATATATATATATAATAAAAATCCCTATTTTGTGGAACAACTTACCAATGCAGATCAAGACTGCTCAGACTTTGTACAGGAAAAAAAAAAAGAAAAAGAAAAAATGCATCCCGAAAAAAACCAAACACCTGTTTTCATTGTCTTTCATTTCTAGTAGACTTAAGTGTTTATCCTGTCTTTAAAACTAGATTTTACATTTCATTAAAATCACTTTAAGATGCATTTCCGTTTTTCATTTTTATTTTCTTGCTTTACATTTTAGTAATGCATTTTTTCCAGTTTATTTGGTTTTAATTAGGTGCGTTTCCACCATCGGAACTTCAGGGTAGTTTGACCGGACCTTCCCAATATGAGCGTGTCTCCACTGCATTGGGCCGGGCCAACAGGGACGTTTTCAGGGCCATTTCAGGAACCAAAGGAGTGTGGTGAGGGTATGTTCTTAGGGGCTGTTAACACGTTTTTCAGCAAAACTGAGGTTTTTCTCTCCGATTCGGCCTCTCGTTTACACGACAACGGGAAAATGGGGCGGCGAAAACGCAGCTTTTGGGAAACGGCTTCCAGAGTGGAGAGTTTTGAAAACGCTGGGGGATTCGTTGTCATGTAAACGCAAGCCGGAGACTTTTGAAAACGATGACGTCACTGCCAGCCGTCTACGGCCATGTTGGACTTGCGCACTCCGCCTTTCTACAGAAAAACAACAACAATGGCGGATCCAGGTATGCGGTTACTGCTGATGCAGCTTCGGAAGTTATTTGGTCTCTCTGTAAGCAAAACTTAGAGATCATCAGGCTTCTATGCGATCGCCAACGGAAACGCATACAATACGTGCGCCAAATAATCGATATGCCTTTATTTAAGCGGAGAAGAACTACAAGAAGACCGCCATTGTTAGTTATCATGAAATGTTTTATTTCCGGGTTGTGAGGGGGAAACCTTGGAACACTGCATACACGGGGCCCAATGCCATCTAAAGGCCGGGCATATGTACTACATCGTTTTCCATCGCGCGCCCTATCGTGTAAACGCAGTGCGTTTTCACCCGCGTATTCAAACAAAAACGGCAACGTTGTCGTGTAAACAGCCCCTTAGAATGGCCCGAACGAGTCTCTCAGCAGGAGCTGTGATCAAGTCAAGCTGATTGGTTGTAGTTCAGAGGGAAATGAGCAGATGTTGCCAAACAACCGGCTTTGTAAAAATAAGAAGAGTTGCTGACGAAGCAGTTTATAAGAACAGAAAACGCAGCAACAAGCCCTGCTTCTTCCATGTGGATCTCGATTTCTGCTGCTCTGAGTCTTTTTGCGCTAATCAGTGACGCTACTCGCTGCTGAAACAGTCCTGAAAAGCAGATGTCTTAAGCTGATTCCTTAAAGGGACGATTGTGTCTGGAGACATAGCGGCTGAGAGGAGCCGGCAAACAGATTACCCCGTCAGTAAAAGATCTGGTTAAATAACCCTGAAGTTCTGATGGTGGAAACACGCCTATTGTGGTTTATAAACGCATTGACGTTTCCATAAGCCAAAACAGTCGACGTCTCACCCCAGCACGATGAGCTCTCCATATCTGACCGGTCCTTTGGTGGAAGTGGTGGAGATGTTTTCCTGACCCGGTGAAAACATCTGTGCAGCGTTCTGAGGGACCGCTTGTGAGGACGTTCCCACTTTAACTTATCCCGTCGAACAGTGTCACATCACATCCATCTGGAGACAAAAAAATAAAATAAAATCCCAATCAAGATACTGCTCATGATTGTGAATGCTAAAAAACAATAATCTTAAATAATTAGATTTTCCTCAAACAACCAGAGAGGACATCACTCTGCACATTTCAGTTAAAATTAAATAAAAACCTTTTTACACATTCATGCAGAACACACAAAAAAGGCTTTAACACGGCACCACTCACTGCTACAATACACCCCGATACACCCACACCTTCTTTGTACAAGGAGCAACACTGGCAAACAATGTATGCATTCACCCCAGCACACAGAGTGGGGTTGTTAAGTGTAAAATGGAGGCAATTTGCGTCTGCAGCAGGGTGACTCACTTAGCAGCACGCTGGGATTGATGTAAAAATGCTTTGTATCAAGAAGAAAGAAAGAAACAAGCTGAGCATTTATGCAAAAGCTTATTTGTGAGGTCATGACCCGCAGAGGATAAAAATGCAAGTTACACTGCTGGCTAACACGACAGAAATTCTGCAGGAAAATAAATAAGACTCTGGCTTTCTCAACTGTTGTCTGAGCGGATGTCTTTCATCTTTAAACGTCTTTATCTTCCGATTTTTCTGGACATAGTGAGGATCCACAGGGAGAGATGCTTGGATTTTTAAAACACGTTGAGCGAAATTTAACCGGAGAGTCGAAATAGCAGCTTAACCCGTTTAATCCCAAAATGTTCCCTACAAAATAAGTGCATGGATTTCAATCTTTACACACCCCCTGATTTATAATATTTATGAATGTTTTTATTTGATGATTATGCTAGTGAAAATATAGATGTAATACACATCTATTCACACACCTTCTCTAATCTGGCCTATTTACACACACAAAGAATAAGAGTAACAATAACATGCATAACCTGGTATAACAAGGCATGGTTACAAGTTTGTAAAGAACAGTTTTAGATACAATAGTCCATCAAGCAAATACCACTGTCTCAGTGTGCCAATAGACCTAAAATCTCGTTTGGTCATTTTATCAATGAGGTTAAAAGGTTATAATGCAGTAATGTGCATCCTGGAGAAGATTTTGCCTGTTCCACCAGATCAAGCACTAGAACTGGGGTCCTGTAATCAGCTAGTTTCACGATGATGTTTGTGGACTCTGCAATGAGAGCTCCATGTGAACCATGTACCCTGAGGGTAAAGCAAGGCTCCATATCTTGTACCAAAACGGGATCGGTTTGCCCTTAATAAACCATAACAGGGTGTGATGCTTTCATCAGCTGACAGCAGTTTTGTGTATTAAATTATCTTACAGAAGTCATTCAGTGGGTAGGTCTGGACTTTTGTTCATATCTTTCTTATCCTCTAGATAGGTCAACCCTGCTTCACCATTCAGTAGTCTAGCAGGCAAATGGTCTGTTTCTCCCTATCTATCTAAAGTAGTTGCTATCACAATCACCCCGTTACATCTTTTTCAACTATAGGAATGACCAATGTAGCACACATGATTTGGAAAATTCTTTCAGGTCTAGAAGATCCAAAAACATCTGATAGTTTTAAGCTGTGTGGGGAAAAAAATAAGATAAATGGAATAAACAGCCAAACCTTTGACATCTAGCATAGTGCTGTCTATGTGGTCTGCAAGCGGCAACAATTGTTGCCATGCTTACATTTACTCTTCTTACAATCAAAAGATGCATGCAGGCACACATTTCACATTATATATGGAGTAGAAGACCCTTTAATGAAAATACGCAAAAAATATTTCAGTTGTATCCGTTTAATTAAGTATTTTTGTCACTTCCTCTTGTACAAGTTTGAGGCAGATGCTTACATCCAGCAGTGCAGGCAGGAAGTAAAGGCGTCTGGACCATTCACACTAAATTCATTTTGCTTAGAATAGACAACCTAATACTTTATTTTAAAACTTGAATTACGTCCCCAAAGAAGAAAACCACACTTTAAAAGGCAACGCAAGGCAATTTTACTTGTATCGCACACGTTCAACAACAAGGTGATTCCAGGTGCTTTACATGATTAAGAGGTCAAATAAAAATAGCAGTAAAACACAGACAATGCGTATAATGCAAAAACAGCAATGAAGCATACACAAAACATGATACATCAAAGCATTACTCAAAGGCAGCTCTAAACAGTTACGTTTTTAGTTGCAATTTAAAACAGCTCAGCGTTTCAGCTGCTTTGCAGTTTTCTGGAAGTTTGTTCCAGATTAGAGGAGGATAGAAACTGAAAGCTGCTTCTCCATGTTTGGTTCTGATTCTAGGGATGTTGAGTAGACTGGAATTAGAGCTTCCAGAAGTAGAAAAACAAAACCTGTCTGGCAACAATTGTTGCCGATGGCATTAAAACAGGTTAATTGTGATAATTGACCAGTTGAAGGCACCTGTAGCTCTACCAGCTCAGTGGTTTTCTGTGATCCCAACGTGGGGAAACGACTGCAGTATGTGAAAATGTTTTGTTCTATTTATGACTGTATTTTAGGATATCCAGTCCAACTTATTATGAAGCCAGTTGCGATTGGTTGCCAACTAGCAAGACATCTTTTACTACGTTGTGGAGGGATTTTGTCACTCTATTCTTTGCAGAATTGTTTGAATTCAGACATATTGGAGTTTTCCAGCATGAATGGCCCATTTCAGGTGATGCCACTGCACAGTCTTTTGTTTTTGTTTTTTTTCATGTCCTGTTTTGACATTTCAGGCATCTCATTTAGAGAAGATGGTTGCCCAGGCAGATTTGCTCTACAAAAAGGATATCTGAAGATGGAAACCTGATTGTGCGATTGCCTTTATTGAATCAAGATTGCATCCAGCATCAAAGTGGGCAGGTCACATTGACGCAATAGTAACCCAACCATACTCAGGTCTGGACTAGGCCACTCCAAAAACCTTCATTTTGTTTATTTTAACATCACAAACTGATGTCCAGTCAGTTAGTCTCCCTCAGGATGATCTTCTATCCCAGTGTTTCCCAACCTTGCTCCTCAAGGCACACTGCCCTGCATGTTTTAGATGTTTCCCTGCTTTAGCACACCTGATTTCAATTGATGGCTGTTTAACAGGCTGTTGCTGAACTGCAATCATCTGAATCAGCCGTGTTTTAGAGGGAAGAAGCCAAGTGCCTCGACGACCAGGGTAAGGAAATACTGTCCTAGAGCAGGGGTCTGCAACCTTTACAACCCAAACATCCGTTTTTAGCCTCTGTCCAGCTAAAGAAAACATCCTTAAAGCTGGAAATGTTACCTGACCTATTGAAAAAAAGACAACTTATAATTTGGGATAAATATCTACTGCAATCATATTCAATAAACTAGAATATGCATTCCAATGAGGCTCGTTTCTCAGAATAAAAGCACTTTTTGAAAATAACCTTTAAGTAGGCATTAAAAATATTTTTCATTTAAAAAAAAATTTATGGCCCTGATGTCATATTCTAATCCTAAAAGTCACGTTTTCATTGGCTTTAAGCAGAAAATTGATTATAGCTTCCAGAAATAAAGGCTTTAAAACATCAGCCTGATCTATTTAATTTGTTTTACTTAGTTACTGAATTAAATCAACTTTTCAATAAAATTCAGATTTATTTGATATGACTGTCTAGGCGATTTGTTATTTTTAAAAGAACCACCATTTATTTCTATTTTTTTAAAATAAAGAAAAACACCAAACAAAAAGAGAGTGGAAACATTTTCTCTTATGAGAAGTTGATATTTGTGGGGGAAAGCACACAGTTTCCAACCTAATGATAAGATACATAGCCTTAAAAATATTACTGGTACTTTTAGTGTCATTATGTTGTGGAAAATCCAAGTAATTTAATCGAAACAAAAATACTGAAAAACTACTGCTAAAACCTGCATTTATTATTATATCTATACTGAAAAAGCTTAGTTGGTTCTTTATTTTTTTAGGCAAAGTTATTAAAACCCAAAAGGTCCAAAGAGCCACTTGTAGGTCCGGAGCCTCAGGTTGCAGACCCATGTTAATGAGTCCATTGTTACGGCAAGTCGTCTAAGGCCTAAAGAAGCAAACTATCAACCATTTAAACATCCTGTTGTACTATAGGCCGATTGGGGCTTGAAAAACCTTCCTGTCCATATGACTTTTTAATTTGGTTTGCAAAAATATGTACTTCAACCATCCATATTTAGTGAAAAGGCGCGAACTAATGAACCCTAACATTTATCTAAACCACAGAAAAGACTTTGAAGCTGTTTTTCTTTCAGTAAATTCCCTCTGAACACGCCAGGAGAAAAAAACCCGAAAAACACCTCAGAAAGAAGTGACAGGAAACACAAGATTACATCAGAAGATACTGAACTCAAAGTAGCACGAGGGCGTTGAATGATAAAACTTTTTTTTTAACTCTTTGAAGATTCTATATGATAACTTTAAAAAAAGCAGTACTACTATAAACAAGTTTTAATAAAGTTTCCTGTCTATTCTTTTTAGCACATTATTTTTATAGATCTCCAACAGCATCATCAAGCAAGTAACTGAAACCTATTTACTTTTTAAAAAAGTACATTTATTATCGTCATTTATTTCCCAGAGCGTAATACATTTTAGGATTCTGGCTTAAAGGTTTTATATTTGATAATATTTGATTATATTTGAGTTAAAGGACGGGTCTGGTGGATCCTTCCCACCCTACCCTTTGCCAAGATTCACTGCAAACCGAACGGGAGATTTTTGTTCTTGTAACAATGGCAAATAAAGCGAGAGAGGAGCACAGCTTTAAACACATCCATCCATCGTCTGATCCAGGGTCGGGTAGTGGGGGAAGCAGCTTAAGAAGAGAGACCCAGACTTCCCTCTCTCCAGCTACTCGGTGGGAACCCCAAGGAGATACCGGGCCAACAGAGAAACATAGTCCCTCCATCAGGTCCTGGGTCCTCCTCTAGGTCTCCTCCTGGTGGGACGAGCCAGTAACGCCTCACCATGGAGGCGTCCAGGAGGCGTCCTTACGGTGTGTTCACACCGAACACATTTGAAGCGTCAACGGCGTCAGGTTTACATGTAAAGTCAATGCAGAAGCGTGCTGACGCGCATCAGGATTTCTGCGTCGCGAAAACGCATCTCTGCTTCATTGGCGCGTCAAATTCCAACACTAGATCGACAGCTGCCATCTTGCAAAAACAATGGTCTGCCACTAGCTCCTCCCACAAATTGCGCTTTTCTGTTTGACGCGCATCAAAATATACCATTTAAACGCGCGTGCAATTCACTTTGGACGTGCATCAAGCTGCGAATGTTCAAGCGTCAAACTTTGGCGTGCGGCGTGTTTTTGATGCTTTGGTGTGAACGCACAGTTAAGCCTGGTTCACACGGCAGGACTTTTGGGCACATTCTGCCCTGATTCTCCCCTTCAGACATGCCCAGATTATCGGCATGGGTCTTAAAATAATCCTAACAGATATTCCTGCCGTGTGTGGTGTGTTCAGAGCGTTCTGGTCTGCTGGGAAGTACTTCGAGACCGCTAGGATCGCAAATCGGGGATATTCAACGTGTTGGATTGTCTTGGCCCAAAATCACCATGTGTGGTGTGTTGCGAGGACAAACAAGCCTGCAGCATCTTGAATGAGAGTTGTAGCCGATCAGAAAACGAGTTGACAGGTAGCGATACACCTTGGAAGAGTCTATTATTATTTATATCAAGTGTCAGCTCACTTTACCGCAGTCCACAAATGCGTAGAAAAAGAGATCAGTCAGAGCAAAGTGTGTAACGACGTTTCCCAGTGAAAACAAAAACAAACAATAATTCACCTCCACATGTTTCGCCTGTTTCAAAAGACAATGCCGCCATCAGCGAGCCTTTTGGTCATTCATAAGTGCTCAGCCTGTGGTGGCGATGTGGCACGATCAAGTGTTTTACACCAAAGATTACGCAATGGTGGGATAAATGGGGGTTTAGGGGTGGTGTCCGGGCTGTCGACGTGCAACGTTGCGTATAACCCGTTAGACGGAAGAGTCAGTGGAAAACAGGAAAAAAAGCCTGGATGTAACTTGTTTTTCATCCAGATTGAAGCCCCACTCTTCAACTCTGTTTTGCAAGCCGCTCCAAAAAGGTGGCTGTGCTTCACACTCCATGTGAAATGTCTGACGATCTGGTCTTCAGCTCTAAAGACCAGAAGCTCCCGGAAACTCTGCATCACTCCAGTTTGCAAATGCTAAATGAACTCCGGGGTTTATCCGGTTTTTCAAATACTGTTGCCGGTCGAGGCTCAGCGCACAGTCTACAGATCATCATAACATCACCCTCCGTTGCGCCAAGGCATATTCTTCATGTCAAGTCCAGCGTTGTGGCAATGTTGCGGTAATAGTATTACTATCAAGCATGTCGGCACAAATGCTCCAATATTCGCGCCTCACCATGCCGCCACGGCGCATTCAAAAGACACACCGTGCCGCCAATATTAACCTAACAGGCAGCCACGGTTTGTCTTTTGAAAACGGCTCTTGTATAGCAAGTTAAGCCTCTGCTCCAGCGGTGTCCACTCCATTATCCAATGCCAGGATTTCTTTTTTCTCTCTGTTAACTAGTCCACAAACTATTCCCAATGTCTCGTCCTCGGCATTTACCGCTTTGACTTTAGTCACGTTTTATATCATGAGGTTTTGTGAGATTTCCCGTCTGACCTGGGAATGTTTGTGAGTAAAGTCTGTTCGTGGGACCAAAACAGGAATATTTTTGATTTATTTTTTTTAATCGACGCGTGTGCAGTCTGAAACTCTTGCGACTGTTTTAAAATCCTGCTGTGCGAACCAGGCCTAACCAGATGCTCGAACCACCTCAATCGTCTCCTCTCGATGTGGAGGATGACTGAGCTTCTCATGCTATCTCTAACCAAACCCATAGTCAGTCGTGGCAGATGGTACTGAGAAAGTTCTGGTTCTGCTAGAGGTTTCTTCTTGTTAAAGGGGAGGTTTTCCTCTCCACTGTTGCTACATGCTTGCTCAGGAGGAATGAATGCTACAAGTCAAGGACTCGATGCAACCTGCTGGGTTTCTTTAGAAAACTTTTAGAGTGATTAGAATAATGAACTGAAGGATTAATTGGAATGTATGCATAATTAAATTGAAATAACTTTTTTTGTTAAGTACCTTGAGATGATGTATTTTGAATTGGTGCTATATAAATAAACTCAATTGAATTGATCTAAAGGAGAGCCCAGACACCCTGGAGAGGAAATTCCTTTCAGCCGCTTGTTCTTTCGGTCACTACCCAGAGTTTGTGACCAAGTATAGTAAATTCTGGCAGTACACAAATTAAAAGCTTAAAGTGGTTGTGTTGTTTAACATAGTTTTGGTGAAAAATATTTTTAATTTGTCACTTTAATTATTTAAAAAGGCTTCAATACATAAAGATGTCAAGCTCCGTTTTCGCCAGCTTGTGTTTAGCGCCGTCACCTATGCTAGGCGACAGGACATACGGCGAGGTTAGAGCAGAAACAAATCTGAAGGCTAGACCATCACGCTCACTTCAGGTCTTCGCGGTCAACAAACGATGCAGCCCCGAATTTGGACACAGCCCTAGCTGGGGCTCCTTCTCCATAACAACATCAATGCAGCGTGCCATGAAGGCACTCAGCCTGTACCTCTGCTGAGGTGTTAAGAACCCCAGGCTACTTGAATAGTGACCTTCAGCTTTTCACAGGTTCGCCCATTTTGCTTTAGCGCTGCATTACCATGGTCATTAAAGGACAGGTACCAACCCCTGCTAAAAAAGGATCTCAGCGTTTCTATGACGCTTGTTAGCAGAGAGAACGAGGCGCTCTAAGGGGCTGTTTACACGACAACGTTTTTCAGCAAAACTGAGGTTTTTCTCTCCGATTCGGCCTCTCGTTTACACGACAACGGGAAAACGGGGGGGCGAAAACGCATCTTTTGGAAAACGGCTTCCTGATTGGAGACTTCTGAAAACGCTGAGTGATACATTGTCATGTAAATGCAAGCCGGAGACTTTTGAAACGATGACGTCACTGCCAGCCGCCTACGGCCATGTTGGACTTGTGCTCCCCGCCTTTCTACAGAAAAACAACAATGGCGGATCCAGGTATGCCATTACTACTGATGCAGCTTCTGGTGTTGTTTGGTCTCTGTAAGCAAAACTTAGAGATCATCAGGTTTCTATGCGATCGCCAACGGAAACGCATACAATACGTGCGTCAAATAATCAATACGCCTTTATTTAAGCGGAGAACTACCAGAAGACCGCCATTATTGGGTATCATGAAATGTTTATTTTCCGGGTCGTGAGGGGGAAACCTTGGAACACTGCATACATGGGGCACACTGCCATCTAAAGGCCGGGCATATGTACTACATCGTTTTCCATTGCGCATCCTGTCGTGTAAACGCGGTGCGTTTTCACCAGCGTTTTCAAACGAAAACGGCAACGTTGTCGTGTAAACAGCCCCTTAATCATCCTGGTAGATGGATGCGCAGACTTTGGACTTGAGAAAACAAAGTAGACGGACAACAGCAAGTGACATGGTCATCAGCTACAGCTGACAAGGTCTTTAGACCACTACGAAACGGTCCAGTGCATTTACTTATTATCCTGGGTAAGACCCTCTGACAGCTTTTGTAGTTCAGTAGTAGCCTAGCACTAGGAGTGTGAAAGTTGTAGCCCATAGCTGCAGAGGTCTGTGTGTGGTAGCTCTCCAAGCTCTGACACCAGCCTAGCCACTGTCTTTTATATGTCCAAGTTCTTGAATGGTCTTTGCTTCCCAAGAATACGACTATTCCTGTTGCATCGTTTTCTAGCCCCCCAACTCAACTTCTCGTTAATATGTTTGGAAACGGTCCTTTAAACAGCTAATTATTTAGCAATAGTCCTTTATGGTTGATTTTTGTTTTTGAGAGTTGCAACAACTGACTAAAAAAACTACCAGTATTTCTGTGGGTTATAGCATTTTCTTATTTAGGGTTTCACATCTGTAAGCAATAATCGTAACGCAACAGAAATCAAGAAATATGTCACTGTGTGTAAATTATTCACACCCCTGGCAGATTAAGGTTTGCCGTAATTGATTTAAATTTACCCACGTTTCTTCTCACTGGAAGCGATATTATCATTTCGGAGCGGTCCAGGCCAAGTCCTGACTCAAACCTCATGCAGGATCTGTCGAGGAGTTTACATTAGGGTGACAGGAAAGAGGTTCTCCATCCCCAAAGTCTTGGAGCTCATCACCAAAAGACCAGTGGAAACATGAAAATAACATCCCAAGGAATCAGGAGAACAAGCGAGTTGTGCTAGAACAGGAAAAATAAATATGACAGACCGAATTGGCTATTTTACTTTACATTTACTGCTCCCTCTAAGCCGATTGTGAACAGGGAAAACTAGTTTACCAACGCAGCCTCACACTAAATCATCACACACAACAGCGCTAAGCAACAACTATGCAGGAAGTGAGCAGGCCCAGGTCTACTAATTATCCTGCAAAGTACACTCAAAAGACAGAAGTAAACACAGCGAAGCATACAAGACTGTAAATTGTAAAGTCTTAAGTTGATATAAAGTGAATCTGTGCTGAAACTTAAAGCAAGTTTTAAAGTTAAAGCAACATACAAAAAACCCAAGGCAACACACTTTATGCTTCACAATTTAGCCGCCCTGCTTTTTATTTAGCTGCAAAAAATAAAAAGCTTATTTTAGGTCTCTCTAACAGTCAACTCGACAGATGCAAAGCGGTGGCAGGTTTCATCCTCTAAATTATTTATCCACAGAGGCAAAATAAAAAAAATAAAAAACAGCTCATAGGTACCGAGTTTACCCACAGCCTGGTTTTCACAGCGAGACAGCAGGGTGGCTTTAGGCCTCATTCAGAGCTAGATCACTTTTATGCACGACTAGGTTGCAAAAAAAGCTGAGTCGTCCAAAATCCTGACACATGACGATGTACTTCAACATAAATAGCATTAAGTACAACGTCTCTCTTTTTGAATAATAATTTCTTTGCATCCACTTTGCACTAAAAATTGTTTTCAGCCGTTTCATGACAAAAAATAATTGTTTATCCATTCGTCTGTCCTTGTTTACTGCTTTCCAAGTGTGATGTTGCTTTGCACAGAAACCAATATAAACTTAAAGTAAACATGGTCAATACTAGCTCAGATACAAAATTACAAACAAAAAGCTTTTTATAGACAGGCAGCTAATATTTGTAATATCTTCCCCATGAGACAAGATTAAAATCTTTTAAAGGCATATTTTTTATAACAAAGTGGACTATGAGAATACAGAGGATGCCTATTTTTCAAAACATAAACAATCATAATCTGATCCCTCAATTGTTATATTTTACATTGGACAATTAATAAATCAGCAAAGAGGTAGCGGCAAAACCCAGAAAGCACAGCGAGAGCGACTCTGCTTCAAAGCAGTTTTAACATAACTGGATTTACCAGGACGACTGCCTGTTGATACAAAACAGAGCCGACGGATGAGCTCAGCGTTCGTGCATGACTACGTGCGGACGAGTCAAAAGTCTCTCTTTTCATGAACTTGGCTAAGAGAATGAATTATGTGATCTGTTCTCTGGCAATAAATGTTTAATAGAACCAAAAAAAAAAAAAGAAGAAATTCACAGGCCAAAAACAGAACAGCACTGTCAAATCAGCACATTTTTGAGTGTCTGCAACTTTCTGTTTTTGAATGCTGTTCTTCCCAGCATCATGAAGAACCTTCTGATCAGGACCCAGGGCTCTCCAAACCAAAAACTTGTAGGAAAAGCTCTAGCTTCTTCATGTAGCGAGGCAAGAGTTTGGCGACAGTTCTGGTTGTTCAACACACAAACACATCTGCCTTTGTGATATGGAGCCTTTAACCTTTAAGGGTTATAATAGTCGAATTAAGCCAGGTTTCTGCACCCTGGTTCTGTTATTACGAAGCTGAAGGCAGGCAGCAGAATGAAGCTGCAGCTTCATGCGTTGGGTCACTTCTAACTTCTCGGTCCAACCACTGAACGGTAATTATAACAGTACAGATGGCCCTCTTTAGTTAAGTTGATTCTTTCAACTTGTGTTTAACATAGAATCTAGGTTTTATCAGCTGGACCTCGTTCTTAATTGAGGCGTTGATGTGTTGCCGTTTATACACCTAGTCTCAATTGATCTCTTTTCTAGTCAGAACTTCTGAATTTCGTTTTCTTTCGACAAATAAAGCTGAAATTTTTATAGCAGCATTATTGGGATCATCAAAAATAAAAGTTTGTGTGAGCAAATAGAAAAGAAATTAAACTGCAAATAGCACAGATCCATTGTGCCAAACAGAACATGACATAATGGTCTAAATATTACTTAATTTAATTTCAAAAATGATTTTTGGGACTGTGAATTTAGTTCTAAATGTTTAAGGGGCTCACATGAATTAATTTGGTCTTAAATTGTGTGAACTGAGCTTGATCCTTGTTGGAGGGGAAGTCTTTCCACACAAAACAAAAAATGCCAAGGGTTATTAAAGTAAGATTTACCACATAGTAAATATTTGCGAGTCGTTATGTTAAAAAATGTTAGCATTTAAAATATATCTTTTCGAGCCACTGATTAATTTATTTTCTTGTTGGGAGATTCCTGTAATTGTTTGGCAGGCTGCACCGACACCATCACTTCCCCCACCCCCACCCCCCACCACCACCACCACCACCACCACCACCTTAACTGGGCATCCATTCATCCTCACCAAGGTTAAGCAGATTTCAGGTCAACCTTTTGCGTGTGGAGATGGGTTGACACATCCATCGGCTTTTCACATGACGGAGACAGTTGGAACAAAAAGGGCAAAGACCCAAGTTTTTAAAAATGGGGAACAAAAGCAGCGTCTGCCGGACAGATGCGGTGGTAGTGGGATGATGCATGCTAATCAGTTTGTGGTGCTGAACAAAGAAAGGCCAGCTGGTCAGTTTGGATGAGACAGACCAGCAGTGTCAACTACAACAACTGAGGAAGGGACAAAAATAAAAAATTAAGTTCAGGCATTGCCACAGGCTACTTAAAATGATCCATAGAGAATTTAAAGGTCTGTGCAAATTCAGTGCAACCCAAAGGAGTGTTTCCTGTAGCATGTAATTAAAGGATTGGATCAGCATTTCCAATTACTCACTGCTGCAAAGAAGTAGGAAACAATTTTTAAAAAACAACAACAAAAAAAAATAGAGACGTGTAAGATCCCTTAAAACAAAGAAAAAATAAACATATTTGAACGTAAAGTAACAGAAAAATAATCAAGGAGGTCAGTGCAGAAAACTAAAACAAGACTTTTCCCATCTTTTATCCTACAAGACTGACGTTTAACTTTTAAGGAGAACTGTGAACGCTAAACAATGAGCTAAATGTAAAAGTAGACTGAAAACAAAGTATTTCACAATATTCAACACAACTACTTGTAGTTGGTTTAGCAAAATCCATATCGTTGTTAGCTTTTAATATGATTTGACGTCAATACAGAGGAAAAGCACGAAGTTAGAGAGAAAGAGGAAAAAACTGCATGATAAACAAATAAACTCACCAAAGTTTTAGTCGTGTGCCAAGGATGGCTTTTGTTCGTAAGTTGAAATAGTTTGGTGTTTTTTGTTTTGCTTTTGTTGTTTAGGAAAAAACAAGGTTGTCTCTGAATATACAAATTTATTAACTATTGTAAAGTCCGCTGGTAAATTAATGAGTTTTTAGTCTTTGGAGAGCTCGGAAAACAAGAGATAAACTCTTTGAGGTCTCGCTGCTAAACTCTGTGTCAGCGTTCTGACGAAACACGTCCTTGTAATAAACTGTGCCCACATCCGGTAAGAGTTTCAAAATAAAACTAACCCGGAAGCTTGTATTAGGCCCCTGGCAGAATTCACAAACCATACATTGTCACTGGAACTACTGCACCGTATTCTAACACATGCTTTTACCTGAGTAAAAATATGTTGAAGTGAAGTAGTGCTACTCTGACTTGAGTACAATTTCTTGCTACTCAACCCAGCGGCAGTTCTAGACCAAGTTGGGGGCCAGGGTGGGGCCAATGTTTTTTCATGGGCGCACAGAACAAAAAAAGAAACAAAAAAAAACGGGGCAAAATTTCACCGTTTAATACATTAAGTGTATCACAGACCAAGAAAGGCAAATATTGTTCCAGATTTGCAGGTTGCAGACACCCTGATCAACTAGATGAAAACTGTGATTCCAAAATGGCTGAAGCTAAAAGTCCAATACCTTAAAATTTTAATTAATTGATCATTTAAAAATGTGAAGGTAAAAAAGTGAAACTGGTTCAAGCGACCGATTAGCTACGGTTTGTGTTCCAGCGCATTTCATCATAAGAAATTGATTTAGTATTATCTCTTCAGTACTGGGCCCATTACGGGGCCAAGACCAGTTCTACAGGGGCACTGGCCTCTGTTGGCCCCTGTCTAGAACCGCCCATGATTCAACCCGGTCCCTGGATATGTCCTTTAAATCGTTTAAATCGTCCATTTCTTTACTATGAATCTAGTATTACTGTTATTACACCTGGAAGGTAATTAGTAAGATCAGCACCCAATTTATCCAATTCATTGACAGCCAAATGTATGTTGCCTGCCCCACATGCGTCACTTCACATGATTTTTATATGTAGATAAAGCTTGCATTCTTTATTTGTTTTTTGCTTTAGAAAAATTATCAGCTTCTAAAATTAGTACTACCATAGTTTATCTAACAATTTGCTCCATTTGTATCAATACTGCTGATCTTTTCATAATGCAATGCAAAACGGACTTTTCTGACAATAGTGCACCCTGAGGAGCTCTTGTTGGGCTCCACGCCGCTTAGTTTGCTCCTGCCTAGGGCCGGCTGTGGATATATAACTCCTTTATAACTGACTTGTAGAACGTCAAAGTGTGCAGCCATGCATAAGTTTCATCTATGTAAATTTCTACCAGTCGTTCCGCTGGGCCTCTTTTATGCTTTGTTTACATTTTTCTTTTACTAAAAGCAATGGATTTCTTTATTTTGGGGTAAAATGATCTGTCTCCTCATAGCTAGTTTGAGAAAATGTAAAGATGTATTAAGTTTTGTTTAAAGAGTTGTGGGCAGAACTTCTCATTTTCTCTCTTCCAGACAGCTTGGTGCTGCAGTCTAATCACCAGGGACTTTTTTCTTCTCTTCACATATCGTTCGCACACGTTTCACTGATCCTTCTGAAGCAAATTCACATAATGAAGTACAATAATAACGACTAAAACACGCCTTGGGCCAAACCTGCTGGTATGCAGAGCAGGACAAACCTGTACAGACTTCAAAAAGTCATATGAGCAGTACTCTGTGCACTCCTGATGTAGGTTCTCTTCTTCTACTGCATTTGTATGCCAAGGTGTTCCAGATAATTTAATTACATGTCAAATTAAAATAAAGTCACTGGAGAACGGTGATCTTACAAATAAAGTTAGAGAATAGCACTGTTACCTTAGCTACAACAAACATGTGTGCTTTCTTGTGGTTCATGGCTTTATTAGCCTCTCACATTGTTGTGGAGGTTTATTGATCTTTTAATCTTTTTAACATCTTTCAGCTCATTGAGGTTTAGGGGCGTGTATTTATTCATAACTCCCTTAAGCTCCCAGCACAATAAATAAATCAAGTGGAGGTGTGGACTTTGGACTTTTTCAGACATTCTGTGTTGGTTTCCTGGTGTGTTTGGGGTCACTTTCCTGTTTCATTACCCAGTTTCAGATGTTTGATAGATGACCACACAAGGTATATTTCTCAAATCTTCTTTCAAAATATACTTTCATTAACAATAACATTTCAAAATCCTAACTGAGCCCTGGAGAGTCAGAGCTCTTAGGTTTTTTTGCATTTTCTCTAAGCATCAGTGGGTTTGCTCTTGTGGTGAATATCCAGTGACATACACAGGTGGGAAGATTGACCACCGTCTTAAAACATTTTCCACTTGGGAATAATCTTTTTCTGTATAAGCAACACTAACTTCTAAATCCGATGCTCATGTTTTTTCACGCTTGGTAATGTGTTTTAGACAGGGGCCCCTAGAACTGGCCCTGGTCCCTGTTCTTGCTCCTGCTCTGAAGAGATAATAATAAAACCATTTGTTCTTGTGATTTGCTTAGAAAAGGTGTATGACATGAATTCGTAGGAGCAATTGTTAATATAACTTTGTAACTTAGATATTTTAGGTCAAATGTACAGATGGATCAGGGATTTATTGGTAAATATAACCTTTCAAGTAAGAGTATGGAAAAGTTATTGAGAAAAATATTTTGTTGAGAATGGCACTCTTCGAGGGAGTATGGTAAGTTCTTTACGGTTTTCGATATTAATAAATGGGCTGGGGCTCTTACTTTTTGATGGGGATGATGGGGCTTATTTGGAAAAGAGGAAAGCACTTGGAGTTCATGATAAAAGAAATTCCAAGAGGCTATTTGAAAACTTGAAGATTGGTCATATACGTGGGGTGTTAAGTTTTCAGTTGATAAAGCAAAGGTGATGCTTTTTACAATGCATCACCGTGTTAACCTGAATTTTATAATCAGGACTTGGACAGAGTAAAATGTTTCGCATTTTTGGGAATGTGGTTGGATGAAAAAAATTACATGATACAGATACACATTCAGAAAGTTTTAGATAGGTCCAAAAAAGGTATAAATATAATGAGATGCTTAACAACAAATGGATGGGGTGCAGATAGAATAGCATCAAGGGCTATTCATGTTGGACTAATAAGGTCAATAATGGATTATGGGTGTGTGGCTTTTGGACCAGCAGCAGAAACAATTCTTTAAAAAAATAGATTGTATTTGTCATGGAAAGAAGTATCTTCTTCCTTCCATGAGGATGAGGCTGAAGTCTGGATTGGCGTTTCTCATATTTTATTATGGCCAGTTTGTACATGAGTCCTTCTAGGCTGACGCTTGAACTCTCTCGCACCCCAGATCATGCCTGCCTTCTCTGTAAGCAGCTTCTGCCTTCAGTCTCCCAATATTATGTCTTTATTAGAAGGTTAACCAAAACACTCCTCAATGCAATTAGATCAGACTAGATGAAAGGCCTCTTCACAGACTCTAATGATCTCTTATTATGCCACATCCCCTAGATGCCGTTTACCAGTATATAATTAATCAATTAATTGACATATCCTTCAAATATTGCTGTAACACATTCCATATCGGGCATTATGTCTTTGTTCAGGAGCATTTTAAACTACTTCAGTTGCAGCTCTACAGGTAGAAATGGGAGAAAATGCCATTAAAATTGAGAAGAAATCAATTGCTAGTGACATACAGGGAAGTTTGCGGAAGGAGGGAAGTAAAGCTTTTGGATGGGTAGTGGAAAAGAAAGGTGAAGAACTAGAAATATCTCAACTTGGTATTAGTGCTACGGTTCTATTACCAGCCATACAATCATGGATCCTCCCTGAAGCCAAAATTGATTTTTCTATATTTGAAAAGAAGATGAAAATTAAGGAGTTTCTTTGAGAGTCACACAGTATACAGCATTATGTTGATGATTACTAATTACATCCAGATCTACCCAGATGCATCAAAAGATGACAAAATAGGAATGGCATTTTGTATTTCAGAATTTCATGTTTTTGTGGGTAGAATGGATTAAGATTGAGTCATCTTGATATTGGGCTGCACAGTGGCGCAGTTGGTAGCACTGTTGCCTTGCAGCAAGAAGGTGGGTTTGAATCTTGGCCTGGCATCTTTCTGCATGGAGTATGCCTGTTCTCCCTGTGCATGCGTTGATTCCCTCCAGGTACTCCAGCTTCTTCCTGCAGTCCAAAAACATGACGTGTTAGACCTGGTTCACACGGCAGGATATTTAGGATGGGAACTATCAAGGTTTTAAACGGCAGATTATGTCTGTTTCACTTTTTTAATACAGAAATGTTCACTACATTTATTTCAGATTCAAAATTAATATTTTAAGTTACAATAAGATTTTTCAATGCCAATTTTTATTTTCAGTGCCAACATTTCTGTTCAGTTTCATTTCTAGCTGGCATCATTTTAATGCAGTATTAGGCGGGCTTCCTTTCAAAGCAGAAGAGAGCTACTGACGTCTGGTAATAGCTGACAAACAATATCAAAATTGTTGACAGGAGAATCCAGCGCAGCAGCGAGAGGTACTGATCAATCACAGCTGTAGCACCACCAGTAGTGCTTACAAAGATCTTACATGAAGGAAGATGCCTCACTCATGTACACAAGCAGACAGGATCATGACAGTGGCTCAACCGCGGCTGCTTTTAGGGTACAAAAACAAACGTTCTGGCCACCGATCTAGAACAGACCGGTGTTCTGCCTGACTCTCCCCTTCCGACATGCCCCGATTATTGGGATTGCTCTGAACCAGGCCTTAGGTTAATTGGCCTTTTCTAAATTGCCCTTAGGTATAAGTGTGTGCGCGCATGGTTGTTTGTCCTCTTTGTCTCCGTGTTTCCCTGAGATGGACTGGCGACCTGCCCAGGGTGTACCCTGCCTCTAGCCTGATGATTGCTGGAGATAGGCAGCAGAACCCTGTTGAGGATACATGGTATATCAGGGGTGCCCAATTCCGGTCCTCAAGGGCCGTCTCCTGCATGTTTTAATTCTTTACATGGTCAAACACACCTGAATCAAATAATGGCTCATTAGCAGGCCTCTGCAGAACTTTGACATGCTGAGGAGGTAGCTGGACCAATTGAATCAGCTGTGTTGGAGCAGAGACACATCTAAAACTGGCTGGACGCCAGGCTTTGAGGCCTGGAATTGGACACCCAAGGTATAGATAATGAATGAATGAATGGATGGATGGATGGATTTGATCACACTGGTTTAAACAGCTCATTATTTAAAATAGGGAAACATGCTACAAGCAATTGTGAATATTGAAATCAGCAAGAAACAATAGAACATATTACATTCCATTGTAAGAAATATGAAAAAGAAAGATGTATTCTTATAGGAAATCTTAGACTTAGATTAGAATAACATAAGTTGTCAGAAGTGTTAGGGAAATATATAAGCTTTAGTTTAGTTTTTTTCTATATTGAAAATCCTGATCCACACTCCTGATCAGTAGATGGCGTCAACGCCGAAAGAAGAAGAATTCTGGCACTGTAACCGGAACTAATCACGCAGCAGCGTTCCACACGGAGTCTTTATGGCGCTGCACGCTCAATGTTTTGTTTGGATTCGTTTAGCCGGTGGGTTTTGGTATATGGGTTTTGGGACAAGAGGAGGAATAACGGGAAAAGAAGACGAACAAATAAATAAATTAAGAGACGTGAAGAGACTAAGGTAAGCAATAAAATTCAGGGTTGTAACGTTAATGTCGGGCACAAAGGTTTGTTAACGCGCTTGATCCAGTTCCTACAGGATCAGGGAATAATTTCATTTTTCTCTCTTCACAGTTCTACTTTTTCAATGAATTAAAAATGAAGGTTTTGCACTTTTAGCTTTAACCGTACTGAGATAGGACCACCGTTTTCCTCTGTTAGATCTGCAACCTGCCACTATCCTCTTCATAACTTTGTCTACGATGATAAAAAAAATAAAAAAATAATGTTTTTAAATATTACAATGTATTTTTTCCTCTCATTAGATTGGAAAATATGCGCTTTAAAAAATGCTTATCTTGTTTTACATAATTTCCCCACAACTCATCATCTTTTTGTAAACTTCTTACGTTTTTATTTCCTTTAAACCTACAAAATAGAAATAAAATGTTTGCTGTTTACAAATGTAAACGAATTTCCTACACTAGATATTCATAAAAAATGAGAATGAGTCTTTTATTTTAAAAGGTCATAACGTTACAGGCTGAAAACAAGTGTTTTTGATTTGTTTGTTGTCGTGTTTTAGCTTAAATGAGGTTAAAAATGTCTCTTTGGACTGTTAAGGTTGCAGATCCCGATGTTAAAATGTATCTATTGCTTTCTTACAGCACTGGGAACATCATCAGTTGCCATGAAAAGAAAAAAAAGGATGTCATTTTTGGCCCTGTTAATAAAGAACAGCATATAGAGAGAGGGTGAAGATCATTAAGGGGCTGAGGAGTAGGATGAAAGAAAAAAGGAGGAAACCTAGAGCGAGAGATCAAAACAAAAAGTGCCAACCCAGAGAATTTAGAGGAAGACATGAACGGTAAGGCAGAGAGTGAGGAACAACTAGGGATGTAAGAAAATATCAATACACTGATATATCGCGATATTTTATTTCCTGATATTGTATCGATATTCAAAACAAAAATATCGTTTGTTTTTTTTAAAGGATTTGAATGGAACCATTAATGATTAAAGTAATTTTTGTACTAAAATTAAAATTATAACTGGTAGTTTGTGGCTGTTCTCACCTTCTTTGTTCCAGTGGATCAACTAGATCTAGTAATAAAACTTAATGTGTTAAAGTATGAAACAGGTTGGAGCGTTTAGAATGCTGTGACAGTTTTCCTACAGTTAAATTGAGTTTTAAAAATCACAATATATAGTCTTATTCATAGTATCGCGATACACATGGTATCGCCAGATTTTTGCCAATACACATCCCTAGGAACAACCAGTGGATCATCCATCATGGTTCGGTCTGTGTGATCCAAATTTACACCTTGTAAGGTGCCTGTGAACCAGGTTGACTATTTACCTCAATTTAATTAATTGTTAAAATTATGTTAGTGATCAGTTAATATAGTTTTTAATTACACTATAATCCTTACTCTACATTTATCTCTGTTCAGATACCAGCAGGTGCAAGGATGATCTACCAGTGCAGCCCAATTTCTGGACATTCCTGAACACATTAATGGAGGACAGGAGACGCAGCTTCCAGCTAAGCAATTATGGACTCTGCCTATTGTCCTACATGTTGAGATTTCTACCCACAAAATATGTCAGGCACTGTATTTGACTTAATATCTGGCAAGAGTTGGACTTTCTTGCAATTTAAAAAAAAGCTTTCTCATGATGTGCAATACCAGTGTCACACTACTGTGTACCTAACCGTTGTTTCGGTTACTACCAGTAGATATGTTTTAACTTAATCAGAAGTGCCCAGCTCTGGTCCTCGAGATCTACCATCCTGGAAATTTTAGATGTATTCCTGCTCCAACACACCTGAATCAAATGACTCATCTTCCTCATCAGCATTCTGTCAGCTCTGCAGAGCCCTGGTAACGAGGCCTTCATTTGATTCAGCTGTGATGAAAAGGGCTGCATCTAAAAGTTTCAGGATAGTAAATTTGGAGGACCAGGGTTGGGCACCCCTGAAGTAAATACTGCATCAGTATCACCTTCTACGTCAGTGGTCTCCAACTTCACTCCTCAAGGTGCCTCTGTCCTGGAGCTTTTAGATGTGTCTTTGCTTCAAAACACCTGAGTTAAATAATCAGGTCATTAACAGAACTCTGGGGGACTTGATTGCATACTCAGGAGATCATTCAGCCATTTGATTCGGGTGTGTTGGACCAGGGACACATCTAAAAGTTGCAGTACACCGGCCCTTGAGGTCTAGAAGTAAAGACCCCTGCTCTATGTGGCCACTGTATAACAAAAAAAGTCCCTCTATGACAAAATATATACATGCCTACATAAACAAATATCTTGTAATGTTATTGTACAAAGAGTAACATTTGTTTAAAGGTTTATTGTGCAGTATATGCAAACTGCGGCTGGGGAAGAATGTCTCGGACTCCCGGACCATCAGCACCGGCTTCTTTCTCCTCTGCTCTTCTTTCCTGTACACCAACCGCTGCACCTCCAACCACCAGTCTGTCAGGCTAATTAAGTTTGCAGATGACACCACTGCTATTGGACTCATCTTGGACAGGGATGAGTCTGCCTACAGGATGGAGGCTGAACGTCTGGTGTCCTGGTGCCGCCGCAACAACCTGGTGATGAACGTCCAAAAGACAGTAGAGATTATTGGGGACTTTAGGAAGCACACAGCCCCTCTCCCCCCCATCGTCCTGACTGACACCCCCATCACCACTGTGGACTCATTCCGCTTCCTGGGTACCACCATCACTCAGGACCTCAAGTGGGAGCAAAACATCAACTCCGTCATAAAGAAGGCCCAGCACAGGATGTACTTCCTGAGGCAGCTGAAGAAATTCAACCTGCCAACACGGATGATGATGCAGTTCTACACTGCAATCATGGAGTCCATCCTCACCTCCTCCATCACCGTGTGGTATGCTGGAGCCACCATCAGGGACAAACAGAGACTGCAGCGTGTGGTGCGCTCTGCTGAGAAGGTGACTGGCTGCAGACTCCCATCTCTGCAGGACCTGTACACCTCCAGGACACTTGGGCGTGCAGGTCGGATCACAGCCGACCCTTCTCACCCTGGACACAGACTGTTTGACCTGCTCCCCTCAGGCAGGAGGCTCCGGTCCATTCAAACCAGAACCTCTCGCCATAAGAACAGTTTCTTCCCCTCTGCTGTTGGACTCATGAACAATAACCCTCAGACTGTTCCCACAACCCGCTCTGTTTCAGTCACGTGACCCTATGTTGTGATTTTGCACTGAACATAACCTGCACTCGTGTATATAAAAATCTGTTTAGTTCATTTTATTTTTATTTATTTATTGTATGCTTAGAAGTGTTTATTTTAAATCTGCACAAAGTTCTGCAGCAATTTCCTAATGTTGTTGTGAACCTGTTCCCACATATGGCAATAAAACCTGATTCTGATAAATTTGTCATAGAAACGTCACTGCTTGGAGTGGTTAAATCATTACACGGGTGTACTGTTGTTGTTTTTTTTGTAGCTCAACAGACTTTCTCCATCCTTTTTCTCTAAACAAGCTATTGAGTAAGTCAGTACGTCATCAACTTTTTAAGGAGGACACCCCCATTTCCTGTCTGTCTTTCTGGTCCTCCTTATTTGGCTATTTGAACTGGAAGCAAATTTGGTTAAGTGCAGGAAGATTCTGTTTAACAAATAAAGTTAAAGAAGTTACTTTTAAAATTTTACACAATGTGTACCCAGCTAAAAAGACATTGGAAAGATTTCATCTTGATATTGACTACTCGTGTACATTTTGTGAGCAAAACACCGAAACAATTTGTCATTTATTTTACCACTGTATATACACAAGAATATTTTGGTCGGATGTACAACGTTTCACTCAAATGAAAACTGGACAAGCAGTACAACTCACTGAGAAAGATGTTCTACTTTGCTTTGATCAAAAAGACATGGACAAAGACTTTATTTATCTCACCCAGCTTCTACTCCTCCTGGGAAAATTCCATATCCATAAATCAAGATGGACAAACTCAAAACCAAATATAAACCACTTTTGCCATGAACTTGCAGAATACAGCTTCATGATTAAAGATCTTGAAAATCATAAAGCAGTTAAAACCAATTTTGTTCTTGACAAACTGAAAGTTAACCTACAAATTTGAAGTTAATTTGTAAAATTTATCCACTTGTTTGCGTATATAATGTAATGTGCCCTTTGTCTTTTCTTTTGCTGTATTTCCTCCTAATCTTCATTCAGTAAATGTCTTTTTATACATATATATATACTATGTTAAAATATGTTTACTCCTGGCATTCATGTTCTGTTTATGTTTGTACATATATAACGGCAAAATAAAGAAGTTCAAAAAAAAAAAAAAAAAAAAAGAAAAAAAGAAATTTCCTGTCTGTCTGTCGAGCCCGCCATTTCCCCTCATTGATTTTGGGACAGTGCTCCTAAAGACGTCGGGAGAAACTCCTCATCGACCCTCAGGTGAGCTCCTCTCTGTTGTTTGTCTGAGCTTGTCTGTTTAAAATTATTTTCCTTTAGGCATTTGAATGGTCACCCCTCAGAAGTTCACCACGTGTTCACTGGATAGTGCGGGGTTGTGCACGCCGCATTCAAAACCAGAATCTTAAATCAGGTTAAATTACATGTTAACTAAAAGTGATATGTTCAGTTTAACTACGGTAAACAAATATTTACATATGTAACGAGGCTTACAATCTCTTTTAGATATATTTGGATTATACTTTTAGACTATATTTACTTGTTGCTAAAGGAAATAAAAATTATTCTGTTGGTTAGAAAACCCACTTTAATTCAGACTGGCAGTTTTTACTACTCACTGATAGAAATAAAATACATATGCCACTTAGATTAAAGACCGTTAGATGTTGAGATGAGTTAACAGCTTCATGATAGTAACGCGGGAAAATTTGAACGGCAAATCCCGCTTTTATTACGTTTTGTAGGGGTATCGTAAACTCATAAAAAAAATTATCCTGCTTAAATCAATGGAGTTTATTTAGCTCTAAATGGATGAATTGGTATAAGAAACCTGACTAATTACATGTATTATGTTTTTGTTTTTTACTGCCCTCGGTTTTTCGATTAAATAAAACAATCTGTTATTGTTTTATTATGTCAAAACCATTTCAGTTATACCTAAATAATCACAATTGACAAAATCTCTTAACAAAAGTAAAGGCTTCTTTTATTTTACTTGTGTGTATATCAATCATATTTAGCCTACATGATAACAGATTGCATTCTTTTTCTTCTTCTTTTTTTGTAAAATCAAGCCAGTGTGTCCATTAAAAAAAACAAATTTTAAAATGTAATTAAAAAAAAAAGACTGGAGGGAGAAAAAAAATCCTCGGTTCCTTGATGGAGTAGTCTAGACTCTCAACAGAAAATGAAGGGATAGATAGATAGAGCTTCATATTAAAACGCAAACATTCATAATAAAAAAGATTTAAAAATTACAATAAATAATCTATACCCCACAATCTTACAATAAACCAAATTAAAGACAACCCATTAAAAGTAATGTAACCATGCAGACTTGTTCAGTGGGGTTATCACAGAAGCGATGCATGATTTTTATTTTTTTTAAATTTTTTCCTGGCAAGGGGGAACTTTATAGCTCCTCCGAGAGGGTAGAAGCTAAAAGAAATGGTGACGGGAATGTGACTAATACTCTGTGATCTGAGTAGCTTTCTTGGCCACAGAGGCACTGTACAGCTCAGACAGTGAGCTTTGAGTGGAACCAGTGATTTTGCTGCCCTGGTTAACAATGTGGGATAGTTTTGCTTTTTTTGTTTCGTTGTAATGAAACTGTACCAGAGAGAGATATTAAATATGTGTATGGATTCAATAAGTGACGTATAAACTAATTTCAAAACATTTTTTACTTGCATGAGTTTTACTAGTTTCCTCAGCCAGTGAAGACATTGGTGAGCCTTTTTGTAAATGTGGCTCACATGCTGGGAAAAAGAGAAACACTTGTCAGGTATTTATAGGAGAGATTAGGTGGTCTTTCCTGTCAAAAACTTTGAATCCATAAAACAAATTTGGGATGAACCTGAAGGTCTAAAAGACAGTGCAACAAAGTGTTATGTGCACAGTAGTGACCTTTGGTCCTTTTCCTTTGCTTTGGATTTGTCCTGAAAACACTTGCATTCAAGTACAGTGTGAGGTTTTAGCCTTTTTTGTGCAAAGCTGAAAGAAAAATAAAATTTTCGGTATTTGTAAATAATCAGAACCGATCAG
This sequence comes from Valencia hispanica, assembly GCA_963556495.2. NCBI lineage: Eukaryota > Metazoa > Chordata > Actinopteri > Cyprinodontiformes > Valenciidae > Valencia > Valencia hispanica. The sequence goes on along the minus strand of OY747703.1, from coordinate 47,891,898 downwards.
GGGGAAATTGGCTAATTGTGAATCCTTGACTTATTGATTTGTATGTTATTGCAAATAAAAGCTTGTGGATTTTGGAGTGACTTCGTTCTGTAAAGTTGCAAAAGTATGGGCTTGTAGTGAATACAGCAAAAGTTTTGAGAATGATTCAGACTTATCAGCAAATGAAATCTAAACACACCGTAATATTTTATTTAGGACACGACGGAAGCAACAAAATGTGGAATGAAAAGAAACAGAGTCCACCTTCTGATCGGTGAGTTTGGCATCCTTTTTTTTTCTTTATAGATGGATTAACTTTGTGTAAAACGCTCTTCCATTTAGATACTTTTTTATGCCCACAGAGGCCAGATTGTTGCCGTCATCATCTTTGTTCTCGGTCTGGGAACTCTGCTGCCCTGGAACTTCTTCATCACCGCCTCAGAGGTTTTACAAATAAAGTTTCCTTTAATTTTCTGCTTTGTAAATGTTTCTATATAAAAATTTTGAATTCTTTTTTTCTTCCTTCAAGTACTTTAATATGCGGCTAAACGAGAGCCTCGCCTCTAACAGTACGTCAGGCGCTGTGCGGAAAGACTACAACTACGACAGCTGGATGGCTTTGCTCTCACAGCTTCCTCTGCTCCTCTTCAGTCTGCTCAACTCTTTTCTCTATCAGTGGTGAGTGCAGAGAACTCCGACACATGCAGCTGCAGCTAACATCTTATTAATCTTTCCGTGTTCTAGTATCTGGAAATATTTTATGAAACAAGTACTGCTCGTCTTGCCAACATTTTTACTAGTTATCTCTTATCACTGGCTGCTGCAGGGTGAAGGAGCGCCTCCGTGTGGCCTTCAGCCTATTCGGCATCTTCCTCCTCTTCGGCCTCACCGCTGCCCTGGTCCAGGTCCCCATGCACCCCGATACCTTCTTTTCAGTCACCATGGCAACCATATGGTTTATCAATGGTACGTTTCCTAAGCATAATTTCTGAAATCCTCTTGGGTCCAAATCCGATGAACATTTATGTAACTTTTTGATGGAATCTGTAAACTTGATTTTATTCCAGAGGAAAAGTTTGATTATTAAAATCTTATTTAGTACAGAACATTATATTTGGTGATATTTTTGCTGTATGGTTCTAATTAGAGTAGCTTGTAGAATCACTTTTTACAGCAACAAGTCAGTTATTGTTTTCAGTCTGGCTTTATCAGCCTCTCACAGGTTTCTGGATCATTTTGGCCGACTCGTTTTTATAATCGTGCTTCCGTCCCATGAGGTTTTTGCCCTCCTCGCTGAAGGTCTCACTATCAGGTTGACGTCCACAGACTATGACTGGGCCATTCCATTATTTCCTTTGTGAGTCATTCTCTTGTGCTGCTGCCGTGTTTGGAGCCATTGTCTCATTAATAACCCAGTTTGGGGTTATTAATAAGACAACTGATGGCATCACCTCTGATTCTCGGTCAAGTTGATGACTGCTGAGTGCCCAGGCTGTGTGGTTACAGAAGAAGCCCAACTCATGACCTCTCCTCCGCCACTGTGTTGTAGTCAAGTCACCATCTCTTGATTCCAAGTCACGCTTGAGTCCTATGGTGTTCGAGTGCAAGTCCAAGTCACATAGAATTAGTCCAAATCAAGTCGCTAGGCCCTACAGACCGAGTCCAAGTCCCATAAGGAATCTTCATTCCAAATCAAGTAGTTATCACCTGAGAACAAGTCAAAAATAAGAGCAGGGTGTAGATTTTAAGACTAGAATAATGGCCGCTATACATTGATTACTTTATGTAAAAAATACATTAAAAAAAATTATACCCAAATGCCCCCACGTTATCACCAAGCTAACACAGTAGCATGTGCAAAATATTAAAACATGCTTAAAATAAATTTGAAAACGATACATAATTAACATGTCACCTGTACACTTACAAAGGCTTTGGGAAGTTATTAAATTTGTCCAGTAATCTCATCTGAAATCTAACATTAGCATTGGCTACATGCTAATTCCAACAATAGCAATTTCGCATCTCAGAGTCTAAGTCCTAATGTTGCAAGTCCTTGGCGTGTTGCTCAAGTCAAGTGTGAATCCCTTAAATGTGACTCGAGTCAGGACTTCCATCTCTGCACCCCCATGCTTGACAGTTCAGATGTTAATGCAGATATGTTGTGTTTGGTCTTCTCCAAATGCTTAACCATGGCCTAATGCCTTTTTGGTCTCATTCATCCAAAGAACAGAGACTCAAAAGTCTTGTTCATTCAGATACAACCTGTCAAACCTAAAACTCTTCTCAGATTGATGGCCAGCAGCAGTTGGTTATGGCTTAGATATTTCTTCTTACCAGCTATTCCTTCTTTTATACAAGTGGCCTCACCGATTATCAGCTGCAGTTTCATTTTCTTTGTAGAAATGTTTCTTTATTTTTTTTGTAGTGACTAGAAAAAAATACTCCATGAATGTCTTTAGAAACAAAGTCTGTTTTTAATCAAAAAAAGATGAGCAATTAATAAGATCAATGTTTGAACCCATGCTCTCAGCAAGCTGAGACTCATTTTCTCCCCTATTCATAATATATTCAGCTAAATGGTTTATTGCCAATCCACTGACTCCATCTACATGCACAGCGGTCACTAGAGAGACCCGTTTATCAAAGGTATTCCTAGTGAGAGCAGGACTTGATTTAATGCATGCTCTTCTGCAGGTTTAAATGGATTAAACGGCATCAAACTTTTTAAGTAGTTTACTGTGGAGAAAACTGGTGTATGTCCTGTCCAATATTTTGCATTATTTTAACCCATGTGTTAATGTGTGTGCAGTGTTTGGTGCAGTGCTGCAGGGCAGTCTCTTCGGTGTGGTCGGCCTGTTTCCTCCTCGTTACAACACTCTGTTCATGAGCGGTCAGGGTCTGGCTGGGATCTTTGCTGCTGTCGCCATGCTGTGCTCCATGATGAGTAAGCACATAAACCTTACAAACAAACTCCTACATGTAGGTTACAATAAACTATTCCTGGCTATAACGGTAACACTGTATTATACTGTCTACATCACATTTTTTTTCCATTTCAAATTTCCGATGAGCAGCTTTTAAAGCCTGCTGAAACCATTTTTAGCCAATTTTTATTTGATTTTCAAGAAATAAAATGAACAAAATACAGCCCAAAAAAAGCCTAAAGTTGCAGAACTGTCTCTGAATCACTAAACATCTACAAAACAAAATCCTCAAAGCTATGGGACAGGTTTCTAGGAATAAAACCCAACTAAAACATATCTCATGTAATCTCTTAAAAGTCAAAACGTTTTCCTTTTTTTCCTTTTTGCAAACCTCTAAATGTAGTGCTCCATATTACAATATATTGGTATAGACTTTTCTTAAGCTAAAAACTCATTCCAAATAAATAATGGCTATATCCAACTAATTATCGGAGAGGAAAAAGCTCTGATTTGCTGTTAACTTTTAGATTCTTATATCATTCATTCAATTATTGTGACTAGGAAAGAGCCTTAGGCGGCTTTTCTATCATTATCAATCATTACTTATTTATATTTGCACAACAGGCAACATCAGCCGTCAGTGTTACAGAGCTCTGCAGTTAAACAGGATTTCACTGTTATCTCAAAGCAAAGACAAAATGATGACGGAGTTAAAAATGTCCCTCTCTTTAGTATCTTATATTAGCAATTTAGCACGGTTAGCATTATTAGCTATAAACACCTCCGTTTCAGTCATATTCCCTGTGGAGTTAGCAGACCAAAAAGTAATCCAACATGTTTCATAACAGCAGATGTACATTCTTAGAAACTACAGTTTCCTTTTAAACAGCTTCTTGCAATGCTTTGTCCTTCAATCATACTGAAAATCGCTAACTTTCCACACTGAAGAGTGTTGTTGGTAATGCGACCTGTTAGCGCTTGGATGGATGCGTTCAGTGGTCAGAAAATGACAGGATTTTTAGGTTTCTGACTAGTTAAATCACATCTCGGTCCCAGTTAAGGAAAAGTTGTACGGATTCTGGTTAATAGACAATTTCTTGGTGCATGTCTAGTTAGATGTATCTGTGTTGTAAGGGTCCATAACTGTTTATTATACTCATCATGGATCAATTTACTAATTCCAGATTAATCAGATGAGGATGTCAGCTGGTAGAGCTTAAAGCCAGACCAAACTGATCCTACGCTAAACTAAAAAAACTGTTTCTCTGCAGGCAAAAGTAACCCAATGTCAGCTGCCTTGGGATACTTTGTCACTCCATGTCTTGCCACATTGGGGACTCTAGTCTGCTACCTGCTGCTGCCAAACCTGGTGAGTCTTCAGATCTACAAAAATATTATTATTACTGAAAACATTTGTTTAAAGTTGATATTTCATTCTAAGAAAGTCTTTATTATAGAAATGAAATTGTGTTTGTCCATATGTTCAATCCCCCCGATGGTGTTGGCGTTCTCTTGCAGGAATTTGCTCGTTATTATTTGAACAGAAATCAGGCTGAGAAACCGGACACCTCTAATAAGCTCCTCAGCAGCAAGGGTTGGTTTTACGTGGCATAACTTGATGTCATGTGAGTTGATTTAATGTCTCTTTTTTTAGGGATTTGGGTGAACTTTGACTTTTTATTTTATTTATTTTTTTAAGACAAAATAGCCTTAAATGAAAACTTGAAAGACTTGGAGGCCAGAGGACTTCCAGCGCAGACCAATGAACGTGCTTCTGTCTTTGCTGTCTTTAAAAAGGTAAACTAGTCCCTTTAATAGTTTTCTGTGATGAAAGATGGCCAGAGATGTAATAAAAATAATAATAAGCATGAGTTGACCTTGACCCAACTCCGGTCAGCTCTAGCTAAAGCTCAGACAAACCTGCTTTTCTTTCTCAGTTTAAAGTCCTCTGTTGCCCGCCCTGTCTCATTCAGCACTTATTTCCCGTCTGACAGATCTGGCTGATGGCTCTGTGTGTGACGTTCGTTTTCGCCGTTACCCTGTCGGTGTTTCCTGTCATCACTGTCCGAGTGAAGACGCTCTACAAGGAGAGCACGGACTGGGGTGAGACACTGAACTCATCCTGCACATCAGGAAGGAAACAACAGCTATGTTGTTATTTCACGTTCTCTCAACTCTCGTTCATTTATTCTTAGACCCTATAAAGAGAGATTTGAAAGAAGAAAAATATGAACTGAATAAATTATATCTCTAGAGGTCATTTACTTCATAGTGGAAACAATAGTTATTATTTTATATTTTCCTTGATTACCTTTGGTGATATATAATAGAGATAGACCGATATGGGTTTTTCTATTGCCGATGCCAAAATCACACTAACAGCAGTGGATAAACAACCAACTCGTGAATCTTAATGTTGTCCACTGCAGAGTATACAAATCAAAGATTTGACCAAAGTTAATCAAACAAATCAAAAAAACTAAATATTAAATATACAAAAATTTTAAATACAGCGAAATGCTTGATTTGACTTCTTTTGAGCCACCAGACCGCAATTAAGAAACAGAAGAACAGTTATTAGTGTTTTTGTCATAGTTGAGTCTATAATTAATGTACTAGTAAGATTTGAATAATTACACTTACATATTTAGAATAAAAGTGTCCCAGAACTCTTCAGTAGCAAGTATTTAGGGGTTGTTTTTTAACTGTTTTTGCTCATAAATTACAAACCAAATTACCATAATAGGTGCCCAAAACAAACAAAATCATTTTTTAAATGTTGCACATACAAAGACTGTACTATATCGTTATTGATTTCTGATCCTAATTGTATGTTGGAAAATTAAGTCTCTTGTCAGAACACGTCATTTAATTAGGCAATTCTTATTATATTATATATTCATATTTTTTTTCAATTAAATAAAAAATATTAATAAAAAATATGTTTAATAGCTGGTTAAAGATTATTTTCAAAAGGTTATTTTAATCAATCTTCATCGGAATCCATATTCTAATTTATTGGATATTGCATTTCAAAAAGTTTTCAACCCACTGGTCTAGATTAATGGGTTTTTGTTACCCTTAAATCCGACTGCTGCAGATTAAGTGTTACCTAAAGTCCTATGTGATGCACTTTTACTGAAGCCCATAACAGACCAACCAAACAGGGGCTCCAAATCATCTCATGTGACCGTGTAGTGTCATGTTCTTGTCGTCTTAATGTTGATGTGTTCTCAGAGAGTCCTGCTTCCTGTGTCTTTCAGACAAAGTGTTCACCTGTGTGTGCTGTTTTATCGTTTTTAACCTCATGGATTTGGCCGGCCGCAGCGCCCCGTCTCTCATTCAGTGGGTGAGTCTACAGACAGGCTTCTAGAATATTACTCACTCTCAAAACTAAAGCTGAAACGCATTCCACTTTGGCTTTCCTAGAAAGATTTTTGTGAAATTACTGATGAAACGTGTCCTTCTGGATGCAGCTTATGTATACATAGACTTCGTTACTAAAGCTTTCCAGTTTTTTAATATTTTCACTTGATTTCTGACCGACTGCTGACGTTTCTGCAGCCGTCCAAAGAGAGCCGTCTGTTTCCCGTCGTCGTTCTATCCCGACTGGTTTTTATCCCTCTGCTCATGATGTGTAACATTCCGGACTCGAAGCTCCCCCTCTTCACACATGACTGCGCCTTTGTTGTCATCATGATGCTGTTCTCCTTCACTAACGGCTACCTGGCGTGCCTCTGCATGGCCTACGCTCCACAGTGAGTACTCCACCTGAATGAGGCAATGTTGGATGCGACCTAAATTTCTCCATCTTTCTGATTGCTGTAAATCTATTAGCACTCCTCACAACATCATCATTACTGAACTTCTAAACACTAGTATGAGTTAACTTTAGCACATTTTAATGTTTTAAACAGAGTGCCGCATAGCTACAAGCAAAGTTCTGTGTTAGATGACACTTCAGAGGTCTTTACTTGTGTTGTCTTGTCAACAACCTCTCACACTAACCTTTAGCCGCTATAAGATTATGTTCCCATAACCATGAGTAAAAATAATACAGTTGCAATTATTTCTACTGCAGTAAAAATCATGTAGATTATAACACTTCGAAATGTTATAACACAGGGGTCGCGTTAAAGGTTGGATATGGAACATGAACACTATAGCGACATCTAGTGGGTCTAAGTTGTAGCTACAACAATTGAAAAATCATTCCAGCTGTTGGGTTGCCTGGTTCGTTGCCTGGTTCGCTGCCGATACGCCCAGTGACCAGCCTGAACCGTGTCCAGTGAGGAATGTATTTTAGAGGAGTTTAACTGACAGCTAAAGTTAGCAAGTGACTTAGCTTACCGATCCAGGAGGAAAGTCGCCGTTTCCGCGTTTGTTTGACGCCGTGGACATGTTTTATGTGGGTCCATCTAGTGTAGGCTTCCCCTAAAACTACTCTAGTTTCTGTTCTTCTCCGGTCACTCCTCTCCTGAGACGGATAACGATATCTCCTCCAGGGCTCTGAAGCAGCTTATTATTTTTTAAAATATAGCTTTTTATGAAATTGTTCCACATTCAACCTTTAGCTAAATATTTTCCGTCTTTACCGTGTTTTTAGAAGGGGTGATGGAAAGTTCTGAAGATTGTCAGTCATTTTGACAGATTACTGTTCACACCCCTGACCCCTTGGTGCAGACAAACGAGCCTCATCGGAGCCCGTACTCTGATTTATTAGACATGATTGTATTTCAAAATGTTTTCAGCCCACTGGTCTAGATTGTGTTTTTGTTACCCTAAAATCCAACTGCTGCAGATTGTGTCACCTAAAGACATTTTCAACTTTACACACAGCATATGGGTAACTAAATAAATCAAACACAGATGCCCATGAGACCATCTGAGCATACTGCACACATCTCGCTATCCAAGAGCTGGCAGTGTGTTATGGAGGCCTTGGTGCGGGTCTATGACCAGCTGCACCAGCGACAGACTGGTGCAGAAAGAGTGCATGCTGAGGGACTTTCTCCCACTGAAGCAAGAATGTTTACCTGATTTCAAAACTTTGGCCGAAGTAGCGCTTAATTCGAGTCTCCAGTGCGGCAGCAGAGCGTGGATTCAGCCTCCCGAATAACATCAAAACCCCATAAGAAGTCATCTCTCCAAGGCAAATGTCCAAAACCTCATTACAACAGCCTTTGCAGCAGTCCCTCTTGAGACACAAGCGGGTACGCAATTCAGGTCCATGCGGACCAGAAGTTGTGAGACTAGGCCACAGCAGTGGAACTGTTCAGATATTAAGTGCAATTGTTTAATTTCATTGTTTAAATGTCAATATCATGTTATAAACTGACGAGTAAAAATGGATTGTGAGCAGATTTGTTTTTGGACCACAATCAAAATGTTTAACAACATAAAAGTCTAGCGCAACCTCTGCTATAACTTTTTATATATTATTGATATATAAAATTAAGCAACATTTTTATTAAACATCAGCTAAATTTACCTGTAGGATTTAGACATGTTACTAGTATCAAGGTATACAACCTTTTTGTAAAGGTAAGGTTTAAAAATCGCAGAAACTTTCCAGCACTTCCTACACTTTTTTTGTAGAAGAATGTTACCTAGGTTTTCTACAGACCGAAAAGGGCTACTGAAACCTTTCCCTCGGATGTTTGGAAATATTTATGGTATTAAAAATCACGGGCAGGGAAGCTAAAGGACCACTACCCATCACTCTCTTTACGATGTCTGTAAAGCATCTGAACGCAGACTAGTTGACTTATTTAACCAGCTAATATCAGTCTGATATCCTTGTGTTACTCTTTAAGGAGCAGACCAGCAAAATGTTCAGTATTATGTAAAACTCTTCAGAAAGAAACCCATTACCAAATTTAATAGGATTTTGTGTTTAGTCTCTACATCAAAATCTAGAAAACCGTGTTATAGCTGTACTAATCAGTATTTATTTTAACAGCAGTAAAACTCATTTTCTTTTCTGATTGAAATAAAAGCAATTAGCTCTGGTTAAACGTATTTATATATTTTGTTTTACTTAAGGTTAATCATACCTTAAAAAAAGACCCATACAGATAGTTTTCTAGAAGCGTCCATTTTTTCTCTTTAGAGAAACGTGTAGTTAAACAACCCGATATTAGCTGGTCAATTAGTCCACCAGCAATAATTTTGAGGCCAGGTTGCACTTTCTTGGAGTTTCTCTGGTGATCATTCAATTAGACGTTCAGCCTGTAATAAAAACTAGATTTCAGTGACGATCTGAACTACAGAATTGATGAGACCTACATCAGTCAGAACCTGTTTTAGCAGCCAAGGACTGACTACTTTTCTCTTATATTTTGATGTTTCACTTGTTTGGAAAAGAAAAAAGAAAATTTGCAAAAGCTGAAGTATAATACTTGTAAAACAATAGCGCCATCTGCTGTACAACAGGAAAATAAACAGTCAAAGTGAACAAGCAGAAAATCAAAGTTCAGTCAGCTTCCTGTTGGCTTTGGGGCTGGGGATCTAACTGTCTCTGTTCTACAGGTTGGTGAGGAGCAGGGACTGCGAGACAGCCGGCTCTCTGATGACCTTCTTCCTCTTCCTGGGGCTGACGGTGGGAGCCTCGTTTTCATTTCTGCTAGGAAAACTGGTTTAGAAGAAGTCCTCATAAAAAAACCAATGAAAATCACTTAGATCAGGACTCTACTTGGACTCCAGCTTGCTCATGGTTGCCTTATTTTTCAAAATAACTTTAGGCCTTTCTAGTACTTGGATTCAAATTGTTTCCTAGTCATGATCCCCCCCCTCCTGGTAACACGAGGTCAATGCTGTAAAGTATAAAGTGTTTGTTTTGTAGTCTGAGTAATTCGTCGATGCAGCTAACAAGAATTTTCTCACTGTAACAAACATCCTCCAGGGTTTACAGACATCTTTTTATTAATCTGTATATATTTTTTTACGGTTTGTGCCTATTATCTTTTGATACACTGAATTGACTTATTGTTTTTCTAAAGGGACTTTTTTACGTGAATGGATATCATCTCTCATTTAAACTTCTAATTTTTTTATAATGAAGACCTTATTGTTTGCTTTGTGTTTATTTATGTTTTCTATTATTTCTTTGCACTATAAGCATTGTTGCTTGATGTATATTTATGAAAACTATTTTGTAAAACTGAATCCTGTTTCTTTAAAATTGGTTAAAGCTGTGTGTGAGCATTAGTTGTAGGTGTAATTTTTCATCTTTTCTTGATGGTAGTGCAAAAGTGGAAGAATATGTAGTAAAATAGGTACACGATAAAATACACAGTGGAGAATAAATGAATTGGAAAAATATCTTGAATTAAGGTGGAAGTAGTTTCCACTTACCACCTTGAAGATAGAAGGGGTTTAATGTGTGCTTGATGCAGCTCTGAGTTTGTACCTTCTTACAGAGAGAGGTACTGTGAAAACATGTACTATGCATAAAGTATCTTTAAGGGATGCTTTATGCACCTTTTCGGTCCTCTACAGTGGGAAGGGAGAGGTCTGTAGATTTCATCAAAGGTACACTTCAACTGTGAAAGAATTTGAAAAAACAATCCCTGCAAATTACATTGTATGATAAAAAAAAAAAAGAAGTAATTTTGTATAATTATGCAGAAAATAAGTAGTCAATAACAAAAGTTCATTTCAGTTTGTAATTTAACCTTGGTTGGAAATGACAGAAGTCAATGTTTCCTGCCCATTCCTCCATGCAGATCTTCTCTAGAGCTGGGATGTTTTTGGGTCTGTCGCTGGGCAACATAAACTCAGCAAAAAAAGAAACGTCCCTTTTTCAGGACTGTGTATTTCAACAATAATGTTGAAAAAATCCAAATAACTTTACAAATCTACATTTCAAAGGGTTTAACAATGTTTTCCATGCATGTTCAATTGACCATAATCAATTAACATGCACCTGTGGAATGGTCGTTAAGACCATAACAGCTTACAGAAAGTAGGCATTTAAGGTCACAGTTGTAAAAACGCAGGACACTAAAGAGACTTGTCTACCGACTGTGAAAAACACCCAAAGAAAGATGCCCAGGGTCCCTGCTCATCTGCGTGAACGTGCATTAGGCATGCTGCAGGGAGGCATGAGGACTGCTGATGTGGCTAATGTCCGCACTGTGAGACGCCTAAGACAGCGCTACAGGGAGACAGGAAGGACAGCTGATCATCCTCGCAGTGGAAGACCACGTGTAACAACACCTGCACAGGATCGGTACATTCGAATATCACACCTGCGTGACAGGTACAGGATGGCCACAACAACTTCCCGAGTCACACCAGGAACACACAATCCCTCCATCAGTGCTCAGACTGTCCGCAATAGGCTGAGAGAGGCTGGACTGAGGCTTTGTAGGCCTGTTGTAAGGCAGGTCCTTACCAGACATCACCAGCAACAACGCTGCCTATGGGCACAAACCCACCTTCACTGGACCAGACAGGAGTGGGAAAAAGTGCTCTTCACTGATGAGTCACAGTTTTGTCTCACCAGGGGTGATGGACGGATTCGTGTTTATCGTCGTAGGAATGAGCGTTACACCGAGACCTGTATCCTGGAGCGGGATCGATTTGGAGGTGGGGCGTCCGTCATGGTCTGGGGCGGTATATCACATCACCATCGGACTGAGCTTGTTGTCATTGCAGGCAATCTTAATGCCTCGCAGTACAGAGAAGACGTCCTCCTCCCTCATGTGGTACCCTTTATGCATGCTCATCCGGACATGACCCTCCAGCAGGACAATGCCACCAGCCATGCTGCTCGTTCTGTGCGTGAGTTTCTGCATGACAGCAATGTCAGTGTTCTGCCATGGCCAGCGAAGAGCCCGGATCTCAATCCCATTGAGCACGTCTGGGACCTGTTGGATCGCAGGGTGAGGGCTAGGGCCATTCCCCCCAGAAATATCCAGGAACTTGCAAGTGCCTTGGTGGAAGAGTGGGGTAACATCTCACAGCAAGAACTGACAAATCTGGTCCATGAGGAGGAGATGCACTGCAGTACTTCAAGCAGCTGGTGGCCATGCCAGATACTGACTGGTACTTTTGATTTTGAGCCTCCCTTCATTCAAGGACACATTATTCTATTTCTGTTAGTCACATGTCTGTGAAACATTTTTAGTTTGTCTTATGGTGTTGACTCTTTTAGTGTTCATACAAATATTTACACACATTAAGTTTACTGAAAGTAAAACAGTTGAAAGTCAGAGGACGTTTCTTTTTTTGCTGAGTTTACAGGTAATGAGAGGCAGATAGAAAAGCTTCTTAAACAAGAAGTAACATGTCTGTGAGGACCAGAATTCTTGCTTGTTTGGTGATAAATACTATTGTACCATTATAAAAAAAAAATTATGAAAATTACAACTTGCACAATTGTTAGCTGCCAAATACTTGTTTGCCCCACTGTAGAAGCCCAGACTGCCCAGCAGTATATAATATATATCATTATTTTAAAAAATTGGTACTGCGCTCTGAGTTTCGCACATAAACATTCTGCATGTGTTCAGGTAAGAAAACAGTTGTTTTCGTTCCATACTTACTGAACCAACAGGGTTGTACCGAAAAATCCCAACAGGAGTGTGATGGTACATGTATTCCTTTCTATTCAGATACATGCAATGTTCTGCAGCGCAAATTAAAAAACTGCTATTTGGAAACAGTGGTTTCTCACTCAGCTACAGTAGAAAAAAAAATCTGGACCGAACCAGAACTTTGTCAGTGAACGCATCTTTCAATAGCAATAAGGTCCATAACACGCTCTGCACTGAACAGAATTACTCAGCTGAAACAATGTCCAGCTGAATGTAAACATCACTGATACTAGAGAAAAACCAGCTGACATCCAGATGGCTTCTTGTAGCATCCAATCAGCCCAAACTCCTTATTTTGTATAAAATGCAAGTCGGAGGAAGAAGGGATTTTTCCAACAGCTGCCCATGCTGCATTCAAGAACAACTGGGAAGCTAGGTGGTTGAAATATCAAAACAACTTCAAAGCGATTTAAGCATGTTTTATTCTCAAATATGGGCCAACTATTATTTAAAAATTTGTAAGCAACAACACTCACTGTTTTCAAGTGGTTATATAGTATATAGCTTTCCACTCTGGCTGTCTGCTTGTACTATTTTTATTTTTTTATACAATAATATCTCTTGTCAGTTCTGTACTTTCACATTTTTAAATTATACAACATAAAATAAAATAACTTCAGAAAATGAAAAGAAAGAATGTAGGGAAAAAGGTTCTTTGATGTTGATCAAAGTAAAAAGAAAAAGTGACATGCACAGTTGTGATTATTTTTCTTGCTTAAAGTGTGCCGAAAACTATAATGTATATATATTCTCTTTCATACATGCTGTAAAAAATTTATAATTACACTATTTACAGCAGGCATACAGACGGATTAAAGTCAGATGTGTCATGTGTTGCGTCACCGTTGCATTTGCACAGCATGCTGTGTCCACGGATGGCTGTGCTATAAAACCAAAGCGGTGTTTCCTATTCCAGAGGCTCGGCCCCTTTCCTTTAACCAAAAGACCTCTGGCTTCCTCCCATTCTTTCACTCTGTGTGGAAAATAAAATGAAATTTCAGTGAGCGCATCTAACTTTCACTTAATCACTCTAAGAATGAAGCCTTGTTACCTCAAATAGAAGGAAGTTTTCCTTTCAATTTGCTGCTCAGCTGCACACTTGGTGAGTACCTCTGGGGTGTAGATCATGCTTGTTTTTTTAGACACATTGTAAATTAGTTTTAATCAGTTTTTTTTTTATCTTGCTTTCTTAATATCGCTGCAGACATGAGCTCTAATTATCAAACTATTCACTCTCCATTGAAATGACTGCAGATTGTTGAATTTAGTGTTCTAGTGTGCAGATCCAAACTGTTGTACTGTTTCCATTGTCATTCACAGCATATGCTACATGATTCCTATGTTGTAAATTTACCCTTGCTGTACAGACACTAATTCTTGCTTTGCTTTTTGTTTTTTATATTACTTGTCTTAGTTTGAATATGCATGGTTCAGTTTAACTTTTAACTCCTGTTGGTACTCCCAAATTTCCCTACTGTTCTATTCTAGCTGCCCATATAGACAGGTTAAATGTCATTTGGATTAATGGTTAAGTTGGCCACAATGAGAAAAGATGTCGAACTGAGGCTTTCAAAGCTAAGAACACCATACCAACTGTCAAGCATGGTGGTGGCAGCACCATGCTGAAGTTCTGTTTTGCATCCACAGGTATTGGTACATGTACAAAGTGTGTAGTGTAATAAAAAGAGAGGCTACTTCCAAATTCCCCAATTTCACCTGAAAAAGGCAGCTAAATGGTTGAAAAATGGACACAGCTGGCTGTTCTAACAACACAATGATCCCAAGCGCACATCGAATACGGTTTTATGATGGTAGGTTTTTGTTAGGCTTCTGGAGTGGCCCCGACCATAATTTTGTAAAAGGTTTATGTTTGAAATCTACCCTAATAAAATGAGCCATTTCTAAGAAGAGGGGTCTAATATTGAACAATGGTTAAAGAAAGCATGTGGTTCTCAGGAACCTTTGGCCAAATATTATTGAGGGTGTATGAATACATTTGAGTCTCCATGTAATATTTGGATCCTGTGTGGCTCAGAGACCTTATTTTTTAGCCTAATTTCCAGACCTTAACAGGAAGCAATGCTAAGTGCTCAGAGGGTTTTCCATGACATGACTGCAGGAGAGCGGGCAGGCAGGTTTTGCCATAGGAGAACCGTGGAAGCAGGTAAGAGTCCAGGTGGGCCATCATATCAGAGGAGGTGACTGAAGAGATCCAGCTCTCTAAGTACATTCACAGGAATCAACCCAGGAAGCACAGAGGACATACGAGGTGAGACTGTCAAAGATGAGTCGCTGTTAACACAAAATAAGGCTTCACTATCTTACCATGTTCGATGGCCTGGCAGCTCCCTATAACCTCAGGGAACTGCAGCCAGGTGGGAATGCTGCATCCTGCCTGGCCATGTAGGCACACTGTATGGAAAAAAAACCCTTCAGCTTAGGAGGAAATCAGACACTCCAGACTCATGACAGAAAATCAACAATAAATATAAACTTGTGCACTTGGTTCTTGTTCGTAAAAATCACTGAAGCTGTATTTTGTGTAATCATTCTGTCCTGGAAGAAAAGCATTTGAAATCTTTAAAAGCTCCAAACGTGCATAACATTCAAGTCCATGAGCATGCTTTTGATCAGAAGTGTGTGTCTGATTTTTATGTGCTGCCTGTGATTTTCCATAGCTTTTAGAAATGAGAGGAGAGTTAGCTTCAACTGAAATAACAGGAGTCAAACTTAATTTGTTCCACTGTGAGAGCCTGAGGAGGAGTTGGAGCCTGACAATGAGTGCATTTCTCATTGACCTGGCAGAGAAAAGCATGTGGGGGCAGCTGATTATCAGAGTGTGTGTGTGTGCTGGAGGGTAATCAGGCAGGTTGAAGCTTTCCGTCAGTGTTGATTCGGTCAACACGAAACGTCACAGCCAAACAAACTGGATCTGCAGCTTATTGCTCTGCTGTTTGCTTCCTGCAGATGAAAATGGCTGAATCACACAGGGTGACAGCGCAGGGCAGGAAGGTAAGTTTACACACCTGGCAAGCAAGTAGCAGTTAACAATTAACCAGAACACGGAAAGTGTCTAAAAAAAAAGCTGGCTTCAGTCTTGTAAATGTAGTTGGAGGTCTCAGGTGACATTTAAGACCTGAGTTTTTGTTTTTGTTTTTTTACTTGTTTGGCTTTTCAAAAGCAGTGGGAACCTGCTTTTGTCCCAAGTAGTATCAAGTTATCTAGAATATGCAAAAGATCCTTTTGAAAACTACCAAAATAAAAGCTTTGTTCATCCATTTAGGTTTTTTGAAAAGCCTCTGTTTTTTGAACAACCAAAACAAAAGCAGCCTCTTGTGTCTCACAAGATTTGATGCTATCCAATGAATTTTATGAACTATTGTTAAGAAAAAAGGGCTGGGTTTTCCTAATTGTTCCTGCTTTAGGTGTTGGGACATTCACAAGATTTCTTTTTCAATAGATATTGAAAATACACTCAGTGACAAAAAAAAAAGCACCTAGAAGGACAGGTCTGTCTGATCTGAACGTAATTTCGTACAAATGCAGACCAGTGGTATTATTTGATTTCCAAAGAGTTGGTACGTCTAGAACAGGCAGGGGAGGAGGCCAGTTGCTGCACAATGAATGGAGTGGTAGCTAAAGCATCTGATATTTAGTCTCGACAAAGTCAGTAAATTTCACCAGACACACTCTTAGACGCATTGGACAGCACTACCAGCACTTGATTGAACTTGACAGGAGTTACGTTTTGGGCTTTAGTGAGGTCGTATCACTGTTCTTTAGCTCCCACAGTGTCAAACCATGTTGGTCCCAAAACAAACTTGAAACCAGTGGATTTTGTCAGGGCACCCACACATGTCTTGTTATCTCACACCATGTTGTAAAAAACATAATAAATTGAGAATTCAATCAAGAAGATAACACGGCTTTCATGCAAACACAAAATGTGACCACAGTGAAACTCCATCAAGTGCTCCTAGCGCTGTGACTGACGGACGCTCCAGCAACCGCCTGCAAATCACTTTACCTGCGATACCACCACGTAGGCTCTTGATTGTTTGTTCTAAACAGCTCTTTGCAAACCGAATCTTTTGAACACCTTTTGCTGGTCTGCATGTGCTACATTAACATCCATATCTGACCCTTTTGAGGGCTTTGTTTGGTGCTTGGTGCTTTACATTTTTGCTCAGTGAGAGTCTCATTTTAGCTGCAACAGCCAACAATCTTCCATTGGCTACCTTTCCGTTTTGGAATGCATTTTCTCTTGTTACCAAAACTCAAAATGTAAATGATCTAAATGAAAGTATCCATCTTTTCGCTTTAAAATAAATTGACGCTAAAAGCTTTTATTTTGAATTCTGAACCAATGTCATCAAACATCCTGTTTCACTGGACCTTGAATACAGCACATGGTAGTCACAAGGACGGGACCTGTTACATCACTTTGTGAACTTTGTACCCCACAAGCAAAAACAGAGGCTGGCAACAATGAAGCACCCACAGATTAATAAAATGTTTTCTTCACATGTATACATTATTTGTGAGTGAATACAACAGTTAAAAGTAGACCATATTTGAGCTTTTCAATATAATATGAGGTTCCAAATGTGCAAATGTTTGGTTAGGTTAGTCATTTACATGGGCAATGTAGTAATCAATTGCAATTTGGGTGCATAGACGCACCCAAATGCTAACTTACTTGGTAAGTTGACATATGCAGTGTGCGTATGAACATAGACAAACATTTTTGGCACATTTGGAACCTCATATTTCAAAAGAAGCCCAGCAATGTTATTATGCCTACATTTCCTTCCTTTCAGAGATGGAGTTTACCACTGAGACACGAGACGGATCAAAACAAGTGGGGCTCTCGGTGTCCGGATGGAGAAGCTGAGAGAAAGCTGGTAAACAATAATGAAGGCAACTCAGCAGAAAAAAAAATAGACAGCTTCATAAAGAATAATGTTTCGAAATTATATTTTGTCATAGATTTATACTTTTGAGTAAAAGCTTGAGTTAAACTTCTTTTTCCGTTCATAATATATCAGTTTAGGTGAGAGAGAGTCCTAAAGGGAATTACACTGTGGGAGCATTGATTGTTTCTCTGAGCTTATTGCTGATGCCTTTCCTTCCTGGCATTCTTTTAGCACACACTAAAAAACGACAGGCCAACAAACTGTCCAAACCTCTGCTTCTTTTAAAGCTGTATTTCCTTGTAGATTATGAAAAAAAGGCAAATTCAAGCATGTTTCTTAATGTTACATTTAAATAGAATTTCCACAACATAATAGCACTAATAATACAGGGCATTATTTCTTAATTTTCTATAAATTTAGATGACTGGTATCCAGTTAGTACAAACCTACCCTCTTTGCTCCTATAGAAGCACTGAGGCAGGGATCCAAAGAACCATTTTTACCCTCATTCTTAATAAATCAGATTTTTCTAAAGTTGTAAAAACCTACATGACCCTTTGAAGGAAGCAAGGTTATTATGTTTTATGAACACCTGCTGTAATAGTGTTATGCTTTATAGTTAAAGAACTAGATATTTATTTGTAACTTTAGGTTTCAGAACAAAGAAAAGAGTAAAACTTTTACGAGAAGACAATAAAACTGTTTTGTTGAATGAAACGTTCCAAATTTATAGAAAATGAAGAAATAATGCCCTGAGTTATTAGTGCTATTATGTTGTGGAAATTTTATGTAAATGTATACAAAAGCATGCTTGAATTTGCCTTTATTTAAATATACACTATATATTTGATCATATTTCTCAGGTCACTGTTGAGGGGCTAAAGAGCCAAATGTGGCTCAAGAGCTGCAGTTTGCAGACCCCAGCACTAAGGGTACAGCTGAATTATGTTATAGTATGTTATGTTTTGCGGTATGAACCATCTAACATTTTATTTACCTGAGACTTTTTAGACCTGGTAGTTTTTTAATGTCGCAATTTGGTACATAGCAATATGAGATTGTGCTGTTTTATCACCAGCTAAGATGAATGAGAGACCTGTAAACATAGTTTTATGTGCAATTTTTTTTTTCTGGTGATCTTTTTAATTCCTTTTTTTCTAAATCTCCCTTTGGGTTTAGCAAAAGATTTTTTGTTTTGTCTAACACCTTGAAGTCACATGCCTAGTCTTGAGACATGTAAGACTTTAAAGCAATGTAAATTGTGTCTTTATTGCCATTTATGTGCGCAGGCAGTTCCTTTCAGAGGTCACATCTCAGATGGACTGCAGCCAGGAAAGAAGGTTATTGTGGTTGGGGCTGTGGACCCCAGACCTGATCGGTAAGAATGTGTTCATGTAACCCAAAAGTCACGCTAGGATGTTTTGTTGTTGGTCATGCGGCTTTTCCCAAAAAGACTATCTCAGGTTTACAACTTCTACAAAGTTCAGCAGCACGTGTCCTGACGAAGACCAGGAGGTGGGAGCACATTACACCGGTCTTAAAATCCCTGCAGGATTTAGGATCGATTTGAAGGTTCTTTTTTATTTCACGTTTTTTTCCCTTTATTTATCCCCCAGTGCTCCTACCTAGTTCCAGTCCTGGGGTTCCGCTCTCCCTCTGCCAGCCCCGGGAGGGCCCCGCACTGAGACCCAAGCCTCCTTCATGCTTGGGGAGTGAGCAGGCCCTTCTTTTCACCTGATGGGGCGGGGTTTCCCCGGCTGGACGTTGCGTGTGGAAAGATCACGTTATTCCAGCCAGATCCTCCCCAACCCTTCATGGGTCCCGGCCGGCCAGGAGGAAGCAATATACAGCCCCAGGACTAGTGCATGTTTTTGTGGGAGTAGCTCACATTAGCTGCTCAAGGTAACACGGGGAGAACATGCAAACTCCACACAGAAAGGCCCTTTTTTGCCAACCCCACCCAGGGTGTTCGATGCCGATGATGCGGGGGAACAAACACACCCTCAGCACCCACAGCGGTAATTGAACCCGGGACCTTCCTTTAACCTGTTATGAATAAGAGGTTAAAGTATTTTATGTTATTTTAATCTTCCTTCCAGTGTTTCCTCTATGGGAGCCTTCTGCCTCGGGAGCGGTGGTCGGCTGTGGCTGCCTGGATGTTCTCCAGGTAGCGCTGTGTCTGTGCCTCGGCTGCTGCAGTTGATGTGATGGTGCCGGTGCAGACGGCTCCCTTGATGGCACTTCCTTACCTGGCTCATCTGTACTCAGCCCAATGTCCTTTTTACTGTTACTTTTAAGTGTGTGCTTGCATGAGGGTTGGGTTGGGGGGAGGGGGGTATAGCTATGATCATGCTTTTAAATCTGTGAGGCATGGATGGGAATGTAGTTAATTCGGGTTCATTTTATTTCTGTAAAGCACTTTGAACTGCAATTTGTGTATGAAAAGCGCTTTATAAATAAAACTTGATTTTATTTGATTTTGACTGACGGGGTCAAATAAATCCAGTCTAATTTTACCCGTCAATTTATAAAATTGTGATAACATATTCAGTAGTTATTTGTCATGGATTTCTAATTAATATTCAATCCAAATAAACTGAACAGAGAATCCACATTGTGCCATCACACATCAAGCAGATTAATAGGCTACATGTATTTATTATAAACTTTCCACCTGCTGTGGTCCGAACGCTCCACATGAAGCTGAACGTTTTCCTCCTGTGTGTAATGGAGGTTGAATCTGCTATCTGGCCTTTTCCATCACCATTTGAAAACAACCCAATTAGATACATAAATATTGTATGTTTTCTATTGTATTCTTGCCACAGTGTTTATACTGGAATAAAATATGTTATCCATGGCTACCATATTTCTTCTCTTTGCCAGATTCTACATTGCTCTGACTTGTGGTCATGGGACATCCAGGGAGCCTCCGCCTAATGTGGCGCTGGAGCTCTGTGTTCGATTTAGGGACCGACAAGTCCTGCGAAGAGCCTGCATGTCGGGATCCTGGGGCGAAGTGGAGAGAGTCGTCCCCTTTTTTCCCTTCATCAAGGATCAGCCCTTTAAGGTATCAGAATCTCTGCAGAAACCGGACACTGTCAGTTGCAGTATCTGAAATTCTGACAGAAAAAGTTGGAGATTCAAGGATTCAGTAGAGTTGTATTTTTGCTTTTCATCAGGGCACATCTTAGGGAATGTTTTGTCCAAACATTTTGACCCAGCTTTTGTGTTAGAAACATGAAATATGGGTAAGTTTGAGGATATGAGTGAATTTGACAAGTGCCAAATTGAGAGATCTCCTAAACTTCAGCTCAATGGCTCTTGTCTACTAACACTGGTTCAAAGAAGGAAAAGTGGTGAACAAGCTGCAGGTTCTTGGGTTGCTAATGCTCATTGATGGATTAAATGTTGATCAGATGCCTGAAGATGTTTATGCTGGTTCTGATAAAAAGCATCAGAATCCATGGTGCATCATGGTTTGTTACATACATATGGTGTGAAAAAGTGTTTGCCCCTTCCTTGTTTCTTATTTTTTTCCATGTTTGTCACACTTAAATGTTTCTGATCATCAAATGTATATATTAGTCAAAGACAACACAAAATGCATTTTTTAAATGAAGGTTTTGATTACTAAGGGAGAAAAATCTAAAAACCTACATGGCCTTGTGTGACAAAGTGATTGCCCCCTAAAACTAAGAACTAGCGGGACAATCACCTTGTCATATAGGGCCACATAGGTTTGATTTTTTTCCCTCCCTTTAATAATAAAAACCTTCATTTAAAAACGGCATTTTGTGTTTACTTGTGTTGTCTTTGACTAATATTGTAATTAGTCTGATTTTAAACATTTAGGTGCATCAAACATGCAAAAATAATACGAAATCAGGAAGGGGGCAAGCACTTTTTCACATCACTGTATACGGGGGCATAGCTGCAAAACAGACAGAGTGCCCATGCTGACCCACGTCCTTCACCAAAAGAGTCAAAGTTAGGCATGTGAGCTTCAGAATGGGATCATGGGAATATATGAAAGAAGGCAATGTTGTCTGATGGATCCCATGGATGGATTCCAAATGTTTTGCGAAGCAAAACCGCCAGCTTGAGGTGCCGACTTGGCGTCTATTCCCTACATCTCATTTCAATCGAGCATCTGTGGGACATGCTAGCTAAACAAGCTTACAGCCACTAAAGCGTCTGCTGCTAACATCTTCGTGCCAGATTCCACATCTCTCCTTCAGGGGTCTAGTGGAGTCAATGCCTCATTGGGTTGGGGCTGTTTTTAGCAGCAAAAGGAGGACCCCCACACTAATAAGTATGGAGAAGCAGCTCTCAGTTTCTATGCTCCTTTTATCTGGAACAAACTTCCAGATGACTGCAAAGCTGCTGAAAAACAGTTCCTTTAAATCAAGGCTAAAAACCCATCTGTTTAGAGAGCTTTTAAATAATTGATTAATGACAGCTGGGATGTCATAATGGAAGTATGTTTTAACATTCTTTGTTTTTGGTGTTGTGTTTTCTGTTTTTATTGTTTCATTTCTGCCTTTATTTCCCTAATCACCTAAAGCATCTTGAATTGCAGCTGGACTTGTTTTCTTTCTCTAGATTGAGATCCACTGCGAGCATGGCAGATTCCGAGTGTTTGTGGACAGTCACCAGCTCTTTAACTTTCACCACAGAGTGTTTCCTCTCGGTGACATTGATACATTGTGGATCAAAGGCAGCATAACTATCACAAAACTGGCTTAAAACTAAAGACTTTGTAAACCACTTGAGAAGACATAAACTGTTCATATTTATTCCAAACTCTTTTATATGTTCATAAAATTGTTCTTATTTTGATATACTTTGTTCATTTGCTTTTTTGTTTTTGTTCAGTCCAGTTATGGACCTAATGAACACATAATTACTGACTTTATTCCTATTTTTATTTGCAGATGATTAAAGAAATTAATCAGTTCACTGATGTTTCCCCTTGGTATGACAACTTCATTGCTCTTCATTATTTTGCGATTTACTAAGGCAATAAATGAGTCTATTGTTTCACGTCTGCGCATACATAGGTACACATCAAGGCAATTAGACTTTCTGATTTAACAAAGAGCTTCCTCTAATAGATTGAAACTTGACTGCTAATATGAATACACTTCTAGGATTACTACCTCAGTCCACAAAGTAAGAAGTTCACTTAATAACCACTATCAGAAGTAGATGCTCACTTTTAAAATGTAAGTTTTTTATTATATATTCATACCATTGCTCTATAGATTTAGTTTTGATATAGTATTATAAGAGCTTCAGGTGAAAATCACAATTTTTTGCACAGATTTTCAACATCTGTATGTACTTTTTTCAAACTAAAATGACTAAATACCATGTATGTCTCTGAGCGGATAAAATAATGCTTGTGAACATTTTTTAAAAGAATGATTAAACTTCTCTATAATAAATGTACACTGGACATAGTCTCTGACACAACTCCAATAGTCTTTAGTAACTTTTGATTGTTTTCTCTGCAGCTATGTTTTTTTCTTTTGGACATGGGACAAGTCTAAACAAAACTGTAAAGAAATAAATAAATTAAATAATGATATAAACCAAGTAAATGTGTGCAAACTCTATATTTAAAACAGTTTTTTTTTCACTGACACTCTTTTTGCACTGTGCTACAGTATGCAACAGGATCTTTTACAAGCGATCTTTTAAGATTACATTATTTTCACAACGTTTCTACAGATTGTATTTCTTTGTAATGTAAACACACAATAGGAAATATGTGACTAACAGAGAAACTGGTGTGTAACAAAGATTTTAGCATGAAATCAAACTACGTTTCAGTCTCTAAGCTGGAAACACCCAGCACACCATTGTGACCAGCAGATGACAGTAGACACCTTTTCAAATTTTAAATGGGTCCGTATTTATATGCTACTTGGCATTGTTACTGTAAAGAATGTAAACAGAAAGTTAAAGGCACATAAAGAAACAAGTTTAAAAAAAAGCCTTATAAACCACAATAAAAGGGGAATCATATATTTTGTTTTTATGGAACTAATGTTTGTGAAAAAGTCGCACGATTGTTTTGCTAAATAAATCAATTCAGATTTCACATCAGGTCAGAAATATTTCAGCTATGTTTGTGCAAAAGCATCAGAAAAATCTATATGTGACAGATTTGTACAGCACTCATAAGTTTGTTATAGTCAGTCAAAATCAACAAACCGGGTCAGGTGATGTTATGTGTTATGTAATGATGTTGGTGTGTTGGTCTGGGATTATGAAGCACACAGACATAAGTGTACAGCTATGTGTTGTAAAGCTGCATGGTTAACAATAATTTTGGTTAGTTAGCCTGTCACAAGTTAAATAAATAGTAATTCATTTATCAAAGTCATATTTTCATCCATGTCATTAATTCATTTCTAAAGGTCACAGTTTTTAAACTAAATGTTTAGTTAGCAAGTTGAATATTTAGTTTACAAGCTAAATATTTAGCTTACAAATTAAATGTTAAGCTCCAAACTAAATACTGAGGTAACAAGTTAGTTTATAAATAAATATTAAGATCCAAACTAAACGTTTAGCTTGTCAACTAAATATTTAGTCTACATACTAAATATTTAAATTATAGATACTTTGTTATCCGGCTATTATGTAGTTTGAAGCTAAATATTTAACGAGATAGCTAAACTGGTTAGCAAAATATTTAGCTTCAAACTCAACATTTAATTTGTAAACTACATATTTACCTTGAAACTGTGACATGTATAAACTAATAAATAACATGGATTCAAATATGATCGTGAAAAATAAACTCCCATTTTTGTCTCTTATGAAAAGCTAAATAACCCAAATTATTGCTGTTAACTTTTGACTGTGTAACTTTACAAATGTCACCCCATACAGATATGATTCTTGTTTCATCACAAAGATTTGACCCTTTTCCAGTGTGTATTGTAAACAGGTTATAAATTACTGTGTCATTGAAT
This sequence comes from Valencia hispanica, assembly GCA_963556495.2. Lineage (NCBI taxonomy): Eukaryota > Metazoa > Chordata > Actinopteri > Cyprinodontiformes > Valenciidae > Valencia > Valencia hispanica. Next base: position 47,867,485 of record OY747703.1, on the reverse strand, counting down.
ATCCTCATTCTAGGGAATGTGTAGTTATCTGTGTCAATACCCAAAAGAAAGCGAACACAAAAAATGGCACAAGCTTACAACATCACAAGTGACAAAAAGCATGCTGAACCAAATCAAATATAAAGTTCACTGGGCTTTGAAGGATTCTCATCTGAAAGGCTTATCAGCCCTCTGTTGTCTGTGATTGGGGTGAATATTGATTTAGTTCAGATGGCCGCAGCCTCGTCTTCTTTAGTTTCATGGAGATGCTCCTCGATTATCACCTCCTGTCTTCTCTCATCCATAATACATCACAGTCACAGTTCACTGACCTGCTTCACAGTCCCATTAGCCCTGCGACGTCAGTGTGTATGTGTGTGTGTGTTTGTGATCATACTGGTATTACTTGCTCCATGAGGCTTTGGGTTTGTTTACACAAGCGCAATTTAGGGGGGGGGGTGGTCATCTTCCTTTCAGAGGACACTAAGGTACAGTCACTGTTCAGTGGAAACAGTTGGTTAAAGTTCAAGGGATGTGTTTGCTAGATTGTTTTCAGGGCTGCTGAAATGTTCTACAATGAAAATATGTCAAGGGAAGAGGGGATTTTCTTTCTGTGATAGTGCCAGGTTTGTTTGTGTAACTTATTTTCCTTAATAACTGAAATTATCATTTGAAAACTGCTTTTTGTATTGACCTTTGTTGTCTTAAAAATTTGATCTGAAACATTAAAATGTATGAAAAAAACAAAAAACAGAATAAGTCGCTGAGGGGCAAATCTTTTTTACAGGAATGCTGGAACACACAAGTTAATTAACCTCATAGCTTATGATTAACTTTATATGGTTCTCTGGTTTACTCAGTACCACTGTCTGACTTTGTGCTCAAAAATCTGCTTACAAAGAGAGACTTCAAAACGAACGTGAAAACAGAAGTGAGGTTGTTTAACGGGCATAAAGACCTCCAGTACTACTTAAAGAAATTACAGAATTGAAGGAAAAAAGGATAATGAGTCATATTAAAAACTCTGTGGTTTCACTGATAGATTATGGAAGGTTTTGAGCGTGCACAAAGCTTGTGTTGTAAAGTCAGTATAATCCGTTTTCCTGATTTGTTGCATGCACGTTACAGTCTAATAGACCGTTTATGATGTAAAGAGAGTAGTAAGGTCGAATCCACTTCTGTTTATTTAACTCATGTTAGTTATGGGATGTTAGAGTCATTACAGAAACATTTTTGTATTCACACAGGGGGGGTTCATATATTTCCTCTAATCTTTTAGTTACCTATTAAAAAAAAAAAAAAAAAATTAAAACAACGAAACTGAGAACTGCTGTCCCCGTTTTAGGTGCATGCCTATGTATGTTAAAATGTATGCATCAGACATGTGTTTGTGGTAGAATTAGTCTGGGAATTGCAAGTTAAACCACCTCTTTTCTTTTATCCAGCGAGTTTCGAGCAGGTGGAGACCAACATTACCAGGAAAGGTAGTGTTTTTGTGATTGGATAAATTAAGAAAATCAGTTCAAGCACCTACAATTTGGCTTGTACCTGTGAGTGTAAGGGTGGCATTTTGACTTCCAGTCTCCAGTGTAAACTGCCATCTACAGAAAGCTCATTAAAAACCTGTTGACTCTGCCCTACCAAAACCAACACCTTTTGTATTAAGTAGGGTGTGACCTCTTCACACCTTAACGGTTTCGCCTGATATATTAGATGATGAAATTTTCAAATCAACACGTCATCTTGACTCATTTTGTGTCTTCGCTGCAGTTGTTTTGTGTTCCTTCACTGACTTGACCCAGCCGAGACGCATCAGCCATGCACAGAAATGCTTAACAGTGGAAAGATCAGCATCCGTTTAGAGTGGCAACACATTATTGTGAGCTCTGTACCAAGTTATAAAGCTATACAAGTTGACAAAAAAACGTATCAATAACAAAAATGAATAAATAAATGAGAAGAACAAGAAATTATGAAGCAGGGGTCCTGGGATGTTTTTGAGAAAAAAAGATTTAAATTTTCCCATAATTAAACAATTTACTTTTAAATGAGCCCCACAATTTTAAAAGTAAAACTAATAAATCTACAAAGAATGGTCCCGAATCACCATTGCTTATAGTTTTTTTAATGCATACCAAATTTTACATCAGATTAAAGGTTATGTTGAAACAGTAAACATATAAAAATACAAAATAACTTTACTGTACTCTCTTGTTATGAAGAATTCTCAAATGTATCAGTTTTAGTTAGGGAAAAAGACTAAAAATGTTAATACACTGACATATAATTGACGTTAGACAGTTAAAAGCAGTATCTGGTAAAAATGAAACCTTACATTTGGCCTGCTTGTGAGGTAAAATATATTAAGCAAGCTAATATATATATATTTTTAGCCTATTTGTAAAAAGATAAAACAAAACAAAAACATAGTTAAATCAAAGTTACTCTTAAGGAATTTATTATAATAACAGTTTAAAATATTTTGGAAAGTTTCTTTTTTTTTTTTTACAAATTGGGCTACAGCTCTGTCACATCTGTCAGTCAGTCATTGAATCTGGGTTCTGTCGATCTGTTGACAAAGCAGCTCTCCAGAACCAACCATCAGGGTCAGCTGTGCGCTCACGTTGTTCTTCAGGCATCTCCAAGCCGAGACGCTATGATAAACAAGATGTTGCTTCAAGGCTTCCTCAGAAAAACAATAAGTTGGCGGTCTCCATCACTCCCAGCGTTCCCATCATGTCAGTAGGCCACAGTTTTATGTACAGCAATAAAAAGTCAGTTCTGTCCTTGGATGTCTCATGAGGCGATGTCAGGAGGAAGGTTCTAGAAAGACTTCCAACGAATAGCAGACAGTATCGTGTGGATGAAGTAGAGCAGAGTTGCTATATATGAGAAAACCTGAAAACAAGAAAAAAAATGTGTACATATAGTAATTTGATATCACCTGTAGTAAAGAGATGACTAATCACAGTGAGTTTGTAGTCCTCGAAATGGTGGAAGGCTATAAGTTAATTAGACGTAGCCCACGCCGTCTGCTTTAGCTGACATTAGTAGTTTAAAACAAAAACTGAAAACATTAATATAAACGGATTAATAAAGAGTAAATATTACTAGCTTTTTAATTTTCCACCAAGCCATAGATTATTTTACTTTCCAGCAAGCTCATGGTGAGCTGCAACATGTAAAGGAATTGATAGCAATAATAACTTCTCAGAACTAATCGTTTGTGCTTATTTCTAGCTAGTTGTTCGCGACCTACTGCTGTTATTGTGCTAATGTTGAAAAGTTTCAATAGAAAACTTTTTAAAAAGGTCTCCAAACACTACAAAAAATTTGTAAAATTTTTTTTATTTAAAGGTTTTCTGATACTAATTATAAACTTCATTTAGTTAGCTTGTTACCTAGCTAATATCACTTTTGGACTAAAAGATTAGAATTTGAACACAATTAATAACAAAGAGAACAAAGAGTAAATCTATAAAACTGCCATCTTAAGTCCATCTTAAATTCTTTGTGAAACAGATTTTATTTGGTCAACATGCATTTTATTTTTCAAGTTCAAGCTTTCCAGAAATAGTTTATAAGCCTCAGTTTAGCCAATGGATCCCCATCTATCCTCTGTAAATCAGGCATACTTACAACTGCAGAAATATCCAGCTTTTTGTCTCGGTCGAGTGATTTAAGATCCATAGTTACTTTAGCCAGGGCAACTGAGGCACTGAGGTAGAAGAAGGCAGCAATGCCATGGTAGATAAAGTCCTGATGGAGGAAGATAGAAGAGAAGCACACAGAATTACAGAAATATATCTAGTCAAATATTGCTGATGATGACCGATTACATGATTCATTTACATTTGAGAAAGTTCAAGCATTTATTTCTGGCTGCTGCCAAACACTGTTGAATAGGTATATATCTTCCTATTACTGGGTTGGACCTCATTTTGCTTTTAAATCTGTCTTAATTCCTCTTTCCATAGATCCAAAAGGTAAAACATTCCCTTATTTTATTTAGGTCTAGATTTTCATGATTTTTCTTCCCACCATATCTGAAAGCAGAGACGTTTTTCTGTCCCCCAATCCATGGGCTGTGTTGTGCGTCACCAGTAGCTCCGCCTTAACAGTACCGTACCATTGTCTTATAGACCTACAATTGAATGGGGCCCAGGAATGGTATAGTGCGGGTCGGCTGTATTAGCCGCTTTTACAATCGAAACAGAAAAAATAGCGTACCGAACCACACCCACCGGTGACGTACAGCTTAGTGAAAACGAGGCCTTAAATCCCCCTATACGTCACCTATCTGAGGCTTTGTTTGATCTTCAGCAAGTCTTGTACATCAGGTCTAGATGCCTAACTGAATTAATTCTGTGTTATTAGATTTAACAAGCATTTGAACGGGTGTATCAAAAAAACCCAAAAAGGCCGGTAAGCAACTGTGTCTAATGTTCTGGATTCATACAAAAGATCATATGCAAATGCAACTTTTATGTTTGCTCTGTTTTTTCCCCAGTTAAAGTTTTTCAAATTTAACCAGCTGATGTAATAGTTTTATAAAATACATGCTTATTTTTTTAATTTAATTTAATTTTAATACTAGAGAAATATGCAAAATGCTTGGCAGCTTTTATCTGCAATGTGTTATTTGAAATAAATGCCTGACTTGCTAGAGACTGTAAATTTAGCTAGAATTATACAATGCATGTCGGCGAAAACTTACTGCAGCTGCCCAACCACTTGAGTTGCGGTGACTCCCACAGGCGAACACCACCAACCAGACGAAAGTCATAACGAAGCAGAAGACAGAGACGAACATGACCCAACCCTGAGGGTTCTGTGGCACCACGTACGTGCAAGCCACCAGGATCCACACCAGTCCACCGAAGATCTGCGGGAACACCAGAGAGACATTAGAAAACACTGTACTACAGCTCTTCTTTATTTCCTCATTCATATGTTGTTTTTGTCGACAATGGAATGTCGTCGGAACAATGGACACAAACCGCAGATGAAGAAAGAAGGATTACCTTCAACAGTGAAAACATGTAAGTAAACCAATCACGTAAATCATCTCAAAGTAATTACTCAGTGAGCTCAGGCAGATCTTTAAAGTAATATGTTAAACGTTTTGATCATATCCAGTCATACTATTAAGCTGTCACTTGTTCTGATTGTTTTGGGCCTGCAGGGATGATAATAAATTCCATCTTCAGGACAAGTGTAGGAAAACCTTGCACCTAAATGACAGTGCCCAGTTAATTTCAGCTCTTCAAGACATCTGTTTTAGGATGCACAGCTTGAGTTTCCATTCCCATGAGGTTTGAAGTTGAAGCTTTTCAGTAGCCTATGCTGTAATAGATTTTCTGGATTTTTTCTAAAACACTCACAAGCAGAGCTGGGCCACATTCACCCCACAGTCACATCATAAGCACACACATGCAGATCACTAGGTGTCTTGGGTTTAAGTACCTCGACATCGACACGCACCTGAGAAAGCTGCATCCAAACACAAAACTTTCCAACTGCGAGACGACTGCTCTTCCCATTCAGATACAGTGACCCTAATTGATTCGGGTTGTGGTCTTCATCAGCAGCATTTGAATGACCCTGTTGAAGGCCATAAGCCGAAACGTGTTGGTCTGCAAATAAAGTTGTTACATAGTCCTTCAAATGTTGTTGTAGTCTTCACCTCACCAGATCTTTGACCCTTACCATGCACCTTCAGTCGGTTAAGTTGACACTTTTTGGACCTAAATTGAGCCCCAGTTACATTAGAGGGCTGATACATATTTCTTCTCTCTCATAAAATGTGACAATTTCAGCTGTTGGAAGATTTTTCCTGTGTTTAAATGAGTACTTTCTAAAGCTAGGACTGGCATGTCCATAAAGAATCCGACTGCATGTTGGCTACCTCATCAGAAAGCCTGATATCAGCTCGCTATTTTCTCATTATTGGTGCCTATCTCCAGGAGTCATGGGGCGAGAGGCGGGGTACACCCTGGACAGGTCGCAAGTCCATCGCAGGGCAAAAAAAATAAATTATATATATATATATATATATATATATATATATATATATATAATCTGTTGTATTACTTAAGCATTCTTTCCTATTAAATCAATGCTAATGCCACTTTAAGACAGAGGTTTGCATCCTGTGATTCCAGAGCTCTTTAGGGCTGTGAAAACTCAATTTGGCTCGTTTTACTCCAAATAATGTATTATTTCTTCATTTGAAGCATTTTATTTCTACCTGTTGTATTTAAAACCATAAAAATACAAATAAAAGAATCAGGTTGCCTCAAATTTGCGCACAGATGATCATGTGTTGTACATTCGAAAAATCGCAGGTTTTGTGGCTCTTGACTAAAGTTATTCAGAAAGAGATAGAGCAAAAACCAAGTGATGGAAGACAATGGCTTCCTGCTTCACGTAAATAAATGGACCCCTTTAAACTCACGGCCATATTAAACATCCATATTTTTACCTTCACAAAGAGTTTTTACTGTTTTAGATTTGTTCAGCTTATAGACAGCGGTTTTAAAGGAAGTGATAATAGCCACTGGGGAAAAAAACTGATCGGACTTGTTTAAAGGAATGCTAGTAAACGTGACCGTGCGTAAAAGCTGCAAGTGGCTGTGCGCAAATGTCTCCTGGTGAAATAAAATAATAATAAAAAAATCTTAATCTCTTGTAATTATGCTGTTAAAGCCTCCGCAGACGCGGTTTCTTACCAGTTCTGGCACATAGAGGATGTCCGGGATGGTGGTGCATATCCCCACGCCGCTGGGCAGGTGGCCCATCGTGGCAGAGTTAGAAGCCATTACTTCGGATCTGCTGCTGCTGCTGCTGCTGAAGGGAGACTGAGGAGGATTCAGAACTGCTGGGCTTTAAACCGATAGAAGCCGACTGGAAAAACCGGAATCCCCATCAGCCGAGCGCAGACACGCCCGGCGGCCCGCACACCAGGGAGGACTCAGGGTGGATCTGAGGTCCTGATACAGACTGACGGGGTGATCAAGGTGAGACACTCTTATTAATGTTTGACCAGATGCTACTTTATCACCATGCCAACCTGAGGTAGATCTGCTGCCAACAACAACAACAACACCAACAACAACACAAGAGTAAAAAAAAAGCCTCTAAATGTCTACCATAATGACACAAATGCTAATTTAAGTTTATATAAAACTTTGTAACATCTCTGGGTAATAAATTGGGAACATTTGTAAGCCGTTGTCTGGCATGTCTTGATGAACAGGCTGGGTGAAGTGGGGTGCATATTTCCATTCAGCCCAACTGAGTGAACAATTTGTATTCTTACCAGCTTTGTACATTTACAAACAGACATTTCTGCCCATTGTTTTTAAGAGAATAACTCAAGCTCAGTCAGACTGGATGTGTGACTGTCTAACAACAATCTCTTTTAAAATCTCCTCACAGATTTTTTTAAGGATTTAGGTCTGCACATTGAATGGGCCTTATATAAATCTGGCTATCTGAGATCAGTGGCTTTTTCTTTTGCTAAAGAACCCCCTTGCCTGTGTCCAAGACAAACAAGGACCCCAACCCCAACACCTACACTCATACGTAAAAGTGATTAATTACAAACTTTTATTTGCAGAAGATAAACAGCAATTGTAGGTTTTTGTTCTTATTCTTCTTGTTTTACACTTTAGGCTATATAGACAATTTTCCCTTTGTCTTGTGTATTTTATAAATGTAATATTTACAAATATGTTTGGAGCTCAGTAGGAATCCATTTGGGGTTCCCAGACCCCAGGTTAGGAGCCGGATTACTCTTTGAAATTTTCCAGATGAAGGACTTAACAGAGCTCTGTCAGATGTTCCAAACTCCAGACATTGTTTAAACTCAACCCTGCTTTAAACATCTCCAAAGGTTTCTCCCACACAGCTTGGTAGGCTATATGGCCTGCATTTGTAAAGCACTATTTCAGTGAGAGGACCACAAAGCACTTTACACTACATTCAGTCATTTACCCATCCATGCACACATTCACACGCCGATGAGGGTGAGCTACACTGTAGCCACAGCTGCTCTGGGGCACACTGACAGAAGAGAGGCTGCCATACACTGGCGCCTCCAGGCCCTCTGACCACCACTAGCAGGCAAGGCGGGTGAAGTGTCTTGCCCAAGGACACAACTACTGAGACAGACAAAGCTTGGGGGACGAATTCCTACCACCTGAACCACAGTCGTCCACAGCTTCACTTAATACAGCTAGAAACTACCGATCAGGTCCGAAATCTGGGTGTAGTAATGGACTCAGACCTGAACCTCCAGGGTCACATAAAGGCAATAACAAGGTCAGCCTTCTATCACCTGAATAACATTTCTAGGATTAAAGGACTGATGTCGCAACAGGACCTCGAAAAACTTATCCATGCGTTTATCTTTAGATGAATTGATTACTGCAACAGCGTATTCACAGGTCTGCCTAAAAAGTCAATTAGACAGTTGCAGCTGATCCAGAACGCTGCTGCTCGTGTCCTCACTAGAACCAGGAAAGTAGAGCACTTCACCCCAGTTCTAAAGTCCTTACACTGGCGTCCTGTAGCTCAGAGAATAGACTTCAAAATACGTTTCCTAGTTTATAAATCACAGAATGGCTTAGCACCAAAGTATGTTGGAAATCTGTTGTTAAGATACCAACCTCCCAGACCACTGAGGTCCTCTAATTCCAGTCTACTAAACATTCCTGGAATCCAAACCAAACATGGGGAAGCAGCTTTGAGTTTCTATATTCCTTTTATCTGGAACAAACTTCCAGACCACTGGAAAGCTGCTGAAATACAGACCTGTGTTAAATCAAGGCTAAAATCCCAAATGTTTAGAGCTGCCTTTGATTACTTGATTAATAATAGCTGGAATATCATAACAGTAGTATGTTTTGTTGTTCTTTATGTCTTTGATGTTGTGTTTTCTGCATTTATTGTTGTTTTATTGCTGCTATTATTTTTTCCCTAATCACCCAAAGCACTGTGCATTGCCTTGTTGCTGAAAGTGCGCTATACAATTTACTTGCATTGCCTCCCTGACCTGTTTGCTGTGTTCCTTGGTCTTCATGATGCTGTTTGTTAACTTTTCCTTCATTGACCAGCTGCATTTATACCGAAGTTATTTTGCACACAGATGTTCTCTATTTAATAATCAGGTGACTTGAGAAGACAACTGGTTCCACTGGATTTCCTTAGGAGTAAGGCAAGGCAAGGCAAGGCAACGGAAGTTTATTTGTATAGCACAATTCATGTTACAAGACAATTCAAAGTGCTTTACATAAAACATCAAAGCATTACAGCAGTGTGCAGAAAAAGCAAAAGTACAGGAATAAAAACCATGATTTAAAATGAACCAAAAAAAAAAAATCTATCTTAAAAGAAGCCGTGCAGATTTAAAACTTAGAATAAAAACCTAATCAAAGGCAGCTGAGAACAGGTGGGTCTTTAACCTGGATTTAAATAAACTGAGTGTTTCAGCTGATCTGAGGCTTTCTGGGAGTTTGTTCCAGACATGTGGAGCATAGAAGCTGAACGCAGCTTCTCCATGTCTGGTTCTGACTCTGGGAACTGATAAAAGAGCGGATCCACATGACCTGAGGGGTCGGGTAGGTTCATACTGGGTCAGGAGATCACTGATGTGTTTTGGTCCTAAACCATTCTGAGCTTTATAGACCAGCAGCAGAACTTTGAAGTCTATCCTCTGACAGACAGGCAGCCAGTGTAAAGACCTCAGAGCTGGACTGATGTGGTCCACTTTTTTGGTTTAAGTGAGAACTCGAGCAGCAGAATTCTGGATAAGCTGCAGTTTCCTAATTGATTTTTTAGGCAGACCTGTAAAGACGCTGTTACAATAATCAATCCGACTAAAGATGAACGCATGGACTAGTTTTTCCAGGTCCTGCTGAGCCTGTACAGGCTCTTGGTCTCCTGGTGACATTCTAATATACATCTGTGTGTCATCTGCGTAGCTATGGTAACTTATATTGTTGTTATTTTTTACCTGTGCCAGTGAGAGTATATAGATGTTAAACAGAAGAGGTTCCAGGATGGAACCCTGGGGAGCTCCACATGTAATTCCCGTCTGCTCAGATGTAAAGTTACCTATTGACACAAAGTACTTCCTGTTCTCTAAGTACGTTTTGAACCAGTTTAGTACAGTGAAAGAGAGACCCACCCAGTTCTCCAGTCGTTTGAGTAAAATAATGTGGTCAACTGTATCAAATGCAGCACTGAGATCCAGTAAAACTAACACTGACATTTTTCCACTGTCAGTATTCAAACGGATGTCATTGATGACTTTGGTCAGAGCAGTCTCAGTGCTGTTGTGCTGTCTAAAACCTGACTGAAAGACGTCGTAGCAGTTCCTTTGTCTTAAGAAGTCATTCAGCTGATGAAAAACAACCTTTTCAATGATCTTACTTAAAAATGGAAGATTGGAGATGGGCCTGTAGTTGTTCATTTGTGTCTTGTCCAGATTGTCTCTTTTGAGCAGGGGTTTAATTACTGCTGTTTTCAGGGGCTCTGGGAAAACACCCGACATTAAAGATGAGTTCACAATCTGTAACAGATCGGACTCTTTGATTGAGACCTTTTTGAAAAAGCCTGTGGTTAGGATGTCTAAGCAGCAAGAGGAGGAGTTCAGTTGACGTAAGATGTCCTCCAGATCTTTGCTGTTTATGAGATAAAACTGTTTCATGGTGTTTAAACAGATTTTCCGTGGACACTGTACATAACCTGAACCTGCCGTTAATGAACCAACCGCTTGTCTAATAATTTGGATTTTGTCTGTGAAGAATTTGGCATTGCAAGTCATTGCAGGCCTTGGTGGAATAGAGTTCAGGTGGGACTGACACAAGAGAGTTTGTTAGCCTGTCGACTACAGCAAATAATGCCCAAGCTCTATGACTATTTCTGGTGATGATGTCAGAAAAATATGACTTCCTTGCATTCCTCAGTTGTAACTTATAAGAATTCAGTGTGGAATTTCTCCATGGAGACTTTTTTCTTCCAAAGATAACCTTCACCTTAGTGGGAGCAATAGTATCCATAACATTTAATATTTTAGCATTAAAGCTGTTGACAAGTTCATTGACTGAACCCCCTGACAGGGCAGGTGTTAGAGAGAAGACCTGGTTAAAGATGTCACTAGTGTTTTCAGTTATACATCGTTTTGTGATAACCTCCGTTAAAACATTTATGTGAACCATAATTATACTCTCAAAGAAAACACAACAATGGTCAGACAAGCCCACATAACGCACATTAATCTTGGAAATGCCCAGACCCTTTGAGATCAGTAAGTCTTGATTTGATAAGAGAAACACTGCTATTCTGATCTAACCAAGTCTCAGTTAAAAACATAAAATCAAGGCTGTGCTCAGTGATAAGATCATTGATTAAAAAGGTCTTCCCTACTATAGACCTGACATTTAATAAGGCCATCTTAACAGGTTTAAGAGTATTATTGTGCCCCTTGTGTTTTGGGGCGGGCTGTGTACAGCGAATGTTTACTTTACTTAAAAACCTTTTAGAATGCAGTGCTCTGTGTTTTGACAGAACTACATTCCTTCTTTTACCTATAAGTACAGAAATGATCGAACCTTCTAATGAACAGGGTCCCAGCTTGTCCTGGGAAAAGTTCTGACTGGTGATATCCACGCAGCCTGGACCCTTAACACATCATACATCAGACTGTGGAGATTGTACATGCTTACGTGGTGGGGTAGGAGGGGGCCGGGCTTGTTGCCCTACCTTTGAGTAACAAAATTTAGTGGGCTATGTACACTACGAATGTCAGATTCTTATTTGAAAAATAACAATAATGTTTATTTTTTCTTCCACTTCACAATTTTGTGCAGCTTGTGGTTGTCTATTGCTTAAGATTTTGATAAAATACATTTAAGTGAGTGGTTGGAACTTGATAAGACAGAAAAATATTACAATGTTTGCCTTCAAATCACACAGACAGCAGGTTAATAAAAATAAAGTCACTACAAAATGGATTTGAAAAATAATTGTTTGTTTAAATAACTAAAAATTTGAAGAGCTGGCCAGATAAGATGTGCGGAAAGTTATTTTTTATTGATCCACCTTATATTTTATGGCAGATCCACATTCTTGTTATCAAGTCAAATAAAGATGTCAAACTGCTGATTAAGCTTTTTTTTTTTTACAACAATAGAAAAAGATACATTACTGTTGAAGTGAGAGCATCAGAGTTTCAGTCTTTTACACCTCACTCTGTAAACAACAGAGCCACAGAGTTGTTGAACATCTCATCTGGCAGACCAGGGCTGCTGGGCAGCTGAGCTGTCGAACAAACACCTCGGGTAATCGACTTGCTGGATCTGGTTTCCTGCCGCTGTCACCCTACCCTACTGCATAGGAATCCTACTCCTGAGGAAAGAAAAAAACAGTCTATGAGAAAAATGGAGCCCCAAAACAAAAACATCTCTGCAAACCTCAGCTGCACAGGAAATCCCCTCCTTCTCTGCCTCCCCGAACAAAATGCTTCACAGCATGTTAAAATCTTTAGTATCTATTGCAGCAATATGCTATTATCGGGGGAAAACTGCTTCATCATGTGTTCCAATGATGTGAACATTTTTTGAACTATGCTAAAGTGGAGCATATTCATTAAGCCACAGTCAGTAACAAAGGTTCATTTCTGTGGACTGTGCTAGGATGCCTTCTTAACCTAGAGCAGATGGTGGAAGATAGAAAAACTCTAGCTAACAGTACATCACTGTGGGACAACGTCTCCCACCCCATGCATGAAGCTGTTGCTGACCTGGAGAGCTCCTTCAGTGACAGACTGCTTCATCCGAGGTGCACAAAGGAGCGTTGCCGCAGATCCTTCCTCTCATCAGCTGTAAGACTATATGACCATCACGGCTCCCAACAAACTCAATAAGTGTTTGTTTGCACTTTTTTTTCACTTTTTGTAAATAGTCTGTTGTTTATTCTGCACAAATAAACATGCAGATTTTGTACATATTCTTTAAATGATCCTGCTCAGTTGCTACTTTCTTTTTAAATGGAAGTATGCTACTTTTTCATCCTTTAAGTTTCTATTGAAGTTGAAAATCTGAACAATAAAACAAACATATACACAAATTACTGGTCTGGTACAGGGCAAATAATTTGTTGCCATGATGCTTACAATAGGATGTTATCCCATACTGACAAATTAAGGTTTCATCCAGTCTATGTGAGTTCTGCTTTGCGGTATCGGTCAATCCAATGCTGTTCCAAAAGAGCCCCACTGGTTTTCTTCATCCTTCGTTCCACTCCTGCAATTCCTAAGTCTGTGCAGCATAGACTCATAGGATGTAATCTCAGTCGTATTGTCTGTGAATTCCTTCAAGTCCAGGAGCTGAGTAGCTTTCCAATGTTTCAAAAATGATTCTGGGAGCCATGACCGATCTCACTATAAGAATCGATAACACATTTTTGGGTAGATGCAGCATTTGAGATCTGTCGCCCAGTAGGGACACTGCAGGAATCAGAGGGATTCTTGTGCCTTACCAGGCGCTCACAAAATCGATCACTTTCTTCCAGAGGGAAGTGAAACACTTCCAATCCAACAAACATTGCATCAGGGTACATACTTCAGATCCACATTTCCAACAAAGATTATCTCTTAACAGTTTTATTCTGTGTAGTCTCACAGGAGTGTGATAATGTGTACTGTATGTAAAATTTTATAGTGCGTAAACTTCCTTCTTGCCCTTTAATATACTTCCTGCAGTCTGCCAAAATTCCACCCCGTTGTTCTTGTCCTATAGTTCTTCCCAGATTCTTCTGCCGTATAATCTGATAATTTGGGTTTTGTCACTATTTAATTGTTGGAGTATGCTATTTTTAATAACGTTAAGGTATTTTTCTTATGCTGTAAATTTGCTCTTACTTTACAATATCTTATTCTTAGTTCTGTTGTCATAATTAAATTGTTGTGCAAAATTACATGCTTTGACACACCGTCTCTTTGCTTCTGGTACACCTGAATTTCCCCACTGGGGTACAATAAATTATATTGCTATTCTATTCTATTCTATTTTTAAAAAGTAGTGTCGGTCTTCAGAAGCAACTGTTTGCAGTCATTGAAAATTTTACGAATTATCAGGGTCAGCTAAAGATTAGCTGGTTTTAGCCTGTTCCTAAAATAATTTTGATCTCACCTCATGAGTAAAAACAACAGAATCCACCCTGGTGCTATTTATTAAACGATGATAAAGCCATCAGCGAAAAGCTAAGCACATCCTTACTGGTAATCTAATCATCAACAAATATGACTGCCTCTGTACACATAGTAATTTTGTCCGTCTCCTTGTCTGGAACTTAGACGTGTGGGTGAAGACAATGCCATGAAGGACAGCAGCATTGACCATACAAATCCAACAATATAATTTAAGCTGCTCATTTCTAAAACAATAAGAGCCTTTTTAATTAGGCTTTCTAAAAAGGACAAAAACTTCAATTTTTGGACGATAACACTACATCGGTCATGGCTCCATCTTTTTCTCTGCTGGAAATACTTTTTTGCCCCAGGAGTCTAAGGGCGAAGGACGCAAAAAACTGCCACAAAAAAATCACAGTTGTTAATTTCTTTAAAATTAATCAGGCAAGAATTACATTCTTTCTTTTACATTAGAACTTATTTTTTATGCTACCTCTATCAGATACTTTCTGCAGAATGCATTAAATCAATGCACACTAACACAGACTCCATTTAGAAAAACCAATAAGCCTAAGGTGCACGCTTTTAGACTGGGAACGGAAGCTGGAGTACCTGGAAAGAGAGAATGTGCCAAATCCACACAGAAAGGCCCCAGTTCAGGATTTGAACCCAAGCCCGTTTTGCTGTAAGGCAACTGTTCTAGCAACCTAGCCAGCATGCCATCCTATTTAAAACCTTATGAGTAAAACATGACTGATGTTACTACTGTGTTCTCGGGAGCCAACTTTAATACCTGAGTTTGGTGAAACATAAACACAACTTGCTGGCAATTTTTGACAGTGTTTTCATCTACCTTAACCATGCTTTATTTTTTCCCTACTATGTTTTGTACATAATCCTTGAGTTTTCACATGGAAACAAAACTTTCCTGAGCTGCATCCCTAAAGCAAAATTGAACAGGAAAAAAATGTTGATATGCCTTGGTACCATTATTTTAGAATCTTTTTTATCTTGACATGGACACATCTTTACTGTGTATATTTGAACAAGCTAGTCACAAAATAAACAAAAGGCAAACACAGTGAGGCGATAAGAAAACATGAGCAAAATAATCGACCCTAAAGCAAAATCCAAAATGTACGAAATATTAACATGCAAAATCAAAACAATGAGACAAAACTACACCCATGTGCAGCAGATCATGAGAACAATAAGAAAGATGATTTACAAGAGGAAAACATTTAAGTAGCTGTCCCAGAAGTGGATGTAAAAATGCTCAGAAAAGTGAAAGATTTAAAAAAAATAATATTCAAATGTATCGCACTTGTCATTTGTACTACGATGGTTGGCCCAGTTAACATCAGCATCAGCAAAATCATGCAGATAATAGTTTGTCTAGCCTGACGCAGTTTCCTTAGAAAAATGCTGAAACGTGAAATTCCTCCTGTATTTCTGTGCTCTGCACACCTGTTCCTATTAGATAGCACCGTCTCGTTTTGAATAATCTTCAACTAAATCAGTAGAATGATAAGATCAAAAATGAAACAGCTCCTACAAGACACAATTACGTCAAACCATTGACCTTTATTCCCTGATGTATTCCATAGTTATAGTTTTGCGCTTCAGGTAGTAAATAAACACCACCTATAGGAAAACATGCAAACTGTGGTTAGAATTACACAGTTGCACTACATGACGCAGCACTTGAAGAGCAGGAAGAGGATTCAAGATGATTCAGTCCAGAATGCAACCCAAATGTGGTTTGACGCTCTTGTCATCAATTCAAGAGCTTGGTGAAAAATTTATACAACACTGGATGGAAATAAATCTTGTGACATTGGAGAAGCTTATCGAAACAATGCCACAGCGAATGTGTGCCATAATCAAAGCTGAAGGTAGCTTATGGGAACACAAGAGGAAACACAACTGGTGAGGAACATCAGGGTAGCAACAGAGAATTAGCATTGAGAATTAACAAGATAGATAATACATATGGAGTGACTGACAAAAGGAGACATAAATGCTTGGAAAGTGACTAGGTCTCATTCAATCTGAGCTTAGTGTCATAAAAAGATTGTTGTAGCTGGTGATTTTAATCTACATGTGGATAACCTTTTAGATCCTCTATCAATAGATTTTTTAAATGTTGTGAATTTTATTGATTTTAGTCAACATGTCACGCAGCCAACTCACAACAGAGGACACACCAAAGACTTGGTCATCACATATGGCCTGTCTACCAGTGTGCCCTCTGTTGTTGACTTGGCTGTCTCTGACCACTACTGTGTGTTTTTTTAATATCACCAGTTTTATCCTGCAGGAGACCTCTGTGAGAACTGTCAGGAAGCGCCATCTAACCCCTGAAGTGGCTGCAGGTTTTCTGGATGTTTTTTAAAAGATTTCTCTTCTACCATATGAACCCCCGCGGACTCTGCGCTCCTCTGGCAGCCGTCTCCTTGTCATCCCTAAAGTCAGGACACACCCACTCATGGCGAGGCGTCTTTCCATTATTATGGCCCTCACCTCTGGAACAGGCTGCCGGAGGATCTCAGGGCCGCAGAGAACATTTATGTTTTTAAGAGCAGGCTCAAGACTCACCTTTTTAGCCCAGCTTTTAACTGACTATTATTTATTATAGTCTGTGTAATTGCTCTGCATGTTTTACATAATACATTTAATCAATGTTTCACTATTTAATCTTATCATATTTATCCACTGTTTCTGTTTTAACTTATTTTAATCTTCTTTCCACTGTTCCTCTGTGGGATCCCTCCGCTCGGGAGCGGTGATCAGCTGTGGCTGCCTGGGTGCTCTACAGGTGGAGCTTGGGTGGAGGTGGGGGTCTTGGCCTTTCCTCCTCTCGGCGCCCTGGGTCAGTGCCTTGGCTGCTGCAGTTGATGTGCTGCTGCCGGTGAAGATGGCTCCTTTGATGGTGTTTCCATACCTGGCTGATCTGTACCCAGTGTCATTTTTATTGCTGCTCTTAAGTGTGTGTGTGCATGGGAGTTGGGTTGGGGGAGGGGGGTATAATTGTGATCATGCTTTTAAATCTGTGGGGGAGGGATGGGAATGTGGTATATGTGGGGTCATTTTAATTCTGTAAAGCACTTTGAGTTGCAATCTTTGTAGGAAAAGTGCTTTATAAATAAAGTTTGTTTGATTGATTGATTGATTGATTGATTGATTGATTGATTGATTGATTGATGGGGTCATTAGCTACAGAGACAACATCTCTTCCTCTCCCCTTTAATTACAGCACAAGTTTCTGGTGTGCTGGAGAAGTATGCAGCTGAGTCTAATCTTCCACTATAAAAACCACAAATCCACATCGAAGGACCCCCAATTTCCCCATAACAAGATTATGAGTATTGGTCAGCTCCACTATTTTCGCTTTGAAGCTCAGCATCTCACTTGAGGATCTAAAGCTCTATTGGGCCAGTTGGTTAAAGATAGGAGGCTTTAGTTGCTAATGAGCTTCGCCAGTATCTGACCGTAACGTGTGGTTCATCTACACCAGCCAAACCATAAAAAAAGAATGTGCATATTTCATATTGCATATTCGGTGAGGCAGTCTATATCCAAAAAACAATATAAACACACAAGTACTTGAAATGACTGGAAACTTTACAGGATTTTGTAAGCTTAATGTTTACATTTGCTTCGCCTCTTGTGAGAGGCTTCTTATGTTGAAACATATGGCGAAAAAATCTGTCTTCGAAATTTTAAAACCAAGTCAGGCATTACAAGTACAGGAGAAACTCAAAAATGTATTGTACTAAACTTAATTTATTTCAGTAATTCACCTTAAAAGGTGAAACTAGTTTATGACATAGATGTATTACATGCAAAGTGAAATATTTCAATTTCAATCCAATTTAAATAAATTTAATTCAAATTTCAATTGAGTTGAATTTGATATCTTAATCCTATGTTTTTCTAATTCCGATGATTATGTCTTACAGTTTATGTAAACTCCAGATTCAAAATCTCAGCAAATTATTGTAAAAAGTTCAATATTTTAGGCACAAAGTGTTACACTCTAATCAGCTAATTAATCTGAAACACCTACACCTAAATGATCACTCAGTCTGATTCAGTAGCAATCACAATCATGGGGAAGACTGCTGACCTAACAGATGTGCAGAAAACCATATTTGACACCCTCCATAGGGAGAGAAAGCCTCAAAAGGTAATTGCAAAAGAAGTTGGATGTTCCCAAAGTGCTGAATCAAAGCAAATTAATAGAAAATTATGTGGAAGGAAAAAGGTGCACAAGCATCAGGGATGACTGCAGCCTGGAGAGGATTGTCAGGAAAAGGCCATTCAAAAGTGTTGAGGACTTTCACAAGGAGTGGACTGAGGCTGGAGTTAGTGTATCAAGAGCCACCACACACACACAGATCCTGGACATGGGCTTCAAATGTCGTATTCCTCTTGTCAAGCTGCTCCTGAACAACAAACAACATCAGAAGCATCTTACCTGGGCTAAAGAAAAAAATAATTGCAATCTCATTTGGGACCAAGGTCACAGAGTCTGGAGGAAGAATGGAGAGACACACAATCCAAGATGATTAAAGTCCAGTTTGAAGTTTCCACAGTCTGTGTTGATTTGGGGAGCCATGTCATCTGCTGGTGTTGGTCCACTGAGCTTTATTAAGTCAACGCAGTCATCTACCAGGACATTTTAGAGCACTTCATGCTTCCTTCTGCAGACCAGCTTTATGGAGATGCTGACTTCATTTTACAGCAGGACTTGGTACCTGCCCACACTGCCAAAAGTACCAAAACCTGGTTCAATGACCATGGGATTACTGGGCTTGATGGGCCAGCAAACTGGCCTAACCTGAACCTCATAGAGAATCTATATGGCATTGCCAAGAGAAAGATGAAAGACATGAGACGGAACAATGCAGAAGAGCTGAAGGCAGCTATTGAAGCATCCTGGTCTTCCATAACACCTCAGCAGGCTGATAGCATCCATGCCACGGCGCATTGAGACAGTAACTGGTGCAAAAGGAGCCCAAACCAAGTACAGAGTACATATGCATGATTATACTTTTCACAGGTCCCACATTTTTTTATTTAAAATCCTTGTTTTATTGATTTTATGTAATATTCAAATTTTCTGCTATTTTAAATGTCATGTTTTCATAACCTGTAAGCCATAATAATCAAAATTATAACAAATAAAGGCTTGAAATATCTTGGCTTGGATGTAATGAGTCTATATCATATGTTTCACCTTTTAAGTTGAATTACGAAAATAAATTAGCTTTAGGACGATATTCTAATTCTATGAGTTTCACCTGAACTTGTATTGTCTGATTTGCCTCACAGATCCTCAGATAACATTTTCAACAAAAGTTGCTTCACATTCCTGTGACCTCAAAGCATCTATTCCAATAGGAAATGTACGGAAAACTGCTGTGCATGGGAAACAGTGCTCAGAACTCAGTTCCACAGTGGGGTTTTTTTTTTTTGCTCTACAATAAATGGTTCACACCAATGAACCATGGATGAAGGTGAGCTGCAACATTGGCTGGAGGTTTGCCCATTCCAGAAACACTGACGTGTTTTGGTACCGCATTGCATTTGAGGGAAGAAACAAAGCAGTAAACATCTGAGGCGACAAGTTATGTTCATTTCTCTCTTTATATCATACTTTGCTTTGTTTTTTGCTTTCTGACAAACTATCACCCCATGTTTTATCTAAACAGGTTTGACAACAGTTCTTCGACGGCTATCATCTGTAAGCCCGCTGCTCTTCGTCCTTTAGGAATGCACATATTGTCTTTGCTATTATCAAACCAACATTCCCCTCCACAAACCAGCTGATGGATATGTCTTAGATAGTTGTGTCATGAAGACAGATTATGTTTTAAAGAGCGTGTGGATGCTTAGTTGTGCTAACTTTTTCAAGTAAAAACCCCCCCCCCTCATTTTATTGGGTGTGTGCGGTGAATCTCGTCACAATATGCTTGGATTTCTGAAGTTCAACCGAACCAGAAGATCAGAATCCAAACATAGGGATTTCTGTAACCCATTGAATAGAAATAATATTAGTTCGATGATGAACGCAGCTTGTGTCCTAAACAGTACATGGATGGAGAGATTACATTTTTACCTGGATTAACTCCTTTCCGTTCCGTTTTGGAGAAAAAGCTGTTTTTACAGCGTTAACACAGAAAATCTCACCTGATACCATGATCTGACAAGTTGATGTTCTTGTTCCTGGAGTACTGTCTGAACAGGATATCAGATCAGTTGATGGTTACATTCCTATAAAAGCAACTGGAAGGACGAGTTTGTTTCTATTGTCGGTGAGCGTCACGCAGTACGTCACAAACAACAAATGCTTCAAAATGAGATTTCTGATTAGCTCCGTTGCAACATTATGATATAAATCGTAGAATAATTCAACTACTACTACAGATATCTGTAGCATTATAGCAGATCTTTTTATAAAGAAGCAGGGAAGTTGGAAAAAAGCAACTTTGTATACTGTACTTTGTATGGAGAGGAGTTCATAGTTGACTGCAAAGCCCTCAGTGTGAATGTAAGCACAAATCATCATACCTCCACCACTGTGCTTGACAGCTGGTATGAGGTGCTTGTGCTTATTTGTTTGGTTTTTTTTATAGTGAGACACAGGAGAGGAAGACAGGGAGGAGCACAGTGTCATAGTTGGGCCACCAGATCAACCAGTTCAGCCACCCCGTGCCCAAAATGCTCTCTCTTTTGTTGTTTCGGAAGTTAAGAAACGAAGGGTGGGACTTCAATTTTCTGCTTCCTAAGCTTTTATCAATTTTCCATTTTCATCTGGTGATAAATTGAAAAATGTTGATGTTTGAGTTCATTAAAACGTGACACATTGGCTGTTCTTTTTACAAGATGTGAACTTCAGCAGCACATACTAAGAGGTTTAACAGATATCTGTTTTTAAAGGACAATAGTTTAACTGAAAGGGAATTAAAAAACATAGGCAGAAGAAGTTTAATATTAATACAACAGAAACACATTATTACGAGTCCACTACAATGACTTTTACAGTTGGGACTATTACTGATTTAAAATAAAAACATCTGAAAGGAGAACTAAACCACATGACGGGAGACATAATTTGACACAGAGAGCTTGTTTGATGAACGTTGTTAAAGCTCATTGGTTTTAATCCTTTAATTAAAAATTTTAAGTGGGAACAATAAACCAGTTGCTCCAACTCTTAAGTGAAATGTATAAACTTGAAAAAAAAATTTTATTTATTTTTTTTTTACTTCATTGGCATGTATATTCAAACAGTGTTTTGGTTTCATCAGGTTTTCTTTTTGGTAATTGAACACCTTAGGGATGGCTGTATGTATGTATGTATGTATAGATGGATGCAATAAGACATGTAAACGAATTAAGTTTTAAATAAAGGTAACGAAGTAGTATTTTAGAAAAAAAAACAAAAAAACATTTTGTTGTGGATCAATACACAAAACTTACACATGCATTCACTGACATGGCGGCCTGTAAATGGGTGCATGTTAGCTGTGAGGATTGTATAACAGGAAACAATAGGTCAGCAGGGTCATCATATATATCTATTACTCCACCACATGATACTGTTTATGTTAAAATAGTGTTGCTTTTGGCATCTCTACCAATTGCTAATTTATTTATGCTATTCTGTTTTAGGCCTTTTAAATCAAGTGTTTTCCTTCACATTTTTAAAATGTTTTAGTTTTTTTTCTTTTACAGCACTTTAGCCAGCTCTGTTGTCCTGTGCACCATAGACAAAGCTGATGTTTAAAAAAAAATTATATTGTTTTGTGAAACGTCAATATGTATGTGTTCCATGATTTTTTTAAATTAAACATGTGGAAACGCTACAACTTCTCCAATGTTTTTTTTCTCTATATATTTTGTTAACAGATTACACCTTATTTTAAGGTCATATCCATCCAGATGCTGAAAATGTCCTACCGATGTTTTTTTCAGTTTCAGTGGCACCTTCTGCTGGTCGGCAGAGGTAGCGCCCGCTGCGCTTTTACTCGGAGCATTACGGTGTTCGGCTGCGGTCTTTTACCGTACCTGGGAGGAAGTGGTTACTTTTCGACGGACATGGCAGCTGTTATCAAACACCAGCAGCTCTTCAGCTCAACTTGAGTCCAGCGTCCTTGTTTCTATGGTCTGAAAAAGTGATATATCGCCGACATTGTAGCTTCCTATGGTTAGCTTAGCTTGTGGTACTTTGATCTTTGATATCGACGTTGACCCGGCGGAAGCGACGGACGGAACCAGAACTGTCATATTAAAAGTCAACAATAACCAGGTAGGCTCCGTGGCTTAAATGAGCTGAATGTTCTCCTAGAACCTGTTTGTCAGCACAGTTTGTACTTCAGGCTGATACAGGAACAACAGGGCTGGTTGGGAATGTTCTTTACTTTTGATAACATTAACAAGGCTGTACCGGAGTTCAGCTGTACAGTAGGAGCTGATGCAGCCAGTGTCCTGATATGGTTGGAATAAAGGTTCTCCCCTCGTCCAGAACACAATCAGTCAATCAATAAACAGTTTTTTTCCTGCTCCTCCATGCGTCACGTGTCTGCTGTAGGTGAGAGGGGCGTGGCTCTATGATGTAATTTGTCTTGTGGAGCAGGTAATATAAAATATGCAATATGCTGTAGTTATTGTTCCATGAAAATGAAAATTAATCAACTCTAAAATATGCTTTATTTATCCCAAAGGGAAACTGAATCAGTCCTCGAGAGCAATTTTCTTTCAACCTTTTGATGCATCTCTGCATTACCCACTCAGATTGTCATTGAGTTCAGCAGAGAGCTGATAATAAGACAAGAACTTGTTTCAGGTGTGTTGGACGGATCCTTCTAAGTTGCAGGACAGTGGCTCTGGAGGACTGGACTTGGGCACCCCTATTTTAGACTATTGCTTTGACCTAAATTGCTTTTCAGGGGAAAACAGAAGATATGCATCAATTAATCGACCAAAGAAAGGGATTTTACAACTTTCCCCTTGATATATATATATATATATATATATATATAGATAGATAGATAGATAGATAGATATAGATAGATATAGATATAGATATAGATAGATAGATATATATATAGCTATAGATATATATATATAGCTAGATATATATATATAGATATATAGATATATAGAGATATATAGATAGCTATAGATAGCTATATATATATATATAGATAGATATATATAGATATATATAGATAGATATAGCTATATATATATATAGATATATATAGATATATATAGCTATATATATAGATATAGATATATATAGCTATATATATAGATATAGATATATATAGCTATATATATAGATAGATATAGATATATATAGCTATATATATAGATATAGATATATATAGATATATAGATATAGATATAGATATAGATATATAGATATATATAGATATATAGATATATAGATATAGATATATAGATATATAGATATATAGATATATATAGATATAGATATATAGATATATAGATAGATATAGATATATAGATAGATATAGCTATATATCTATATATCTATAGATATAGCTATATATCTATATATATATATATATAGCTATATATATATATAGCTATATATATATAGATATATAGATAGAGATATATAGCGATAGAGATATATAGAGATATATAGCGATAGAGATATATAGCGATATAGATATATATCTATCTATCTATCTATAGATAGATAGATCTATAGATAGATAGATAGATAGATAGATAGATAGATAGATAGATCTATATGCATGCATGCAGAAATTATCAAGTGGTTCTGAGTTTGGAGGGCTGGTAACCAATATTAACGGAAACTCTGTGCCTTTTTCTTCAGGTATAAAGGACAGACCTGGAACTTCTTGGTTTACAAGATGAAGACGTGCCAACAGCTGGATCGGTTTTCTTCAGAGCTATCGGTTCACAGCAGAGTTTTCTGATTTCACGGCTCTTACTCCTCTAAAACGAACCGTTTTAAATGTTGATCTGAACAGTTCTGCTCAGACCTGATTCCTTATCGGGGGTTAATTTGGCTGCCAGGAGGTTCAACTCTTTTGTTTTCATCAATGCGTCAATGGAAAGTTTTCTTCAGTCAGCACCTGCGATGGTCCAGCTCTGTGACTCAAGCCCTCGCTCTCTGCATCGTCACCTTCTGCGTCATCCTTCCTCTGTGCTGCCACCGGCTGCTCTACTCCTACTACTTCTTCAGGTTCATGCACCTGGACTCCATGAGCGATGAGGTCCTGCAGAAGAGCCTCGAGCGAGGCCAGGACGCCCTACGCTTCTGGCAGGGTAGCTCCCCGCCGGAGTCGACCCGATTCAGCAACGTCGCCCAAAATCCAGAGCTGCTGGTGGCCGTGGTGACGGCCAGGCGCAACGAGGGGCGGGATTCCCACTACCTGCTCCAGGTGATGCGGCAGCTGAGCAGCATTGCGGGCAGCTGTGGGGGCCAGCGATGTGCCGAGGTGCTGCTCTGCGACGTGGAGAGTGGCCCCGAGGAGAACCAGGACGCCAAGCTGCTGGAGGCCCACTTCAAGGTGATCCGGCGTTCAACCAAAGAGCAGCAGGCCAACAGGGGACCAATCAACACCTTCGAGAGGGAGAAGAGGGATTATGTGTTCTGTCTGCGCCGGGGATGGGAGCTGGTTAAGCCCAAAAACATGATCATCCTGGAGGACGATGCCCTTCCTAGACAGGACTTTTTCAGAGTGGTAAAGGATGTGCTGTCCCGTCAGTTTGCCCTCCGTACGCTTTACATCAAACTGTATCACCCTGAAAGGCTGCAGCGCTACTGGAACCCTGAGCCGTACCGCATCCTGGAGTGGGTGGGGCTCGGTTTGGTGGGAGCTACAGCTCTCCTCCTCTCGATCCCTTACTGGAACCCCTGCTCCTTCTCCTTCACTCTGTCAGCCAGCCATCTCATCTTCTTCACCTTCTACTTTATGGCTGCGGCCGAGCTGATAGGTAGACACTACCTCCTGGAGGTCCGGAGAATTTCCCCACAGCTCTATGCCGTCTCCCCGGCCACAGAGTGCTGCACCCCGGCCATGCTTTTCCCCGGCAATGCCTCGCTGAGGGTGGCAGATTTTCTGGACGGCACGTTCTGCTATAACGGGAACGCCAAAGACATGGTTCTTTACCGGATGGCCAGGACCGTTCCTGGAGAAAGATCCCACAGTGTGGAACCCAACCTCGTCACTCACATTGGGGCCTATTCCTCAGTCCGGCCCAACCCATCCAGACCAAAACTCCTCTAGAATCAGGAGGTGAGGTAACCCGGCCTTACCTCACTTGGGTTCACCTTTTTCCACCATATCTGGAAAATGCAAGGGCAGAACTCATTGATGTGGGTTTGGGAATACATTTGTGACTGTTTACAAACACACGTTGCTGTTTTTCAGCTTCTATTTTCTCTCATTTATGCAACAGTGGATTAGGACAATTGTAGATAATAAATATTTGGAGGAGTCAATTTCTTCCAAAAAAACTCCAATTTTTTTATTTCATTTCACATATTTTCAAAAAAATACTCAGAAATTCTATTTTGTCGAAGAGTTGTACGCTTGGGACAGACAACTTATAATAAAGGCATACGTTTTCAACATTTAATTTAGCCATTTTTGACATTGTAAAGTCAGAAATCCTCCTGAATTTATCAGAAAAAAATGGTTTGTGGAGAATCAGAAATTTCAGACAGAAAATGCCAGAAATCCTATAAGATTTAAGTGTTAAAATTACGAGATGCACTTACAATTACACACGTTTTCAAAAGTGTAAGTGGTTCTCTTTCCCCGGATCAGAACCTGGGTGGAGATGAGACCACGGATGTCTCGAACGGGAGAGACTGTGAATAAGAAGCTGAAACATGGCTGCATCAAGGAAGTGTGCAACTTTAGTTATTGGAGCATAAAAAAGACCTAGATGATGCAGCCATGTTGCAGCTTCTTCCTCACAATCTCTGGTCTGAACTCATGACAGTATCCCGGAAAAGAGCCACACGAACCACTTAGACTTTTGAAATTATCCAAATGCGCATCTCGTATATTTAACACATATATGGCATTTTTTTGTCAGAAATAACTGACTTTACAATGTCAGAAAATATCTTATTTTAAATTGTATGGGTTTTTTGCCTTTAATCATGGGAATATCTTAATTATCTCTCACAAAATTTACGACTTTGAGTTTTTTTCTAGAAAATATGTGAATTTAATCTAAAAACCTTTGAACTTTTTGACATAAATTTACTCCACATTTTCTTTGCTTTATCTGCAGTGACCCTAATACTCCGTCGTACATTTACACCAGAGTTGCACTTCTATTTTGAGCTGCCTGGACCAGGTTTGGAACATTTGAAACCAACTTAAGTTTATTTCACTGCCTGTCACATAGGATACACTACAGCTGAAGGGGGTAGCTTTAATTGTGCACCAGCCCTCTATTTAGCTTTTCAAGTGGATTCTGTCTATTTTCCCCAGACCTAACTTTTTAGATTCGTACCTGTACGTCTGCCACAGGACGCTTGGTACAGACATTGGGTCAGTTTGTGGCCGCCTTGGGGACATTTTGTTCCCACTTTGATTTTCTAAAATCCTATCCTAGTCTAGGAGAAATGAACTGGCCCCTGGGAAGAGAATCACACTAAGTGGACAAAGGGTTTGGCGAAATCAGAATTAGTTAATTCATGAGAATATCAACATACCTAATAACCTGTTTACTAGATGGTTAGGTGCATAGATACGGAAATGTATGTTTATGAATTGGAAATAGAAAGAGAGAAAATGGCAATCTGTGGGTATAAAAGAAAGGTATAAATAGGCAATCTACATCCTGATGCTGGAAATCTTTGGGAATCGGTTTACTTAACTCATTGATGTTGAGTTGATGGGTTTTTACACTTCTTTGAAATATCGTGATTCTGTTTAAAGTGATTGAAAATATAAGAATAAGTTCTAGAAGAGGGTATTATCTTTTGTTCTTCTTGGTGTTTGTCCGCAGACTCTTATAAAATCATTTGGTCGTATTAAAACTGATCTGCTGTCAGAATGCTGTCAAACCAAGCATATCAGGGGGTTGGGTGTATATTGCATAATAATAATACATTCTTGTGATTTAAAAACCTAAAAGGATAATAGACCAAATTATTTTTGCAGGATTACATCTTATGTTGCTGCAGGAAAGTGATCAAAATCTTTAATTTGATGTTCCTTATAAACTTTTAAACGATTCTTTGATTCTTTAACTTATGTTGGTGAATCTATGAAGGTTGCTGATATTGCTGGTAAAATGACTAAAAAAAATAGGATAATTCTTTTCATATGTTTCTTGGATCAGATAAGGAAAATTGACCTCATTGCTTTCGTGGTGTAGAGGTGAACCGATCAGATGTTTTGCTGCCCTCCCATCGCAGACTTGAATTTCTTCTGTCTTACTGCCCAAAGCGGTCCTGGTTTACCTAAATGATGCACTAAAATGCCAAACTTCATTTACAACCTAGCTACTAACTCACTGACCCCTCAGCATCACTGAATGTGCCTTAGATTTGTCACCTATGGACTTATTATTGGGATATTCCCTGGTCGTTTCTGTACCTTTTTTATATTATTATTCATTTGTTACTTGTAGGACAAATGGGCAGATAAGAGCTTTCTCAGTTCATTTTCAGAGTCTGGATGTAGGTCCAGACCACCAGGCTTCAGGATGCAGTTGAATTTTCAAACCCAGTTTACATATCTGGTTTAGATTGGATGGCAGACAGGCACCACCTCTTAGACTCCTTGGCTAAAACATATATTAGTAAATCAGCTTAAATAAGCTGTGCTTGAGAGCTTTGCTTTCAATTAATACACACCTAATTCAAAATAATAACAGCTTGTAATGGTGAAGAGGGAAAGGGATTTCTGAATTGTGAAGAGAAAGTGTGTGTCACAGGCAAAATCGCACCGAGTTATTCATTTGTAACGATGAGGATCTTTGTTGGTTTGTTGCTAAAAACGTATCAGTCCAACATGTATATTTTCTGATTTTATATTATTAAACTTTTTATGAGCTTGTTGCAGGAAATGTTGTGTTATTACTCAGAAATTTCTGGCTTATTATGGTTTTTTTAATGGAAAAAAGTATACACATTAATTAGTATAAAACACTTTTACAATCTAAAAACTAATATTTAATTTCACTATAAAAAGGTTGAAAAAACTTATTTGTCCAAACAAAGACACAAAAACAAATCAACAATGACTGTTTTTTAAAATTGTTTTGTTAAATTCTCTGGGGAAAAAACTATGAGTACATACTTTTTGATTTGGTTACAGTTTCTCTGTGGATTTAATTGATTTAATTAGAATAACATATAGTAATGTGTCATAAAATATAATGCACTTTAACTTAAAATTATTCATACCCCTGGCTGATCTAGATGAAAAAAATACTCAGCCAGAAGGTTTGATAAATTAAAAAAAGTATAAATTTTGAAGAAAAAAAAAATCCTAAAAAAATTATTTGTGTCTTGATCCATAGATGTTTGAACTTAAAGTTTTAGATGCGTTTACATTTTGATCATTTCTTTATTGTTTAACCACTTAGATCTCGCCTTCGTTCATCTCACTGTGTGTTTACTTCTTGGTTGATTATTATTTGGGCATTTAGAATAGACTTCCCTAGATTAGTTCCGTTTTGTTTAGTGTTTGTTAGTTTTAGTCTCTTTCCCCCCCTTTAGTTGTATGTTGTCCCTTCCTCCATTCCCTCTGTTCTGTCTGTCTCCTTCCCTCGGTCACAATGAACAGTGCGAACGGCTGCGAACACCTTACGACTGATTTTTGAACGATTTCCTGCGTAGACTTTTAAGAATCCAGCCTCCGTAGCTTGTTGGTAAGTTTGTGAGCCAGGTCCATGGTCTTATTCAAGATTTTCTATGAATGCGCTACGAAAACCTTCTTTGAAGGGTCTCCATACAAATGCTCTAGGAAGAACCGACGAACAATGAACAATGTTTGTGGATTATTTAGGGCCAGGAGAACATTCCCATATCCTTGCGTTGGCTGTAAGTAAGTGCACACATTAAGTTGTTCGAAGATGCGGACCCACCAGCGTCCCCGTCTTCTGTCCCTCTCAAGGTCCTCGTCCTGCTGCCAAACAAAAGCAGTGGCCACACCTGCTAGATATTTCTTCTTTGTCCTCCGACTGCACCTGCTGAAGGTGCAGCTGTAGTGTTCTTGGCATTATTGCCATCTTGAAAATTAAAAATGCTTTCCACAAATTTTCCATCACATAAGATGATTAAGTCACAAAATTTTGGAGGCATTGGAGTGGCCGCCACTGAGCTAAATATCCCGCCAAAGTGTTCCAAAAGCTTTAGGATCTTCCTACCAACGACTTGAGATTGCAATGAGTTGCACAAAGGAGTCCCCAACAGCCACCGGACAACAATTTTAGTAAAATGGCCTTCAGTATACCGTAGGATGATCCCAATACTCCCTTACGAAACACATGAGAACTCGAAGGCCAACTTACAACAGAAAATCCACCTCATTTTTATCAAAAATGTCTCAAGTTGCTCTTGGGGGTTGAACAGCTACTGTACCAGCTTCATCAAAAGGCTGTAGGAAACTGTGCCCCCTTCCACGAATGTATGCGTTCAATAAGGATCCTGAGCTCTTACCTCCACTTTGGTCTACCTCAAGCTTCACATAACATGACTATTGGTACTACAGCAACCAAATTCTTATAATTTCTGGCCATCTTTTTGCATGTCTCCACTGATATTTTGACAATGAGCTCTAAGCCTTTGAGGTTGGAAGGCCTCTTCACCATCACCCTAATCTTTAACTCCCTCCACAGATCTGATTCTAGTCAGAACCCCTTGCTGGGCTGCTTCAAAACTTCACTTCCAATCAGAAGAAAACTTTGCTAAATTAAAACCTAAACCTGTCAGGGGTATAAATACTTTTGAGCTTAATTGTCTGCTCTGCACATTGCATTGCTTGTTTGACAAAGATACTTTTGTGTTGTGTGAAGAAGGTAAAGAAAAATGGATTTTCAAATTCTTTAGCTGTTTGTTTTTGAAAAAAACCCCCAACCTAAACGCAATTTTTAAAGATATATGCATACCTGAATGTTTCAGTAGAAAGGGAATGTTTTTAATGAGGAGATAAAATATCTTATGTAGGTATTGAAACAATAATAATAAAGGCTGACTTGTGTGTGAACTACAACTTAATGCTGATTTTTGTGAATTTTTTATTTTGAAACGGAGACCCAATAAAGCACCGACTGTGATGTGACTTTGTTGTTGGGGAGTTTTTATTCCAGCAGCAACATCAGCTCTAAGGAAGTGATTGATGATTTATTCGTTTTTAGTCTTACTGGTTTACAAAATAAAATAAATTTAGATAGTTATGTAAAGAGAGCATGTCTATTGTTACCATGTTGTGACCTCTTCAGCTGGAGTTCTCATTTAGCGACAGCAACATGGTTGCAGATCAGGAAATTAGAATATCAGAAACATAAATCCGTAATTCAGTTACAAAAGTTAATCTTATTCAGTCAATGTGAACACAGTTATGAAATTCAAGTGTTAAGTTTGGTGATTATGGCTTACGGCAAATGAAAACCCTTAATTATCTGAAATTTGTTAACATTATATCAGACCAATGAGAAGTGCTTAATTTAGAAGTGTAGGCTCACTACTACTGCTACTTGATTTGGGCTCCTCTTGCACGAATTACTGCATCAATGCGGCGTGGCATGGAGGAGATCAGATTATTGAAGCCCAGGCTGCCCTCATAGCAGCCTTCAGGTTATCTGCATTTGGTGTCTCTCATCTTCCTCTTGACAATCCCGCATAGATTCTCTTTGCTGGCCAGTCAAGCACGGTAACACCACAGTCACTGAGGTAGCTTCTGGTACCTTTAGCAGTGCAGGAGTGTGCCCGTTCCTGCTGGAAAATTAAATCATCTCCATAAAGCTTGTCAGCTGAAGGAAGCATGAAGTGGTCTTAAATTTTCTGGTAGTGGAATTCAGCAAACCTGGTGGATCAGAACCAGCAGATTGACGTGGCATCCCATATCATCGCTGACTGTGGAAACTTCCCTTCAGGGAGAAGAGAGGCATAACGATAAATACGGTCCAAGAAATGACGAGCCAACAGAGACAAAATATCAGAAAAAAACATTTAACTATTGATTAAATGTTAACTTAAAAACGAGTTTACTCAAGACTAATGGAAAAAATGCCTCTAAATGACTTAACATTTAGTTTCCTCCTTATATTACACAGCTTTCCTTTTTTATTCAGGAGTCTCTCTGACTGGAAGTTTTTTACATTTTCAGATCTCAACATGGTTCACAAAAGGAAGATCACTGAGGCCTCTTACCTGTTTTGACTGATGTCTGGGCACCAAGAAATGTGTTAGTCCTTTTAAAGCGGATTTTAAGATGGTATAGATCCATTTTGTTCTTGGTCCTCAAGGACCAACTAGTCTGGATTTATACTAAATAAACATCCCAAGAAAGTACTTTGCTTGTTACCAGAACCACTCCAAAAATCCAGAACTATCTTTTTATTACTCATGCATTAAGCTAAGGGAGTCAAACTCTAGTCCTCAAGGGCCGGTGTCCTGCCAGGTCTGGATGAGTCTCTGCTCCAACACACCTGATACAAATGGTCCAAATACCTTGTCAGCATGGCAAAGTTCTACAGAGGCCTGCTAATGAGCAATCATTTTATTCAGGTGTGTTAAACCAAGGAAAGAAATAAAACATGCACAATATCAGCCCTTGAGGACAGACTTTAAAGACCTTTGCGCTTAGCTTATAAGTATGGAACATTTTTCATCTATAGTCTTCCTCTTATCCGAGATAAGGTTGTGGAGGCGAGGCGAGGCGAGGCGAGGCAAGGCGAGGCAAGGCAAGGCAAGGCAAGGCAATGCAATGCAATTTTATTTGTATAACACACTTTCAACAGCAGGGTAATTCAAGGTGCTTTACATGATTTGGTGATTTAAACAAAACACATGGAATATAACATTGGAAATTAAAAGTTCCTCTTTGGGTCCAAAAATAATTACTTCAGTTTTGTTTCTATTCAGCTGGAGAACGTTATGGCACATCCATCCATTTATTTGGTCAATGCATTGATTTAGGGTTTGAATGGGTTCAGAGTCACCTGGTGACATTGTAATGTAGAGCTGAGTGTCATCCGGTTCAAGGAGGGAACCCCAGACATACCTCTCCCCAGCGATATCCTCCAGCTCGTTCTTGGGATCCCATGGCATTCCTAGGCCAGACGGGTTATATGATTCCCCCCCCCCCCCCCCTCAGACTTTGCCTGAGACTTCCTTTATATATGAATATGCTTTGATTTAAGCCATTCCATTGTTTCATGGTCTGTATGTTTAAGGTCGTCGTCCCACTGGAAGATTTACCTCAATCACCAGGGTTTTCCAGCCTCCAACATGTTATCTTCCAGGACAGGTCTTTATTTCTCTCCATCCCATCAGCCCTGCCGACCTTGTCCAACACAATGCTGCACCCACCATGTTTTATAAAATTAATGCTGAGTTAAGGGTGATGTGCAATGTTAGTTTTCCATTGTGTTCATGTGGGCCAAAAGGTTCAGTTTTGGTCTCAGAGCACAGAACACTTGTTTTTAAATGTGTTTGCTGTGTTGCCTTGGAGTATGGCAGTAGTTCCCAAACTCTTTCTGCTGGGCCCCCCCCTTGGTTTATAAGAAAAGGTTCCCCCCCCCCCCCCCCCCCCCCCTCAGTGTAATGATTGCTTTTTTAAATTAAATTACTATTTTATTTTGCATAAGTTTTGTTTTGTAGTATTATCTACGGTGACAAGGAAGTGCAGAACAAAATTACATTAACCTGAAACACTTTTACATTTTTACCGAAACACATTTACAAATTTACCAAAACACTTTTACAAGTAAAAAAAAAAACACTTTTACAAGTTTCCCAAAACACTTTTACAAGTAAAAAAACCAACACTAACCCCGTTACAAGTTTAACAAGACACCGTTACAAGTTTAACAAAACACCGTTACAAGTTTAACAAAACACCGTTACAAGTTTAACAAAACACCGTTACAAGTTTAACAAAACACCGTTACAAGTTTAACAAAACACCATTACAAGTTTAACAAAACACCGTTACAAGTTTAACAAAACACCGTTACAAGTTTAACAAAACACCGTTACAAGTTTAACAAAACACCGTTACAAGTTTAACAAAACACCATTACAAGTTTAACAAAACAAGGATGAGGTTAGGGTCGGGACAAGACCAAAGTGGTAACAGTAATGGAATCGATCCTGCCAGCAGCTCAATCTGCAGAGATGTTTTGCGGAATCTATTTTCAAGTTTTAGGGACATTTTGTGGTGATTGTGGACATACATAGTTTGGACTTTCTCGCTGATGCAGAGGGAGACAAGGTCGGTTTTATGGACTTTGTTAAACTTGTAAAAGTGTTTTTTTTTTTGTTTATTGTAAAAGTGTTTTGGTAAACTTGTAACAAAACACATTTACAAGTAAAAAAAAACACTTTTACAAGTTTAACAAAACACCTTTACAAGTAAAAAAAACAACACATTTACAAATTTACCGAAACACATTTACAAGTTTTGGTAAATTTGTAAATGTGTTTCAGTAAAAATGTAAAAGTGTTTCAGGTTAATGTAATTTTGTTTTGCACTTCCCGGCCACCGTAATTATCTAACATTGCTTTCAATACATTTTATTGCCCTTCTGTGCACAAGTGGTTTAAAACATAAAGAACTCTGAGAGGAAAAAAAACTATTGTGAAGGTTGTTTTGGAAAACGGAGGTCTTCAATCATCACAACCTTTCAGTAACTGGTGTGAGCTTGATGTGATGTCACTTTATCTGCCAGGTGGAGGTGTGTGTTTGTGCCCTGCATCACTGAATTTGGCTCACTGAACATTTTTGTTCAGAAGAATGCAACTATATGAAAGTTTAAGTAAACTTGTTACAATAACATTTGTGGCCAAGATCACTGCCCTCTTCCTTCAAAAAGATGCAAATCTCATCTCCAGTTTAAAGACCCTGGACAGCTTCTTCCCACATGACAGTTATCTGGACTCGCTGTGAAACAGTACGGCTGTCTGTCAGCATACCCTCCTAGTTTCCCAGCCATAAGGTGCGTTTCCACTCTCTGAACTTTAGGGTAATTTGACCGGTCCTTCCCGACATGTGTGTCTCCACTTCATCGGGCTGGGCCGACAGGCCCGTTTTCGGGGTCATTTCAGGAACCAATGGAGTACCAGCCTGGCGGTGTGCACTAGGAAATGGTAGAGTAGCTCGGCGGGAGGTCTTGTTAAGTTGCACGGATTGGTTGTAATTCAGAGGGAAGTGAGCAGACATCGCCAAACAACCGGCTTTGTTAAAAAAATAAGAAGAGTTACTGGCGAAGCAGTTTTATAACAACAAACAAACATAATGGAGCACCATCCCTGCTTCTTCCATTGTCGATCTCTGTTATTTCTGCTGCTCTTGGGTGCCTCTTTGTGCTGATCAGTGATGCTGCTCACTGCAGAGGATGTCTTTAGCTGATTCCTTAAAGGGCCGATTGTGTATGGAGACACGGCGGATGAGAGGAGCTGCTGACAGATTACTCTATCAGAAAAAGATCTGGTTAAATTACCCTGAAGGTCCGATAGTGGAAATGCGCCTATAGTTGTTGCCCCATCATACAACTCTTTACAAAGTCGCTATATGTCCATTGACATCTCATAGATGCACATATTAGACAGAGAAATAACTAATAGTTTGATGGTCTCTGTTATGAAGCATAGATCGAACCTTGTCCATAGTGCAGGGAAGTATTTAATCCTCCGCAGTTGTGTGCCGTTTTTCACACAGAGCATTAGCAGGTGCTTGGTGTAAGAAACCCAAAGGCAAGATGTGCTTTGTCATATTTTCTACTCTTTGGCTTGGAAGGAATTTGGTTTAGAAGCTTATTTGGCGATGTTTTATCTTCTGCTTTGTCCTTATGTGGGGCCTCCACAAAAACCTGCCAGTTATATTAGCTTTTAAATATTATCCATTTCCCCCCCCCCCCCCTGCAATGACTTTGCGCCCCCGCTTTGGGAACCACTGGAGTATGGCAAACTTTTCCAAAGGATATTTTATGGCTTTATTCTATACCAATGGTAAATTTGATGTTGTGTCATAGTCTTTTCATTTTCAGATGATGGATTAAGCAACGCTCTATGAGACGTTCAAAGCTTAGAATATTATTCATGATAATATTTGTTCTCAAACTTCGGAGGGGTAAGTACAAGTACACAGAAAACGAAAAGGTAAAAATCTTGTCTCATTTCCCATTCACTCAGAGGGATGCATAAATGTTGTCGTTGTCTATCAAATAAGATACAATGGAGTGAAAACATATCCCAGTGCAGGATCACTGTAGGTAATTCTTTTTTTTAGGCAGTGTTTAGTTCCAATCGCGAATGAAAAACTTGTTAAAGGTTTTTATTTAACGAATTAAAAGTATTCAAAATATTTGTTGTTACATAAAAATTGTACTTTCCTCTTTAGTTATGGGGGAAGCATACTATAATTGAGGCACAATATTTTGACAAAAACATTTTCAGAAGATAATTCTGGAAATGTTGAACTAGCTCTAATTTGATAAAGACGAGTTTAACCTTAGTCTTAGTGAGTGTTTCCTATAAGTTTCAGGATTTTTGTCTCCGTTTCCGTTATCCTGCTGCTGTGAATCACATGACGGCTGGTGCTGCCTTTAGGATCGCAAATAAATATGCGTAAAACAGATGTTGCCATGAAAAACTACTGCATGCTATTGTGAATGAAACAATGTGTATTAAATATAGATATATAGATGTTTTAGTGTAGTATATCTAATATAAATACTTTAATGTACCCTATTTTGCATCACTAGTTTAACCGAAGTTTTAAGACAGGTGGTTTCCACATAACTTTTGGTCCGCTTGTACAAAAGATTTCCGCTGGTCTTTGAATGCAGCACCAGCAGTGGTTTATTAGGGCTGAACTGGCAGCTCGGAGCAGATCTGATGAAAACTGAAACAGGGATGGATGTTCTGATCCTTTTCATGTGTGCCGGGAAGGAAAACATTTGATGTTTGTCCACGGACATGGAGGCCCTTTAATCACGCTGTCAGCCAAAAGAAGGATTCCAAACACGTCTTATTTCATTTTTTTTTCAGCTGAGACAAAAAGACAAAACCTTCGACATATAACGCTTACGAATTTTCTAAAAGTTTTCCGAATCAGAGGAAAAGTTCAGGAGCAGCTGTGTGGGAGGTTTTCTGAGATGTCGGAACCGGCGGTGAAAAGCGAAAACATTCCTGACGCGTCTGCAGGAAAAGGAGTTCCGAACGGAGGGAACGCTGCAAAAACCCAAGAGGTGAGAGCACGCAAACTAAAACCCACACACAGCTGGTCCTCCTTTGCTTGCATCATGTGTTTCTGCAGCTTTTTTATTATTATTATTATGTCGGAGCACAGCAGTAAACTCCTGGACTCTTGTCCTTTCAGTTCCATAAAGCAGAGAAACGGCCGGTGAAGAGTCTGGATCAGAAACGTCCAGCTTCTCTAGTCATTTTTATAAAAATATTACTAAATAACTCTTTTAGCTTTTTCAGGTTGAAACTTCTTTGGGGGGAAAAAAAACCCAAAGGTTTTTATATGGGAATTTTCATTTCACAAATCCAGTCTGATCATTTTTCATGATTCTATCTCATATCATGCAATTGTAGGTCACAGAAAGTATAAAGTGATAATTGTTTTTCTTCATGGCATTCTTGAACATTACATCTTCAGTCGTCAGTATCCTAAAGACCCACCCAACTTCATCACACCGCATTCCTTTCAGTGAGCCGGTGAGGTCTGTCAATAGTTAACTGAAGGAGTTTCCTGTTTCTGTGATGTGTTTGGGACCAGAGAGCAGCTCCATCGGCTTGACTGCTTGCAGCTGTGGCCAGGATGAAGAGGGGAAAGGTGGATGGTCCACAAGTATTCACACATGTTCAACTTTTTTATTTTATTTTACATTCTTTCTCATTACAGCTGCAAAGTCTGATTTATGTGATAGATCAACACAAAGTAGAGCACTATTGTGAAGTGGTTGGAAATTGGCGTAAGACAAAGCTGAGCTGTTTGGATTCAGTAACCCTGAGATAAATCCTTGTATCCTTGCATCCTTTGGTGCATTAACAGCTGCATGTCTTTAGAGGTATGTTTCCGGCTGCTTTGGACATCTAGAGATTGAGAAATGTTTGTCCAGTCTTCGCTGGACGGTAGATTGATTGTCGGATTGGTTGAAACATCATTTTTCAAATCTTAACACGGATTGTAAATTGGATTAAAGTTTGTTACCTTTACAATCCAGAGAGCCGCTTTTTTTCCCCATGAGTCCTGCTGAATAAAACCCGTTTAGAGCCGCAAATGTTACATGATCTTTGAAAAAAGGACAACTTATACATTTTTGATGAAAAATCTACTGTAAGAAATTTGTCATTTTTTTTTTAGACAATTGGTATTTTATGTCCATTTTTAGATTTTAAAATAAAGAAAAAACTTTAACTAAAACAGGATGGATACTTTTGTCTTCAATGGGATTTTGATATGAAAAAAATTCCAACCTACTGACAAGAAGAATAGATCTAAAACATACTACTGGTACTTGTAGGGTCATTCAGTTGTGTAAACTTAACGCATTTATTCCACGAAAAAGGGGAAAACTGCTAAACCTTGAAATTATACTTACAGTATTTTGAAAATAATTTGTTGGTTCTTTATCATTATAGCAAAATTTGCTAAGAGGCATTGTGGAAGACCCAAAGAGCCACTTGCAGCTCTGGAGCTGCAGGTTCCAGATCCCTGGTCTGAAACATTCCACTTTAGGTCTGGCTAGATGTTTGGGGTTGTTATTCTGCTGGAAGGTGAATCTTGGACCCAGTCATTTGCAGTCATCTAAATATTTTTTCCCCCACTATATCTAGATCCACTCATCTTTCCATCAATTCTGAAAACACTGATTTGTTCCAGGTGAAGAAAATATTCCCACACACCATGTTTCATTTTTGGGGATGGTGTGTTAAGATTGACATGCAGTGTTTGACTTGGAGACCCAAAATGTCAGGTTCCATAAAATTGCTTAAAAAAGGAAGTGGGAATCGGGTCCAAAACACATGTGGTGGGCCTCACTGAGGAGAAAACTTTATCAAGAGTCCCAGCTTCTACCAGGACAAAACTGTCCAGCATTTCCTCTGGTAGAGACACACTCAGATTTGTCTAAAAACATGTTACTCTGAGAAGATAAAATCTTACATCTTATATTTTGGAGAGGTATGAATTTCTTACTGCATTGTTGTATAATTTGAGAAGATCTGTGTATATTTGATGGTTTATTGTGGTTTTACTTTTCCTCCATTTTCTCTCTGCCGCCCTACAATTTCTCTTCATTTTTCTGAGGTTTTCATTTCTCCACGGCGTTGCAGCTTTAGATTTTAAACTTTTAACTTGTAGTGGAGCAAGCCGGTCAAGAGTGGACTGAAGCCTTCTGTTAAAATCCTTGACAATAAAATCACAGGGGGAAGGTAAAACAATAGGAAGATTCATTTTAAAAATTTCCAGAAAACCTGCAGCCACTTCAGAGGTTAGATGGCGCTTCCTGACAGTTCTCACAGAGGTCTCCTGTTGAATAAAACTGGTGATGTTAAAAAACACACAGTAGTGGTCAGAGACAGCCAAGTCAACAACAGAGGACACACTGGTGGACAGGCCATGCGTGATGACCAAGTCCAGGGTGTGTCCTTTGTTGTGAGTCGGCTGCATGACATGTTGGCTAAAATCCATATAAGGCAGGATGTTTAAAAAGTCTGTTGATTAAGGATCTAAAAGGTTATCTATATGTAGATTAAAATCACCAGCTAAAATGATCCTTTCAAAGGAGTTGTGAAAAATTGATAAAAACTCTGAAAATTCTTGAATAAAAAGTGCACTCTTTTTAGGAGGCCTATAAATTGTGACACAAAATCTGAGGAGTGCTAAAAACATTTGCATTATATTCAAAAGTAAAGTAGTTATCAAATAAAACAGGTTTGGCGGAAAGTGTTGATGAACTTATCAAAGCAGTTCCGCCTCCCCTTTTGCAACTCCTCGTAG
This sequence comes from Valencia hispanica, assembly GCA_963556495.2. Lineage (NCBI taxonomy): Eukaryota > Metazoa > Chordata > Actinopteri > Cyprinodontiformes > Valenciidae > Valencia > Valencia hispanica. The sequence continues at coordinate 47,828,089 of OY747703.1, read as the reverse complement.
AATAAGTGTAGTTAAAATTAGGTGGGGAGGCCTCTGTAAGAACAACAGGGGCATCTGCACTCAGCCAAATTTCCGTTTAAAAATAAACAATGAAGATTATGGTCTAAAATCAGATCATTTATTATAAAAGTTTTGTTCATGAGACCCTTAACATGACAGAGCACTACAGAGATGATGTTTACTTTAACAGTGCTGATGAAGAGAGAGAGAGAAGTACAGAAAAATTAGTACTGTGTCTTTTGTGGAGAGGAACTGAGGGACTGTATGAGGAAGTGAGGGTGGAAGAGAAGTGTGTGAGGACGCTGCAGGATGTACAAGGACAGGAAGATGGTGTTGAGGTGTGCAGCAGGACAGACCGCTTGGGTAAAGGTCGCAGTGGGATTTCACCTGGGATCAGCTTGGAGCTTCTTCATGTTTTCGGTAGTAAGGAACATGTTGACAGATGAGGTCAAGAGGAAGTCCCTATATGCAGAGGGAGACTGGTGGAAAAGTGAAGCTGCGTGGAGAAGAGGCATTAATAGTGGTTGAGTTTTAGGTTTCCTGGGTCAACCATTGAAAATCAAGTGGCAGGAAAGAAAAGAGTGCAGGCAGGGTATAATGCCAACAAGCATTTATGGTGAGATGTACATTTTGGAGCTAAAGATAAAGGTTGGAGACAAAGTTCTGAAAGACTGAGATTGTTGGGTCATTTTCAGAGGAGGGCTATACAGATATGTATATGCTGGATGTTGAATATGGAGCTGCCATAGAGGAGTAAACTAATACAGACACAGAGAAGGTGCTAGGGTTTAGTGAGGGAGATTCAGAGGGTTGGCGTTAGGGATGTAAGAAAAAAAAATTGATACTCCGATATATCGCAATATTTCATTTCCTGATATTGTATCGATATTTTTTTTTAAATCGCTTTTTTTTATTTTTTATTTGAATGGAAGCATTAATGATGACAATAATTTTAGTAGTAAAATTAAAAGCATGACTGGTAGTTTGTGTCACCTTCTTCGTTCCAGTGGATCATCTAAATCTAGTAATAAAACTGGATGTATTGAAGTATGAAACAGGTTGGGGCATTTATAATGCTGTGACAGTTTTCCTACTGTTAAATTGAGTTTTAAAAATCACAATATATCGTCTTACTCATAGTATCGCGATACAAATCGTATCGCCAGATTTTTGCCAATACACATCCCTAGTTGGCGTGGTAGATGTTTGCCAGTACTAGGAATGGGGTGAGATGGAGATAGTTCACAGCTGTGACCTAAAATGGGAGAGGGCAAAAGAGTGAAAAGAAAAGGAATCTGGTTTAGAGGAATCACAGCTTTAGTTTAGGCCACTGTGGCTCAGGAGTTAGGGGTTGTCTTGTAACCGGAGGGTTGCCAGTTCGAGCCCCAGCTACATCTCTCTGTCGTTGTGTCCTTGGGCAAGACACTTCACCTTTCTGCCTACTGGTTGTGGTCAGTGTGGTACAATGTAGCTTGCCTTCACCAGTGTTTGAATGTGTGTTAATGGTTGAATGACTGAATGTTGTGCTTAGGGGTCCTCAAGGACTAAATAAAGTACAATACAGTAAATAAATACAGGCAATTTACAATAGGAACAGCCTGGTAGTTTAACAGTGACCTTCTTGGATGAAGTTGGTTGTCATGAAGATTCCCCTGGAATTAGACCCATCATTAAGAGATTCTTCATAACGATAAGGTCTGGAGGGTTGCTTGTGTAAAGCAGACTTGTTTTTCTCCCTCAGGATCTACAACTGATGGAGACTCACAAGCAGGAGAAAACAGACACGCAGGAAATTTGATTTAGAGCAGACGCATTCTTTACCTGTGTTTTTATAGCAAGCTGCTTCTGTCTTCAGAGGGAGAGTAGTGAGGAAATGCGACTTTGTCTTTTAACAAGTGCCCTGTGCTTTTTCAGGATTTCGACCTGGCTACCATCTATGTGTCGGACGCTCAGAACAACAGAAACATCTACTTTGACACGTCGCCTCAGGCTGTCAGGTAAGACCATCATGTTTGTTTAAAAGATCAAGTTCTCAATAAGGACAAGAGCAAATATTTAACTTAATGAAAGCATTGGTTCATCTTTGGAAAATGTTAATTAAACTGCTTTAGTTTGTGAAGCTTTGTTTCACCTCTTTTGGCTTTCATAATGGTTATTTTATTTGAGCCAAAGAGTTTGTTTATGAAAGTAATCAACTTTAGGTGACAGATGTACTTAGAGAATGGAGGTAGAGTTGAGATGTTCACATATCTCAGTCTATTGACCGTTTCTTAACGGCAATAATGGGAACTGAGTTGCAGCTGTGAGGTGTTCCTTTTTTGTGTGTGTGTGTCATTTGTTTCTCCATTGAGTGGGACGAAGAACAGGCACAAGGGGAGAAGTGCTGCAGAGTGCTTGTTTGGTACGCAGATTTCATATGGTCTCATCTGTGTTGCCTACACTACATTCATTTGGGTATCTAGAATGCTTTTCCCCCCGTGTAAAAGCAGCCCACACAACCGACCCGTACAACACTATTCCTGGGCCCCCTTCATTTGTAGATTCATAGGACAATGGTATGGTACGGTTAGGGCAGAGCTACTGGTGTCGCACAACACAGTCCATTGATTGGGGGTCAGAAAAACAAAATGTCACTGCTTGCGACAACCACGAGACATATTAGTGTCCCTTTTGTTGTCAGACTAGTATGGCGCAACGTCAGACGTTTGGGTTTAACCCCACCTACCCAGTCAGAGTCCAACTGGCAGTGGAAATGCTCGCTTGAGTACTCCTGACAACAAAATAGTGTGCCGAACCGCACCGACCCGTGGCACACTGCTCAGTGGAAACAAAGCATTTCACAGTTCAAAGGAGGAATAGCCATGCTGACTAAATGCCAGGACTACAACCTAATAGAACACCTTGTTGCCTCTTGAACACCTTTTTTCGTAAGGCCTTTAGCTGTTATGCACATATGGTTCTGCCTCTGCTCTGGTTTCCACGATAAGCATCTCGAGAAGTGACTGAAACAAACAATTCAGGCTCTAAAAATTAAAATCTGCACATTGCTTACACCATTTATACGTTACACAGAATATGATTCCCTGCGGAAAGCACACACGCCTCCGGATTGCATATATTGTCAGGTTGTTAGTTGTTGGAAAGGAATCGTTCATGTCACATTTTCAATAGATCATATTTAGCAGCATGATTCCTTCGCTCACAGGACAAGATGGGTTTTTTTCTTCCAAAAACGGCTTTTGATTTGCTTCTATGGAAGAGAATTGACCCTGCACATTTCACATTAGATGTTCCCATTACCGACTTTACATTTAAATGGTTAGGAGTAGGAAATGGCTACTATGTTACTAATGAGAACAAATCGTTTATGTCTGTGTTGTGTCCTCTGAAATCATGGTAAAGCATTTCGGTTTTATGTGTTTTCAGACTCTACCTCCTCTACAACCAGAGGATCTTAAAGGTCCTCCTGTATTTCTTCATCCTGGTCAATCTGTCGCTGGCTATCTTCGAGGAACCAGCTGTGTTCCCTCTGCACACGTGGGTACGATGGTAGATTTTGCTGGACACACATTGCCCCCCCCCCCCATAATTTCCATGATCCTCCTTATGCTACATGAGCACAGCAGAAGGAAACACTGAAACAACTCAGACCAGGGTTCCTATGCAGTGACTTTTCTAATGTTTGAAGTCTGGGGAAGCATGGAAAAGTGAAAACTGGTGATGGAGCTGACTACTTTTAGGGCGTTTTTTTCTTATTCCATTATTTATATTTAGAGTATGGCTGAAAGATGTTAATCTGTGGTTGGTAACATCAAAACTTAAGTTTGTGTCCAACTCACTTTAGCCCCAAACCCAGAAAATACAAGGAGGGTAATTTCTGTTTATTTTTAGCTGTTAGGTCCTTTTATTTAAACTGCTGTGTACTTGTAAGGTTTCTGGAAAAAATAAAGTGATAATAAGATCCAAGTGTTATGTTGTCAAATGTCCAAAATGGTATAAAAAAACAAACTGATGGGAATAATGTAGAAAACTGAAAAGTATAAAACTTTAAATTGGAATTGTTGTCCGGGATGATTATAAACAACTGGGACTGATTGACAATTTAAAGCCATTTTTCTGTTTCTTTCCACCAGCTTGAAACATTGGGCCTCAGTGTTTAACAGATAGATTGAACATTTGACAGATGCTGATGAACCAGATAGTAGAGGGTTGCATTACAGACGGTTCTCCTCACGCTTATGGACTTCCTTGTCCGAGTTATGAACTAAAAATAGAAACACCCATAAAGTTCTGTTAAAAAGAGCGTAATGAGCTCTAAAGTCCACACCATGTAAACAGAGATCAGTGAAGTTTCCCTCTGGTACTCGAGTAAAAAGAAGTCAGTTTCTCCAACAATTATTAAAATGATAAGGAAGATTTAATTATTTTGTAAAGCACCTTTACTGTAATGGTTTTATTGGGAACTGGTGATGCTATATGTTAAATTAAACATGTAGTTTCATTGGAAGAGATTAAAAAACAAAATCTCAGCTTGTATGGAAGCAGAAATGTCTTAGTAGTTAGTGTTTTACCTCAGTGTAGTGTTAAAGTTACAGAAATAGAGCAACTGACACTCCTAAAGGAAATCTAGTGCAAGTAACTTTGTTAAGAAGTCCCTAACTGGTTGATTGTGTTGATCTGTGTGTAATTTAATCTCAGTATAAACCCAGCTGTTCTCTGAAGACCTCAGAGGTTTGTTAAAGAACATTGTTCAACAAACAGCATCATGAAGACCAAGGAACACAGCAGACGGATCAGGGAGAACGTTGTGATCAGACAAGATCAAAGCTGAAATGTCTGGCTTCCATGCAGAAACGTTGTCTGTGGGGGGAAAACTAACAAAACATTGAACACTCCATCTCCACAGTGAAACAGGGTGGGGGCAGCATCATGCTGTAGTGATGCTTTTCTTCAGCAGAAACAAGGAGGTAGTTGAGAGTTGATGGAAAGATGCAGAGGAGAACTGCAACCACAAACCTTCAGCCAGAGTTGGAATGGGATGGTTTAGATCAACGCATTTAATGAGTTGGAATGGCCCACTCAAAGTCCAGCCCTGAATCCATTTGAAAATCTGTGGGGTTGAAAGATCACTGTATACTGAGACCATCCATCCAGTCTGATCCAATCTGACTGAGCTTGAGCTTTTTTCCAAAGAAGAATGACCCTAAATGTCTGTCTCTGAATGCTCAAAGCTGGCAGAAATAAGTGCAGCGAAAGGTACTTCTGCAAGTATGTTTGATTTGGAGATAAAAAGAAAAGGACCGTTACCTTTTGACTTTTACAAATATCCACTGCTTTGTGTTGTTGTTCTCTTTCATAAAATCCTAATAAAATTTGAAGTTTCTGCTTGTAATAGGACAATCTGTTAAACGTTCTAGAGGTCTGAATACTTTTGCAAAGCGAACATTTTAGCGAGTTTATCCTGCAAGGAATGCCAACACACTGCTGTAAATTCTAGCAAGAGAATATCCCTGTGAGATGTTGCTTTCATTGGGTTGCTGCTGTGCTGTGCTGGTTCCAGGTCACCATGCTGGTGGAGCTGCTCTGCCTGCTAGTCTTCACCGTTCGACTTGTCCACTACGCCAAGGTGATTCCCCGAGACAAGTTCTGGAAGGACCCCAAAAACATCTGCATCATCGCTGTCCTCTTGGTAGGACTTGATCTAAACTGTCTGAAATAAACCACTTTGTGTTAAAATATCTGCTTTATGTTAAATTAGATGTCTGGATTTTGTATTTTCAAACTTCCGAGAGTTTGCTTCAGAATTGTGTGGCTTCCTTAGTTGAAACCTGTCAAAAAGACGATCAGAGCCAAAGCGTGAATGTCAGATTCTTACGAATCTGAAAAAAGTGTACCCTGGTGGTAATTCCTGTGCTTTGGAACCTTCCTTGTTTTTTTTGTGTGTGAAATAGTTACACTGTGCTGAGCAGAGTTCCTGTGTGTGAACTAGAGTGCTTGAATGTGCTGAGAAGACGTTCTGGCTGTTGTTGTGAAATAGCCTTTAGCCAAGAATATTGCCTAGTCAGCGCCTTTAGAGCAACAAAGGCTTCCTGGTGACTCTGAGGCTCACTGTTAGCTAAAACATCATGAAGTACTCCTGTTGAACGACTTAACTTGCTTCAGTAATTCTCCCTCCCTTTGGCAGGCCAGTTTGAAACATCTTGCTTTTTCCTAATATTTGCTTATTTTGAATGGCATTGAAATCAGAGTCAGACTAAAGCATTGTTTATAATGTTCCAGTCATGGTCAATGGTTTCAGCAGTGACACAGATGTTCAGCAAAGTGTACACCTTCAGGTTCTGTGGTGACGGTGTCACATTGTCGTAAGATGATTGTGCAGAGTAACCAGGGGTCTCATTTATAAAGTTTGCTTGCGCACAAAACGGGGTCTGAAAACTGTGTAAGCCACTTTCTACGGCAAGTTTGGGATTTATAGGAAATAAACGTGGGAGAAAATGTGCGCCACTTTAAGCACACTAAGGACCTTGCTTACGCACATTTTGGACACAGAGGACACTGGCAGTGCAGCTGGTGAGATGGCAAAATTGTGAATTCAAGGCACATTTTCAAACTTGTAGAGCAAAATGAGAATCTGAATGAATATATTTTGCATTTAATAATTATATCACAGTAAGTTAATATGTATGTCTTCAGATTATACAGCAATTGCACTTATTGGTGCATTAATTGTGTGACGTACAAATATTAATAGTGCAGTGACTATGGCAAAAAAAATCAACCATGACTGTTCTCTAGAGAAGCTTGTTGCTACCAGTGCAGAGGTTGCTCAACCTTAGGAGGAAGTGATTGTGTTGGCATCTTCATTTATAGTGAGATGTAAACCTTTCGGCAATATCCTTGAAGGAGGGCAGCATAGATGCCACCATTTCTTTAGGAAAAATGTTAATGAGAGAATGGAGCCTGCAGGAAGTAGGGGGATAGACAACAAAATACTTTTACAACACAGTTTTCTCTGCTGAGCTGTCTTGCGATTGTTTGAGGCATATGCAAACTTATTAGTCTCATGTTGTGCCAGCATTGAGGCATGCTGATAGAAGGCAAAGGGGGATGTTTCTCTTTTTCCCAGTAGAGTGGTGCCCCCACCCCTCAAATCCCTCCCTCATAATGGGTTCAAAAGTTCCTCAATGAACAACTTCATACAGTAATCGGGGCACAATCTGGTGCTGATCTGTGTGTGATGCAGCACTGTGTCCCAAAATGGTAACAAGGTCACTCAAACACCAGAAAAAGGAAAGCTTGGACCTACAACCAGAAAACTGTAGACCATACTTCTCCATCCTGGTCCTCAGGGCCCTCCGTCTGGCATGTTTTAGGTGTTCTCCTGCTGCCACACACCTGACCAAAATTGCTCTAGATTTTAAAAGCGCTAATCATTCAAGAATGGGTCTCCATCTTTTAGGATGTAATTTAGAAGTTGGAAGGTCAGAGTGAATTACAGATATTGTAGATAACAGATTTGATGCACTTTCCAATGTTATAGCTTTAAAACTAAACTTCACTTTCATTTTTCATAAAAATCTAGACGGATGTTAAATAAATATTTCAAAAATTGTTTCACCCACAAAAGAAAATGTTTGTGTCCTGCTTAAAACCTTAAGTCATGACTGCTACAAGCATTGTTTGCAAATGTTGCAAGCAGCACATTCTATGTGAAAGGTGTGTTTTAATTTAAAGAACCTATTAAATGAATATGCATTTTCTTTAGGAATTCAAAAGCACATTAAAATTTAGCGCAGATGTATTAAACTGGAGTTTCAGACTTGGCTTGAAAACTTTCACATGGTTTCCAGCTTGGTGTTGGTAAGATGGGGAAACTTTTTACAGATAAAGTCTCTCTCGTTTCTGATATTTTTTTTTAAACAAAAAAGGACTCCTAGACTTATTTAGAAGTCTGCATGAGATAAATACATCTGCAGTATCCAGGTTGCTCTTAATATCATGTCCTGTTTACTTCTATCAATGCATGTGTTCCTCCGTGTGTCTTCCAGCTGACCTTAATTGATATGATCATCTACGGAGCGCTGAAAGCTGCTAACTGTTACAGTGTTCGCTGGTCTCGAGTACTGCGCCCGCTCCTATTGATCAACATCACAGAAGGACGGCAGGTAAGGTCATGAATGTAGCAGTCGGCAGCCGCTGCTTTGACTATAGCTTTTGCATATTAAATCTGTGACATTCCTTCTATTTATTATTCAATTTCAAAATGGATCAGTGCACAAAAGTTTTTTTTTTTTTGAAGAACTTCGTTCAGGTTCATGATCAAACACAAAATGGTGTGTTTAAAAAAAATAAAAATACATTTATTCAGTAGACTGGTGGAAGGACACTGACTCCAAATTTTGGAGTATTTGGAGTGTGAACATTTCGAAAAGGAGGATATCCTTTGTTATAAGAGCATGTTTAAGTGTTTTGGTTAGCACCACATTACACATGTTATTTTGCTGCTGATCATAAACTCTTGTCATCTCAGCACCATGCTCTGTTTACTTTTGTTGAAGATTCCTGCTGCTAAATGTTGAAATGATTCAGTTAATGAGCCGATGGCGCCTGAACGCATCGTTAGGTTGTGTCCATGTGGATGAGGGCGGATCACTCACAACCCCCAGAGAGGTGATGCATTAACTGTGCCGCTGTTTGTTTATGCACGTTTGTTTGTTTGTGTTCAGCTCCGCAGAGCGTTCAGAAGCATCCGGAATGCTCTTCCTGAGATCTCCTATGTCTTCGTGCTCTTCATATTCAGTGTCCTTATTTTCTCCCTCATGGCCCTCAAGCTGCTGAGCAAACGGTAAATGACATTTAAAAACTAATTTGTGTCTCCATCCTAAATAGATCTTGATAGTTAAATTTGAAACTTTTGCATAAAACGTTTTTTTTTCTTTATCAGACTTTTAAATAATTTTACTTGGTGATATTTTGAGGAGCATTTTATTAAACTCGATTGAAGATTTTGTGGTGGTGTGTTTGTCTGCAGAGGCCTGAAGACCATAGAAGGAGCTCCATACTTCAGTAACTACCTGGACATAGTCTTTGAGCTGTATGTCCTCGTCACCACAGCCAACAGCCCCGACGTCATGTAAGGGAACTGTGCACAAAACCTACTGCTTGTTCAGTTTAGCCCTAAATTGGGGATCTCCAAAAACCATTTGTCCCTGAGGTATTAAATCTTTCATAGGTCAAGTCTATCATACTCAGATAGGTCTAATATAACACTGGCTATGCATAAAGCCTGTAGTCTCAGTAACCACAGTTCTTTCCACCAACTAGAGAAATAAACTATAGACCATATTTGTATGTGTTGCTGTGAGAAAACGATGGCCTTTCTCTTAATAAACCTTCTTCTTAAATAGTACAGCTGTTGCTTGCCCCTAGTTTCAAATCCACAAGAACACCTTAAGATTTGTCCCTGTGATTGTCTTCACTTCTGGAGCGAAAAAGGAAATGATCTGAACGGAAGCAGAACAGACGGACATATCTGTACTTCGCGGTGGTACCATCAATTTAACTGACCTCTAAGAATATTACACTTTTTTTTTTTTTTTTTGCTCAGATTTGTTAATCTACACTGTACATCCAAAATTGGGTTGTCCTGCTTCAAATGCCTAAAGAAACCAAAATGTCAGTTTTACTCAACCATTAATTGGATTCGTCTTAATGTAAAAGTACTGCAGTCATGCTCTATCACAGTATTTATGGGAGGATTTTAAAGAAAAATATACGAGGCATACATAAATAATCTATGCTTTTATTTTGGATGGAAAAGCAACAATTATAACTACTGATGCTTAATTACAGATCTAACAATCTAATTGATTTATTTTCTGTTGAGTCACATTTTGATACGTCCAGATCTTTTTAGTTTCCTGCTGCAACAATTTTGGTCCGAATTTAAGTTTTGTTTTTTTAAATGTAGGCTTTATGCTTTTCATTATTGCATCTGAGTGTGTCGATTGTAGTTATGTTGTAAGTTACATAACTGTGGCCTCAAAACCACAAAAACTGTTTCTGCCTTCTGAGATGCACAGAAGGAAGGAACTGACCTGTGACTAAGCATCTATGACTCTGTGTATCAGGTAACCATGTAATTATTTGCATTAAATACTGTCTGCTTCTCGTTTGCAGGATGCCTGCATACAACGCCAGCTCTGTTTTCGCCCTATTCTTCATCTTGTACATCCTCGTCAACACATACATCTTTATGTCTGTCTTCTTGGCTGTTGTGTTCAACAACTACAAAAAATACCTTAAGGTACCTGCCGACTGACTGATTTATAAATGTGTTTTGTTTTTTTTATGACACAAAAGTTTTTGCTTTTTCGATAGCCAGTACTGTTATACCCTTATAAATTCTGGTCTTGTTAGCTTTATTATCCTTATCTAATAATCAAATTGTAAACTAATGATGAAAACGGTGTAGAAAAACTAAAGTCCAAAGTCAGTTATGGAAGGTGGTGTTAAACTTTAAAAATATGCTACAACCTAAAAGCACAAATGTACTTTTAAAATAATACTTTGTTGGAGCACTATCTGCTTCAAACCCAGCATTCAGTCTTCTTGAATGCTCTTCAAACTTATATTAAACTGCATCTATTAAACCGAAAATAAAGTCCAGCTGTCCTGGCTACATTTCCTCATTTTTCCATATGTACATCTTAGAGCTAAAGCCATAGGCCAGTTTGCTCTTTCAGAGTTTCTGGGTAATTTACTGGACCTTCACCGTATGCGCGTGTCTCAATTTCAGTGTCTTAATTTCAATTCTTTTTCTCCAGCAAATATGTGTTTAGTTTCAATAGATTTTAGTTTCAGAGTCAATACAAAGTCGTCATATGACCAAAAATACTGTATTGCAAGTTTTCTTTTTTCTGTGCTGACCATCTGATAGCAGAGCTGATCCCTCCTTGTTGCTTTGATTTTGTTGCTCTGGCTAAAATAACATCACAGTTAGACTGGGTCTCCCACCCCATGCATTTGACCAGATCACCCTTGAAAAAGAGGTTATGATCTCAATGGGTTTCATCTGGTTAAATAAAAGCAAATGAATTAGGCTTTTGCTGAGCTGGCGAGCTCCTTCAGCGACAGACTGTTGCATCCTAGGTGCATGAATGAAGATTATTGTAGGTCTTTTTCTCAGCAGGTATTCGACTCTAACCATCACAGCTCCTAACAAACTGAATAATGTTTACATCTTTGCTGTAATTCACACTGTTTTCTCATTTCAAAAAAACATTTGTTCTGCTGTTTTTTGCACATCTCTGCTTGCACAGTTTGTTTTTCACTTCTTGTAAATATGTTGTGTTTTTAAGGCACAAATACACATACACATCCTGTAAATAATTTTTAAATTATTCTGCTCAGTTGTACATTCCTCAAATCTGAACATGCAATTTTTACGTTTAATAACTGCACAGAACTTTAGTTTTGTAATTTTGTCTTTACTGTACATATAGTATTCTTAATTCTGTTTTTTTAATGTGTGTGTGTGTGTGTGTGGGTGTGTGGGTGTGGGCGTGTGTGTGTGTATTTCTTGTGTGAAACTAAATAATTAAATTACTTGTCACTTTGCTGCTATTACAGCTGAATTCTCCTCTGTGGGACAATAAAGAATGATTCTATTCTAAAACAGGAGGAGATACGGCAGCTGGTGAGGGCCAAGCGGCACAAAATGGCGCGAGCATTCGCCGTCCTACAGGAGCAGAGGGAAGAAGACAGGCAGCCTGTGGTGAGCCATGAGAACTTTAACAAGCTGGTCCAACAGGCAAGACCCGACATCAGCGACGCCCACAGGGAGCTTCTTTGGAGAGTCTGTGATGACAACGACCAAGGCTTCATAGGTGGGTCAAACATCACCACACACTGAGGGACTGTACAAAAGTACAAAACTTCTGCAAGTTTTGAACAGAAAAGTATGAAAATAAATCCTATCCCAGAAATAAACACAATGTCTGACAGTGAAGACGTGGACTGCTTGGGCCCGACCAAGATGTTTTATAGTGAACTGAAATAAACGTATTAACACCTCATACTTGTCCTCAGAGCGGAGGCTTGCTGACTCACTTTTTTCACACCTTTCTTCCACATAAAGGAAGTCAAACTGCTCGATCATCTAGTTCTGTATAGACCTGTCTGCGTTGTTCGTCCAAACAGCGTGTTCAGTTTCAGACTGACATATTTGTTTTGTTTTGTCACAATAAAGTCAACACAACTGGCCAGTTGGGGTGAGAAGATGGTCTGGCTTCAGGTCTAAGACTTTATAACATGTGGCATATTAAACCTAATTGTTTGTTGTGTTGATAAACCATGCTCAACGATATTTACATGAATTTGTCATTCTAATTAAAATCTATCTATTAAAAATTAAATGGGGAAAAAGAAAATTTCTCTTATCAGGGGTTCTTAGTGCATCATATAGGAAGTAGAATAATAGAATAATCCTTTATTGTCCCACAACGTGGACATTTGGCAAGGGGAAAGTAATGAGGAGAATATATATTGTTAAAACTGAATCATTAATGAAGCTAGTGATTGTTAAACTAAGGAAGTGTTTAGTGTCTATAAATGTATTCATCCCCTTGGATGTTTTACCATTTTTATTGTTTTTTACAAATCAATCATGATCAACAAAATTGGGCTTTTTCGACCTAAAAGATTTATTTAAAAAAAACCTTCATTGTCCAATTGAAAACTGATTCCTTCAAAAATAATGACAAATAAAAAATATTTAACATAAAATGACTGTGTATGACTATTCACCCCCTTTAAGTCAATATTTACTAGATGTTACTTTGGCTCCAATCACAGCACAGAGCCCGTGGACAGGTCAGTCGGGCTTCACACCCGGACGCTTCAGTTTTACTCCGGTCTTCCGGCTGAACTGTTCAAGCTCAAGGTTGCGTGGGAATCAGCTGTGGACAGCCCTTTTCAAGTCCTGCTATTAATAAAGATTTTTTGTATCCATTCCCTGACTTATACTTTGCAATAACTTATACTTTCTCTGATTTGTTCTGTCTTGCTGTAATGGTAGCCAGGAATACTGATTAACCAATAATTGGACCTTCCAGACACTTAAAGGAAAGTGATCGCACAAATTTAACTTAATTTTTGAATTAGCTGAAGCTGGGTACACAATGTGCAGTTGTTAGCTGTCTTGGCCAAAGTCTTTTATTTAAAAAGTATTGGAGAAAATTTCTGGCTGTAAGATTGAAACGGCTGTTTGTGGTCGCTCAGTGTGACAGATGCACAAACTGCCAGTTCATCGTAGGTTGTCTCTCACAATCAGTGACAACCTAAGATTAGTATCAAGGGCTATCAGACATTTTCTGTGAGGAACCATGCAGCGCGTTAGCAGCAGCTGCAGATATCTGATTCTTGTCCTCTCTTTCCCAACCTTAAGCTTCTTTACTGCTGCCTCAATTCCCTCCTCCTTAATAAGAAGCTTTTTACAAAGATCTTGCATGTTGGGCCCTGAAATGTGTATCTGGCTTTCAGTGAAATATGACATAAATATTCTATTCTAACTTGTGCTAGTAAAATGATATGACACAAATAACTTTTGTTTTGTGCCAGTTGATCTTTAAATTGTTTTCTTTCCTGTTTTTTGTGGTTGTTAATGGTTAGGCAAAGTGTCTTTTGTCCAGCTGGCTGACCTCCTCAACATCGAGGTGATCACGCTCAAGTCGAGACCTCATCCACTTCAGAGTTTAATCCCCACGCTCTACCTGTCGGGGCCCAGCTGCTTGCTCTGCAGAGTGGTCACACACCGGTGAGCTCTCTGAACTACTGGTTATTGCACAACAAAGCAAAAAGAAGCAGGCTGTTGAAAGCATAATGACTCTGTGATTTTAGACTTTACTTTTATTCTTTTAACTTAAGGGGCTTTGTTATCACTTTTGACCTGATCATCCTGCTGAATGCTGTGTTTATCGGCCTGGATGAGAAAAATCCACTGATCTCCAACTCGGAGTGGGTTTTTCTGGCCCTCTACGTTCTGGAGATCCTGTTGAAGCTCTACGTGTTTGAGCCCAGGGCCTTTTTCTCCAAACACAGCTTCTGGAACTGGTGAGAACGAACTTGCAATGAACTCCACCTACACTTTATGTTGCAAACTTTGTTCTGTTCTGTAGTTTGTTTTTACAGCACAAATAATAATAAAAATGTATTCTGCTTGCCTACTCCTGATTTTCAGTGCAGTTATAGGTAAAAACACTTATAATAAATAATATATAATATAATAATAAGTCCTATTATGTAATGATGTATTTGAAGGAGAAATTTAAATCATAATGCTGATGATCTGACTGCTTTTCTTTCACAAGAAAGAACCTGTTCCAAGTTTCAGACTTTTTTCTTTTCTTCAAAAAAGCCAAATTTCTCTTTTTTTTTAAGTGAAAGAAGAGCGTAGCAGCTCTCTTACAGCAACAGGTGGGGGAGGAGCAGCGCTTCCTTATCCTGTTCCAGAGAGAAGTGTCAATTAGACACTTTCTCTGGCATCGCTTTAAAATATCTTTTCAAACTGTAGGAACGGTTTAAATTGGAAAAAATTCAGTGATTATGAAACCATAACTCTGAGTAACTCATGCCTCTTTATGAGCAAAATATTTCCTCTTTTAAATTGTTACATTTTATTTATTTTATTCACCAAGTTGGTCTGTTTTGTACTTGTTCATTAAGTAATACACTCCACATATTTACCCAACGGGACAAAGATTGTCACTTATATTGTACTGATTTTACCTCCATCAAGGTGAGATGTGAACCTGAAGTATGTGACTGCTTTCATTTCTGTTTCAGTTTTTAGCCATTTAATGTCAAACCCTCCCAGCTAAATGCTACGAAGTTTGGTGGAGGGCCGGTGTTTGGGTAGGGTTTTATTTGTCAAGACAGCGAAATGCATCATGAGCTTTAGAGGAAAATGTTCTCTATAAACATGCTGTTTTTCTTTTCGCTAAATTGAAAAAAGGTAATCAAATTCATTTTTCGATGCCATAATCAATTAGCCGTGTCACATCCATTTCACACAGCTTATCTACATCTCAGATTATAAGTACCAGGTATGTGACGCATCTCCTCTCTTATTATCGGCTGCTTTTTGTATCGTACATCTAGAAGCGCTTGGAGCAGCGCTTTGATGCTTAATGCAGCACTTTTATTTGTTTGGAAGCGGGAGCAAAGCAGCTTCTGGGTTATGCGGCTTTGGTTACAGTCAGCAAGTCTGAAAGCAAAAACTTCAGAGTTGCTTCATTGAAAAAAAAACTCAAAGAAGAAATTTAGAACCATGAGATGTATTACTCTGTTTTTTTTCTTTCAGATTTCTCACTATGTATATTTGATTTGTTGAAATCTGTGCAAACATCCTGCTACATTATTACGTTGCTGGAGCAGTTTGGCTGTTTTTCTGGTTTTTAGTTTCAAGAATGCCCTCTTTTTCAGAGAAGATCATTGAGTGTCTCTCAACTAACACAGATGGATGTAAGGAACCAAATTAATTGTGATGTAACATAATTTTTCAAAAAATACTCAACAAATTAAATTATACAAGAGATTTGAAAGTTTGACTATTAATCTCCAAAATTTATTAAAATTAATCCCCCCATTGGTTTAGC
Source organism: Valencia hispanica (assembly GCA_963556495.2). NCBI lineage: Eukaryota > Metazoa > Chordata > Actinopteri > Cyprinodontiformes > Valenciidae > Valencia > Valencia hispanica. Next base: position 47,812,433 of record OY747703.1, on the reverse strand, counting down.
TACAAAGAACACTAAACCAATGCACACAGTGGTTTAAGGAAATTTATTTAAAATGTTGTCTTTGTGGACAATAAATGGAAATGGGTGTAAAATGCAACACAGGGGTAGGAAATGAGGCACAAAGTGGACCAGAGCCAGTAGTGGTTTCTTAAGTTTGCTGTTTTGACCTTTGGTTCACCAGATGAACATTACCTCATTCTGTTAGATTTTATTTTTATGCTTCTGTAAATACAGTAAGTCTTTGTTTTAGGGACTGTAATTCCCAGCTTGTAATTTGAGACTGGGTTGCACCTTTCTTCTTTTTTTATTTATTTTAATAATTCATGTCTTCCACCATCCCCAGGGTCAGTTTTGGTGATTGGGGACAGGAAGGTTTCTCTCAGTCCTACCATCTGACGCCTAGTTACAAGGCCGGCACAGATTAGACGAAGGCTATGTGCAAATATTTACAATCCACCTCCAGTTGAAAATAACCACTTAATTCAAAGGTGTAAGAATCAACAGAAAATGCTGCTGGACGCTGGTCCACTTTAAACGGCCAGATGTTAGGCAGGAGCCAATCAGCTGCTGCCGAATCTTCAGACCAGACCAAACAGGGGCAGCAATCTACAAAGTGAATTGTAGAGAGACGGCCAAAGATCGTCTGTGGAGGAAGGGGCACTCAAAGACCTAAAAAAACAAAAATACAAACTAGTAAAAGCAACCAAATAACAGCCAGGATTATGAAGTTTATCTTTGTTCCAGATGAATTCCTCACTTTCTGGTTTGTGTGTCCTGCCATATTACTTATGAGTAAAATTTAGGCTGTTTTTTGACAGACTAGGTTTTGTCTTTCTAATGATAGTAGGGATAACAAATTGTAATAATTGGGTTTATCATGAGTGTACATGTTCATACCACTTGTGCTGTTGCTACTGAGCTGAGTAGACCTTAGACTTTCTAGCTGCAGCTGTTTCTGGTATTTTCGTTTAGTTTCAATTTGTTTTGTTCAGTTGCCTGCACCCCTGCTCAACATCAATGCAGATGCGTGACTCCCAGCAGAGATGTTTGCAACGGGGAGTTTGGATGCTTTGGATGAATTCTAAGAACTGGATGGGAAACCGTTTCACTTGGAGAGTAAAAAAATCGTCACTCATTTGTTTAAAAGTTAGGCACAAAACAACAAAAGAAACCTGTCATATTGGTTTTTGTTTTTTATTGTTGAATCCGAAAAAGCTGGTTAGAAGATCAATTCTGTTAGACATGTCATGCACTGATGTTTTCCATCCAGTTCTCTTAATGCATTCTCATTATGTTTTTGTAGCTCAGCATATTAATGTCTGAGGGACAGTCTGCTAACTGAAAACACTGTATTTTGTCTCCAGGTTTGACACCCTTGTGGTCATCGCTGCTCTTATCGCCACAATCATCAACTCCGCCCTAAAGTCATGTAAGAGCTGATTTTTTTGTTTTTTCTAATCCATTAAACAGAAACAAAATGAGATTATTTATGGTGATGCAATTAGTTGTTTCACTTGTGCTCTTTTCTTTCTCTTTTTAAAATTTTTTTTTTATCTGTGAATTCTTGGTGGTTAACCCCCCCCGAAATAATCCGATAGTTGGATATCACAAATTCCTTTTTCTTTCCTGAAAACCTTTTCAAGTAAATGCATAAGTCAGTCTTCTAATTCCTGCTTCGCAACATATTAACACTTTTTTAATTCCAGACAGTGGATCTTAAAAGGTTTATGTTCTGGGACTGCTAGGTTTTCATGAGGGGGGAAAAAAGATCAGACCATTATTGTTTTTTTAATATATTTTTTTATCACTTGGGATGAAGCATTTTTGCCATACAATTGTAATGAAAAACTAATCTGTTAGCTGAGAAAATATAAAAATAAAGAAGCTGCACTAACCTGGTTGATTAGAATGCACATCCTTATCAAAGCACCTTTTGATCCAGTTTTAACCCAGAGTCTTGCTGAGTGAATCTGATTAACCTGAAATAAAGTTCTACTGGGCTGAAATAATTTTCTTTACTTTTGCAATCTTTTAGCTAAAGCCATAGTTCGTAGAGATGTTACCAACACTAGCAAGCCTTGGTTAGTGAGAGAGAAAGCCAGCAATTGTCCTAGGAACAGGTGTCTCAGGCCCCTCCACAAAGTAGCTGAGGTGATGTCTTGCCTCAAATGTAGAAGAGAGATCCTCCCCAGTGGGATCGGATAAGAAAGGGACATCAAATATTGTAGTTTTGGGCAAAATCCCCAGGGGATGTAACCACAATGAAATTCCATTTAATTGAAAGGGAAATAAAGATCGTCATAACTCATATTATCCAAGCATCTTCAACAAGTCACTGTAGATGGTGATGCTGTGGGCAGAAAGGATCTCCGGTAGCGGTCAGGTTTGCAATAAATCTTCAGTCCGAGGTCTCTGACTGAAGACTGTTGCTGTATTACAGCAATACATGAGTCTGGAGATGCAACGGTTTAATATCCAGGCAGTAGCGACGATAATCCACAGTAACATTTCCTTGATGAGACTATGAATTTTTTTCAAGCACTGCTAATCCACTTCATTTGCTTTTGTCGCTCCTCTTCGAATCTCTGGCCGTCTGGCTACAAACCCAGGCAAAATGACGTTGAAGTCTCAGTTATGATCCTCACCTTTTTGGTTCTGCTTTGCCTTTATCAATAATCCTATACAACTACCCTGGGGAAAAAATACCTAGGTTAGGTATTTTAAATACCTAGGTTAGGTATTTTTCTTTAGCTTTTGTGATGCTAATCTGCTGCTTCTAGTTGTAAAAGCAATGCCTTGTTCCCACGGTTACACATAACTATTTGAAAATAAAAAAGAGAAAAACAATTGTCCTGCTGCACAGCATGCAAAACCAGAGGGAATAATTGCCCAAACGTGCAATGCCTGAACCAAAAAGATTGAGTTCTGATTTTTTTTCTTTTTCTAGACTTTTGCTAACGTGACAGAGCTCCTCCGACATGCTGCCACCATGATTTGCACAGTTATATATTTATTTATTTATTTTTATTTTTTAAATGAGGTGGTTTCACAATAAAAGTCTTACATTTCAGATTGAATGTTCTGTTTACATTTCACAAATGATTGACGAGTTACGAAGGCACAGCACAGGATGTATATCGCATTAAAGAGGGAACTTCTGTCGTGGCCTCATTTATTTATGGTGCAAAAATTTAAACACAGCATATTCTGTTCTGACGCAGCGGGCGGATACTCCAGCCGGCAGGTTCTGGACATCGTCTTCATCCTGCGAGTCCTCAGATTGATCCGGGTGGTGGACGGCATTAAAAGGTTTTAAATGCACGGTCTTACATTCTCACTCATAAGTCTTTGTCTGGTTGTGTTGTGGATTGTTTGTGTGTACTGTACATACAAATCATGCACCCATCAGACAGCCAATGATCAAAGTCCTTCAGTAAAAGTCAGATGAATGTTTGCTATGATGCGTTGACATGGATTATCTTACAGTCCATTTTCTGTTTGATTCAAAACTAATACCTCTTTTCTAGAAACATGTAGCACAGTTTTTCATCACTCTAGAATCTGTAGCTGTTTTCCAACATTAATGCACCTCATCTGAGTTGATTTCATTGTGTTGTAAGGAATGCCCATTAATGTTGCTAAGCTAACAAAAAAATGTATACCGTTTTAGGTTCCGTGTGATCATCAATACACTGATCAGAATTGGACCTGCAATTCTGACATTTGGACAGCTCATTCTTGTAAGTACCTCCTGAAGTCTGTCAGTGTCTGGATAAAAATCTGACAAAAGATCCATCTTGAAATTAACTGCAGCCATTCTACAAGTCATTTAAGGTTGTATTAGTAGGGAAGCATCCTCTCCCACACAAGAACCATTAGCACCGGCGCCCCCAAGGGTTGTGTTTTCTCCCCACTCCTCTTCTGTCTGTACACAAATGACTGCCCCTCGACGGAGCAGTCAGTAAAACTCCTGGAGTTTGCAGGTGACATCACGGTCATTGGTCTGATTTAAGACAGTGAGCAGTCTGCATACAGACATGAGGTGGATTGGCTGGTCCACTGCTGCAGTCAGAACCACCTGGAGCTTAACCAGCTCAAAACTGTGTAGATGATGGTTGCCTTCCAGAGGACAGCCCCCCCCCCTCACTCCCTCCCCTCACCATCCTCAACAACACTGTCTACTCTAGTTCAGTTCTGGTTCCTAGGAACCACCCTTTTCTTGGCACCTGAGATGCTCCTCACACATAAACACTGTTGGTAAAAAGGGCCAGCAGAGACTGGACTTCCTGCCGCAACTCAAGAAGTACAAACTTCCACTGGAGCCGCTGATCTACACGGCTATTATTCAGTCTGTCCTGTGTTCGTCCATTGCTGTGGGGTTTGGTTCATCCACCAAACAGACAGGTCTAGACTAACACATACAAATAAGTCTGCAGAGCAGAGCATCAGGGCTGACCTTGCCTCCAACCAGGACTTGTACAGGTCTATAGTCAGGAAAGGGGCAGCTAACATTTTCCAGTGTTGTGCCTGAACGAGTTAATTGAACGATTGTTCATATACTCATTTGTATTTTTTGTGAACTGAACTCATGGTATTTTTATCTGATTAACATTATAGTCAACACACTCATTGTGGTGTTTGTGAACGGCACTCTCTCGCAGTATAACTTTGTTCAAGAGCGTTCCAGATTTCCATTGAGCGTTCCAGACAGAAGCCCGGCTAAAACCATAGCTAAACTAGTAGGCAGTAGTGGTCGATGTGGCGTCTACTTCATACGGGGAAAAATAAAATCGGGCAACACTACTCACCAAGCATGTGTCATCAAATTGCAAAATATGGAAGCCGATTCCAACTAATGCAGCAGCAGCAGGCCTAGTTCTGCATCAATGATCTTAGGGTAAAAAGTCGCCGCAACATATTTGGGGGGGAACATATTTTCTGTGAACTCAAATTTGAATTATGAACTATGAGTTAAACTAGTTGAGAGCAGAACTTTGAACTAGTTCATATAGACAACAAACTTTCCCAACGTTGCTGGGTTCTTTTTGCAACAACCAGCGGCCAGGGACGTTTTCTTTCCCCTAGGGTGTTTCTCTAAAGATCCCTGTGAAAACCTTACAGCCAGAGTAGTCAGTTACTCCACCGGAAATAAAGTAAGCATTTTTGCATTTAAAGCTGCAGTCTGGAGAATATATTTATTTATCAAAGTTTTATACATTTTTAAAATGATGGTGGGGTTCAATACCATGATAAAAGGCTGGTGCTCCACAACATTTGTTATTCTTCCTATGTCCCCCCTTCCTCCCATAGACCACTATGCATTTAACACTGTCCGCCAAATTTTTTTAGCCATTAGAATTCGAGTTTCCACCTTTTCGGCTGTCCATCAAGTCGCATGCGCATTGTGCGAACCTGTGATGATGCGGTCGCGCACACAGGCCGCTCCTGTTTACAGTCGCCATATTGGAAGAGAGCGTCAGTCATGGCCCGTCGCGTCTACGTCACAGGGATATTTGGTATTCATGGTATTGCCTACCTTGGCTTGTGGCTGCCCACGGTAAGGCTGATTTTTCAGCCTGGAGAGCTATTAGCCAATCAGAGACAAGAAGTCTGCATATCGTGAATGATGAGTTAGACCCGTGATCCTGACGTTTCACCCCACCCACTCCTCCGACTAACTGCATCCTCCAGAAACGGGAGCGAGAGAGCGTTTTCTCCACTTAAAACTGCTCACGAGGCATATAATTGGGCTAGAGACCACAGGAAATTCATTGAAAGAAAACGAGTGAATGAGACCTTTTAAGCATTTCTTTCACATCAAACATTCTTTTCTTTTGTTTATAATAATATAAATTTGGCTGCAAATACATGTACATGTTGTTCCATAATTCTTATTTTATTTCCCTAAAGTTTTATATATTTAGCTTGTACACTGTGAGCACTTGAAAACCAAAATAAAATGTGTTGTTTGTACACACAATCTTGGCCAATAAAGCTGGTTCTGATATAAAAAAAAACACAACAAAATATATTCCTTTTCTTTTAATCATTATTTGTTTAACTCTAAACAGAAATTACTACAGAAGATGGTAGAATCACATTAGTTATGCAAAATAATTTTTATTCTAATTGACCAGTTTAACATTTATTCCATTGAAGAAATAACTGCTCATAATAATGGGAACTGTTACATCTATCTAACTATTTTAAACCCATTAATGTATTATTTGTAAAGAGATTCTAGGCCAGATGTATGCCTTGGCTGACCATAAATGTTGTAACATGGGGCTCGAAACTGAAGCTGGCGTCCTGTTTTTGTCCACCTCTTTCTCAGGTGGTGTATTACATCTTTGCCATGGTGGGGATGGAGTTGTTCAAAAACAAAGTGAAGTTCTATGGAAACCTCACCAACCCGGAGAAGGCCTACTGTGGAAACCCTCTGCTGAAAGGCAGCTCGTTTGCACAACTCGACTACTGCAAGAACAACTTCAATAATGTGGTGTCCTCCTTCATCCTGCTGTTGGAGCTCACTGTTGTCAACCAATGGCATGATATCCTTCACCCAAGCATCCAGCCTGCTTATGGCAGGCTTTCCCCTCTCTTTGTCACCAGGAATCCTTACGGTTATCTATAATTTGTTTTTCAAAATGAAATCCCAGTGTTTGACTCCTTTTGATTCCTTAATCTGATCCCACTGCTCAGCACCGGATTTGCCACAGTCACTCATAAAGCAGCCCTGCTCTTCTTCGTTCTCTTCCACATCATGGTTGTAATCATCATCATCAAGTATGACCAGTTGTTACCAATCCATCTCCAGTTTTTGACATTACTTTACAGATAATTTATGTAGGTTCATTTAGGCAGTAAACAACCCATTAAAAACATGTTTAATAATTAACAAAGAGTAACTTAAAGCGTGGATTATTGGGAGACAATAGAGAAACTCAAATGTACCACAACCATATTTTCCACTTAATTTGACTCTCATTTCATTTTTCAGCCCATGTACTTTATTTCTGATCTACTTTTTCTGTTTTATTTAACCTCAACTAACAATCAGGTTTGGTCAAATGTTCAATCTTGCAACAGGTTACAGCAATAGAAAATAAGAAATAAGTCAAAAAGAAAAAAATAAATGGCTCAACACAACTAATATTACCAGTGCTTTCTCCAAATTCAACAAAAAAGGCCAGTTTTAATGTCTACAGCAGTATTGAAATAATTCAACCCCTTTTTGACAAACATCCTTACTACAGCAGCATTTTGCTCATATGACTTGAAGCAGGACGACAGCTTTAAAAACCCATCAGATTTTAAAACGAGCTCAAGTCGGACCAATAACTGTGGGTGCTTTTTCTTCCACGATGTCTTCTGAAATTAAATCTTTTGTAATTTTTGGTTTCATTGCCTAATTTGAAGGTTAAATGATGCCCAAACTTAACTTTTTTCCCACGGTTTCCTGATGATTGATCAGATCCATCATGCCTTACATATGCGGCAGGTTTCCAGTGTCTGAGGGAAGTGAAGCAGGCCCAAGCATCACTGAGCCACCATTGTGCTTTTCAGAAGACATGGTGTCATTTTTAGCATATGCCTCATTCTTTGTCCTCCAGACATACCGCTGATTCGCAGACCCAAAATGTCCAAAAATTGAATCATCGTTCCACAAACCCTCAAATCCTCTTTGGATTATTTACATAGTTGTGAGGAAGTAGAGGCTGACTTTTCTTGTGCTTTAAGGTCGGTAGTGGTCTTCAAATCAGAGGTAGAGCCCTTGAGTGTTTAGCAAACCGCTTACTATGAAAACTGAAACATCAGTGCCTGTTTGTACCAAGCCTTGATGCAGGTCTTTGCAATCAGTCAAGGGGTTTCGTTTGACCACTTGCTTCCCTAAGCATCTGGCGAAAAGCATTGATTGCTTCCCTTTTTCTGCAATGTTGTGTTCCTTCAACTTTAAACAGGTGTACTCCACGTCCTAAATGTATCTCTTTTGTATCCTTGTCCTTGTTTGTACAAGACAATGGTCTGCTCTGTAAATATTTTCGTCAATCTTCTTGACTTAGCCATATATACCTGGTTTGCAAATTGGTGCTTATATGAATAATTACATTGTGGGTTGATTAACTTTGAGACTGCAGTACTCAGAGAAAGGAGGATTTATTGTTGACTTTTGATAAAATCCTTGTAATATTAGTTCTGTTGATCTATTTAAACTTTCCTGTGGCATTTATGAATTGCAAACACCTGAACAATTTTGAATGTTTCCAGTAAATAGAATTTGTAGAAAAAATAATTCTGACGACAACTATAGAGCTGAATTTGATTTAGATCTAACTGTTTTCTGTATATCCGATAGATAATTAGACAAAGCATGTCTTTTGTGCACTTCAAAGGAAGATTGTTTCTGATTTGCATATAGTAAAAAAAGATTGTCAGCATACAGGGAGATTTATTGTAGTCAGTGCCACTGATTGGCAAACCTGCATCACAAATGGTGTTGTTTTACTAATCATATACTATTTCATATGCAAGGAAAATACAAGACAAAAACACCATAAATTCTTAATCCATAGTCACTGTCAAGTTAATTTATCAGATCAGATTAGCAAACTCTAAATGTTGCAGTTTGTTGTGAATTTCGGTGGGTTATTGTTAGATTCTAAATTCTGTCCCCTTTTTTTTTTTGTTTTTTATCTGCTGTTTTCTTTAAAAAAAAAAAAAAAACACATTCCTACTTATGTGAGTACCCTCAGTGCTTTGTATTTTAAACATGTCTCCCCTAATGACATCCCGCTGTCTTCTGTTTTTCAGTATCTTTGTGGCATTTGTTCTCGAGGCGTTCTTTGTGGAGTACTCTGTGGGTAAAGGTGATCTGCAGACATCTCTGGAGAAGAAGATTGAGGAACTTGAGCTCGCTGTGGCACAGTAATGTTACCTAGGTCTTACATACGTTATAGTGATTGTACTTTACAGTGTGACCCTGAAGGATTTAATGACGAGGGTTTTTGACAATGAGAGTTGGAAGAAGGGTTTGATTGCTGCAATGCAAATTAAGGTTTCTGCATTTATTATTGGGAAAGGTCAACATAATTTTTAAATTAAAATGTGAATTAAACAAAGCAAACTTGTATATAGAATTTTCATTTTGTGAAATACTGTCAGATCCACTGCTTTCTAATCAGAAAAAGAATTGTGATTGAATGCTCATATTTTACATTTAAATCTGCCTGTAGTCTGAATAATTTTGGGTTTAACTGTTTGTGTAAGAAGTAGTTAGGATAGATTATGTGATTATATTTAATTTGTTGCTATGCTGAATAATTTTAGTTCATTTGTTTATATCTTCATCACTGGTTTGTGGGATTTTTTTCACATTTTCTTTGGTTGCGTTTTTTTTTTACATCTATTGAGACTTGTTTTATATCATATTTACCAGGGAGAAACTGGAGGACAATTTGGTCAACGCCATGGAAACCATGGACAACGACTTAGGAACTGGGCAGTCACCAACAGCAAACCTGCCTACAGTGCTATTTAAAGTTGCTTCCAAAAGTAAGTCCTTGTATGTACTGGAAGAGGTTTGAAAAAATGCTCTGGTGTTAAAGAATATGAGCAAGAGATGTTACTTTTTACATTTTTAACTGAGGAAGTGTTGAAATTTGAAAGTTTCAAAAATGTAGTCATTGTGTGAATAAAGGGCACTGTCTTTGCATTCTAGGATTTTATTTATAACACAATGCAAATAAAACTCTTTTTAGAAGCTTCTAATATTTAAAACTTTCTTTAAGAGTAGAAAAAGTACATTGCCATTTTTCTTAAAACGGAGAACTTTTTTAAAGGTCTATTTAAAAAATAAAACTACGTGTACCCTCGCTTGGTCCACAGGCTTTTAAGACAAAAAGTAACAACTGGATGCTGTTTGATGAAACTGATTATTTGCAGGATCGATTCAAATTCAAAAATACTGTATTAAACCCAGAGTGGAAATTAAGTATTGTTGCAACTCATACTTTTCAATTTTTTTCAAAACTGAAGAAGCCTTTGACTGAAGACACTCTGTTGTATAACAGTCTCATTAAGGGTGTTCTTGATTTTATGAAGAATTATTTTTTGAACCTTCATCTCCAGATGTTCCACAGTCATCCCCAGAACAGAACCAGCCTTCTTTATCAGGTTGTTGAGCCTTTTTTAGTCCATGGCTCTGATGCTGCTACCCCAACAGATGTTGGTAGAAAAGATTACACTCTTCACAACAGACTTATAGAAGATATGCAGCATCTGCTTTTGCAAGAGGATGTTCTTTAGCTGCACAGCATCTGATTCAGCCATTGTTTGGTGGTAGATGTCTAGAGTGCCTTGATTTTATTGTGGTGCAACGTTTAGAGAAATGTGCAGTAAGTAATGTCTGCAAATCTCAATGAACTGAAGTCCTCAACAATGATGTTTGATACTGATATTTGTGCAGAATAAAACTGAGAGTTATTGCAGCCAAAGATGGTTCTATTAGCGACTGAAACATGATGTGCAGCCTACTTAGTCTGTCCAAACAAGCCGTTTTTTCGTTTTAGGTCCATCTTACTTTACAAAATAATGACTATGAAATCCATCAATTCTTTGGAACATATCAGGTTAGATTCTAAATTTCAGAACCTGCATGATTTTCTTTTTTTAACCATGATTGTAGCAAGCGCAAGCCAAACAGATTGCCTCTGTCAGCTAATTTACTGTGTACCCACACTTGTTTTTCTGTGGGGTTTTTTTTGGGGGGGGGGGGGGGGGGGTTCCTGTTGGAATTATTATTATAATAATTTTTTTAGGCAACTGATTAAAATTTTGAACAGAAAGCTGAAGGGTTTTGTGTCATTTTCGTTCATCTTTACCAATGAGTTGTTTTATTTTCCTTCAGGATACAGGACGGTGGACGCTTTGTTGCAGCGCATGTTCGAGGCTGATCTCGACCCAGAGGATTTTGCTGAGACCGACATTCCTGAAGACCAGACTGGGAACTTTGCAAACCCAACGTTTGGCACAGCATAAACCACTCAGTACAAATTTATATATGCATATATAAGAAAGGGAAACTGTATTAAAAGACATAGTTTTACATGTTGAAATGTGATGCTTATGCAGTGCACTGTCAGCTGTTTGATCGTGTCATGATCCAAGTCATTGTTTTATTTTTATACTTGTGTCCAAAAGCAAAAAAAATGCAGACTCAAAACAAATGTGTATTTTCACATAAAAGGATATTTACACTGTCTTGTGTGATGAAATATTTGAGGAAAAAAACTAAATATATTTTTCAGATGAAACGAGCACTTTTATTGCATTTTATCTACACTGAAAAAATCAAATGACATGTTGTATTTATGCTCTATACTAACAGTAGGAAAATTCAGTTTATTTATACATTACCAATAAAATATTTTTAATATACTCATTTTATGTTGTGGCCATGTTATGGCCAGCATAATCATTTGGAAGATTGCTGACTCGATTGTTGACCAGCGGACAGTCACCAACACCCCCAGCAAGTCGGGTAAACCACAAAAAGGTCATAAGGTTGGATGTGCCCTCGGCTGTAAACAAGCAGGTTCGTCAAAAGTTAAGTGGTAAGAAAAAATGTCAGAAAAGTTTTACAAGCCCCAGGGATAACCACAAAGAACCACCACACAGAGATATGCATGGCATGGGCTACAACTATTGTATTCATTTGGTTAAGCTGCTCCTGAACCAGACATAATCAAAAGTGTGTTAGGGAGGCAAAAGACTTTACTTTTGCTCAGTTGTTCAAAGTCATTTAAGATAAAGGGTAAATATCGAATTTGGTTTCAAAATCAAGGTTCCAGAGTCTGCAGCAACAGTGGAGAGGCACAAATTCCAAGCTGCTGAAGGTTTCAGTGCTGACGTGTGGAGGCATTTCATCTGCTGGTATTGGTCAACTGTGTTTTATGCATTCCAAGATTAGCACAGCTGTCTAGCAAAAAATCTGCAATCAAAGCCAATAATGTTATGCAGTATTTTAATTTTCTGACAAACTGAATCTTGTAAGACACCCGTCATGTTTTCTCCCTCTACTGTTTTACAAGTTGCAATTACTCGTTGCCTCCTATAAGCTATTACAACATAAAGGGGAGGCTTTGAAAGAAAAATGCATAATTTCTAAACTATTTTAATGAACATTTTTAAACTTAAGATTATACTTTTTATTTCTTATCGATTCGTTAGTTTATCCTTCACCTTTCTTAGAATAAAGGACTGCTAAAGGTAAATGTCTTATTAGTTAAAGTCTGATAGTTTAGCCATATTAGAAACGCCAGTTTTGTTTTTTAGGTTTAAAATAAAAAGTCAATGAATAGGCAAATTTGGCAATACCTGATTGATGATCCAACAGAAGTGGCGTTATTCCCCCTACTGGAGATTACATGTAACTGCAGCTATCATGCTCAAACTCTCCCATCATGATTGTTTCCCTCAGTCATACCAAATAAGAAGCAATGATTTTTAAAATGATGACTACTAATTATATTTACATATACCCCTGAAAAATGTAGAGTAAAATTGGGAAGTTAGTTTCATATTACATAAGTGTTTAAAATTTCTGAATAAAGAACAAGCTTGTTTTAACCAAAATTGCACCTGCTGAGGCTGTTGTACTATTTGGAGAGCAAGAGTAGATCTTGTCACTGGAAGTACATTACCCTGTTCCAACATAAATACTTTCCATACTGTAATTATTGATTTTATGTTTTAAGTTGAAAAACTTTGATTTGAAAGTGTTTTTTCTGCTTGATTTTTGTTTACGTTGTAATTATATTTTTTATTTTTTTTATCTAGTTTTTAAAATGCCTATACATACATGACTTGAATAGGGTGAAATCAGGTAAATTGGGAAATTTATTTGGCAAATCACTTGGTAAACGGCAAAAAAGCACCAAGTGAGACTATTGTGTTTTTGGATTGGATTGTTTTCATACATCAGCGGTTGCACTTTTTTAGATGAGCAGTGTTCAGGTAAAGTGGCCCACTCATCAGCTATTTTTTATTTTGTAATTATATTATTTTTTGTGTTATTTTTTTAATCTAGTCTTTAAAATGCTATAATTTTCACCAATCTTTATGTTCTTGTTTGTCTGATATCACTTAAATAGGCTGTTAAATCAAGAAGTTATGATCAATTACTACTTTAGTAGCTTTTAACCAAATACCTATACCTATATACGGTTGAGTAATTTCTTTGATGGCTACTATTTACTTTTACTTGAGTAAAAGTATGTTAAAATAGTGCTTTATAGATGAAATCGACAATAAATATGTTAGGAAATAAAACTATAAATTAAAAAATGTGAAAAAATGTAAAATAATATTACACATGGATGTATGTTTATTTTAAGTTTTCTTTCTCATTTCTTCACAATTTTATTTCCTCATATATTAATGTTCAATTTTATTTGTTCAGTAGTTATTTGAAGGTTTTTTTTTTCTTATTTTATTTTTATTTAGATTTTTTGAGGGACTCTACGTGTTGCAGTGGTTGAGACAACCCATAAGCAGGGGGCGCGGTGGAGCTACAGCTTTGAACATAGAGACGCCGAGGAAGCGTGTGGTCCTGATGCTGTAGAGATGGAGCGGAGGGAGTGGACTCTGCTCGATTCTCCATCCTCCGGAGGGATAGCAGCATTCAGGTAAGACAAACGGGCAATGAATCAGCCAGGAGTTAAAAGAAACAGCTCGCTGAACTGAACGCGAACCCAAAAAGTGACACCGCGTTGAGGAGAGACAGACTGTCCGTATGTGTGTGTGAGGCCACAGGCTGGATGGATGTCGGACCGGAAAAAGCTCCAGAAGAGAGAGAGAGAGCACTATTTATTAAGCGTTGTGGAAAGAGGGGTTTTCATTCTGCAGGTTCATTTTGTTAAAAACAAAAATAAAGCAGCAGACGAACAACAATAATGCAACAACGCGGGCTCAAACAGGATGAGGTATTCAGGAGGTTCCAGGAGGGTGGGACATGTCAGACTCTGATGCCTCACCCAGCGGCGGAGAAAAGTCATTGTTGCATTCAGACTATGATTTATGCCATTTTATTTAATGTAGTTTAGTGAAGTAAATGACTAAAAGTTTGGCATAACGTATAAGCCCCCCCTGTGTTCTCGTACATAAAGTAGGGAATTGCATTGTTTCGAAAAGTGCCTGGAAACTATTCATGTTGTTCCTACACTCTCACACAGAGAAAAAGTTTTGCTGAATCATTCTTTTTAAAAACTGTACAATTTGTTTGACTTTTGATGATAGTATTAAGAAATGAAGTGTTAACAGACCCCTGCATAAGTCTTCGTACACCTTGAACGTTTTCCAGGTTACAAAAAAATTGAAGATATTTTATTGGGTTCCATTGTGATAAATATACACAAAGTAGTTTATAATAACATGAAGTACAAGACACCCAATATTATGAAGAATGGTTAAAATATTAATACCCTGGGGTTTTTTTTTTTGTAAAAAGGGCAACAATCTATTTGCCCCCCATTTACTATGATATCCCTACAAAACAGAGCAAGTGCTCACACAATTACAAAACTGAGTCTGCCTTAGCAGTTGGCAGCACTGTTCCCTTGCAGCAATAGTGTCCTGAGTTCGAGTGCTGGTCTGGAGTCTTTCTGCATGGAGTTTGCATGTGGGGGTTCTCTCCAGGTATTCCTGCTTCCTCTCTTAGTCCAAAAACATGACTGTTAGGTTAATTGGTTTCTTTAAATTGTCCTTAGGTGTGAATGTGCATTCATGGTTGTTTGTTCTATTTGTCTCTGTGTTGCCCTGTGTTAAAATGGTCACCTGTTCAGGGTGTATCCTCCCTCTCGCTGAAGGATTGCTGGAGATGGGAGCCAGCTCCCCTTGCAACACTGCATGGACAAACTGGTATAGACAATGGATGGATGGATAGATAGATGGAGTCCACTTGTATCTAACTTAATCTCAGTATGAATCCAGCTGTTCTGTGAAGGTCTCAGATGTTTTTTAGAGAACATTAGTGAGTAGGGCTGCTTTACATAAGGAAAACGTGTGATGTGTGATAATGTGGCTGATGAGGTTCCATCTAACGCTTAATAAAAAATGTAATTGCCAACCTAAATAATTTTATGCTGCATTATACAACAACTATCACCAAATATAATACAAGCATAGGAGCATAAATGTGTAGTACCTACATTGTAACATTTATTAAATTTCAACCAGTTCCTTTAAAATGACTTAAATGACAAATGACTTAAGGTTGGGGTGGAGGTTCACCTTCCAGTAAGACAACGACCCTAAACGAACAGCCAGAGCTTTAATGGAAAGTTTCTTTCACGTGTTAGAATGATCCAGTCAAAGTCCAGACCTAAATCTAACTCATAATTTGTGGCAAGACTTGAAAAACTGATATTTGTAGACGCTCTCCATCCAATCAGACCAAGCTTAAGCTGTTTTCCACAAAGAACCAGCCAAAAGTGCAGTCCCTATCTACTGTAGCTGATTTAGACATCCCCCAGAAAACTTGGAGCTGTTACAGCAGAGGAAGACGGTTTACAAAATATAGACTCATGGGACTAAATACAAAAACACAGTATATATTCACACATTTTTATAAAAAAATAATTAATAACTGTTCATCATTTTCTTTTCACTCCACAATTATCTGCTACTTTGTGTCACTTAAAAGTGTATAATAGTTCAAGGAGCATGAAAAATTCTGCTAGCCACTATATAAGATGGAAAGATGTGTGTCCTGTGTGAGGCCAATATATCGTCCATCCCTAATTGTTAGTAAAGTTAAAAAAGGGCATCAAAGTATATACCCTCGGTTTATGTGTTTAAAGACAGGAAATTGTGGGTGATCTTAGTTTTTTATGTGTTTAATGAATAAGAAAAAAAATCTGATGTATTTAGTATTTGACCTGCTGATCAATTTTGGCCAGATTTTTCTTTGGTTGATTGATTGGAGCATCTCTAGTGAGCTTGTATTAATGGCAGCGGTCTAAGTTATATTTAACATTTCTATGTTTTCTGTGATTGTACTTGTGGACTGTTTGTTTCTCATGAAAGTGTTTTTGAAATGCATGTGGTGTGATTCAGCTGATACTTTCTTTCACACTGAGGTTTTTGGAGCTCTTCATTGAAGAGTTTTCCAAACTGGGTCTTAATTTAGAAGGAAATTAGCTTCCAACCAAAATACACAAGAAGGCTTTGTATAGAATGAATGCACATGCCTATTTAGTTTTGTGTTTGCGGAGTCTCTGTCATCTGGGGACAGGAGCTATGTGAGCAATGAAAGCCATACCTACTATCTGAAATGTAGCTGCTCCGAGTGTTTCTCAGATAATTCTAAGTCGATATTAGTGAGGATCAGATGACAGTCTACTGGTTTTCTGGAGAAATTGATATTTGATGGAAGATTTAAAACAGCCGACGAGTGTGTAGGAAAAAATACAAATCTGATAAAGTGTTTTTGCAGCAGCGTGTCTTTCAGTTCTGGAATATTGTTGTATTGATACAACTATCTGCATGTTTCCTAATGTAACTAAATATTATTATCTCAATTTACGCTTAGACTTTGTTGATGTCAAGATCTGATGATAAGAATGGTTCTTCATAAGTTAATCTTGTAATAAATACACAGATTATTCAAGTTGGCTTTCCTGGCCTTGTTTATTGCTTTCAAGAAACTTCAAAAAAAAAATGTATCCTAAAAAATACAGTTGCTATTACAGATCAATATGTCGTATGAGAATTATCATCTTGTCTGTAAAAAATAAATGTAAAAAATGCTTAAACAATTTTTGTATCATAAACAGACCCAAAGTTCGCTGTATCTAAGTAGCTATGAAGAAATTAGGCAGTATTTGTAACACAATATGGCAAAGATCATGAAGTTTATTTTGTAATACAGCTCAAAAATCATAAGAAAATTAGCTGGATCTCTGCTTGAAGGAGCTGAGGGTAGGTCTGCTGAGAACTCTGACTGACAGGCCCCAGATCAGCTCGACTCAAGTGCGCTAACTCGTCAGTACTGAGGGGTCGATTAAATCAAAACAGTGGAGATGTGAACGTACAAAGACATACTGCAATCACACAACTATTCAGTCAATTACTTACCTGGCTGTGGCAAACGTTAGCTACAACATTAAATTGAGCACATGAGACAATTATTATAGGGCTATTCGTCTTGCCTGGGGTGCAAGAGGTTCTGTGGTTTAAATCCTGGATGAGCCCCCAAATACGGGATGGGGCAAAAGCTAAAAATGATGCAAATAATCTGTTAATATCTTATCTGCAGTAGCTAACTTCTGGTGGCTGGTGAAATATCTAGATTTGTTGGTCCTGGAAACTGAAGTTAATGGCTAGTTGTAAAGGAGCCAAGCTCAAAGTGGACTGTGGAGTAAGCACTTCTTTATTTACCCTAAAACCATTGTCATATTCTCATTGAGAAGTTACCTACACGGTACCTGATGAATATTTACACCGGTAATGGAGGTAGGAGGTGGTGGCCACAAATGATCGTCCTCTATGAAATATGTACTGTGAAGAGAACATGTAAAGTGTTTCTGATCAAGAAAAGGAAAAGTAAGGAAGTGTAAACGCCATTAGAATAACACCTCAGCTGCAATCATAGGTTTGTTTCTCCATGTCTTTTGTGAATAATTAGCTTCTTATATAAAAATAACTGGCCAATGTAAAAGTAATGACAGTTTAAAGCTTCATAAAACATTTTTAGAAGCTCACAGCAACAATTCTTTCAAACCTAGAGTTTGATTGTAGCAACTTTAGTTTGTGTAAGTTTGAGCTTCCGGTCCGTCACAGATTTGGGGGATCCTTCAAGATGTTAACCAGGGACTCCTGCCACCCCATACAAGACTCTTGACTTATACCCCTAGATAATTGTTGGCAGATGGCAAAGGATGGGCTCAGCAGAATGTTATGGTGTCTTGACAATCCTGTGGCTTTTGTAATGAGGTGGGGGTGCTCATCCAGCTCTGACAGGACAACACAGGATAGCTCATTCATAAAAATGGTGACACTTGGAGGCACTTAACACACTTATAGCTGTTAGTTTTCAGAACTGATTGTGTGCATCTTATATATTTTGGACAGTGTTTCAGCTTGCCCTCTGCAAAGATAATTTATTTTCAATGTCTTGTTTTGAAAACTTTTTTCCCAAGTTCTTAAATCTATGTACTAGGGCTGGGCGATATGACCTCAAATCTATATTGCAATATGATCTAAAGGATGTGCAATAACGATATCTATTGCGATATATTCTTTTCTTTTCTTTATAGATGTAAAAATGACAGTTTATGAACATTCTCACTTTCCAGATACATTGCAGCAGAACAACAACTTCAAAAAAGTGTAGAATGCCATTTAAAGAACATGTATTGTGCAAAATGCATTGAAAAATATTAAAATCTTTTTTCCAAAAAATGCAACACAAAAACGATCACAACATAAAGATGAAGATATTTTAAATAAATTAAAAGCTAAATGTTATTAAAAAACACACAAAGTTCAAAATTGTTTACTTTCCTGGTTACTTACATATAAATTTAATATCGCACAGAAATAAAGCTGCACATATTTAAATTAAAAATGCTTCAAGTTCAACAAGTTTTTTCCCCCATTAAATGGAAAACAACAAATTTTAAACTTGCAAAATGTAGAGTAAAGATGAACACTGAACATCAGTATTAATCCTCCTTGATGACATCAAAATGAGCAATCACAGTATGCTGGTATAGTCAAAATCTCTACCTTTGGCTAAATTTATATACTTTCTACCTTATACCTTTTATATCACCCACCACAACTATGTACAATAAAGTTTCATTTCCTTTACAAGGGAAATAGCTGTTAGATATAAAGCTTTATGGTATCACTGGCTGGTTTTTGGCTAATAATTTCTTTGCTGACTGCTGAAGGAGGAGCAGCTGCTCTTAGTCTCTCTCCAGATCCTTTCACTTTATTTTATTTTCTGTGTGCTTTTCTTGTTTTCTTTTCTTCAAAAGATGCTAGGGAATCGTTCTTTTCTGAAATCATCAACAGAAACATTAATAATGCACGGACTCTATTTGCAACAGTGGAAAGACTAACTAATCCTTTAGTGACAGTAGCCCCAGAACTAAACTCTACCAGGGCCTGCAATGAATTTGCCAGCTTTTTCACTGAAAAGATTATAACAATTAGACGGTCAATCTTTACCTCAATATCGAACCCACAACCAGTGCCATCCCAAATTAACAACAATGTAGAGAAAATGTCTGAATTCCACGAATTAAACCAGAACAGCCTTGAAAAAAATCATTATCCAATTAAGCTCCTCCTCCTGCTATCTTGATATCCTACCCACAGCTTTTCTAAAGAAAGTTCTTCCTGTTATTGGGTCTGATCTTGTTCAAATAGTGAACTCATCCCTCCTGTCAGGTGTCTTCCGCCAGGCTTTAAAAACAGCAGTTATTAATTTCAATTCAGTTTCAATTCAGTTTATTTATATAGCGCCAATTCACAACAGATGTCATCTCAAGGCACTTAACAAGAAGTTATTTCAATACATTTATACAAACATTCCAATCAGTTAAAAAGTTTCCTATTTAAGGAATCCCAGCAGATTGCGTCAGTCATTGGCGTGAGGTTGGGCAGATTTCCAACCACAGCAATCCTTCAGCAATCCCTCATACTGAGCAAGCATGTAGCGACAGTGGAGAGGAAAAACTCCCCTTTAACAGGAAGAAACCTCCAACAGAACCAGGCTCAGTAGGAGCGGCCATCTGCCACGACCGTCTGGGGGTTTGAGAAGACAGAGCAGAAACACAGAAGGAACAGAAGATCTGGTATAAGAGTAATTTCTATGTTACAGAAAGTAAAAAGTTGATAACAGGACACAGCGGATGTTCAGTTACTGGGAGGATCATCCCAGTCGATGCCCCCCGTCCAACAGGGCATTGCAGCCAAGCAGGATCCCAGACCAGGTATATCTTCTATGGGGAGAAAAACACTGAGAGAAAACAAAGTTAACAGTCGAAATAACAGAATGTACTGTAATACAACTGAAGAGTAGTAGGAGAAAAGGAAGTAGCAGAGTGAAGAAAATTGGTAAGTCTGTCCTCCAGCAGTCTAAGCCTATAGCAGCATAACTACAGAGATAGCTCAGGATGACCTTAGCCACTCTAACTATAAGCTTTATCAAAAAGGAAAGTTTTAAGCCTGGCCTTAAAAGTAAACAGAGTGTCTGCCTCACGGACTAAAGCTGGGAGCTGGTTCCACAGGAGAGGAGCCTGATAACTAAAAGATCTGCCTCCCATTCTACTTTTAGAGATCCTAGGAACTACAAGTAAACCTGCAGTCTGAGAGCGAAGTGCTCTTTTAGGAACATATGGAACAATTAGATCTCTGATGTATGATGGAGCTTGATTATTAAGGGCTTTGTATGTAAGAAGAAGGATCTTAAATTCTATTCTGGATATAACAGGGAGCCAATGAAGGGAAGCTAAAACAGAAGAAATGTGATCTCTCTTTTTAATATTCATCAGAACTCTTGCTGCCGCATTTTGGATCAACTGAAGGCTTTTAATGGCATTTTGTGGACTTCCTGATAGTAAAGAATTACAGTAGTCCAGCCTTGAGGTAACAAATGCATGGACTAGTTTCTCAGCATCACTCCTGGACAGGATGTTTCTAATTTTAGCAATATTCCGGAGGTGAAAGAAAGAAATCCTAGAAACCTGTTTAATATGGGATTTAAATGTCAAGTCTTGGTCAAAAATAACGCCGAGGTTCTTTACGTTATTACTGGGGGCCAATTTAATGCCATCCAGATGAAGTGATTGACTAATCAGTTTCTGTTTAAGAACTTCTGGTCCAAAGACAGCAACTTCTGTCTTGTCAGAATTTAAAAGCAAAAAGTTTAGGGTCATCCATGCTTTTATGTCTTCCAGACATGCCTGTAATCTACCTAACTGACTGGGTTCATCAGGATTTATGGATAAATATAGTTGTGTATCATCGGCATAGCTGTGGAAATTTATCCCATGCTGTCTAATGATTCTACCAATTGGAAGCATATATATGGTGAAAAGAATTGGTCCAAGGACAGAACCCTGTGGAACTCCACAAGTAACCCTTGAGAGTGAAGATGATTTATCATTTAGATGAACAAACTGGAATCTATCAGACAAATATGATTTAAACCAGCCTAGTGCTGTTCCTTTGATCCCTGCAACATGTTCAAGCCTTTCTAAGAGAATATTATGATCGACTGTGTCAAAAGCAGCACTGAGATCTAACAAAACCAGAACAGACACCAGTCCATTATCTGAGGCCATGAGAATATCATCAGTAACCTTCACCAGTGCTGTTTCAGTGCTATGATGAGCTCTAAAACCTGACTGAAACTCTTCAAACAGCTCGTTACTGTTTAGATGTTCACAGACTTGATTAGCAACTATTTTCTCAAGGACTTTGGATAAGAAAGGAAGGTTAGATATAGGTCTGTAATTCACTAAGTCATCTTGATCAAGGGAAGGTTTCTTGAGTAAAGGTTTAATTACAGCTATTTTAAATTCCTGTGGTACGTATCCGTTTCCTAAGGATAGATTCATCATATCCAAAATGGGGCCAGGAACCAAATGGAACACTTCCTTAAATAATTTGGTTGGGATTGGGTCCAACATACAAGTTGAAGGTTTAGATGAGGCTAATATTTTTGATAATTCTGAAAGCTCGACTGAATCAAAACAGCCTAAGCACAACTGAGGTTCTACAGTTCTTTCATTTACTGAGGAAGAAGTAATCATGTTTGGGAGGGTGCCAATGATTTTATTTTTAATACAATTTATTTTATTTATGAAGAATCTCATAAAATCATCACTGCTAAGAGCTGGGGGAATAGTTTGCTCAACAGAGCTATGACTCTGTGTAAGTTTGGCAACTGTACTAAAAAGAAACCTAGGATTGTTTTTATTCGCCTCTATTAATGATGAAAAATATGCTGTTCTAGCTTGTCGAAGGGTCTTTTTATACAGCAGTAGACTGTTATTCCAGGTTAAATAGGAATCCTCTAGATGTGTAGAGCGCCATTTTCTCTCCAACTTCCTAGTATTCTGCTTTAAAGTACGCAACTCTTCGTTAAACCAAGGAGTCAGCCTCCTATGGCTAGCCACTTTCTTTTTTAATGGGGCTACACTATCTAATGCCAAACGCAATGAGGACGTAACGCTGTGAACCAGACCATCAATTTCTGAAGGGTTAGAGATAGAATTGCTGCCATCCACTGTGTTACTCTGAGACACTGAGGAAAGTAAGAATGGAACAGATTCTTTAAAAATTGTTACAGCATTGTCTGATAAAGTTCTACTATAATGAAATTTTCTTTCAGATTTAAGATGGTCAGTTAAAGTAAATTCAAAAGTTATCAAGAAGTGGTCAGACAGGACCGGGTTATGTGGGTGGACTGTTATTTCCTCACACTCAATACCGTATGTCAGTACAAGGTCCAAAGTGTGTTTACCTGAGTGGGTCGATCCCTGTACTTTTTGAGTAATGCCAATTGAGTCTAAAATAGCATTAAAGGCTGCATTTAGGCTATCACTTTCAGTATCCACATGAATATTGAAGTCCCCCACTATAATAACCCTATCAGTATTTAATACTAAATCAGATAAAAAATGTGAGATCTGATCCAAGAATTGAGAGTAAGGGCCTGGTGGACGATACAAAACCACAAACAAAAATGGTCTTAATGTTTTGCAACTTGGATGAGGAAAATTAAGGGTTAGATGTTCAAAAGAACTGTAGCTATCAATTGGTCTGGGACTAATTAGTAAATCAGAACGGAAAATGGTTGCAACTCCTCCTCCTCGCCCAGTATTTCTAGGAATGTGAAAATTTAAATGACTGGAAGGAGTTGACTCATTTATACTGACATAATCCTCCTGCTGCAACCAGGTTTCTGTGAGACAAAGGAAATCAATGTGATTATCACAAATCAAGTCATTTACTAACAAAGTCTTTGAGGAGAGAGATCTTATGTTTAATAAACCACATTTAATAGATTTATTTTCAGTCAAAGTTGTATTTATTTTTATGAGATTTCCATAATTTGCTTTTGTTGGCTTAACTTTTAATCCATTTAATTTTGGCCGTGGGCAAGACACTGTTTCTATAGGGTAATGGGGGGGTAACAGTACAGAAGCAGCAGAGAGGTGGGTTAAACTACGACTCTGCTTCCTGGTCTGGACCCTGGGTTGTCAGTGTTTTGGAGGACTAATAAATTCGGCCATATTCCTAGAAAGAAGAGCTGCTCCATCCAAAGTGGGATGGATGCCGTCTCTCCGGATCAGACCAGGTTTTCCCCAAAAAGTTCTCCAGTTATCAATGTAGCCCACATCGTTTGCAGGACACCACCTAGACAACCATTGATGGAATGACAGCATGCGGCTAAACATGTCGTCACTGGTCCGATCAGGCAGGGGACCAGAAAAGATTACCGAGTCTGACATTGTTTTAGCAAACTTACACACCGAAGCAACACTAATTTTAGTGACCTCCGATTGGCGTAACCGGGTGTCATTACCGCCAGCGTGAATAACAATCTTACTGTATTTCCGCTTATCTTTAGCCAGCAGTTTCAGGTAGGATTTGATGTCGCCCGTTCTGGCCCCTGGCAAACATTTGACTATGGTCAATGGTGTCTCCAATGCCACGTTTCTGACTATGGAGCTGCCAATTACCAGGGCCGGCTTCTCAGCGGGTTTGTCGCTGAGCGGGGAAAATCTGTTAGAAACGCGGACGGGTTGGTGGTGGCCCGGGGGCTGGGTCCTAGAACTATGCTTCCTACGTACAGTCACCCAGCCGCCTAGAGGTCCCGGCTGCGCGGGCTCTACCGGAGGACAGCTAGGGGGTTCTATCCTTGTTGGCCCCGCGCTGGCTAATGGGCTTCGGCTATCCGCTGGTTTTTCAACAGCGCGGAGCCGTGCTTCTAATTCTGATACCCTCGCCTCCAAAGCTAAAAAAATATTACATTTATTACAGTTAACATTATCACTAAAGGAGGCAGGGAAGTAACTAAACATCTGACAGAGAGAGCAAGAGAGAAGAGTTAGAGACAGGAGAGAGAAGAGTAGCCATAGCCGCAATGAAGCTAAGCTAACTGAGCTAGCGAGACCTTACCACCCCAAGAAAAGCTGTGTGAAACACAAGGAGTTCCCAAAACGTAAAGAACACCACCACAAAATGTGTGTTTTAGTGTGATTGTGTGTTAAAATAACTTAGAAAAGCCTCAGCACAGAGAAAATAAGATCAATTCAAGAGCGTTTGAACACCAAAACAGCTCCACGGAGCACAGCAGTGACAACAGGAAATGACGCAATACGGCTTACCCCGTCACCACCAATTAAACCACTGCTAAAGAAGAAAAATCTGGACAACACGTTAATGCAGAACTACAGGCCAATCTCTATAATAGCTTCCTAACAATGACAAACCGTTTTGATGCTTTTCAGTCTGGTTTCCGTGCTCACCACAGCACCGAGACTGCCCTCGTCAAAGTATTCAGTGACATCCGCATAAATACAGACTGTGGTAGAACCACAGTGCTGGTTCTGTTGGACCTCAGTGCAGCATTTGACACTGTTGATCATGTTATTTTATTGGAACGACTGGAGAGCTGGGTCAGACTCTCTGGTACAGTACTTGGCTGGTTCGAGTCTTACCTAAAGAACAGGGACTTCTATGTTTCAATAGGAAACTTTTCATCAGAACGAACAGAAATCACATGTGGGGTGCCCCAGGGCTCCATCCTGGGGCCCCTCTTATTTATTATCTACATGCTCCCACTAGCCCAGATTATAACAACCAATAACATTAGCTACCATAACTACGCGGATGACACTAAGCTCTACATTACAATGTCACCAGGTGACTCTGAACCCATTCAAACCCTAAATCAATGAATTGACCAAATAAATGGATGGATGTGCCATAACGTTCTCCAGCTGAATAGAAACAAAACTGAAGTAATTATTTTTGGATCCAAGGAGGAACGATCAAGAGTCAGCACACAGCTTCAGTTAATACAGCTAGAAACTACTGATCAGGCTCGAAACCTAGGTGTAGTAATGGACTCAGACCTGAACCTCCAGGGTCACATAAAGACAATAACAAGGCCAGCCTTTTATCACCTGAAGAACATTTCTAGGATTAAAGGACTGATGTCGCAACAGGACCTAGAAAAACTCATCCATGCGTTTATCTTTAGTCGGACTGATTACTGCAACAGCATCTTCACAGGTCTGCCTAAAAAGTCAATTAGACAGCTGCAGCTGATCCAGAACGCTGCTGCTCGTGTTCCTCACTAGAACCAGGAAAGTAGAGCACATCACCCCAGTTCTAAAGTCCTTACACTGGCTCCCTGTAGCTCAGAGAATAGACTTTAAAATACTTTTACTAGTTTATAAATCATTACATGGCTTAGCACCAAAATATGTTGAAGACCTGTTGTCACGGTACCAACCACCAAGACCACTCAGGTCCTCCAACTCTAGCCTACTAAACATCCCTAGACTCAGAACCAAACATGGAGAAGCAGCTTTTAGTTTCTATGCTCCTCTTATCTGGAACAGACTTCCTGACAAGTCTAGAGCTGCTGAAACTCTGAACTGCTTTAAATCGAGACTAAAAACCCATCTGTTTAGAATTGCCTTCGAGTAAATGCTTGATGTCATATGTATGAAATCTGTTCATGCTCTTTTGCTTTTTTGATCTTTCTCTTGCTTTATTGTGTATCATGTGTAATGTGTGTTTCTTTTACTTTTAATTTCCAATTTTATATTCCATGTGTTTTTTTTGTTTTGTTTTGTTTTTTAAATTACCAAATCATCTAAAGCACCTTGAATTACCCTGCTGTTGAAAGTGTGCTATACAAATAAAATTGCCTTGCCTTGCCTAATACACTCTTGTATTTATTCCATGCCATGCGCACCTTTTCCTTTGCCTTTCTTCACACCTTTTGACCTTTTTTTTTTTTTACATTTTATCACAATGTAGATAATATTTCTATGTATTACATTGGGATTTTATGTGACGGACCAATACAAATGAGTTAATAATCGAGAAATGTAAGGAACATTTTTGTTTTTTAATCATACAAATATGAAACATATTGCATGTATTTTAATTCAGCCTCCACAGAGTCAATAAATTATAAAACTACAATTCTCTACAATTTTAGCTGCAAGTCTTTTGAGGTATTTCTGTACAAGTTTTACACATCTAGCTAACTTTTGCAAAATAGCTCAAGCTCAACAAGACTGGGTGGAGAGCTTCTGTGAACATCAATTTACATGTTTTGATACAGATTCTCAATTGGATTTCGGTCTAGAGTTTGACTGGGCCATTCCTACACAAATTATGCCATTGTAGCGCTGGCCGTATTTTTAGGGTTGCTTTTCTGCTTGAAGGTGAACCTCTGCCTCATTCTTAAGTCATGTGCAGCATCTAACAACTTTTCTTCC
Organism: Valencia hispanica; assembly: GCA_963556495.2. Classification (NCBI taxonomy): domain Eukaryota; kingdom Metazoa; phylum Chordata; class Actinopteri; order Cyprinodontiformes; family Valenciidae; genus Valencia; species Valencia hispanica. Next base: position 47,785,893 of record OY747703.1, on the reverse strand, counting down.
ACTTTCTATCCATCCAACACCCCCATTACTTCTGACTAGCTTCCCCGTTCTTGCTGAGAAAAAACAAACAAAACAAAACATGCCCACAGAATGATGTTGCCAACACCATGTTTTGCCAAGGGACTTTGCTTATAGTGTCAATCAGTGTTTTGTATGTTTCTACATTGTTTTGTTTTATTTAAAAAAAACCTTTAAAAATCATTTAGCCTATCATTTTTCTCTCTACTTTACAAAAAGTTGATCTATCACATAAAATCCCAATAAAATGCATTAAAGTTTCTTCACGGGGTGTGAATAGTTTGGCGCTTTAACAGCTCTGTGCGTGGCCTCTTTGAACACCATCTTGACGGAATCCTGTTTAAGCTTTTTTTTGTTTTTGTTTCAGTTTTCGACGTAGCTGGGAACAATTTACTTGAACACGTTGTGATTGCTGCGTAAATTGGAGGGAGTTTATTTTGAAAGAGCCTGTCGGATGTCGTGGTCGTGGTCGCTGTGGCTGTTCTGACGCTGCTGGAGGCAGAGCTGCAGTGCGGACAAACAGGCTGGAGCCGGAGACCCGTACTGCCACACACCGCCCCGACACCCCGCCTGGGTCTGCCTCAGCCAGGGTCGCTGGTTCCGGCTTTTTTTTCCCTCCACCCTGTGATTAGTCTCTCGGATCTGGTCCAACTGGAGGAAAGAACCACCCCGCATCCTCCTCCACCCTTTCCTCCTCCTCATACCCCCTCCTCCTCTTCCTCCTCCTCAGCATCCTCATCAGCTGCAGCATCGGATGAGTCCGGGACGGCAGCGAGGCTCCGAAATTAGAACCTCTGGTTGGTTTCTGGACTCGCTTTGTGCCGGACTTGTAGCGGGGCGTCTGGCTTTAGGACGGGGCCCGGTCCGGGTTGATACCCCTCCGTCTGAGGAGAGATAAATGGTGATTTAGTCTTGCGGGAGTCTGAGGCCCAGACCTCGACCCCTCCTTAGAGGAACGGTGGGTTTTCTGGACCAGAACGTTTTGTGCCGAAGTAAAATCCCAGATGAAGATTCCCAAAAGGCGGAAAAGGAGCGGACGGTGTGCCAGGTAGGCCCGACCCGGACCAGTTCTGGCCCGGACTAGCTCTTACAGCATTTAGTGGGTGTGTGCGGGAAACGTTTAGGGGCCGACTGAAGTGAAAATAATCATAATAATCCGTATCAGCGACGTTTGATGCAAATGAGACCTGCACATCCCCATGATGGTTATGATGATGCTGCTGTTTGCATTGCTGCAATTCGTAACGTGGTTCAGTGCGGGCCAAATGTATTGATTGGTAAGATGTAATGGTACGCATGCGCGTCGAGGACCCATGACTGTGCACTGCAGAGAGGACAGATTGAATGAAGAGTGATGCAGAGATGCTGCGGTTTAGAGATGGATCAGAGTTCCTCATGAGCTTTCACATACTGCTATTCATTAGTACACTAGTTATTTTTTTTCTTATGCGCAAAAACAATGTATTAATGCTAGGGAAAAAAAGTGCAATCTAAGTACACTCTAGTAATGTCAATTAAGAGATCTCATTCATTGGAAAACGTGTGTCCCTACTGGCTATTAGACCTGTTAAAGATAAAAAAAATATCAATAATAAGGATATCTTTTATTGCAGTAGCACAATCACACACATTTTACAATTTCCTCTTTTTACAATCTCTCTAGATCAAGCAGCATTCTTGGTCCTCTACCAACCTCACCTTTCTTCAGCTCACTCCAATGGAAAAAACATTGATTTCCTTTCTGGTGAACCATTTTTGTGTTGATTTTTCGATTCATTTGGCCACCAGATTTTAATGTAACATTTCATGGGATTGTAAAGAGTTTTTCAAGCCATGCACTCAGAGCATTTGGAAGAAAAACAGGCCCGCAGCATCACAGATCCTCCAACATGCTTAAGTATGGACTTGTGGTACTTTTCCATACATTCATCCCTTGTTCCATACTAAATCTGGCTTGTTTCTTGCCAAAAAGCTAAAGCTAAGTCTCCTCTGTCCAGCGCACATGCTTCTAGTTAATATTCCAATAGAGCTGTAGTTAAAAGTTATTTCACAACTGTGGACCGAATAAATGTCCTCAAACTAAAGGTTGTATTTTTTTTAATGTCCTGTGTGAAAATGTGCTACTGCAGTAAAAGATTATTTTAAGGCTGTTTGTACAATTTTACAGGGGGACCAATAAGCATGGTATAACTCATCTGAAGGATTTATGCTGACAATGTTTGAAAACAGAGACTTAGCATAGATGAATAGAGAAAAAATAATAATTTTTTAGCTTACCAGATTTGGACATAAGAATAAACAAGTAAAATGTATTTTAAATGAGTCTTTTGAGTTTTCTGTTTAAATGACAAAAGTTGGATTTAAATGGCTTTATTTTGATTCACTTTAATAAAAAAAAAGCCCAAAGAAGCACAGGAGTATATAGGGATTCAAACTGAGAAAAAACAATCAAAATCAAGTCAGGAATACAGTGGAAATTGTAAATGTGGTCTTTTTCAATCTTAGCTTAGCTTGACAGGCAGTTGTGTTATTTTTCTTGAACCCCAGAGATCTCTGCACGTAATATTTGTAATAACATTGCTCAAACAAAATATTTTCCTTGAATTCTGTTTAGAAAAACATGTAAGAAGTCAGAGACGTATGAAAGCTAAGGCAATACATTGTGTACCCTATGATTTTTCTTCTTTCCTAATAATATCCTGCAATGGTTTGATATGTTGTGGTTTTAAAATTGTGACTATTTTTGAATGCTTTCATAAAAGTGTCAAACTTTGCTCCTGCTTTAGCTACAGCGTATGTCAGGTAGACACAGCTGCCTGATCAATGTGTATTCAGGGTGCAAATATGAAACTGTACGTTTAATGTTCTCCGTCTCCATCTAATGGCAGATTCACCATGAAATTCTGAATTTGGTTCAGAAAAGCTTTCAGCGTGCAAATTGTCTTACTGCAATGTAAAAAAAGACCTTCTCATTAGGTTAAGGATTAAACTGCAGCATTTTATCACATCAGTTAATATAAGTCGAAGTGTTGAGGCAGCAGAAGTGATCTCTTTGACCTGAACTAATTTTATTTTCCTGTTGAAAAGTACTTAGCATAGGTGTCCACAGCATTTTAATAAAATAAAGTGATAAACCATTTTAAAGACAAAACATCAACTAAATTAGCAGCTGAGAAGATATTGTGTTGCATTAATATTTGCATGTTGCCAGTTGTGCAGTTGTCCATCCCAAGCCAGCATTTGAAGTTTCTTAACTAGCAAAATACTTCAAACAAAACTATACACTGACATCATAGAATGCCTGAATTCACATGTTGTCACATTAAAGCAAGCACTTCAGTGTTTTTCATCTGGATTTTATGTCAAAGCTCATAATTGTGAAACGGAAGGAAAACAATGAATAAGCTTTCCTTTTATTTTTGCGAATGAAAATCTACGCATTGCTGTGTTCATTTGTATTTAACCCCCTTTATTTAGATATCCCTAAATAAAATCCAGTGCAGCCAATTGGCTTCAACTACTCAGTAAACAGGGATGCACAATATATCACCATTCCATTCTCATCGCAATATACTAAGTGTACATAATTTGAATATTGCAAAAGAATGTTTAGAAAGCAATATTTACTGAGCTTTAGATTGCAAGTGTCAGGAGTTCACATTTCAATGCCAAAACTTTTGCCCAAACTTGATTTAAAGTTAACCCCAATATTATTCACACTCCTCACAGACTTTGGTTAAGAGCAATCTTTTAGTTTGACCAACATGTTTCTTCTGACTGGAAGTATTGTTACCATTTTGGGGGAGCCCAGCAAGCAGCCTGACTTAGATTTGACTGAGAATCTGTGAGGGGGGGGCTACAGATTAAGGTGATGGTGAGGAGGCCTTCCAACCTGAAATGCTTGGATCGCATCACCAAATCATCAAAAGTACCAGTGGAGACCTGCAAAATGACTGTAAGACAAATAAAGATTTTTCTGTTTATTTAGAAAGACATAAATCATTTTTAAAATGCTATTTTCTCTGAAATGTAAATAAAAACCTTTTACATTGTTAGAACCTTTTAAGAGATGCTTGACCAATTTCCTTCTAGAAAACAACTTTTATTAAATTTAAACCTAAATCTACCTGGGGTATGATACATTTTTGGCTTAACAGTAGATGACAAGATGCTGAAGGTCACAGTTAAAGTCGAAAGTATCTTAAATGTTTGCATGTAGATGTTTAAAGCAGGGTTTGGTTATAAAACAATATCGAGAGCATTGAACATATTACGGAGCTCTGTTCAATCCAACGTCTCAACATGGAAAGATTTTGGCAAAACTGCAAAGACATAGTTATCCACCTAAAACTAAACACAAGTAATTGAACAGGTTCTTCTCATGATGCAAAAATTGTAAAACTTGTTGCTACGGTTAATTGTAATTCTCCAAGAGAACCACTGGTTTTGTGAAGGTATCCACTGCTTTTATCTAGCAGAAAGCCAAATGCTAAAATACCTAGAAACTCTCATGTGAGCTCATCCCAGATGTGTGTATACACCCACCAAGTACCAATCAGTAATGTTATTACCGAGAGGGAAGGACATTGATGATCTCATTGTTGTTCTGTCAAACGGCTCTATTTTATTGGCATCTTTTGGAGTTGAAAATTGGGCAAGTAAAAGACTGCAATTTAGCTTTGACAGATTGATTTTTAATATCATCTCCACAATTAAAAACCACTAGGGTATTCCCAGTCTGCAGTGGCCAGTAACTACAGTACCAAAAAGGATCTAAGGATGGAAACCCTGTGAGCCTGAAGCGTCATCATTATTCCTAATGAAAAACTATTGTTCCACGTTGACAGCAACTGCTCACCTGTGCTGCTTTAGCTAAGAGAAAAGCTACTGTAGCACAACATTAGGGCCATGCAATTGTTTATTTGTGCATAACATCTGTTGTCGGAAATACACTTTAGCTGAAAAAGTTGATCATTCAATTCAGTTGTAATTGTTTATATAGCGCCAATTCACAACACGTCATCGCAAGGCACTTTACAAAAAAAGTAATTTCAATTTAATCATACGTATTTCCTAAATTACCACAGGTATCAAACAATGCAGTCAAATTCAGTTCATTATCCCTAACAGTTTAAAAAGTTTTCTATCTAAAGAAACTCAGCAGATTGCATCGATTCATTAACTTGCCGCACTCACTCCTCCTGGACGAACATGTAGCGACAGTAGCCAGTCGCCGGCGTTGTGTCGTTGACCACCCTCATAATCAATCAATCCCTCATACTGAGCAAGCATGTAGTGAAAGTGGAGTGAAAGCTCACCTTTAACAGGAAGAAACCTCCTGCAGAACCAGAACCGGGCTCAGTACGAGGGGCCATCCTCCACTGGTTTGAGAAGACAGAGCAGATACTCGAAATCAAGCAAAAAATTTAAAGTATGGAATTTGATTTGAGAATTTTCCACGTCTGGAGAGATAAAAATTAAGCATGGATAAAAGTGTGATTTTCCAGACTTTAGACTTTGAATGGAGATTCAGAGAGAAAAAAAAAGAGTTCCTGAAAAATAAAGGTATTTTTACACTGATATTTTGACACTACAGAACTTGAGTTTTCTCCAGCTCATTGGCTATTTTGCTCTTTGAGTTACTAACAGAAAAATCGCACATTAATTAAAAAAAGTCTATTTCTTAGATTTTTTTGGGCCTTTATTCCTTTTACTCCTGGCTAGACCCAACATCCTTCTCCTTGAATTAAGTTCAGTTTAACATGGATATTCCAATTCTTTGAATTTTTGTGAAACTACGAGAATGCTGGTCACAAATTGTGATTCAAAGATTTAAATCTAGAATAATCCAGTCCCCATTTTTCAAGGCTACAGATTTCAACTCATCTAAGTTTTTACAGATGCCAGAAAAATTGTGAAATATACATTTATCACATTGCCAAATGGGAACCTAGCTTCAGCGATGAAAGATAACAGAAAGAAAGAAAGAACAATTAAATAATCAATTATATTATTATTTCTGGGAACCCCTTGAGGATAACAAACATTCAATGTCCCTTACAACTATCATTATTTATGCAAATGACTCTGCATTTAAAAGGGAAATCTTGCAGACCTTAATGAGGGGTTGCAGCTGGCTGAATGACAGGAAACACAGATCCAACAAGAAATCTGATACAACTCAGATTCAGGCCTTTTAAGTGATACATTAAAATCTCACAGTTTTGCTTTGTGGTGAATCTAGCATTACATGGTAAAACTAAAAGAGTATAATTTTATTTTTCTTACATTACTACTGCATTTGCTCTCCGGGGATTTAAAGATGTAAACACTGTTTATGAAGTCCTGCCCCTTCATGTTCTGCCTCAGTTTTGGAAGCAAGTAAAGACGGCCGCTGTGGTAGTCGGTGGTCATTCTTCTTATCCTCTCATGGTTAACTGTGCCCTCTGTTTTGGCTTGTAGGCTGACAAAGGAACAGGAAGGGTTTTTTCCCGCTCAGGATTTGTTGTAAACCATCAGGTTTTCCAGGAGCTCAGAACTATGGTGAGCTCTGAGTGACTTTATCAGATCAAAACTGGAATGATGACAACTCGGCTATTGGCAGAGCATCCCACCCTCTCCTCCACAATGATAAACTGATAGATTTATAGCGAAAGGACAAGAGAAGAAGACAAGACTGCGGTTTGATTGTAGAGGAGGTGTCTGTCAGGATGATTCATTTTGATTTACTGCTGAGGTCCTGTTACATCCCGTAGTTTACTGCTGCTGGACCACTAAGCCTCCTTCTCTATGTTACACATCAGTGCTGAATGCTGTTTTATATGTGCATATAGATGCTATGATACTGAAGACACTGCATTATACTTTCTTTTGTAAAAGATAACTTAGATTATTGTTTATCAGAAGTAGTTTCTCTTCACACTGATGGAAACTTAACGATTGTTCACAGGTTGCTGAGTGTAAAGTCCAAAAATGACCTATAACCCTTTTTGTAAATAATCTATTTTAAAATGTATAAGTTTTTGAAGATGCCGTTGTGATAGTAAAACAGCTAATTAAAAATAGGCCTTTTATCAAAGCCATTTTCCAAGCATAACAAGGTTGATTGTATTTAACTAAAATTAAAATTTTAATTAGCCATTTCATTGTTTGACAAATATCAGACAATATCTTTGCAATGCAGTGCCACAAGGTTTTTCTACAGGTTTTTCCAATACAATTTCTTATTTTTTGCTGTTCATTCATTACTAGATCGGCAGCCTTTCGGTGTTGTTTTTGCAGGATGCGTACAGAAAAAGCTTTCAGGGTAACCTTTCATTTTTCACGGTCAAGGCAAAAGTCCAAGGTTTCTCTAGCAAATTTTAAAGCGAAAGGGAAAGACTTGAATTTTATGAATTAAAAAAACAGGTTACCACTAGGATAGACATATACAAATGTCTTTGTAACAGCCTGACCAAAATAATTTACACATAGCAGACAACTACATCCTAGACCCTAGCTTTAGTTTTTAGTTAAGTCTTGGGGTGTTGTTAGATGAACCAGGTACCGGTTCATCTAACAACACGATTACTCTGGCTGACAGATAAATTCTTTATTCAATTCAAATTAAAATTCTAAAATACTTTATTGATCCCAGAGGGAAATTATGTGTTGTTAAAGCTCATATAATTAATTATTTAAGGAGTTGTAGATGATGATCGCTTTCGGCAGGAAGGATTTCCTGTAGCGGTCTGTATTGCAGCGAAACTGAAGAAGCCTCCGACTGAAGACGCTCTGTTGTTGTATTACTGTCTCATGAAGAGGATGCTCAGGGTTGTCCATAATTTTATTGATTTTATGAAGAATCCTTCTTTGCATTATCATCTCCAGATGTTTCACAGTCGTCCCAAGAACAGAACCAGCCTTCTTTATCAGGTTGTTGAGCCTTTTTAAGTCCCCGGCTCTGATGCTGCTACCCCAACAGATGATGGCGGAAGAGATTACACTCTCCACAACAGACTTGTAGAAGAGCTCCAGCATCTTGCTGCAAACCTTGAAGGACCTAAGCTTCCTCAAGAAGTACAGTCTGCGCTGTCCCTTCTTGTAGACGGTTTCACTGATGCGCCTTCAGTCCAGTCTGTTGTCAAGGTGAACTCCGAGGTATTTATACTCCTCAACCACCTCCACTTCTTCTCCCATGATGGAAACAGTTTTTGACTTATCCTTGTTTCTTCTGAAAACTACAATCGTCTCCTTTGTTTTGTTCACATTCAAGGTTTCCACACCATGTCACTAAGCGGTCCACCAGCTCTCTGTATTCAGCTTCTTGTCCATCTCTAATACACCCGACAATTGCAGAGTCATCTGAGTATTTCTGCAGATGACAGGTCTCTGATTTGTACTGGAAGTCTGAGGTGTACATAGTGAAAAGGAATGGTGAGAGTACGGTCCCTTGTGGTGCTCCTGTGCTGCTGAACACCTGGTTTGACACACAATTCTTCAGTCTCACAAATTGTGGTCTGTTGGTCAGGTAGTCATTGATCCAGGCGATTGTTGAGGGCTCCACCAGTGTCTTCAGGAGTTTCTGACAAAGCAAATCAGGCTGAATTGTGTTAAATGCACTGGAAAAATCAAAGAACATGATCCTCACAGTGCTGCCTGCTTTGTCCAGATAACAGTGGGTTGGTTGAAGTAGGTGGATGATGGCATCTTCAACTCCAACTCCACAGCGATAAGCAAACTGCAGTGGGTCCTGATACGTTCTTGTTTGCTTACTCAGGGGTGCCAACAGGAGTCTTTCCAGGACCTTCATGATGTGGGATGTCAGGGCAACAGGTCTATAGTCATTGATGACTGATGGGTGAGTTCTTTTGGGTTCTGGAACAAGGCATGATGTCTTCCACAACACTTGAACCTTCTCCTGAGTTAGGCTAAGGTTGAAGAGGTGCTGCAGAATCCCACAGAGCTGCTCAGCACAGGCCTTCAGGACTCTGGGGCTCACACTATCTGGACCTGCAGCCTTGTTCTGGTTCACTTTCTCCAGCTGCCTCTTCACCTGACTTTTGGAGACAGACAAGTGGGAGGGGGAGGCAAGGGGGTAGCAGCATTTCCTGACTTGGTTGAAGTCAAACTTGTGGAATCAGAAGAGTCCATGGCTGAGGTGAAGGATAAAACATCTGAGGTGTAACAGGAAAGCTGTTGATCAGAGGAGGGTGGGATGTCTGTTTGGCTGGGAACAGGAGAGGGGGATGCTGAGCTAGTTCCTGAACTGAACCTGTTGAAGAATATGTTCAGTTCACTGGCTCTGTCCAGACTTCCATCTATCTAATCCTTCCTGTCCTTAAAGCCTGTGATCTTTCTCATTCCTGACCAGACATCTCTGATATTGTTCCTCTGTAGTTTGTTCTCCAGCTTCTTCCTGTATGCCTCCTTGCTGTCTCTGATCTTGACCTTAAGTTGCTTCTGTATACTCCTCAGTAATTCCCTGTCTCCCTCCCTGAAGGCTCTTTTTTTCTTGTTTAGAAGTTCCTTCAGGTCACTGGTGATCCAGGGTTTGTTATTAGGGAAGCATCTCACTGTTCTGGTGGGGATGATGTTGTCCACACAGAAGTTTATATAGTCAGTCACACACTCAGTCATGGCATTGATGTCCTCTCCATGTTCTTGGCAAAGAGTCATCCAGTCTGTGGTTGCAAAACAACCCTGCAGGGCCTCTTCAGCTTCCTGTGACCATTTTCTCACAGTTTTCTTTGTAACAGGTTGCCTCTGAACAAGTGGTTTATATTCTGAACAGAGAAAAACAAGATTGTGATCTGATTGTCCCAGAGGAGGTCTTGGTTTGGACATGTATGCATCCTTTACATTTGCATAAAACAAATCCAAGGTCCTGTTTTCTCTTGTAGAGCAGCTGACAAACTGTTGAAATGTTGGAAGTGTAGTAGAGAGCGAGGCATGATTAAAATCACCAGATATTGCCACAAATGCATTGGGGTGCTGTGTCTGTAGCTTAGCAACAACGGAACTGATGACGTCACATGCATTGTCAGCAACGGCTGAAGGTGGAATGTAAACAACTGGCAAAATAACACTGGTGAACTCTCTTGGTAAATAATATGGACGAAAACTTACTGCCAAGAGTTTGACATCTGGGCTGCAGAGACGACACTTCACAGTAACATGTCCTGGATGACACCATCTGTTGTTGACAAGCACTGCTACTCCACCACCTTTTCTTTTCCTGCTCGTTTTCAGATCTCTGTCTGCTCGTACAGTCAAGAAGCCTGGCAGACAGACGTTTGAGTCGGGGATATGATCCAGCAGCCACGTCTCCGTAAAACACATAACACTGCATTCACGGTACTCTGGCTGAGTCCTTGTAAGGGCTTGGAGTTCATCCATCTTGTTAGCCAGTGATCTTACGTTGCCCATTATGATCGATGGAAGAGATGGCTTGAACTTCCTCTTTCTCTGTCTCCTTTTTGCTCCTGCTCTGCATCCACGTCTCTTCCTTATCAACTCATCAGGGATTTGTGGCTTCAGTTGAGGTATTATTTCAGCTTTTGCGATGTTAATCAGCTGCTCCCGGCTGTAAACCACATTATTGCCATGGTTACGTATCATAACAAGTTGTCAAAAAGTGAAATATTTACAGCAAAAATCCTTCCAGCTTCACAGCACCAAAAACTAGAAAGTATACAGGTAAAAAAAATGCAATCTTCCTCAAGAAAAAAGAGGAACCAATGTAAAAAAAATAACAAAACTTAATATGTAGCCAACAGAGCCACTCCAACATGCAGCCACCCAGAGCAGCGCAATTCTATAAATTCAAGCCATTTTCACACCGTTAGGTTTTGCAGTTAAAATCATATAAACAGCAATAAATGAATAAAGAATATAGTACTTAAACAGTAAAACAGTACCTTCCTGGAGGCCTTGATGTTTGTGGATGAGGTCTCCAAGTCAGCCATCTTTACAGTCATAATTGAGGAGAGTGTACCATCTAGGACCAAGCTGTTTCTTGTCTTTGTTTTGTTGAGGCTAACCAAAGGAAAGATTCTTTCTGCATCCGCATTGAAATTTGGGACCAGCTTTGAAACCGCAGCAAACCTCTGAAATAGTTTTACTCCTGTTACCTGTGCCAAAAGAACCAATAACCCCCCAAAAACATGCCCTGACATGGTGTTTCCTTTTATATATCTTGACAAATGAGTATAGGTTGATCCATAAAATATATTCAGATGAAATACATGCATCTACCATGATGCTTCATATGTACTGATATCATTAATACTCAAGAGGTTGTTTCTACTGTGTTCTTGTACAAAAATGATCATACTGGTCCGGTACTCCAGAAACTCCTCTGCCAGTAGATAATGCTCCTCTGGTCCATGGTATGGGAGCAGGTGGGGAAACCTATAAAAGTACAGTTAAAGGTATTTGTTTTTTATATATGGTCAACCAACCGCAGTAAATACAGCACATACAGTGCAACATATTTTAAAAGAAATCCCACTTAGGGACAGCTCATCCGCTAAGAGGCAAAAATGTTGGTGAGGTTCATCTACTCAGTCAAAACATCAGGCCTTTTCCTGTTTATTGGGAATTTTACCTGCTCTCAATAAAGGGAGGCCTACAGCAAGTTCTTTTCTTGATATTACAGGTGACTATGCTTTACTTTGTTTGTTTTTGTTAACTCAGCAATTACATACATCATAAATAATTAGAAATAAATACCCTGTGACAGAGGTTATGCTACAATTTTTTGTACTCAGTCATTTTGACTGACAGGCTAAAAAAAATCTGGTCAAAATCAATTGTTACCCATACGTTCTTTAAATAATAACATATTCAGTAGTTCATTGTCATTTATTTTAGTTAATATTAAATCTGAACAAACTGATCAGAGAATACTCATTGTGCCATCACACATCGAGCAGATTATTAAGATACATGTTTTATGAACATTTCACCTTCTGTGGCCTGACCTACACTCTGCCTGTGTGTAATGGAGGCTGAGGCGCCACTTCAGCCATAGTTTTGAAATCAGGAAACATGTCTCCAATTGAAGTGAAAATGGCAAGACTCTTTGAACGAGGGCTTTCCTGATTGCTTAAGCGGGAGGAAATCCCTCTCTTTTTGCAACAGTATTTAGGCTGCAGCAATCTGTCACCGTCAGTCTGTGTCCGGTGCAGTCACAGATGCGCTCCATGCCTCCGTAACTCTTCAATGCACCGTCAGCTCCCGGATATCGAGATGCATCGAGTACAGCATCCAGGTCTGAGATGATGCTCACATGCTCTCATGGGAAGGTTTTTTTGATTGATTTAGTTCGCCGTACTCTGCGCCTTCGGATTTTTCGTCACCATTTAAAAAAAACTAACAAATACGAAAAATATTTGGCTAACGCGACCCCTGCCCCTTTGAATTAAATTTGGATGGGGGCTAATGGGTCTTCTTGCATTTGTAATATTATCTATTACTTTCTTTAATCTACAACATTTCCAGCATGGCTTCAAGACATTTTGTTTAGTACAATAGTTTATAATAACATAAACATATTAAAAATGCTGTGCCCTCCCGTGCTGCTTGTTGGGGAAGACAGCTACTGCAACACCATAATGATTCAGCATAAATAGTACACAGCTCTCGACATGGCATTCTAAATATTCTCATAAACATCGAGCAAAACTAACTATAAATAATAAAATAATAGAATAGAATAATAAAAATTAATATAGATTAAAATACGTTATTTTAGGTTTGTGAGCACAATTACGACGTACTATCCGACATACAGTACTGTGCAAAAGTTTTAGGCAGGTGTGAAAAAATGCTGTAAGCAAAGCATTCTTTTAAAAATAGAATTGTTAATCATTTATTTTCATCGATCAACAAAAAGCAGTGAATGAAGAAAAGATAAATCTAATTCAAATCAAGATTAGGTGTGACCACCCTTTGCCCCCAAAACAGCATCAATTCTTCTAGATACACTTGCACACAGTTTTTGAAGGAACTCGGCTGGTAGGTTGTTTCAAACATCTTGGAGAAATAACCACAGATCTTCTGTGGATGTAGGCTTCCTCACATCCTTCTGTCTCTTCATGTGATCCCAGAAACAATCCATGATGTTGAGATCAGGGCTCTGTCTCAGCATTAAGAATACCATTAATCCTGACCAAATCTCCAACTCCATTTGCAGAAATGGAGCCCCAAACATTGAAGGAACCTCCACCACGCTTCACTTTTGCCTGCAGACAGTCATTATTGTACCACTCTCCAGCCCTTTGGCCCTTCGGCAACAAACTGCCTTCTGCTTCAGCCAAATATTTCAAATTTTGACTAATCAGTCTAGAGCACCTGCCGCCATTGTTCTGCACCCCAGTCCCTATGTTTTCGCGCATACGTGAGTCGCATGGCCTTGTTTCCACGTTGCCAGTATGGCTTTTTGGCTGCAGCTCTTCCATGAAGATCACTTCTGGCCAGACTTCTCTAGACAGTAGATGGGTGTATCTGGGTCCCACTGGTTTCTGACAGTTCTGAGCTTCTGATTTCAAAGGGTGATAAGCTTAATGTTTCTTTCATCTGCTGCACTAAGTTTCCTTGGCCGACCACTGTGTCAACGATCCTCAACGTTGCCCGTTTCTTTGTGTTTCTTCAAAAGAGCTTGAACAGCACATCTTGAAACCCCAGTCTGCTTAGAAATCTTTGTCTGGGCGAGACCTTGGTGATGCAGTATAACTACCTTGCTGTGCTCAATCTTGCCATGACATGAAACTATCTTCCACAACCTCACCTTGGTAGAAGAGTTTGTCTGTTCCTCACCCAGTTTTAAGCCTCCTATACAGCTGTTTCTGTTTCTGTTAAATCATTGTGTTTCAACTTACTTGTGACATTGATGATCTTTAGCACCTGTTTGGTACAATTAGTTGATCATGCACCCCGCTATAATCCTACAAAATCCCTTACTTTGTTCAAGTGTACCTATAAGAATTTATGCTGGTTTGAAGGGAAAAGGTAGTAACACCAAATATTGATTTGATTTAGATTTGTATTTTGTTTGCTCACTTTATAGTTTGTGAATTGATCAAAATAAACTAGCATTTTTTATATTTCTGAAAGCATTCTTTGTTTACAGCATTTTTTCACACCTGCCTAAAACCTTTGCACAGTACTGTATACTGGCATGTTTACAAACCTCGGATGCTTTCTCCATCCTCTTTCTACATTGGCGGTAGTCAGTCCACTTCTTCTTCAGCTGCCTGCTGGGAAGTGGAACAAGATGCACCACCTACCATAGTAGTACACAGTAGCACCACGCAGTGGGTAGCTCAGATAGATTTTTTTTTCTTTAAGCTTGAGAAATTGGAGGTATGACGTGAAAGCGTGTGAAGACAGTCAAATCTGTGTCTCATGTTGCAAGTTATGCCAGTGATAAATGGATTTCAATATCTTTTTCTAAAACATCATATTTTGATGTCAGCTCCAAAAATGTCAACAACCTATCACTGTAGACACAAAACTATCTAATAAGTGAGGCTGTTAAGGCTCACAACAACTATTTCAAATCTTCTGTTTATTAAAAGACATGTTTATTTTTAAAAGTTTGGCACATTTAACAATCAATACTGAAATGTTTTAAAGCTGTGTTGATTTCTGTATCAAAGGTAATCAAATGAATAACCTTAAAATCTTTCATTTGTCTTGTCTTAGAAGGAGTTTTGTAAATTTTATTAAAAACAGATTGTAGAAAGAAAGAAAACAACTAGAAAGGTTATGAAAACACTCATTGTTATTAAAAAAAAGTGCACTAATGCCTATAATGAGCATTTGTTTTGACTAAATCTAACATGTGGTGAAAAGAGAGTTCTTACAAGTGAAAGAAGTGTGTATTTGCAATGTATTATGTATTACTTTTTGATATCCACCTATTTCACATCTATATAACAAGTAAAACAGCAGTTTCTGATGTGTTTGCAGTTATATAAGACTGTTGGTGTACTTTCAGGGAAACTTAGTGGTCCCTCTTCTCTGCAGTGGCTGGAGTCTCAGCAGTGTGTTGAATTCTGCAGCAGGTTTCACTGCATCTCCAGTGTTGCAGCTGCTGGTGGCTGCGTATCTGTTGGCGATATTGGTACTGCTGTTAATGAACTGTATCACTGAAGATACAGAGAAGCCTCCTCTTTTCCTTTGCAGTCTTTCCAGTCCTCTAAGAGGGCTGGCCAGGCCGGAAATATAGAGACCCCTCTAATATTACCCCCTAGTGCGCCTGAACTCTGCATGCACTGATGACGGCTTTGGGCATTGCATGCAGAACAGCATGGTTTGGGGACTGATATGCATCATTTTCCCCCACCAAATTCACTGGAAGCTGATAACCATTCATGGCCAATATGTTGTGTCCAAGAGGAACAAAAGCTAGAGTTCAGCTTAGGATGACTAGCTGGAGATCACCAAAGGAATAAGTTGTTACAGCTGAGGGTAGACAGCTGCTGTGAGATTAATGCAGCTGATGTTAGTAGTCACTGGAGCGGATCAACAGTTTTTATTCTTTTCTGGTTCAGAATAATCACATCCTTTGACATTAAATTACTTTGCATTGGCAACAGTTAACCCATTTTCGACCCATATTTGAGAAGTTTGAGAATGGCTACTCTGATGTTTGCATGGACCAGTCAAGTTTGAAAAATCCTCCATAAGGTCAAGTTAGTGTCTGCAGCTACTTTAAACATTGTAAACTGCAAAAGTTTCATGGTTTAATTTGTTTAATTAGTGGACTCTGAAAAAGTGTCTGCCCCATTAAAGATTTCTTCGGATTTTGCTTTTTGTCCCACTTAAATGTTTGAAATCATCAAACAAATGTTAATATTTGACAAGGATTATCTGGTGTTCCTGTTGCAAGTTGGGAAACTCCTGGTATTTGTGGACATAAATGTTGGGCTCAGTGGCTAACTAGGATTAGCAACATAAGCTGATAATACAAAAAAAGGTCTGCATTGTCTTTGTTTTATGCATTCAACACTTATTGTAGCAGAAGTTATTCAATACTATGAGGACGACTGATTTTGTGAGATTAAAGCTGTCAGAAGTGTAAAGATCTTATTACTGGAGCCATCACTGTGTTTGTTTTGTGAGGGAGCCATATTGGATTGTAAAGTCAGGGTTGATCAGAAGCGTCTGCTATCCCACGAGGCATAGGCTGGTAAGACATTCTCACGTTTGATTATCTTAATTAAAATTCCGTATTTTCACTGAAAGACACAAAAATTTTAAACCAAAAAAATTCAATATGATGGCTATTAGAGTTATATTAATGCTAACAATAACATTTATTTCTTTAAGCAAAAATATAAAAAACATTTTTGCATTACTTAGTAATTTCAAGTGAAAATGAATCTAGATATAACATATTATTTAGATATATAGCTGGTTAACTAGTGGGGCTATGTCCTGTAGTCTTAAATGTTGTTTAATTGAGTAGAATAACTGCTGCTGCTGCTGCTGCTGCTGCTGTCAATATGCAATATGATTAAACAAAATTAAGCTGCCTTGTTAGAGAGGGTTAAAGGTAAGAGACTCATTTCAGCCAGCTGTTAAGAAGTGCCCAGCAGTGATTGGGGGAGGGGGAATGCTCCATAGATCCATAGATTTGGTCACTCCTGCACATTTCTCTGGCATCATGTTAAAAGAACTTTGAACAGTTGGTTTTGAACCCATGACTTTTTCACAGTTTTGTATGTCTTAATGCTGGTACTCCAAGTTATTATGTCTTCTTTTTGTTTTACTTTATGACGGCAGAATTTTTTTGTGATGGAACCAAATCACTTCCTCATTGGTAGTTTTAGCAATAAGCTTGAGATGGCAGCTGTAACAAATAATACCCATCAGTAAAACCGACGAGCTTATTCCTGGGAACATTTAGCTGCAGTTTAAGCACAATTTTAACTATTCATAATGGAGTTTGAATCCCCTCCGACCCTGATTGGCTCATGTCCCTGTCCCATGCTCATGGTTGTTAGTTTATATGGTTCTGGTTCTCAAAGATTCGCTTTAGTTGATGCCTGCGGCTGAAGTCAGGACAAGGCCAAAGGGTCCAGCTGCTTCCTCTGCAGGAATGATATTTGCTTCAATTACTGCAAATACCATCACACTCCCTCCCCTCACCACAATGCCAGCTGCAACCCTCCTACCAGCCTGTAGCCTGATCCAGCTCAAGAATGGCTTCTCATAGCAGTCAGCCATATCTAATGCTTGTTGTTATACTGGATTGCTATAATTCTCAGAGGAGAAAGCTGTAGGTTAATCTCCCAGCTCCAGATGATAAAATATTCTGTCTCTCATTTCCTGCCCACCCTCTTTTTTTCACCTACTGCCCTGTCCTCACAGATAAATGGCTCTTTTAAGCTTGGAGCTGCTCGAGTTCTGGCTAGTTGGCAGATGCAGTGCCTAGTCCCCGGCCTCCAGGACAACGGCAACATGAACGGGACGTCCGAGCAGGCCGACATCCTGCCGCCAAACTGTATGGTCAAGGACCGATGGAAAGTGGTGAGCAAGAAAATCTTTTCACTATGTGCAATTTCAAAATAACTATAAAAAAAGAACTGTAAAAAAAAGTCATCTAAAAAGACTTTAATTATTTCAATAATAATAACTATCATTAACTTATGAATTAATGATAGCTGGAACATGTATCATTGTGTTCGTTTCCCACCAGTTCTGTCTGATGTTCGTGTCACATTTTAGTGATAGTCTGCTACCTCTGAGAGAATGTAGATCTGACTCTTAATTGTCTTCATCCTGGATCCCTGTGTCCTAGCTGAAGAAGATTGGCGGGGGTGGGTTTGGGGAGATCTATGAGGCCTTGGACCTGCTGACACGGGAGAACGTGGCGTTGAAAGTGGAGTCGGCCCAGCAGCCCAAGCAGGTGCTGAAGATGGAGGTGGCAGTTCTTAAGAAGCTACAGGGTGAGTGCTGACACATTTTTAACACATCTCATGTTTTCCTATCCAGTGAAACAGCTTCTGTAAAGCTACCAGACATTTTCCTTTAGAATAATCTATATATTTTTTACTTTTACTAGTACTGTTAGCATTTTAACACTGATTATTCTCCCTAAATCTCAAGAGAACAAATTTAAACACATCAGAAAAAAACGTATAGAACTGCATTTAGTTTGTATCCCTCCATTTGTATAAATACACAAGGAAATCTCCCACTGTTTTTCATATTAACACTGGGTATACAAACAAACTTGATAAATCGAAATAGGGGTTCCTATGAGGCATGCTTGGTAGATAAAAAGTACCTTCTGAAAATAACAACGAAGCAGGTATTAAATATATTTTCTTTAAAGCTGGGCATACCCTTTCCGACCCATTTTGAGCTGATTGGGTTCTGGCTTCATGTGTTGTGTAGAATGCATGGGGTAACGAGACCCAATTAACACCTCACAA
This sequence comes from Valencia hispanica, assembly GCA_963556495.2. Lineage (NCBI taxonomy): Eukaryota > Metazoa > Chordata > Actinopteri > Cyprinodontiformes > Valenciidae > Valencia > Valencia hispanica. Next base: position 47,767,447 of record OY747703.1, on the reverse strand, counting down.
CCAGCTTCCGATCAGCAATCGTACGGTTGCAATTCTGTTCACCCCTTGTGGGGATATTGCACTATGAGCCAAATGTATCTGAACGTCTCAAACTGTGCATGCTCCAACACGGAAGTGGACTTGAAAAAGGACCTTTTTTTTTTACACTGTTCTCCGCACAGAATGGCAAGGATTGCCAAAGAAGTTTGTTTTTGTCGAGCCTTCTCTCATTCTCGAGCGAGGGTCTTCTTATCTCCAGGTTTTTCTTCTCATACTTCTTTGTAGTCCAGAATCCAAGAGTCCGAAGTGTTGTGTACGCACGCACAGTTTGAGCAGTCAGGTCGCATCCGAACATCCGGTCGTAACGAGAACATGATTCATTAGCTGTGAATTATTGAAGCCTGCGATCTAGTGGAACAGTTTGAGCTCATGCTGAACACAACTACTGAAAATATCATACAGTATATGCCCAACTTAAGTCCACATTTCTGTATTAACAGTCTTTTTTTATGGACTTGATATAATATTCTAATCTTAAATGTCGTGTCTCTTTTGGCTGTAAGCAGAAAATCATCATAATTAACAGAAGCTAGCATTTCCAAATTGAAAATGTCAGTCTGTTTTCAAGCCTTTCCACTATCGGAACCTCTGGTTAATTTTACCAGACCTTCACTGTATCCGCGTGTCTCCATTTCACCAGCAGACCTGAAGGGACCTTTCAGGAACTAACCTTTTGGCACTGATCAGTGCCATCACTCACTGAAAAAAGGGTTGTAATATGCTGACATCTTTTCAAATTCCTTAAGGGGACGATTTCGTATGGAGACACAAGGACTGAGAGGACCGGGCCAGTGTGTTTTCGCTGTCACCAATTTTATTTTTCACATACTTTTCACTGTACTGAGTTACTGAAATTTAAAAACACTTCTATATTACTCAAATGTATTGGACATGACAGTATCTTTGTGCATTTAATCCTAGTCTGCATAGAAATTGAAATGCATACCGTAAACCAGTTAAATGGAAGAATAGAAGTGGGCCAAGAACTAATCCCCGAGGCACACCACAACTCATCTGATTTATTGTAGATTTACAGTGAACCCCCCGGAAAATGTGCCTGTTTGCAGAATTTTTTTGTTGCTTGTTTGTAAGATATTTGAAAGAAAGCTTGAGAAATTGAAATACCTTTGCACAATGCTACTTGACAAGCTATTTTCTGGTGTTTGCAATGCAGCCAATCCAAGAATGCCATTTGATTTCTTTGGAGCTGATTGGCTGTATGCCCAAGAGCGGAGATAAGGAAGAATATAGATGTTATCTTCTGCGGTAGTGGTGAGATGGTTTCTACTTAGCGTATCAATCCATAATAAGGTATATATGATCGATCAACTATTACAATAGGCAGTACTTAGGATTTTTAGAGGGAGTCCCAAATATTCACGGATTTTAACTATTCACAGGCTGCTGTTGTCCCTAAGCCCTGAAAATAAACGGGGTCCACTGTTTGTGGGTATGCAAAACACTGAGTTGAGAACTTGGTGTCCACTTTGGCTGTAGAAGATGCAAGGTGGCACATATCTCTAAAATATCTCCCATTCACCTCTTCTATGTTCCCATGCAGGAGCAGGATACTTTAACATTCCTGGTTCCTGTACTAACCTGTTTGTATTTTTTTATCTTGTTTGACGCAGCTTGGTTTATAAAAGCATGGAAAGCCAAACAAAAAAGCCTGCTCTCCACATACTGAATTGACTGCTGAGACAACATTATTGCATGTTGCATAACAGTGTTATGTCACCTAAGTGTTGATTCTGTCACATGTGTGTATGTTAGGGCAACATGTGATTGGCTAGGTTAATGAGCTGCCTCCACTTTGTCACAGAGGCATATTAGGTCGTTGGACTGCAGCAGCTGAGTGATCAACTCTTCATGGTCCGTTATTCACTCGTCCTCCCTCCCCCATCCTCAGACTTTAAAAGATTGTCCTCAGCAGGTTACATCAAATATTCTCACTCTCACTGTGGATTAATTATTTACCATCAAACGAATGAAACACATTTTCTTTTTGTAAGTGCACCATTCCATTATACTGTGTTAATGTTAATGTCGGCAGTGAAGTAAGTAGGTTTAATTTTAGCAACCTTTTAAAATGAAAAAAAAGACAGAAAACCAAAAGAGAACATCTGATTTTACCTACATTACTCATTTAGCCAGACGTAAAGACAGAAAAAGCGAAGAAAGGAAACATTGTTGTAGTTAAACTGTCCGTTTGAAGGGACAGTTTTCAGCTTAATCGAATCTAGATTTAAAAAATGTCTTTGCTCAGTATAAAAAGTTATAGCAGTCCATTAGTTTGCCAGTATAAAAACCTTTGTAATACTCTAAATGTGATTTCAAGAATGCTAAATTATCACCAAAAACATAATATTATAATAATAATTTACAGTAGTTGCTTCTGTAGATAAAACTATCATACCAGGAACAAAAGTTGTGTTTTCTTTCTGTTTCCATTGATAACCTTAATTAAATGCATTCTGATTAAATCATAAAGACTTTGCACTAGGGCTGTAAAGTCCTAGTCGACTGGTCGACTTATTGGTCGATGCGTTCTGAGTCGACCAAAATTCTGATTGGTCGATTTTATGCCGTGTTAATTTTAGAAATTTGATCGGACAAGAGACGTTCCATGAGAGCTGATCGGTGCTGATGTTAGAGTTGGATACAACAGCGCTGCCTCTCGTGTGATATTGCTTTAACAGTCTACAGGGAGATTGAAGAACGTCCACGTTATTCAACATGCTGTGGCTTGCTGAATATTTTTGTTTGGCGTTTACTAGAGTGAGTCCTCTACCATGTCAAAGACATCGGCAGTGTGGCAGAATTTGGTTGATTACAGCCCTATTTATTTTGTTTCATTTTATTGCTAATAATAACGAACATATGGTTCCCTTTTATTATTGTGCAGATTTATTTCTATTTACTGGATTTGGTCGGGTTTGTTATTTTGTTTTATTTTATTGCCTAATGCGCAATTGCGCCGTGCCCACAGTCTTTGTTTTGAGCCCAATGCACAGCTTTATTCCATTTGTACTTGTCTTGATCAGGCATGTTTAATAAAGATCATTTTCCCTGAATTGCCTTGCCGTTTAGTTTAATTGCAGTAATCATGGCATATTATATTGCACAGATGCACGTAATGCAAAATGCTGTCAGAGCCCCCCCCCCGCCGCAAATTAGTCGATTTTTGGTCGGAATTTCAGGGTTTCAGTCGACCAAGAAATTATTTGGTTGATTACAGCCCTACTTTGCACTAAATCTGTCTTGTTCTTGTTAAAAATATGGTAAAAGACACATCTTGTTCACATATTAACCTGTCAGGACATCTTGACAGGGTTGGATTTTAGTTATCGCAAACACTTGCATTCAAAGGATGCACGGGTTTCACCAGCTTGTCAGGCATTATTCTCCTGAGGCTTTTGGGGTTTTTTAACATCCTAACCAGCTTCCTTTCATTTGTGGGTTACAGTTTGGATCCAAAACTTGGACACATTTGCACATCAAAACTGGTTTGGGAATCGCTCACAGTCCGTTTCTGATTAGAAAAGTCGGCAAATATCCAACCAGAACCTTTTTGATGATGTGGTTTTTCTGCAACTTCCTGCCGATCATTTATCCAAATAGGATATATGGATGCAATACAGCCAGTATTTACCATTGTGATATCCTCTTGATTAGAAGTACATTTGCCATAAAATCAACAATCTTCTTGTTATAATGCTTATTGCAGTTGTATTTTCATCAACCATGAAAAATTAGTGATTTAACTGCATCATTAGAAGCTAAGAATGAATATGACATGAATTAGATAAGCCAGAAGATTAACCAGAATGTCGTCTGTTTCCGTTCTCTTTGCGGTTCCAACCACCCCCGAGGAAAGCAGCTGCCTCTCTTGCTGCTCAATGCCCCACTACGTCCACTAATTAGTTTCAGTGAAAGTCTTTGACTGATGTGTTCCTACTGCTGCTTGCTGGTGACACTGTCATTTTAAAAAAAGAGGAATAACTCAGCTCCAAGATACAAATGAACATGACTAACTATGCCTCCTTTGTGTTTAAGCTAGTGGAGAATACCAAGTGTGGAAGTAATAAAATAAAAATACATAGAGTCTTCGATATGATGATTTAAGCTGTTGTTGTTGTTTTTTTATGTGTTACCAGAGTCTAACCTAACAACAACTGATGTTCCCTTTCTTTTCAGGTAAAAACCACGTCTGTAAGTTTATTGGTTGTGGAAGAAATGACAAATTTAACTACGTGGTGATGCAGCTCCAGGTGAGTCACAGTGTGCGGGCGACATTAACCAGGAGGCTGATTACATGCGTCAGCAGCAGATTACACTTTTGAATCTGTATTATTGTATCGACTATGCTCCTTTGACAAAGACTCCATAGCACAAATGTAATTATGATTTAGTAAAAATTGTAGCATGAGAATAAGTGGATGGTTTGTTGTTGTTTTTTAACTCGAGATGCACTGACCATCATTTTGTTTCCAATTCTCAATCCCCAATGTTTTTTAAAGCTTTAAACAGCTGTTACATAATTTAGCTGATTTTGTTTTCTCTTTAATTGCTACAATATAAGAGGACATGAGAATAACACTGAAAATACCTTTTTCTAACCTTAGTACTGTGAGCAGTCTATAATTACTAATATTATGGGCAGAAGTGTTAGTGGTTTTTAAAGGAGCAGTCACTGTACAAGGGGGTTAAAAAAAAATATTATCACGGAGTTCACATGTTGAACTGGCTTTGGCATCTTATATTAGTGGTATGCGCAGTTAGCACTGCTAGCAGCAGCTAGCTGCGGTCTCCATACATATTCACTAGAGAATCCAGATTATTGCCAACAATGCACCTTATTTCTGAGATTTCAAAACGACTGCTAGGATTTACAAATCCAGCATGTTTTATGACCGACAGAAAGTGAAAGATCAACAGGATAAAACAGATTTTTACAACTTTGCTTTGCACTGCTAAGCCTTCCTGTTATCTGTCGAGAGTCTCGCTCTCTCTTAGCATAATTGAACCACAGACATGTCTTGACATTTAGTAGAAAATGCAATTTTCTGCAGTGCTTCCTCTGACTCTTCAATCAGTAACCGTGTCTACACTAGGGCTACAACGATTAGTCGACATAATAAACTACATAGGCAATACAAAAAAATTGACAGGACATATTATAAAACCATGTTGATATTGTTTTTCTACAGTGATACACTGCATGAAATAATCCAGACACATTTCCTGTTGCAGTTGTTTGACAATTAAACTGCTGAGTCAGCGAACCTCTGTTGATGTTTTAGCTGTTTTAAGGGATTTTCACCAGCTCAGCAGGACCAGAGGCACACGGTAGCATGTTTTTCTGTTCTGTTTGGTGTCGGATCTTGCCAGATAAACCTAGAATCCTTTTAGTTCTGTCCTTTTTAGATGATTAACATTCAGTGACTCTCAGTCCCAGAATGTTGGAAACCGTCAAGAATGAGAATTCTGATGCAAAGATGAGCACTGTTACACATCTCGTATTGATGAGGCCGTATTCTCTGATTTCCTCTCGGTGTTCTTTCAGGGTCGTAACCTGGCCGACTTGCGGAGGAGTCAGCCCAGAGGAACCTTCACCATGAGCACCACCCTGCGACTTGGCAAGCAGATCCTGGAGTCCATCGAAGCCATCCACTCAGTGGGATTTCTACATCGCGACATCAAACCGGTACGATGAAACAGGCCTCTCAGCTGGGGGTTGGATGTTGGTGTTTCTTGGTGGACGGACAGGGATTTAGTTTGAAGGATTTTACTGTCACCAGGTCTGATGTGTATTTCAGCTGACTGCCACTGTAAACTCTTGGATCTAAGTCATCCTGATGGTTTTATTATTTTTAAAAAGATGAAAAGAACGGCTAGTTGTCGTGGTTTGAAATTCAAAATGAGGGAGTTGCAAATCCAACTTTGCACGTCATAAGGAGGGATGGATCATTATTTAATCTCTATATATTGCATGTTTTTCTTTAAAACTTTTAAATCCAAGAAAACATCTAACAGCAGTGATTAGGTATTTGTTATAAATTTAATAAAGGCTTTTTTGTACTATTTTTGGATTATTTTGTTTCAAAACCTCAGCACATTTGCCCAGTTACCAAATAAATATTCACTCTTCTTAACCTTTCATATTTCCTGTGTTATAAACTGCAAAACAAAGACCAAACAGAGGGGAACTTTTTAGAGGATCCGTAAACCTTTGTACTGAATCTATTTGCATATTAACAATGAGAGCTGGAACAAAAACTGAAGGACGGCGCTGATTAGGGTGGCAGGATTAGGAAGGCCAGATTAAGGGATGCAGAAAAAAAACTGCAGGCTTTCATCAGAATGACGATTCATTCCTTCAGTCTGGCTCCATCACTCTTAAACTAATAGTCAGTTCCTCCAGGATTTTTTTGTGATTGTTGTGACCTAAAATGCCTTATTTTATGTCAGCTTTTGTGAAAAGTTGCAACAAAAGTTGCAATGTCTTTATTTGTATTTTTCTCTTGTGCTAAACCCTGCATTCTGAACATCCATATACAAAATGAAATGATTTAGGAATAAATGATAAAAGTAGAAAAAATAACAAAAATACTGTGAGCTGATTAAGGCTCAGTATCTTTTTTTGTCCATCAAAAAAATCCCGTCATAATCTATTGGCAATTTCTAAAATGATAAGAATGACATATTCAATAGTATTCATTTTTATTCATTTTGATAAATATTAAATCCGAACAAGCTGAACAGATAATCCACATTGTACCATCACACATCCAGCAGAGGGATATATTTAACTGTTCCTCCACAGTGACAAAAACCACTGGCATTGACACCATGAACTCTATATAAACAATGAAATTAAATGACTGCATTTAAAATACAGTTCACCTGCTGCGACCTGAACGCACTGTCTCACAATTTTATGTTGTTCTGGAAGCTGAATCCACGCTCTGCTGCCCAACTGGAGGCTGACGGGTGCCAATTCAGTTTCAAGTTTTTAAATTGAAGAGATCAGTAGTCGGACAGACTCTCTATACGAGCTTTTTCCTAACCTGCAAGCTATCGCTTCAGCAGGAGGAAATACCGCAGAAACCAGTGGTTGTCCACCCACACTGGTCACTGACGCGCTCCAAAGCCTCTGTAACTCCTCACTGTGCTGTCAGCTTCCAGATAGCAAGATGCATTGAGTACGGTGTCCAGTTCTGAGATGATGTTCAAATACTCTCAAGGAAATCTTTTTTTAAATTGATTAAGTTACCTATACTCCGTGAATGAAGTTGAAAATGTCTGAGTGTTTGCACCAAGTGGTCAGGGATGTGAATTGTAATCTCTTAATGTTACGATCTTGGCTCAGTTTGGGAAGGGGGAAGTAACATAAAACCATGAGGTCAGGTGTTAAGTTGGAGGAACAAAACAGTTTAATTAGATAAGAGCAACAAAATTAAAACAAAGAACAGAACGGGTCGAAGAAAATAAACAAAAGTACTAAGGGTTTCAAAACAAAACATCTACCCCAAAACACAGGCAAAGAGAAGCCTTAAATAAAATACAGGGGGAAAACAAAGAACAAATTTATAGTGCTGTCTCTTTAACTTAAACGGAGAAGGTGATGTTTTGTCAATCGATGACCTACGTTTGTGTTCGATCACAATATTGCATGAGGTAAAAAATAATTTACTGGCACTTTTATTTATTTATTTTTATTTTATTTTATTTTTTTCTCACCAAGACACCCAAAAAAATGACGCTGTACCCTCACTCACACACCCCATACACACTTTATGCTCCCAGGTCCAGGTACCGATGCCCCAGTAGAGCCACCAGCCCCCGGACCCGGGAGATGGACCCCCTACCTTATAGGACGGAGACAAGCAGACCGCCAAGGGCCCCACAGTGGCAAAGCACTTTTATGTAGATAATGAGCAAACTGTATAGCCCGGTCCTTGGCAATGATTTTTGTTGACAAATGCAACATATTTCACTGTCGCTCTCTGTCACATAAGAAACGGGAAGTGTACGTGATACCTGATGGCGCCAGATATACGCTGATGAGAAGGAGCATCGCGATTGGTCAAACGTGTTAAAATTGCGATTATTGGATAAAATTGCAAGATGTGGAGTAGTCGTGAGGATTGGCTAAATAAGTTGCGATCGTGAAATCCTGGTGGGACTGATTAGTGGTTCTTGGGCTGCCTTTAGTGGTACTCTGAAGAAACTTTGGTATTAATAATTTGCGAAGAAATTAACCAATTAAAGCAGTGCAGCAGGAAGAAATGCTGGTGGCCATTTGATGGTACTTGGCCACCTTGGTGTTCACTGAGGTGGTACTTGTAAAAAGTCTGAGAACATGTAACGCTTTGTTTGGATGAAGCAGGTGCAAAATGGAGATAGGCATTAGAAGAATCCATATTAATGATTTTTAAATAAAATAAACGTACATGCCATGGAGCATGGACAGAATAATGGGCAATAGAGCTGAAAAAATCCAGTGAAAAAACAATGAAAAACCAGGAGCTTGAATACTGAGGGAGGAAACTAATTAACACAGAAGGAGATTAACTAAGACTCAAGGATCCAGAAACCAAAAGGAAAAAAAGCCCAACAATAATCTAAGAGAAATAAACTAAAGCCTACAAGGAACAGAACACAAGAATAAATTAAGAAAATAAATACAAAAGAATGAACAAATTCTGCAACAGCTTCGTAACAACAATGAACACTGAGGAGTGAACCAAATATGGCAAGACCTATAGAACACAAATAAACACCAAAGAAGTTATTAAAACACAAACACAAAAGAAAACCAAAACATCAGAAAAACAAGTGGATCAGAACTGCTGGTCTAGATCATAGCTAATGTTTAATGAAGGTGAAGATTTAATTGATTTTCTGTATGTTTTCCATGCAGCACAAAATATGTGAAACATTGAAAAAGGTGTTAAGTTCAAATTAGAATGGCCAAATTAGAAAGGTAACTTTTTATTTTCTTATGAGTCAATGCAGCAAGTCTCTCTAAACCTAAAGGAAGATATATTGTTTTTATTCTTTGGACATAAAAGGGGAAAACATGAAATTTTGTTAGTTATCATAAAAAAAATTATAATTTCATTTGAAAGTGAAATATTTACATGTGATATGCTGTGAATTGCAGTTACGTTGAGAAGTTAAATTTTTACACATGATCTGTTCTCTTCTCCCTGCCAGTCAAACTTTGCAATGGGCCGGCTCCCCTCCACTTACAGAAAGTGCTACATGCTGGATTTTGGTCTGGCGCGTCAATACACCAACACGTCTGGAGAAGTTCGACCGGTAAGAAACCATCTCTCTCTCTCTCTCTCTCTCTCTCTCTCTCTCTCTCTCTCTCTCTCTCTCTCTCTCTCTCTCTCTGTACAACAATAAGTATAACTGGAAGTACAGTTACATTAAACTCTGGCTCTATTAGCTTATTTTCCGAGCTTTTAGCGGACAATTTATTTTTTGTTTTATTTTTTATGTTGTGCCCAAGAAACAACAGCTGGGATCAGATTTGTTAAATGGCTAAATAAAATCTGTACCTGGAAAGGATATTAAGGGTGTATACTGATCAAAACAGCTGTAAAGATAACCTCAGACTTTAACATGAGGATGTTCATATCCAAATGTGTCATTGGTTTTATAGTTCAGGATTGTACAAACACACACAGGTGAGGAAACCTTTCGGTGGAGCAGCCAGAGCATTACTCCTTCCAGGTCCATGTTGTGTTGTAACTTTAAGCAGAAGCATTTAGAACAGCACACTGACTGAATCCCCCATTCAGAGAGAACGCACCTCACCAAAGGCCCTCCAGTGCTTCACTAAAAATAATGCATGGAAAGCTGCTGTCCAGCTGACCCACATTGTCTGGTGAACCAACATGTGTGAACATAAGCACAGTCTTGTTTACTTTTACCATAAGAATGTTGCTGCAGCTAATTGGCTTCTAAATTTCTTTCTAGTCATTGTAGAATAACATTGTTTGGGAATTACTATACACAATTTCTCCTCCTGAAAACATCTGTCAAACCCACATGAAGTACAACATTTAGGATGATACTGTTAAGTCAAGTCAAGATTAAGTGTATAGCACATTTATGCAACAAGGCAGTTCAAAATGCTTTACATGATAAATAAAATATAACACAATACACAAACAATAAAAGGACATTACAGGGACAAAATAAAGAGAAGTTGTAAAAAGTTGCAATCCAGACTAGAATTTACAATGTTTCAGTAAATACTGATCAAATATCAATCTAATCAGATGGGTTTTTAGTCTGGATTTAAAAGAACTCAGTGCTTCAGCAGTTTTGCAGTTTTCTGGAAGTTTGTTCCATATTAGAGGAGCATAAAAACTGAACGGTGCTTCTCCATGTTTGGTTCTGACTCTGTGGATGCAGAGCAGACTTGAACCAGAAGACCTTAGTGGTCTGGAGGGTTGATACGACAACAGGTCTTTAATGTTGTTAGAGGTGTAACGAAACAGCCACTATTTTCGAAAATAGCACAAAGGTTTCACAAGTAAAAAAATAAATAAACAGTTTTAAAGATTCAATGATCATTTGGGGTGTAACCATACATAAAGCTCACAAGACGAGACAAGATATTGAGTTCACGAGGACGAGATGAGATTTTAATATTACTTTAAGGAAAACTTTAAAGATCAAATTTGTACTACAGAAAAAGCCTATATTCTGCAATTTTATAGATTTTGCCACAAACTAAACAAATTGATGTCTTTTTTTTCTGATTTCCTAAATCTCTTCAGACCTTAGGGCAGTTTTCAGCTGTGCATGGTCTGCAGCACATTTACCATTTCCCAGTTGCTATTGACAGGGTGCGCTGTGATTGTGATGTAGCTCAACGTACCCCTACCGTCCAGGCATCAGTTGCTATAGCGATGCTTTCGGCCTCCTTCAGCGTCTGAACAACTTAAGAGTCCTCACCTATTGTTCGTGTCTTGTCTTTCACTCTGTCGCCATTTATCGGTTCTACTGGAAATCCAAAATGCTGCCAAATAAATGCTTTAAGAGTAGTTAGAGCATCTTCTATTACAACTTCCTCAGCCGAAGCCATGCTGACCACAATTGGCTCGTGCACGCAAGATAGCACCTCAAGGAAAAATAGTGTGATGTTTTAATATCGCAAGAGCTCGTACGATGAGATTTTGTTACACCCCGAATAATCAGTTTAAAATAATCCATTCCAGGGCCCTCATTTATCGAACGTTCGTAGAAACTGTCCTTTATTCTATCCTACGAATGAAATTTAGAATGTTACCACAAACAGTCAAAATCTGGATTTATCAAATATGCGGTGGCCAGTCGTACGCACGTTTCTCCGCAATTAACTGTTGATAAATCTGTTTTTCTATGTGAACACATGTATAATATGGTTTCCTAATGATTTTACACTGGGCAGTAAGCCAATATTCAAAAGTGCAGCATTTGTTTACCATTGGCTTCTCTAACCACCCCACGTGCACGTCACGTGCATGAAACCTCAAAAACATGGTTTTGATTTCTGTGCCGGTATTACGTCAAAACGGCAGGATTTTACTATTTATGAATATAGCAGACCAATGCTGCTGGACCTGCCCCACCCCTCTCACCCTCACATTCAGCCGAGTCCCACCCCCATTACTGAAGAAGACTACATCGCTGTTATTGTAATAATCGACTTTATAAGAAGGCAAACGTATTTTGTAGAAACTGACAACAAGCGTTTTGTCACGTTATTGATCAAATGGTTGCCTTTACCATCCCGATACATCTCGCTGTAGACGTCCTTCCATCTGTTCGACATCTTCACTTTCCAGCTCTGGTTCGGAGTCGGGCTCGTTCATAAACGGTTGGATTCTGTAGGTCACGGCGAGGTCGGGTTCATTCATAACGTGAGCCATGTTGTTTTTTTGGAGCGTGTTGCAGTGGAGCGTCATCCCCCCTCCTTCCTACGACCAATCAATGCAATCTTCATTTGCATGATTATAATGAACATCCGGGAACGCCAAAATATCGCGTGCGCTCTCGCGAGACAATACGGGTTTTACTTAATGGGTCAGAAAAGCACCTTTAAAAAAGATTTTTTTGACTAGAATTTATTTTAAAGGCGTGAAAGACTATGATGGGGAGTAGTTATTCACTTTAGTAACAGGTGATGTCTCCTTTAAGTACTCCTGAATTTGAGAGCAACATTGCTCAATCTGACTTTGTACATGGTTAAACTTGTTGCTCACAACAATAATAACCTTTTTCTTCTCTGTGCCCTGAAATTACTGTGTTTTAATGCTGAAGCTGAAGATCTGTGCATACACAAAGCTGCAGAACATCTCGCCTTTATTATGACTTTATTGACTTTATTATGTTTGCTAGGACCAAATTTGAAAAAAAAAATCCTGCATTGAAAGAACAGACAGTATTTTGAAAGAAATTATTTTAAAATCTAATCTTAATTTTAGTTGTAGACAATGAATCAAACATTTAAAAAATCAAAAAGGACTCATCTATAACTCTTGATGCCTTGTCTTTTATCTGCTAAGCTAAATCTAAGCTAACTCTAAACTCCTTATTTAATTGGAGAAGGGAATAGTTTTCCAATGCTTCAATGATAAATACAGTTATTAACAATTTAATGGTATTTTAAAGGAAAGATCTCCCACTCTTTCTGTAAAATGGGTGTGTTTGCTGCAGTGCAGCATCTCATCACATTACTGTCTCGTCAGTCCTGCCTGACATCCTGTGTGTCAGTGAATCTCTGGGATCAATACCAAGTCTCAGTCATTGTTCAGGCGGCTGTGAAGAACCTGACTGAAGGCTCTTTAGAGGCTCTTCAACAAAACCAGAAAATGAAGAGATAAAGAGTGAAAACACCACGATTCGTCCAAATGTTTTTACTGGTTTTGAGGCAGTGATGGAGTTGGTAGTTTCTCTCTGATGAAAGTGAGCCCCTGCAGTGAGTCTCTTTCTCCTTCACCTCTCGTTTTTATTTTCTTTCTATCAGACTGAACCGTGTGCTATTTTTAGATCAGTGGAGTGCGTGAGGTGCATCCATCTACTGTTCCCTCTCCTCTGCTGCTCTCTCCGTTCTCCTCTTTCGTTTCATTTTCTCCCATCCTCATTCTCTTTTTCCGCCTTCTTCAGCCTTCCCACCTCTCTGAAATATCCCTCCACCTTTCCTTTCCTCAAATTCTTCCCTCATCATTCCTTCCTATCGCTCCTCCTGCAGTGTTGTCTTGCGTCTGTTGCAGGAGTGAGATGAATATTTGATGCTTTAACGTGCGTCACTGGGTGAGATGCTGCTCTCTCCTGCCTCCCTCCCTCCACCCATCCTGTATTCCCCGGTCATCCTCTTCCTACAGCTGAGTCAGCTTCAGTCCAATAAACTGAGAGGGTTGTTCTTTCTCTCTCTTGTCTCTACCCATCCTACTCTCTTCATCCTGGTTCCCTCCCAGTTATGTTCTTCTTCCATTGCTCTGTCTCTTCCATCCATCAAGCTCAGTCAGGGGCAGCTAACAGCACTTCCCTCGGTTGAAGCCAGAACATCTGCTGACATTTGCCTCTTAACTGTAGGAACAAGAGGGATCACTCGTCAGCCTTATGATCTAAATCAAAGTATGAATAAAAATGTCACTGAATGCCAGACAAAATGTACCTGTTACTTACAGTAATTAAACAATACGCAATTATAGCCCCAGTAATTCAGGCAAAACTAAGAGAAAAACAAATTGCTCTGAACACATTCTTCTATTTAAATGTCATAAAGCTGAATGAACATTGTTTCAGCTGCTCTCTGTTTGGGAGTGTTAACGGTACATTCAGTTTCAATTCAGTTTATTTATATAGCGCCAATTCACAACAGATGACATTTCAAGGCACTTAACAAGAAGTCAGGCACTTAACAAGAAGTCACATATATTCGTATTCTGAATACATGTAAACGGTACGGCCCTGTCAGTTCGATACGCACCTGTAGCAAACAAATACAGCTATTTTCTATGTTATTTTCACATGCAGAATGTTTATGTGCAGAACTCAGAGTGCAGTGCAATTTCAAAAAGAGACACCAAAACAAAACAGAAAGGACTCCCAGCTTTCACTAAACTCTGCTATTTGGAAACATTAATAGTTTCTCGTTCAGCTACAGTAGAAAAAGAAAGATGGACCGAAACAGAACTTTGTCAGCGAACGCATCTTTCAGCAGCAATAAGGTCCATAACACGCTGTGCACTGAACATGAATGACTCACACGAAACAATGTCAAGCTGAATGTGGACATCACTGATACCAGAGAAAAACCAGCTGACGTCCACATGGCTACCAGTAGCATCAAATCAGCCCAAACTCCTTATTCTGAATTAAATGCAAGACGGTGGAATTCCCATTGATGAAAGAGCTTTCCCAACAGCTGCCCATGATGCATTCAAATACAGCTGGGAAACTAGGCTGTTGAAATATCAAAACAACTCCAAAACATTTTAGCATTTTTTATTCTCAAATGTGGCTAAAGTATTATTTAAACATTTATAAACATTAAAACGGACTGTTTTCAAGCGGTATATTGTTTGCTACTCTGACTATGTCTGATTGTACTATTTATTTGTTTTTTAAAAATCCAATCAAATCTCCAGTCTCTTCTATACTTTCAACTTTTTTTAAGTTATGGAACATAATAAAATGAAATTAATTTCATGAATTAAAAGGGAGGAATTCAGGAACTTGTTTTAGGTTAGTTAAGGCTACCAGAAATACTTATATTTTGCTAAATGCCAGCAAAACAAGAGAGAGAATTTCTTAGAGACTTGTAATAGTTTCCTAAATTCAGAAGGTTACACATACTAACAGTTTTGGAAAGCCCGGATTACGATGACGATACTGGCTGAAGGATGGTAGGTGAGTGTCCTTATTCACAGTGAAACAAGTCCTGGACCAATATGGACTGAAATGCCTCTCACCAAAGGAAGATGCCTTTACTCCAAAAATAAAGCAATAAAAAGTCAGAATACAGTTTGCAAATGGCCTCAAGGACAAAGGCAGTAGTTTTGGTAAAACAGATCCCGTGGTCTGATGAACCTAAGTTCAAAGTGACCCCTGTTGGGGTAAAAAAGCGATAGATTGCAGGTTGGGGAGCACCATCAATCCGGGAAGTTAAAGCTTTGGCAAAAAATGGGTCTTCCGAATGGAAAATGACCATGGCGTATGTTGCGGTAGTAAAAAATTGTCAGTTAAAGGGAGATGCCTGTAGAGGGGTGTGAATACTTACCTGGAACGCTCTATGGGTCAGGACTGGATGACCGGCCAGTCTCTGATGCTGAGGAGATGGAGTTGCTCGCTTTGGAGCCGGTGTCCGTTTGAGAGCCGGCGGCAAAGACAGCAAGGTCATCTGGCTGATATCATCATAAACAACTCAGTCACAAAGAAGACTGCCCCACCGTTGGGATCTTGCTGACACGGCATTCTCATTGTATAAAGCTGATTTTGTCCAACAGTGCATTGCCATTTTCCTGCCTGGGACTGGTCCTTGTCTGAGCATGATGTATCTGCCATAATCCTTCACATAAATCATCTGGAGAGGAACTCAGCAGACTTCTTCCTTAATTAAACGAACGCAAAAAAATTTAAATAACTTAACATGTACCACCAAATTAGTCTCAAAGTAGCCCTGTTTTTGTGGAAAACATGTGGCAGAGCTGAAAAGGTTGCGCGGGATCAACAAAATCTACAAACCTGATTCGATTACACGAGCTCACTGGCCAAAACTCCAACAAACGTTTGTGAGAAGCTCAACATGTGGAAAGATATTCAAAATAGTTTTCACCCCTCGTGCAATTTAAGTTGCAATTCCCCTAGATACATCAAATCTGTCAGGTGTCCTAGATGGGGGTCGTATGGACCCACACGCAGACGCATGTAAAAGAGTAGGATGTTTATTGAAGGTGATGATGATCAAGAACAGAGAGAAAGGACTCCAAGCTGAGAGACAACAGGGAAGAAACAGTAGGCTGTTTCAAAATACAATGCCACCATAAATACCGGCATCAGTGAGCCTTTTGGTCATTCATAAGTGGTCACCCTGTGTTGGCAATGTTTTTCATAAAAGATTAGGCGATGCCAGGATAAAGGGGGGTGTAGGGGTGGTGAACGGGGTGTCGACGCGCAGGGTTGCGTATAAACCGCGAGACAGAAGAGTCTGTGTTAGATCTGGTCTTCAGCTCTAAAGGCCAGAAGGTCCCGGACTTCTGCATCACTCCCCTTTGCCATTTCAGCTGATACAGTTTACAAATGCTAAATGAACTCCCCATGTTTACTTGCAATTTAAAAACTGCTGCTGGCCAGGACTCAGTGCACAGTCGACATTGTGACAACATTGCAGTAATATTATTATCAAGTTTGGCGGCACGAATGCCGCAATATTTGCCCCTTGCCATGCCGCCCGCCTCTGTGCATTCAAAAGACACACCGTGCCGGCAGTATTACTCTAAAATGCCGCCACGCCTAGTATGAACCGACAGGGAGTGAGAGGAGCTGAAGGGCCTAAATACAGAAGGGAGGATTAGGATCAGGTGGTGATTGGGCTTGAAGACAGGCGCAGACAATGATGAGACAGGGAGTGAGCGGAGCGTAGTGAAGAGGTTCTGACAAAAGTAATGTACTGTATGCAAACTTCTTAATTTAAAGAAAGTAAAAGAAAAACTAAAAAAAAACATTATTTTGAAAATTGGCAAACTGGAAAGGTTTATGTAATCCACATGGTTTACTGGATGCAGCTGACATCCATCACCTGGAGTAGGAGTTGAGTTTTATCAGGAACTGTGACATCATTTGAAGTCATTTAAAAATGCTGTGGTCAGGATCCTGATCCAGGACTTGGGATCATGTACTATCTGTGATGAATTTCTATAATTTTTGACTGAAGGAATTCTGGTTTGCAAATGTAAAATGTTTTATGTTTTTAAAAAAATTTGTGAAAATTCACTAAAACAGTAAAGTGTTGGTTGAGTAAAGCTATTTCTTTTCAAGGGTGTTATTAATTCACAGATTTACATGTAAACAAACTGAGTCAATTCTAAAAGAGCATAGTTTCATATGTCAGTTATCTGAGTGACCAGATGCTCAAAAACATTGTTGATCACCAGCCATTAAATTTTTGTTTGTTATATTTTTTTAAGCAGTTATTTATGTTCTGTGACTTTTCCATTGCTTTTTATATGTTGACTGTGTTTTATTTTGGTTATTTTATGTTTCAGTGTTATTTTTGTTTTTCTTACAGTTCCTTTGGACTTATGATTTTGACGTGCATGCCTCCCGTTTCTTCATCACCTCCATGAATCCCCAGGGATGTGAGTGGTTTCTATAGCTACAGAGAGGGTCACAGCTACATCACCCGCACACCACCAAGCTAAAAGTTGAATATGAAAGGAAAAAAACAGGAGAGCCGTCCTGGATCGATTCTATTCCGACTGTATATTTTGCATTTCTCTGATTGTTTTCAGTTTTCTCAATGTGTAGAAGAAGAACACCTGTTCCTATTGTGCCTATTTGGCTCAGCACTGCCCCCTATCAGTGTGCCACAGTACTTTCTTCTTCACCCTGTGCATTTTCGCTGTACATTTATGGCCGATCAGAAAGACTAATTAGATCACACACATTCAATAAATATATTGGACAGTCTGTGGACTTTAGCATGTACTGTATAGTACATGTGTAATCAAACATGTATATTGGCAATAAAAAGAGAGACAGCAATGGGCTTAATGGCAGTTGTTGCTACCAACTGTGGCACAGCCTGCTATTGGGCTTTATATGGTATTATATTTATTCATTGCATTTATTATATTTACTCAGGCTTTCTTAAACTGATATTAATATTAGTTTAAATAACTAAGGTGTGATAGATATAAAATAAATACATTCGAAAGGGGACAAATGCTTTTTCTTGGCACTGTATGTTCAAGGATATTTTTTTTCGATGCAGAGGATTGCTGCTGGACATCAGCTCTCTCTGGGTGAAACAAAAGGAAGGGTTGCAAGGAAGGATTTTTTTCTAGAGTATCTTGTGGAAATTTAAGCACACACGCCCACACAGTTTCTAAGAAGCTTTAGTGCTGTAAGAGATCCAGCCCTCGCCTGCAGAGCTTCCACGAAAAGCTTATCTGTAGCGTATGTCCCTTGAACATTACAGGATAATTTTCTGCTTTCAAATTGAACTTCATGGTCAGTTGTTCTCAGCTAAAACGTGAGGCTGTGTAGATGCAGCCTGACCCATCCTCTGATGCTTCTGTTTGTCTTATTACTTGGCTTGAAGGTTATCTGTTTGCATCAGGAACATAAATCCAGACCACGAATAGACATGTTCTATACATTTACTTATGCTGTCATTACTCTCAAAGATTTTCTGTCTTTAGGAGCACCTGGTGGGTTTTTATTTCATGTAAACTTGGGCTGCACACAAAAAACAGTATAAAAAAGCAATCTGAGTTGATTTCAGTTAGCTGAAATGAATAGCTAAGCTTCTGCAGGAAGTAAACAAAATGTACAAAGAGCAAATAAACAATCAAAACAACATTTCCCTAAATATAGAGTCCTGTGCATAGGTTTTAAATGACCACTAGTGTCTTTATATGTTACTTCCAATAATTCAAACTACCTTATAATGTTTTAAAGTGTACTTTAATAATTAATCTCAAAGCTTTCTGAATGCCTTTCAAAGCAGCACTTTGGCTGCTTTCTTGTACAGTATGTGCTCCAACAGTACTGAAGCTGAGGACAGACATTTCAGAGATCACACATACAGTAATGGGAAAAAGCCTGGAGTTGTTCCTCATTTCTGATTTCTGTATTTTTTTATCAGAAAGCAATCTTCTAGAGATGAACCGACGAGAGGTTTGTGGCAGATTTCTGATTTGATATGTCAATTCTAATTTTAATTCATTTCAGTTCAGTTTATTTACCATATATAGCACTAATTCACAATACATGTCATCTCAAGGCACTTCACAAGAAAAGTAATTTCAATTAAGTCATACATAAATTCCAATTATTCCTTCATTTCATTATTCCAATCAGTTTAAATCTTTTCTATCTAAGGAAACAACGACTTGCAGCATTCACTCCTAGACAAGCATGTAGTGACAGTGAACAGCCTTTTAGTCTATTAAATCTATAAAAGCATATAATCTAAAAAATATAGTCAACATCATTTACTGTATAGTTTTTACAGCCATCCTACCAGTAGTTTTCATTAATAGTTTAAATTAGGAGCAGGAAATTATTACAGAGCTGAAATTTTAAACGACTTTCCCCAACCTACATTTGTGATTACTGCAGTTAGCACAACTAAAAACCAGCAGTCTCCATATGTGCTCCATGTAGAATTTAGATCCTCACCTTAACTCTTGAGATTTCCAAAAGAATGCCGACCAGGGGTTGCGTTAACTGAATATTTTCCCTCTCTTCTTTTTTTAAAACAGCGACAGACAAATCTGTCATTTTGGCAGATTTCAATTCACACCCCTCATCTTTGACTTTACGCACTTCATTCTTTCAACTTCATGCCCCATGAGAGCATCTGAGCCTCATCTCAGACCTGGACACCCTACTCCATGCATCCTGCTATCTGGGAGCTGGCAGCTCGTTAAAAGGTTATGGAAGCTTTGGAGCGCATCTATGACCAGCTGCACTGCTGAACAACTAGTGCAGAAGGAGTGCATGCAGTGGGATTTCCTTCCGCTGAAGCCAGGGCTTGCTGGATCAGAACTGAGCCTCCAGAACAACATCAAAACCCCCAGTAGTAGTAGTCTGTCTGAGGCAAAAGTCCAAAACCTAATGACAATAGCCTCTGCAATAAGCCCCCTTGAGACAGTTGACTACGCATAAGCGGGTGTGCAAATCAGGTCTATGGAAGGAAGTTTTGAGACTGCGTTCAGGCCACAGCGGGTGAACTGTCCATATTTTAAGTGAAATTGTTTAATTGTTAATATGTTAAAATAGCATCATTTTACAAATTGACACGTAAAAATAGATTATGACGAGATTTATTTATTTTTTACCCCGTCAGTCAAAATGACTCTACAATGCAATGACCCTCTGATGCCAACATTTCCATATTCATCGTATTCTATGACAGACTGACACTGAAAGCTCAAATAGTCAAAACAGCTACTTTTTTATATGTTTAGCATTCCTGTTAACTACTGAAAGTCTTGCACTCTCTCGCTACCCCACAGCCTGAATACAACAGTACACATGTCTCAACATTGTGTAGAAGATAGTTCCCTTTAATTGCTTCTAACATCTGTGTGTTTCCTATGACTTCATTTAAAGCATCTCACTGTTACTGAAAATAGCTAGTCTTTTTCTCCCAGTAATAATGTCCACATTGAGGAGTGTTCCTACTAGTGCAACCAAATATTGCTTAGTATGGTGGACTCACTGATCTGAATTTTGGAGTTTGAGCCATGGCCTATGAAGCTGAAAAAGCGCCGCACCAGTCATGTCGTAAGAAAACATTAGTGAAGATAAAACACAGGACTTAATATCATCACTTGGTTGATTATCTAATATCTGTTAAGGTTTTAGCGAAACAGAAATATTGCTGAAAACTACTTTGATTACAAACATCCAAGCCTATTTAGAAGCAGAATGTATGGAAATGTGGAAGAACTCAAGTTTTTTTCACATTACTACACACTTAAAGACAACACATATGCCGTAAGAACAGATAATCTTGTTCTCTCTGCCAGGGCTGCAAGTAAAAGAACAATGGGGGGGGTTTGGGGGGGGGGGTTCCCGGTCAGAACAATTCATGCTTCCCAAGAACTCCAAGAGTTCCTTAGAAGCATTCATGGGTCTTTCCCACTCCAGCACACACAGCACCACACAAGAAGAAAGTTCTGAGTAGAATATGCTTCAAGAACAAGCTGCGAGAAATCCCAAACCAGGGCTGCAGGAATAAAGCAGTATCATTTTGTTCTTGCAAAACTGCTTTGGCCTTAAAGACAACCTCAGCTATTCTTGGCACCTCTGGTAAAGATATGTAAACACCTTTAAAATAATTGTATATTTTATTACAGTATTATGATCTCACCCTGGAAATTGTGAGACAAATATTAAAGGGGTAAAATATCTACATTAAGAGAATATGGTAAAACAACTCTCTTGTGCTACAATTATTGGCACCCCTGCCAATATATAAAATACATGTAACCAAACAATTTTGTTTAATCTGTCCTTTAATTTTTTTTAGATGACCAGAGTGTCTCTCTGTGAGCTTCTGTTTTTCTCAGTTGTAAATATGTCTCACAGAGACCCATTTAGCTACTCTAGTAAGATGAATATTCTGTGATGCTGTGGGTTGGTTTTTCTTCCAGAGGCAATAGGAAAATCATTAAAGTACATAGCTTCATAGACTCTTTGCAACACCAAAATCAACCCTCTTTGATGGCCGTCTCTGTCCCCAGGACTAAATACCATAGAAAACCTGTGGGATGATCTAAAGAGAAGTGAACATAAGACATAAAAGTGTCTGATTTTATTGGATCAAACTCTGGATGATGCAGAGATTGTGGAAAGACGAATCCCTCTCTTGTCATTCTCCAACCAAGCCCTTTCCTGGTGGTACCAACAATGTGCCACTGGTGATTTTGCTTGACATAAGCATTACTTCTTAAACTTGAGCTTTTGTAAATTGTTCAGTTTGGGGTTTTTCTGCTTCATTCTGTACATCATTACCAGTGGTGCCAATAAGCTTGGAGTTTGCAGTAGCTTTAATTGGCTGAATAGAAAAATAAAATATGCTCAAGCTTCTCAGCCATCAGTTGTCAGTACTAATGTTTACCATTGTTTCTCAGACTCTTCGAGTACTCCCAGTATGCCTGAAACCAGTTAAACCAGAGTGCCATGCAGTTTATGTTTTGACGTGTTCACAGCTAACAGAACGATGCTCAACCACAACAAGCGCAGAGTATTTCTGAGGAATTGCAGTATTTGTTTTTAGGTGAGGATGGAATCAGAGTTGTTTTTAACTGCTGTATGTAAAACAAAATGAAATGATGGATTGGTGAGTTGTTATCTAAAGATTTACTGATCCTGAATACTGACTAGCTTTGTTTTATTGTGTGCTCAGCCGAGGACTGTGGCAGGTTTTAGAGGAACGGTCCGCTACGCTTCAGTTAACGCCCACAAGAACAAGGTCAGTCGTACTTTTTTCTCATTTAGCTATCTTATTGTAGAAAAAGATCTAATAGTTTCTAATGTTCCCAACATAAAATCATGCAGTTCTTTTCTGAGTATTTTTTGTCCCTCTACAGGAAATGGGTCGCCACGATGACCTGTGGTCCTTGTTTTACATGCTGGTGGAGTTTGCTGTTGGACAGCTACCGTGGCGGAAAATCAAAGACAAGGTCAGATGAGTGAACAGTTTTAAGGAACAATAACAACAATGGAGTAGGATTTAGTGTCTCTTTTTATTGGATCATCTTTTAGTGTCCTGGTATGGTGTCACATAGTGATGTTCATACTAAAGAAGCTTTCTTATTGTTTAATCATGGAATTAACGAACAAAAGGATAAAATCTATTGTAATTAAGATTGAGGCTGACTTTTGATTTTCTCTTAAGGAACAAGTCGGTCAGATTAAGGAGCGTTATGACCACCGGATGCTGCTCAAACATATGCCTTCAGAATTCAATATTTTTCTGGACCATGTCCAAGCCTTGGATTACTACACCAAACCAGACTACCAGGTACTGCACGAGCAAGGATGATTGTTGATCTCTTGTTAGAGCACTGGAATACACATTTGTTTTTGTTTTTTATCTTCTAGTTGTTGATGTCAGTGTTTGAGAACAGCATGAAGGAGCGAATTATAACAGAGAACGAGCCTTTCGATTGGGAAAAGGGAGGAAGTGATGCCACGCTGTCAACCAGTGCCTCCACTCAGCCACAGCACAATACCCGACCCACTGCTGCCATAGTGGGGTAAGAGCCCCCAAACGCCTGCTAAACCAGAACTGAGCAGAATAGTGAAGCTTGATCGTTTATCCTTGATTATTAAGGCCTATTCATTTAGGGTTCAAGCCCACAGATGTAAAGGGACATTGCAGCAAACCAAGAGGGTTTCCTTTGGAGCAACAAGCCTTATTGTAATTACAAGTTTCTGTTCTTCAATCAAACTCATATTGCAGCCCTAATCAGCCACCAGCTGTAAAAACCTATATCTTTATATTAGGGATGTTCGATATCAGCATTTTTACTAATATCCAATATACCGATTTAGTCTAAATCTTAATTTCCGATACCGATATAAACCAATAACACCGAACAAAAATATCTCAAAAACTATACATTGGATCTGTTATATTTTGACATTTTGATCGAGGGGAGAAGTAGCTGAACAGTTTGATGTGAAAATTCGGAGATAGAGGGGTAACTGAGAGTTGTTGTGAACCTCCCTGTAGGCAACAAGGTTGCTCTCATTCTGCCGGCGCTGCTGGTGGATGTTATGAAGTAAGGTATAAAAGTTATGTAATTAAAAGGTAAAAACCAATGCCGATAATAATGGTAGGATGATAATATTGGACATCCCTACTTTATATCCTGGTGATTCTGCATCAGATAAGTTAGCCATGCCTTTCTCTCCCTAACATTTTAGTTTTGCTACTTGCAGGAAAACATGCAAAAAATACCTTCTAATGAAAGCAACTTGCCGTTTAGGCAGTGGTCACTAAATTTGAGTAACCTATCTGTGGAACCTGATTAGTCTCACTACTGGCTGGCTAAAAATGTTAGTTGGGCAAATCTTAGGGATTGTAAGAGATATTTTGGTGAAATTTATATCCCAATCACTAAAGTATAGACAGACTTTGCCAATTATTCAACGCTAAACGTAAAGAGGTTTCTCTGGTTTTTTTGTGTGTTTTTTTTGTTGCAAAAATGTAATGGATTTGCACAAAATCCTATTAACACATTGTGATAAAGCAAGACCTTTCTATATAACTGCCTGAAGTTTTATTTAAGCTGAATATGTTGGCTTTATGCAGAATGTATTTTCTTTGCAAAAACAAGCATAACTTTTAGTTTCTTAGACTTTGTGATATACACTGGGTATGATATGTGGCTTGTATCTGCAGAGCCATTGTGACGCCGGTTCCTGGAGATCCTCAGAGAGAAAACACAGAAGACGGTCTGCGGGATGAACATTTCAGCGATCAGGAGAATGCTCCTCCTCCGCCGCCAAGCCGGCCTCCAGCAGAGACTGCTACGCAGCAGAACGCCGTGGAGCCGGGAGAGGCCTGGGAGGACACAGACTTTAACCGCAACAGACTCAGGATCAGCCTTAACAAGGTCAAAATTTTTCACATGGGAGTTGGTGTCGAGCTTTTGCTTACTACTTTGTTTTGTTGCTTGCTTTTACTTGGCTTCATGTTGTTTCTCAGGGGGCTGAGGAAGATGAGGTGGGTCGGGGGGCCTGTCCTGTGTCGCCAGTTCGAGGGGGAGGCCCAGAGTCACCGACAGGTCAGGGTCGATCCTTACGATATCGTCGGGTCAATAGTCCAGAATCTGACCGTCTATCTGCTGCTGAAGGCCGAGTGGATGGCTTCGGACAGAGGTAACCTCAGACTGGGATAAACACTGGGTGTAGTTTTAACTGAGAGATACTTTACTTCAGGTGACAAAAGCATATCGCCAAAGTTATTCAGACACTTTCCTTCACACAAATATGAACTTTAACATCCCATCCTCAATAATTGCTTTAAGTTGTTGTTGCTTTAAGGCGTTGGCCAACCTTTTACAGCTGTAGACGCTTCTACGATCCTGGGGAGGCATCTACAGGCTTCAGGGGAGTATTTGACAAATCTTCCTTGTGAGCATTTTGTGAGGTCAATTAATAATGTTGGACAAGAAGGCCTGGGTCAGAGTCTTTGCTCTACAGTAATTCATCTCTAAAGTGCCTCAAACAGCCCTGTACCATTTTCCCTCCTACACCAAACCTTACACTGGGCACAGTGTATTCAATCAAGTACCATTCTCTTGGCAAAAGTCAAACCCAGACCTGTACATTAGATTAGCAGATAGAGAGGCATGAGCCGTCACTCCCGAGAACACTTCTCCACAGCTGTCGGGTCCAGAGGCTGTGCTTTACATCACTGCATCCAACGTTTTGCATGTGGCTATTCAGATCAAGCTAAGCTGAAAGCAATGAAGAGGTCTGTTGCTAACTCTGCAGAAAGTTGACAACCTTTGTGGTTTTACATGGCTTACCGCTCTGAGGCCGAGTTGTCGTCATTGCCATTTACTTCGATTTTGTTTTGATACCTCTAACAGTTG
The DNA here is from genome assembly GCA_963556495.2 of Valencia hispanica. Lineage (NCBI taxonomy): Eukaryota > Metazoa > Chordata > Actinopteri > Cyprinodontiformes > Valenciidae > Valencia > Valencia hispanica. The sequence continues at coordinate 47,742,053 of OY747703.1, read as the reverse complement.
ACTGTTGAATGTTTAATAGAGAGAAAATTTCAGATAGCGTATAGCCTAGATGCGGTTTTATACACCTGTGGCCATGGAAGTGGTTGGTTCAAGGATTTGGAGGGTGTCTCAATAGTTTTGTTTTAATTTAGTGCATTTATCACTGACATTAATCTTGATCCTGTTTCAAGTGCTTTCAGACTTTAATTTGAAGTTTAAAGCGCCATTCACTGAGAAACAGTGTTATACTTGTCCTTTGTGGAATACAATTGATTTTTCTGATTTGCATACGCATGCGGCATGTAAAAACTTTCTGTAACCCTGTTGCCTGCATTAGCCACAAACTCATGGCCTCTCCCACCTTGGCTTGCGACCACCCACGGGAAGGTTGCATTGATTTTGCAACCGGGGGAGAGCAGAGGGGGAGACCTTCTACTAGCATCTCTGCTAGTCGAAGCTAACCATTAGCAACTCCACAACGTGGCAGAACAAGTTCAGGCTTGTGTTATTTGTGGAGATAACACATCAACCTTGTATTTTTAACCCAAGCTGAGAAAGAAATGGTTGGAATTTGTCCTTGGAACACCACCAGCAAAAAATAATGCTAAATTAGTTAGTTTTTGGAGGCAACTTATGACTCACATTATTATTAGCCAATCAGAGGTGAAATGTTTCCATATCATGAATACTAATGAGTAAGAGTTGTAATCCTGTTGTCCCCCCCAACACCCCCACCTCACCCACTCCTCCAATAAACCTTAACTTCCTGAAACAGAAGCGCAAGCATTTTTTTCACTGAAAACGACTCACAGGGCATTCATTTAAGTTGTAAAAATACAGGAAATATATTGAAAAAATGAATGAATGAGACCTTTAAAATTTACTTGACTTTTCTGGATAGATACTAGCCTAGAGCTAAGCAATGCAGATATGCTTTACACCTACATCAAATAAACATTGCATACAGTGGGGGACAAGAATATTTGGCAGCCACGGAATGTGCAAGTTTTCCCACTTAAAAAGATGGGAGTTCTGTAAAATTAATCACAGATACTTCAACTGTGAGAGACAGGATGGGAATAAAATCCAGGAAATTACATTGTATGATTTTAAAGAATTTATTTCTATATTGTTGCAGAAAATAAGTATTTGTTAAGTGCCAAAAGTTCACTTCAATCCGTTGTAAAGTAACCTTAGTTGCCTATGACAAAGGTAAAATGTTTCCTGTAGGTCTTCACCAGGTTTGCACACACTGTAGCTGGTATTTTGGCCCATTCTTCCCTGCAGATCTTCTCTAGAACTGTGATGTTTTGGGGCTGTTGCTGGGCAACACAAACACCCTCCACAGATTCTCTGTTGAATTGAGGTATGGAGACTGCCTTGGCCACTCAAGAACCTTGAAATACTTTTTATGTAGCCACTCCTTTGTTGCCTGGGCGGTGTCTTTGGGATCATTGTCATGCTAGAAGATCTCGCCACATTTAATCTTAAATGCTGTCGCTGATGGAAGGAGGTTTTTGTCCAAAATCTCACTATACACTGCCCCATTCATCCTTTCCTTAATACGGATCAATCGTCCTGTCCCCTTTGCAGAAAAACAGCCCCAAAGCATAATGTTTCCACCCCCATGCTTCACAGTGGATATGTTGTTCTTGGGATGCAACTCAGCATTCTTCCCCCTCCAAACACGGTGAGATTTCTATTTTGGTCTCATCTGACCACATGATATTTTCCAAATCCTCCTCTGGATCATCCAGATGGTCTCTGCCAAAATTTTGACAGGTCTGAACATGTGCTGGCCCAAGCGGGAAGACAGCAGGATTTTAATCCATGACGACATAGTGTGTTACTAATAGTAACCTTTGTTACTGTGGTCCCAGCACTCTTCAGGTCATTGACCAGTTACCCCCATGTAATTCAGGGCTGTTTCCTCACCGTTCTCAAAATTATGCGTGCCCCACGACCAGGGCCACCTTAACCAGCTGATAGGCCCCGGGGCAGAGAGGCTCAGTGCCCCCCCCCCCCCGGCCCTTATATATGTGCGTGTTATATACGGCTCCTATATGTGTGTATAGATAGATACACTATCTATCTATCTATCTATCTATCTATCTATCTATCTATCTATCTATCTATCTATCTATCTATCTATCTATCTATCTATCTATCTATCTATCTATCTATCTATCTATCTATCTATCTATCTATCTATCTATCTATCTATCTATCATAGATAAAAAGATATGCTGAATATTGAAAATATATTATCAAAGCCAACATATCTATTTTATTTTTGTATTGAACACCATAAAACATATAACAAAGTAGTGAAAACCACCATCACCCCTGCATAAACATCAAATAGTGATGACAGCAGAAACAAAGAACAGCAGCTAACAAGTCAGTGCAAGGACCTTCTTTTTAAAGAAGGCACGGCAAGTTTATTTGTATAGCACAATTCATGTTACAGGACAATTCAAAGTGCTTTACATAAAACATCAAAAGCCTTACAGCAGGGTGCAGAAAAAGCAAAAGTATAGGAATAAAAACCATGATTTAAAATGAAAAAAAAAAGAAACTTATCTTAAAAGAAGCCGTGCAGATTTATAACTTTGAATAAAAACCTAAACAAAATAAGCTGAGAACAGGTTGTTGTGCATCATGCACACACACACACACACCCACACACACTCCTTTCAGCACCATGGGCAGCAATATGGCCAATGTGTCAGCAAGTGCTTATTGATTTACATTTAACCTGTTCCACCCTACAGCCCCGCCGCCGGGTCACTGTGGGGGAAGGGCGGAGAGAATGTCCGAATTTAGTTGACCTGTGGTCACTGATTGCTAAGCATGTCCTATCATTATAAACCTCAGAATCTCAGCTAAAGACTCATATAAATATTTTTTGTGACCTCCAAACCCAGAAAAAATAACAAGCAATTAAAAGAGCAGTTGTGCTATTTTGCGATTTTTACATGAACACATTCAACCGAACCTGTCGGTCACCCTGCCGAACAGAACAGAGCAAACTTTGCCTTCCCTGAAAGCCAGCATCTCACAGATTCTACAGTTGCAAGTTTCATCACACTACGTGCAAATTTCAGCAAATGAGCAGCAAAATAAGCCCAGAAATACGTACAGCATTTGAAAAACGAGCATAAATTTTTTCTTACCTTTTTTTTTCCGTGCTGAAAAGAATAATCCACCGTGATATGACTGTATTTCCAGAATAACTAAAATATCCAGTGTGTATTTAGAAAAGAAAAAGTGAAAAAAACGAAAACCTGCAGTAGAAATCTCACATGTCTCGCTCCTATCGGCTGCGCCTCCTCACCTGCGGTTCCCTGCTGCGCGGGCTGCTCCATGCCTACAGGTGCTGCTGCTGCTGCATCCTCCTCTCTGCCCGGTGTGTCAGAGAGCTAGCTATGTCCAACTTGTTTAGCTGACTTAAAGAAATCTGTCAGCTTAGGCATTTTCTTTCTTATTTCTTTGTCTCGAAGCTCCTTCTCACGAATCGCTTTTCTTTTCTGAGCACTGCTCTCAAATTTCTTCCCCGGCATTTCTCAACGTTTCTTTACATCCAGATGACCACGCCCTGAAATTGTCTAAATTGATTGGTGAGCTCATGGTGCAATGGGAACTTTAGAGGCCACGTGGGTGAAGTAGGTCACTTGTAATTTGGATCAATCAGCAGCATTAAATTAGCATATAAGATGATTGACAGAAAACCTGATAAGTAATAAAATGTTTCTATTGGGTTTTTTTTTTACCTGAAATGATAGGCCCCCTGAGCATCATAGGCCCCTGGCCACCGTGGGGCCGTGCATTAAGGCGGCCTTGCCCACGACGTGAGATCCTGCATGAAGCCCCAGGTCGAGGGAGATTGTCAGTGATCTTGTATTTATTGTATGTATTTATTCCATTTTCTAATAATTGCTCCAAGTTGATCTCTTCTCACCAAGCTGCTTGCCTATTGTAGATTGGCTCATCCTAGTCTTGTTCAGGTGTGCAATCTTGTCTCTGGTGTCCTTGGACAGCTCTCTGGTCTTGGCCATGGTGGAAGTTGGAGTCTGACGGTTTGAAGGTGTGGACAGGTGTCTTTTATACAGATAACAATTTCAAACAGGTGTCATTAATACAGGTAATGAGTGGTGGATAGAAGAACCTCTTAAAGAAGAAGTAACAGGTCTTTAATGGCCAAAATTCTTGCTTGTTTGTAGGTGCTAAATACTTACACTGCCTGGCCCAAAAAAATGTTGACATCAAAATAAAAAAGTCACACGCTCTAATATTTTGTTGGACTGCCTTTAGCTTTGATTACGGCACGCATTTTCTGTGGCAGTGTTTCGATAAGCTTCTGCAATGTCACAAGATCTATTTCCATCCAGTGTTGCATTCATTTTTCACCAAGATCTTGCATTGATGATGGTAGAGTCTGACCGCTGCACAAAGCCTTATCCAGCAGATCCCAAAGATTCTCAATAGGGTTAAGGTCTGGACTCTGTGGTGGCAGATCCATGTGTGAAAATGAAGTCTCATGCTCCCAGAACCACTCTCACAATTTGAGCCCAATGAATCCTGGCATTCAGTATATTCAAGTTGTCAGCTGACCTCATTCTTGGAGCACACACTGGTGCTGAACCTAGACCTGCAGCAACCCCAGATCATGGTACTGCCCCCACAGGCTTGTACAGTAGGCACTAGGCATGATGGGAGCATCACTTCGTCTGCCTATCTTCTTACCCTGATGCGCCCATCACTCCAGAACAGGGTAAATCTGGGTCCAATCTTTATGCTCCCTAGCAAATTGAAGCCTTTTTTTCCAGTTTGTCTCACTGATTAGTGGTTCTCTTACGGCTACGGCGTCAGTTCTTAACCCAATTTTAGCAGATTCTGTAATCTCCATAGATGTTTTCTCTGCTTGATGCATGCCAATGATTTGAGCCATCTCAAACACACTAACATCTTTTCCACGACCACGAGATGTGTCTTTCGACGTGGTTGTTTATGAAATGAGAAGCAACTCATTGCACCAGTTGGGGTAAATAACTCGTTCGCCATCTGAAAGGTAATTACATCATCATGCAGTAATTATTCAGTAAGATGCTCGTACCTATTTGCTTAGTAAAATCCAGGTGGCGACTTTTTTTGGGGCCAGGCAGTGTATTTTCTGCACCATTATACAAATACATTCTTTTAAAATCATCAATGTTATTTCCTGGAATTTGTTTTGACATTCTGTATCTCTCATTTGAAGTGTACCTATGATGAAAATTACAGACCTCTCATCTTTTTCACAGCTTGCATAAATGGTGATAGCCAAATACCTTTCTGCTGTGACTTTTGCTCATCCTGACTGGACGTGCCTGGTTTCGACCACATGTAGAATAGAAAATTCAGGAAGACTTATCAAAATGAAGTAATTAATTAATTAAGTCACAGAGTCACATGTTTCTCTGTCTGTGATGGTATGTCTGTTTACTCCAGGTCCAGGATGGACATGCTTGGCTCTCCTTCTCGTCATGTTTACTCCTCTCAGCCAGCTCAGATGCTCTCTGTTGACCCCGGTTGCCGTGGAGAACGTCAGGCCAGTGGGCGGCAAGAGGTGTCGGTGGCTTCTGTTGACCAGGAGGCGCACAGCAATGCTTTTATACGGTCCGTCCCGCTGGCCGAGGAGGAGGACTTTGACAGCAAAGAGTGGGTGATCATCGACAAAGAGGCGGAGCTGCGGGACTTCCATCCCACCACTTCAGGAACCACTGATGAGGAGCCTGAGGAGCTCCGCCCACTGGAGGAGCAGGAGGAGAGGAGAAGGCTTAGGGCTGGAGGTAATATTGCCACATTATTGTATTTTTCTAAAGTTACAGTAAAATATTTAAGGTTATTGTATGGTATATTATAAAACATGTTGCATGTCATCAACAATCCTTTTGTTTAATTCACTGTAATTCAGTGTATTTGTGTAGCTTGTCAATCCTCCAAAGACATGGCAAACTTGAGTGCTTCAACACAGTGGGTTGAAACCTGGCCCTTAGGAGTCACAGTTCTTCATGTTTTAGATCTTTCGCTGCACAACACACCTGAATCAGATGAAGGCATCACCTCCTCAGCACCTGTCATTAATAGAAGGTATAATCCAAAATGATGAGTACTAATCATGGACCTTAAAGATGCAATATGTAAGAATTTTACTGTGAAATATTCTCACAACAGTCTAATGTCTCAATCATGTTGAAAGGGAGGTTACATTGAAACATTTTTGACTACTCACCCGGCTGGTTGGTTGCAAGGTTTTATCATTTTAAAAAAAGGCCGCAGAGGGACGTAGTCATTGTTTATAATCTTTCCACCCTCCATGCTTCCTGGTTCCAGAGCCAATCTCATGTGAGCCCACAAGGTTGCCAAGTCTTCAACATGAATACTGCGCTGGCATTTGTAAGTCGATACCAACCGGGCTAGAGGCTAGCGTTGAGCTAACAATACTAGCAGTAAATTATAAAAAACAATAGTCAGCTCTAAAAATATCTTTTTATCTTTTTATTGTTATCTTATCTTATTTCAATTACCATCAAATCAATATTGCAGTGAAATGTATTTATCTACTTATCATCTTACTGTGAATGACTCGTCTTCGCTCGTCATCTTGATTCTTTTGGTGCTGAAACATAAGAATGGGAGGGGGTGAGTGGCTGAGAGCGGACTATTTTGTTTTTCCACTTGAACTGCAGTACTCGAATTTGACCACAAGATATTGCACCTTTAAACCTCTGTTTAGCTCTTTCCTTGCAGAGCGAATAGTTATATTCATTACCATTATTCATTATTAGTTATTATTCATTGCTGCCAGTGGTCCTGATGTGTTGCACAGAGTGAATGGATTAGATCACAATGTAGTTTTGCTGGAAAAGAAAAACAAAAAGCTTCAACTTGTCTTATTCCTCCAGGAGGGGAGTTGGTGGTTCGTCCCAAAACGCACACCCGCGACAGCAGCCGCGGGATGCTCACGCTAACGGAAGAGGAGGCGTCAAGAAGAAGCGGCGGGAGCCCGGCACAGTCACCGTGTCACTCGCTACCTTCGGGACGCCCTCGGAGGAGAGAGTCAGAGCCCACTGGACCTCAGAGACCGGTAAGAGACCCAGTCATCCAATCACCGGAGACCTCAGCTCTCTGGTGGCATGCACTGGGGATGGACAGATGAGCAGAGTGATTGGCTGCAGTGCACATTACCACTGAGACTGTCGTGGTGAGGCGCAGCAGCCACCGTGACTCATTTTTCCACCTGCCAGCATGCAGTTTAAAGGACAAATCCAGCATGAGAGGAAGTTTAGCTAATTCCCAAATTTTTTACATTTATATTCATTTAGCTTATCATGTGGTTTATACTCCAGTTTAACAATCAATAAAGACAAAAACATTTTAAAGCACACATTTTAAATCATTGGTTTAGATTTATATTACCAATATCTACTCTTGGTTGAAATTAAGTTTCAACCAGGCAACTCATATTAGTTCTTATCAGTCTAATTTTCAAATAACTGACTGTGTTATTTAATCTTCTGCATTGTGAATCATTCATATTAATTTAAAATGGAGCAGAACATGTTTTGGTTGTTTTATGGTTTTAAATGCCTCACAATTGTGTTTTTACACAATAGTGATGTCATTTAGAGCAACTATATAGAGCAATAAATTCTTTAGGAAATTAAGAACAAGCTAGGTAAAAATAAACTAATTAAAAAAAGAGTCCTTCTGTTCTCGTAGCCTCTGCTGATTGAATATAAGGAAGTTTTTTTTTGGCAGAAATACATGATTGGATTATATGCCAGTTCTAGCTGATGTTACTGAATATGCATTACTGCTGATCCACTTTGTTTTGGGATATAAAGCAAAACATCTGTATTCAAGCTGGAATTGCCCTTTAAGAATACCATAGCCATGAGAAGCTGACACACTCCTGTTGAAGTCTGTTTGAAGCTTTATGCAGTACTGTTCAGCAGCTGAATACACCTCACATGGATGTGGAGCATTCATCAGACTGTCCTTTACAGCTTGCTTACCTCAGTGTGCAGACTAGTTAGCAAAATTATACTTCCTTTTTGGCATGCCTTCTAAAGCCTGCACAGTGAAATGCTTAAAATGTATTCAGAGGAAACTTGTATTTGATTGAACTGTATTTGTTTGACATGTTGAGTGATGTCTGTGATTTGTTTAAGCTGCTTTAAAGAGAGTCAGAGACTTTCAGCAGATAACAGGAAGGCTTAATAAATTACAGCAAATTTGCTCTGGTTATCCTCTTGAGATTTCATCTTCTGTTTGCTTTGAACATACTGGATTTCTAACTATTAGCAGCCTTTTGGATATCTCAGTTAAAGTAAAGTTCAACATCTTCTAACAAATACACACACAGATTGCTGTTTTTCAAATTTAATAAATAAGCTACTAAAGTCAGTTTAAAATGTCCACTCTATGATCATTTGTGTCTTTTTTTTTAAGGAGAAACTTGTTTTAAAACAACGGCTCATGGCGTTGCATCGCCTCTGCTTCTAGAATAAGTAGTTAATCATTGTTCAGATCAGGAAGGTGTGATAAAATATATTGAATGCTGTTCTTATCTCTTCTTATACTAAGGTTCTAAAAAAGAAATCGGAAGTGGCAAAAATTGTTATCTTCACATTTTAAAAAAAAGATTGTCCACAAAACCCTGATTCATTTTAATTCTGTAAAGCATTTTGAGTTGCAATTGTTGTATGAAAAGTGCTTTATAAGTAAAGTTTGATTGATTAGTGCATCTCTCCTTCAAAATAATGGCAACCAATTATGAGAGGTTTCAGGAGTTTAGCTAAAGCAATACCTCCTAAAGGTGATTGGTGATTGATCTAAATAGACAAGGCACTCGTACACTGACATTGAACCTGGCATGTCCACGCCCCCCCCCGTCAACTACACTGGCCACAGCTGCCCCTGCCCTCTCTTATTCCTCCGCCACATCCTGATGTGCAAATGGTCCCTGCTCCAATGAACTCACCCCTGATTTTAACAGTAACTCACATACTGGACTTGGACCTTGCTCTACCTCATTCATACCTGTTATTATCAGCAGAGAGCGGACTAAAAATCATAAACCGAACAAATGCAATCCAAAAAATCTCAAAAAGTTGCCAAAAGCCCCACTTTCAGTAAATCATACAGTCCCTTCATCTCCAATCACTATTAATATGCCACTTTTTAATGTTCGCTCTCTGCTGAACAAAACTTTTATAATAAATGATCTGATTTTAGACCATAATCTTCATTGTTTATTCTTAATAGAAACTTGGCTGAGTGCAGATGCCCCTGTTGTTCTTACAGAGGCCTCCCCACCTAATTTTAACTTCAATTATTCTACAAGGAGAAGCAAAAGGGGAGGCGGAACTGCTTTGATAAGTTCATCAACACTTTCCGCCAAACCTGTTTTATTTGATAGCTATTTTACTTTTTAATATAATGCAAATGTTTTTAGCACTCCTCAGATTTTATGTGTCACAATTTATAGGCCTCCTAAAAAGAGTGCACTTTTTATTCAAGAATTTTCAGAGTTTTTATCAATTTTGCACAACTCCTTTGAAAGGATCATTTTAGCTGGTGATTTTAATCTACATATAGATAACCTTTTAGATCCTTTATCAACAGATTTTTTAAACATCCTGACTTATATGGATTTTAGCCAACATGTCATGCAGCCGACTCACAACAGAGGACACACCCTGGACTTGGTCATCACGCATGGCCTGTCCACCCGTGTGTCTTCTGTTGTTGACTTGGCTGTCTCTGACCACTACTGTGTGTTTTTTAACATCACCAGTTTTATTCAACAGGAGACCTCTGTGAGAACTGTCAGGAAGCGCCATCTAACCCCTGAAGTGGCTGCAGGTTTTCTGGAAATTTTTAAAAAGAATCCTCCTATTGTTTTACCTGCCCCCTGTGATTTTATTGTCAATGATTTTAACAGAAGGCTTCAGTCCACCTTGACCGGCTTGCTCCACTACAAGTTAAAAGTTTAAAATCTAAAGCTGCAACGCCGTGGAAAAATGAAAACCTTCGAAAAATGAAGAGAAATTGTAGGGCGGTTGAGAGAAAATGGAGGAAAAGTAAAACCACAATAAACCATCAAATATACACAGATCATCTCAAATTATACAACAATGCAGTAAGAAATTCAAGAAATTCATACCTCTCCAAAATCATCTCGGAACATAAAAATTATTCCAAAATCCTTTTTTCCACCATTGATAAACTTTTTAACAGAGCTACTACTGCATATCAGAAAACCCCCTGAAACACTCTTTATGAGGAGTTCGCAGACCACTTCAGAGGGAAGGTAGACGCCATCAGATGTAAGATTTTATCTTCTCAGAGTAACATGGTTTTAGACAAATCTGAGTGTGTCTCTACCAGAGGAAACGCTGGACTGTTTTGTCCTGGTAGAAGCTGGGACTCTTGATAAAGTTTTCTCCTCAGTGAGGCCCACCACATGTGTTTTGGACCCGATTCCCACTTCCTTTTTTAAGCAATTTTATGGATCTTTTAGAGATGAGATTTTAACCATGATGAATTGCTCCCTTCAGACGGGGGTCTTTCCTGCCGCCTTTAAAGGGGCGGTAGTGAGGCCCCTGTTGAAAAAGAGCAATTTAGATTTTAATGATTTTAACAATTTTAGACCGGTATCTAACCTACCGTTTTTAAGCAAAATTTTAGAAAAAAATTGTTTTAATTCAACTTAATGATTTTATTAACGCTCATAATGTCCTAGAGAAATTTCAGTCTGGTTTTAGGGTGAACCACAGCACAGAGACGGCCCTTCTAAAGATTTTAAATGATTTTAGATTAAACTACGATGCACAGAGGGTGACAGTGTTGGTTCTACTGGATCTAAGCGCTGTGGACAGTGGACCACACTATTCTTTTAACCTGTTTAAAACAGATTGGCCTCTCTGGTGCTGTTCACAAATGGTTCACATCCTATCTCACAGACGGGACTTTTATGGTAAGTTTAGATACCTGCTCCTCTAGGGTCCATAAGATTACTTGTGGTGTGCCCCAGGGTTCGATTTTAGGCCCAGTGCTTTTTAACCTGTATATGCTCCCTCTTGGCAGCGTCATCAGAAGACATGGAGTCAACTTTCCCAGTTATGCTGATGATACACAGCTGTACATCTCCATGTCTCCCGGTGACACACGGCCAATGGATGCACTTTTTAACTGCATTTTAGACATTAAATCTTGGATGGCAGAAAACTTTCTCCAGCTTTTACCATATAAACCTTCGCGGTCTCTGCGCTCCTCTGGCAGCCGTCTCCTTGTCACCCCAAAAGTCAGGACACACAAGCATGGCGAGGCGCCTTTCAAGTTTTATGGCCCTCACCTCTGGAACAGGCTGCCAGAGGACCTCAGGGCTGCAGAGTACGTTCATGTTTTTAAGACCAGGCTCTAGACTCACCTTTTTAGCTTAGCTTTTAACTGATTATTATTTATTACTGTCTGTTTAATTGCTCTGCATGTTTTATATGATTATATTTTTATCAGTTTTACTATTTAATCTTAGCACATTAATTTACTGTTTATTTTTATACTTTAATTTATCTTAATCCCCGTTCCAGTGTTTCCTCTGTGGGAGCCCTCTGCCCCGGGAGCGGTGGTCGGCTGTGGCTCCCTGGGTGCTCTCCAGGTGGACCTTAGGTGGAGGTGGGGGTCTTGGCCTTGCCTCCACTGGGTGCCCTGTGTCGGGGCCTCGGCTGCTGCTGTTAGTCTACCGCTGCCGGGGCAGATGGCTCCTCTGACGGCGTTTCCTTGCATGGTTCATCTACACTCGGCCCAATGTCCTTTTTTACTTTTTCTTTTAACTGTGTGTGTGTATGGGAGTTGGGTTGGGGGGTGGGGGGTATAACTGTGACCATGCTTTTAAATCTGTGGGGGAGGGAAGGGAAGGTGGTTTTATGTGGGGTCATTTTAATCTGTAAAGCACTTTGTGATGCAACTTTTTGTATGAAAAGCGCTTTATAAACAAAGTTTGATTTGATTTGATTATTATTTTGTTACATTATGTGGATCATTATCTTTTAATCACAAATCTTTCAGATGTAGCTTTTAGTATGGAAAAGCAAAATAAATTAGCAAACATTGGTGGTATTCATTGCTTTATTAAATCTCTCCAGTGGAGAGTTAGTGAGCAAGCCGTGATTTAGGAAAGAAGGTAAAAACAGTAGGTTTTCTTTTTATTTAATCTGCTTGGCTTTTTCAACAGTTTGTACTCAATAAATTGAGAATTACAGTCTCTTTTTTATAATTGGTGACCAGCTTTTTGCATGTTTCCACTGTTATTTTGACATGTATGCTTTGAGGGTAGAAGGCTTCCTCACCATCACCCTAATCTTTAGCTCCCTTCACATATTCTCTATCAGATTCAAGTCAGAAGAAACACTGTGGTCAAAATAAAAGTACAGGTCCTTCTCAAAAAATTTGCATATTGTGATAAAGTTCATTCTTTTCCATAATGTAATGGGTAAAAATTAAACTTTCATATATTTTAGATTCATTGCACACCAACTGAAATATTTCAGGTCTTTTATTGTTTTAAAACGGATGATTTTGGCATACAGCTCATGAAAACCCAAAATTCCTATCTCAAAAAATTAGCATATTTCATCCGACCAATAAAAGAAAAGTGTTTTTAATACAAAAAATGTCAACCTTCAAATAATTATGTTCAGTTATGCACTCAATACTTGGTCGGGAATCCTTTTGCAGAAATGACTGCTTCAATGCGGCGTGGCATGGAGGCAATCAGCCTCCATGCCACGCCGCATTCCCCATGTCAAGCCAAAAGTGGCTTGTCCTGGGGAATGCGGCACCTGTAGCCCATTTCCTGCACACGCCTGTGCACGGTGGCTCTGGATGTTTCTACTCCAGACTCAGTCCACTGCTTCCGCAGGTCCCCCAAGGTCTGGAATCGGTCCTTCTCCACAATCTTCCTCAGGGTCCGGTTACCTCTTCTCGTTGTGCAGCGTTTTCTGCCACACTTTTTCCTTCCCACAGACTTCCCACTGATGTGCCTTGATACAGCACTCTGGGAACAGCCTATTCGTTCAGAAATTTCTTTCTGTGTCTTACCCTCTTGCTTGAGGGTGTCAATGATGGCCTTCTGGGCAGCAGTCAGGTCGGCAGTCTTACCCATGATTGCGGTTTTGAGTAATGAACCAGGCTGGGAGTTTTTAAAAGCCTCGGGAATCTTTTGCAGGTGTTTAGAGTTAATTAGTTGATTCAGATTATTAGGTTAATAGCTCGTTTAGAGAACCTTTTCATGATATGCTAATTTTTTGAGAAAGGAATTTTGGGTTTTCATGAGCTGTATGCCAAAATCATCAGTTTTAAAACAATAAAAGACCTGAAATATTTCAGTTGGTGTGCAATGAATCTAAAATATATGAAAGTTAAATTTTTATCATTACGTTATGGAAAAGAATGAACTTTATCACAATATGCCAATTTTTTGAGAAGGACCTGTACCTAAAGCTGAAACCTGATGTTAAAGCGAGCAAAGCTTTGCTATATATTTTTTTCTGTGCAGAATTTTAACAGTTGGGAGAGCGTTTCTTCAGCATTTTGCTCTGTGTGGACATTACTACTCCAGATTCCATCATCAGATTAGTATCACGTGTCCCTCAAAAACCTACATGATAGAACACTGATGCAAGGAAAACATGAGAGAAATTGAGAAGTTTTAACTTCTAACACTTATTCATCACAGCTCATACAAAACAGACATCAAGTTTCTTTAAAGAAGCTCTGAATGTTGTCAACTAACAAATGAGTTAAGTGCCACTCAACCACTGTGTGGTTACTGTTTTCCTGATGACCATAAATGTAGCCGTGAATAGTGCTGATGGTTCGTTTCTTCTACGACTTCCTGTCCAGCTGTGGGAGTGGTGCTGCCACCGTCCTCTTGGTGTTGGATTTGGGTGGAGCTGGAAAACGTCTGTGTGATGCTAATGATGCTCTGCTGTGCTCTCACATGTTCTCTGAAACATTTCACACACATAAATATACATGATGTTGGTAATTCTGTCTGTAGGAGTGGTAAAAGCATGGAAATATACTGTGACGTATCGTACTTATTATAACATCCCATTGGATGAAAAAAAACATTCAACTGAGTCTCTGTGATCGGTGTGGGAGGCCATTGTATTAAATGTACCATACTCCAGCATACTGGAGTGCTTTATTGGCCTAATATCTTTCACTGGTTGTAAGGATGAATGTGAAACCATAACTATAGTTACGGTTCCCAGAATTATCCAGTAATGGTGTGGTACTCTCTCTCATGGTGATGCAACATATTTTTGAATGAAACTTTAAATGTGAATGAAGGTTTTGTTTGTTTTTTAACAGAGATGATCGATTAAACAAAAACAGATTAGAATCTGTGTCAGGCTGTTGGGCAGACTGTCTTAACCATTTTTAAAGTTATCAAATAAATATATAGATGCTGGTTTGGTTGGATGTTTTTTGTGGGAAGTCAAGAAAGGGATCAGACAAGTAGCTGAAGTTCATGATGAACTGAACAATATTACTTTATTTATCCCAAAGGGAAATTAAATGTTGTCGTAACTTGAATATCATCCAAATATCTTCAAAGAGTCGTAGATGGTGATGCTACAGGCAAAAAAGGATCTCCGGTAGCAGTCAGTCTTGCAACACATCTCGAGAGGCCTCTGACTGTAGACGGTTGGAGTATGTCTGTATGGGATTTGGGGTCGTAGTTCAGCTATTATTTTAGCTTTTAGATGCTAATCCGCTGCTACCACTTGTAAAAACAATACCTTATTGCCACGGTTACACATCATAGCTGTCCAAATGGAGAAAATTAAGACCAAAAATTCCTCAGCTGCACAGCATCCAAAACCAGAGGGAATAACCGTGCAAACATGCAACGCTTCAACCAAAAAGATGATGAACAGCTACTCCAGCATGCTGCCACCATGAGCGGCGCAGTCCTATAATGAAAATGAAAATGAAAATGAAAGCTAGAATGGCACATGAGCAAAGAAAAAGAGGCAAACAGAAAGCAACATCCTATAAAATGCTTACTATCTGGAGATTAAGTTTTGTGTCAGGCAGGAGGGAAGAGCGAGATGGACAGCTTTCCCACCAAACTGGTTGAAATGTTTCTTGTCGGCTAAAAAACCAGCAGAGAACCAGTTTGTTTTTCCAACGCCAGAGAAGCAGCATGGATTCTTAGACATTTTCTTACATTACAACCACAAACTTCACTGTATTTTGTGGGATTTTTATGTAATAGGCCGACATAAAGCAGGGCAAAATCCTAAATGAAGAATAAGGAAAGGTTTTCACGTTTTTCCTTAAAGATAAAAATCTCAAAGGTGGGCCATTAACTTACATCCAACTCCCCTGAGTGAATGCTTGGCGCCACCTTTCGCTGCAGTTAGAGCTACCAGCTTTTCACATCTTGAGATTAAAAGTTTTTTTTCCATTCCGTTTTGCAAAAATAGTTCAATCAGATGGGATGGAGAGTGTTTATTTACACACATTTTCAAGTCTCACCAGATATTCTCTATTGGATTTAGGTCTAAACTATGACAGTCGTTCTATTTCTTTTATATTTTTGTGTAGCACTAGTGGCTCTGTTTGACACTAACCACACAGAAAAGAGACAAAAGGTCAAGTTAATTTGTATAGCACATTTCATCAACACGGCAGTTCAAAGTGCTTTACCTGATAAAAACACAACACAATAAGCAAACAAAAAAAGGAAACCATACATCACAGTAAATAAATAGAAGTTTGTTTGTTTGTTTATTAAGATCCCCATTGGCTCATGCAGTAGCTACTCTTCCTGGGGTTTACCGAATTTTAACAAAAAACTTTCACACAGAAACATGTACTATATGCAAGATAGAGAAGAAATACATAAACAGACAACACTTTTAAATGTAACAGCTATTCAATAAACATGTTAATTGTTACAAATAACCATCAACTGGATTTATAGCTTGACTTTATGGCTGGTTAAATGAATAAATCCGCCACTAGTAGCCAACAATGCTCATCACATGAGAGTCTCAAGACCTGACAAAAGTAAATTCAAAGATTATGCCAGTGTAAACATAATCTCCATTTTTTGCGGAAAGTTGTGGTGTAATGAAAGTCATGAAAAGCTGCAATTGAGACTAGAATTAATGATGTTCCGGTGATTATTAATCAAAGGCAGCTCTAAACAGAAGGGTTTTTAGCCTTGATTTAAAAGAACTCAGTGCTTCAGCAGTTTTGCAGTTTTCTGGAAGTTTGTTCCAGATTATTATTTATTTATTTTTTTTTTATAAAGAAATGTATGTGTCCTGTCTGGTAATATGGTACTCAGCATTAATGTCTTAGTACCAAGTAGAAGCCCAAAAGATTTACTTTCACAAGTGGAGCATTATAGCTTCTGCTATAGCACTCCACTTGATATATATGTGTAAGACATCTTTATTGGAAATTGCTGTGGGGTTTTATTTGATATATTATGAACATGGAGGTGGAAAATAAAGGGGAAAAATGAAAGAAGAAAAACAGAGGTAGGACAGGAAGTTAGGTGGGAGAGGGTGAATTAAAGATAAAGTGGGAGGGTGATAAAGAACATACAAGAAAACATCCTAGTCTGCTTCTACACCTGCAAGACGTCAGCGAGAGAGAGAAAAAAGTAATGATAAAACAAGCCAAACAAACAAACAATGCGAACCCAGAACTACACAAATTAGAGGAGTATAAAAACTAAATGCTGCTTCTTCTGGGATCACCCTGTCTTTAGCTCCATAACATATTTCCATCAACTATGGCCTGCTTCTTTGTTCCTGCTGAAAATAATCACCCCAACGTCACACATGACTTGCAATCAAGACTTCTTCTGACTTTCTTTCAACTATGACTTTTTTCTATAAAAGCTAGATTTGTAGAGTGTCAGATTATCCAACCTGAGCTGTGGATCTCTGTAGCTGCCCCAAAGTCACTATGGGCCTCTTGGTGGCATTTCTGACTAGTGCTCTCCTTGCTTGGCATGTCAGTTGAGGTGGTGCCATGGCTTGGTAGGTTTAATAGGGTTGTATCATACTCCTTGCATTCTCATCTGATTGCTTAACAGACCTGGGTTTCTGTCAGGTTTTAGTGACGTATGCTTTTCTGCGACAGATGTTCATGACGTTGGGGTGTCCTACTAGAGCGAGACAAAATCTTGGGCCTTACAGTGTGCCACCTCTCTAGAGCTCGCACAGTGTGACATGAAGCAGTCCTTTGTGATGGCCGAAAAATTTACATTGTGAGCCAGGCTTAAGATACTGCTTTATAACTTTTTTATTTATTATGCTTGTTCTGTAACAAATCTCTGAGGCCTTCACAAAACAGCTGCATGTAACTGGAATAAAACACAGATTGCATCTCTAGGCAGCTGAAAACAATGGATTTCATTGAGGGACATCAGAGTAAAGGGGAATTTTGAAAACCATGTATCATTTATGTTCAACTTTACAAGCGTGCACTTCTTTGTGCTGGTCTGTCACATAATATACACACAATATCAATAAAATACATTAAAAGTTCTTTGTTGTTGTGTGGTGTAAATACTTTGACCATAACCTGCATATGCCAGCTTTAAATGTTTAGCTTAAAGAGAAATATGGTTTATTATTAAAGCGAGAGGAAAAATGCTTCTTATAACGGTTATATTTCTCTAACTAACGTCCAATGTTTAATAATTCGGGGAACAATCAATGAATGGATAAAATGAGAATCTATTTAAATATTCCAGCTCACAAAAGACATAATTTAACTTCTCGGTGCTGGAATTGTTATACAGTCATATTCAATGAATTAGATTGTTATTGAAAAGTTCATTTATTTCAGTAATTCAGTTCACTAAGGGAAACATATATAGATAAATATGTTCAGACTGATGTTTTCAAGCCTTTATTTCTGTAAATTGTGAGCTGATTAAACATTTGAGGTTAAAATATTATATCAGTCCAATAAAAACATTTATAATGCAATAACTTAATACTGGTCTTAATAAAAAGTATGTTTTTATATGCTTAAAGGTTAGTTTTAAACTTAATCTGACTAAAAAGCTTTATCAGAGCACATTTTGTAATTTATTGAATATAACTGTATTTCTTTTCTGAATTAAATTTCCGTGCAACCCTCTTTACGAAGAGTTGGTCCTTAAGTTCGTACTGGAGGAAAGAGGAGGGCGCGTCACCCGTTAGAAACCGTGGGCTCTCTGACCTTTACCTGGATTTCACATTGTGTTTCAATTTTATTTTCCTCCTGCAGGATTTTCCTCATGGGTGTGGTGATTTCTTGTTTCTTTTTCCATTGTATCACTCAGTTCACTTGTAAATTTATGTGGCCATTTGACTCCATCATGATACATCGGGTCCTCCATACTCGGTGGCTGCTGTTTGAAGGCTGGATGTTATATGCCAGTGTGAAAATGTGTGCACAGATCCGTTAGTGAGCTCTGCTTCATTTTTTATTTTTCGTTTTCTTTTTTGTTTGGCCAACTCTCACACTAGACCATAACCGAGCTCGTCTGCCACCAACCATCGAGGACCACAGTTTTTTTTTTCCTCCTCTCCAATTCTTTATCCCCTTCCACATAACTACTGATGCCTTTGCCCCCAACCTATCGCTTTAAAAGTACACAGTATGTCAAGTTTGACTCACCCGAGGAGACAAAGAAAAGAGCGAGGGGGCCATTGGGACAACACAAGAAGAAATAAAGTGATGTTTCGGGGTAAGCACAGTTTAGGACTAGTCCTGTACCTCTGTTTTCTCACTCCGTTTCTGTTTTCCCTTTTGCTTTTGTTCAGACATGTTTTTTTCCCTTCTTCCCTTCGTTGTGTGTCTGTTTCGTGTGCTTGATGACTCCATCTCTCTTTTGAGTTCCCTGATTTGTTTACATCTTCAGTGGTAACATTTCCTTCAGAACTAAAAAGCGGAAGCCTGTCGAGGCTCAGGCTGTTATAGTTTAGTGAGACAGTGTGTGCTATGCTTGTGCTGGTGGCTTTGTATTCCTTTAGCGTCCTTCTTTGTGGGAGAAATTTTTTCCTAATCTTTTTTTTTTTTCAGATTTAGGGATGCTAGTCTGACTAATCTGTTAACACATACAGCTAATAAGCTTCAAGACTCTACTGTTCTGTAAGGAGTTTTCTTTAGTTTCTAACTAGTAATTATTAAAAGTAGATAGAGTCAGAATTACACCAACAACCCCTCAGCTTCTCTCCCCAGGCTCCTCCCCACATGACATTTGACCAATCAGCTGCAGGCTTTAGATATGTGAAAGCAGTAATCTGCTTCTTCATATCTAATGTCTGTCAGGGAGGGGGAGGAGACAAAAAAACACATTTATTAAGTGTTTTTGATATGATAAATAAGCAACTTTATATCTAAAAAGAGTCAATTTCCGCTCTTTAACCTCCTCTTCCTCCCTCTGTCTGATTGGTCTGTTTGCAGTTGGAGGAGGACAGACACCAACCAAGGCCCAATCAACTGAGGAGGCTGGCCTCCTACGTCTTCTCCTCCTCCACCCTGGAGACAGAGCAGTACCCCCACCCAGGAGGCAGTTTCATCCAGAGAAGCCGCTCAGCTGAGAGCAGCCCCGCCCATGCCACCTCCGCCACCGCCTCGTCCCGGCGCCGGCATGCCGGCACTCTGCCGATGCCAGGCAGTCCCCGGAGCAGGCACTCGGTCCTGAATGTGTCGCGGTCGCAGCTGCAACAGATGTTAGCCAGGCTCATGAACAAGAACAACAACAGCTGAGAGGACTGAGAAATGGACTCATAACACGCACGCACGGACACGCACACACACACACACACACACACACACACACACACATATATATATATATATATATATATATATATATATATATATATATATATATATATATATATATATATATATATACTGTACATGCAACATACACTGGCACAGATGTGTACAGCCATAGATATAGAAACGAACATAGCACATAAACACACAGAAAGGCAGGACTGGTCAGAGAAGTTGTTTGGCCTGGGGCAAAATTTAATCGCCCTCCTCCCCCACTTAAGTGCTTAGGTACTTCATCATTTAAAGTGACTTCCTAATGCAACTACATTTTTAATGGAAGCACATAGAAAGGAATTTCACAATTTTTTTCATTCGTATTCACAAAATAACTGGTCCCCAATATTTTTTGTTTGTTTGTTTCTTTTTTGTCTTTAATTTTAGAGCCCTACTAATTTGATTCTGATGATTGTTAAACATATAAAACTAATTTCTACAAGATGATCAAACTGCTATTTAAAACAGAAAAAAAATATTCCTACCGCTGCTAAAATTCTCAAACATATTGATTAGTGACAGTTGTAAAGTTATTACCTGTAACATGTATTTATTTTGATTCGTACACTTATATAGAGCGTATGAAAGCAAAATTTAGTAGCAGGTTTTAATACTTATTGAGCAGAATTTCATTCATATTTGCTAGCTGATATTAGCTGGTTAGTTAGAGGGATGTGTTGTGCTGCTTTGGTTTTCTTTACTCCACAGTTGTGCATTCCCCAACATAAATATACCCAAAACAACTTCCTCTTGTAATCAAGAAGACACAAAATTACAATCGCCTTTATTCAGCAAGTTAACCTGCAGTGCACAGCAACAGGTGGGGGAGGGGTAGCGCTATCATACTCCGTATGCCACGCAGCCTGGGAAAACTTAGCTTACTTTAGCACTTTCCCAGGCATCTTATTAAAATAAACTTAACCTGTAATTAGAGAAATGTTAGCAGGTTTGAAGCTGTAACTTTCTAAAACCTCGGTGTGCTGTCATACCGGTGACCGGCCCATGCAAAGTGTAGGGAACGTGTAGAATGTTTAACGTTCAAAATTATTATTTTTGTTATTATTGTTATTTTTATTTTTTGCATAGGCATCACCTGGCCAGCTCTGTAACAACTTACACAGATACGAATGTGCACATTAACATAAATCAATAAAAACACAGCACACTGAAAGCTGGATCATACAAGCCATATCGCCAACACACAGCAGTACTGCTGTGCAAACAACACACAGATTCATACATCTACACAGACGTAGCTCTAGAAACAGTTTTTTGTTTGTTTTAAAAAAAAAAGAAGAGGATCAGAGGAAGATGAGAAGAGTCTTGAAGACTGAGAATATTTTTCATGCAATATACTCCAGAAGCCACTCAGCAAAGCCGATGTTGCACAGACCTGGCAGGCTGGTGAATCAATGTGAAAGTAAAGACTTCCTGTTTTGTGAAGAAGAGGAGTTTGAAACTGAGTGGAGCTGCTAAGAGACTGTTAAGCTTTACAGTTTTTTTGCATTTTAAATTGTTTTTTAAAATTCTGTCATTGTTTTCGCCTGGAACGAAGGAGCGATCGTAGAGGTATGCAGGTCGTCCCAGCGATCACGCTTTTGCACGAAGACTTTTGGAGTCCATCCGTCCCGCTCACCGAGCAATACTCTGCTGCTGCTGCTGCTTCACATCATGTCTTTACCTGCACAAAACCCAGTAATCCAAGTGTCTCGTCCTGACTCCTGCCTCATTAAATGTTGTATGTGAAAATGGTGAACTGTTTGGAAAAAGTCTGTCTGAAGGTGTAAGAAGTAATTTACGGGAATCTTAAGAGTCATGAAGCAAAGCAGAAATTTAGGGCCCTAACGTTCAAAATATTTTTAAATTAGCAAGGGAGATTACACACTGGCATTTAATATAGTTACAAAATCTACTAAAGAAGT
Organism: Valencia hispanica; assembly: GCA_963556495.2. Taxonomy (NCBI): domain Eukaryota; kingdom Metazoa; phylum Chordata; class Actinopteri; order Cyprinodontiformes; family Valenciidae; genus Valencia; species Valencia hispanica. The sequence goes on along the minus strand of OY747703.1, from coordinate 47,720,235 downwards.
AATTTATCTTCTAGAAAAAACAACTCATAACTTAGTAAGTAACTCCACTAAAAGCAGAAATAGTACAAATTCACATTAAAAAGTCCAAAACAATGAGTAGATAGGATAGCATTATAGTAAACTTAAATACTACACAAAATCTCAAAAAAATTAATATAAATATTAAAAAGTACAAAGAGTAGTGAAATTGTAAGTGTTGCAAATGATAATTGCATAGTGATTTTTTAGTTTTTTGATTCTCAAAAACATATTTTGTATTTGAAATCTTTACATTTGAAATGTTTACGTTGCTGCAACAGCAGACGGTGTGTTGGCCACACACTGCCAACTGTTAGCAGGCTGTCTCTCTGAATGTTTTTGTGAGCTGTTTATGTGACACGCGACCTTAATGGTTGTAAGGAGGCAATGTGTCTGAGGTTGGTGCTGTTTTTTCTTACTGTAGATAGACAGATGACGTGCGCTGTAAGACTTTCCTTTTTCTGGCTTGAATGACACTTTGATTGTTACGTCGGTTCTTTGAGAAGTTTTTCCATCCCCTCACTGAACATGCTTCGCATACGTACACAAATACAGACGTTTTAATGTGTCAACGTCGGTTTAATGAGCCTTTCTTTCTTCTGTAGGTCGTTTGAGTCAAAGCAAATGACGCTAAAAAAAAGTCCTAAAGCAGAAAGTTTCAGATACCCTGTGATAGATATTTTAGAAGTCCTTTCTACTGTCAACGATCTGTTAAAGAACTGTTGCTCATGTTCAACTTTTTTCCCTTTTTTATCTTGTTTTGTTGTGGTGAAGATTCTGGACTTGGTCTCACATACTAAACTAATCACTGTAAATACAGTGGCTTGCAAAAGTATTCTGCCCCCTTGAACTTTTCCACATTTTGTCACATTACAGCCACAAACATGAATTAGTTTTATTTGAATTCCAGGTGAAAGACCAATACAAAGTGGTGTACACGTGAGAAGTGGAACGAAAATCATACATGTTTCCAAGAATTTTTGACAAATAAATAACTGAAAAGTGGGGTGTGCGTAATTATTCAGCCCCCTTTGGTCTGAGTGCAGTTAGTTGCCCATAGACATTGCCTGATGAGTGCTAATGACTAAATAGAGCGCACGTGTGTGTAATCTAATGTCAGTACAAATACAGCTGCCCTGTGACGGCCTCAGAGGTTGTCTAAAGCCGCGCTCACACCGGTCAGCGCGTCCAGGCGTCAAATCGCTCAAACGGACGAAAGTCGACGCTTTAAAATTAAAACCCAGCTGCTTGCACACTTGTGGTCTGCGTCGGCGCGTCGTAGTTGCCCTAACCGCTTTTGGCTAGCGTAGCGTTAGCTAACATAACAAGAAAGTTAAAAGAAAAAATATTTTTTTCTATGTTTAACTGCTTACCTGGCACTCCAATATCCTCCAATATCTTCCTCCAAATCAGATCCGATCTCTTCCTGTCTTTGTAAAAAGACGAAGACGGGTCATACAATTCACAGACATTAAATACAGCGACGATCAGTTTGTCCTCCATCTTGAATAAAAAATTTGCCGATTCCCCCATGGAAGGAGTTACTACGTCAGTACAACGAGTCGCTCTGATTGGTTGACGCCGCGCATCTGCTGCCCGAAAGTTCAATTTTCCCAACTTGACGCAGCAGGCATCTGCTGCCCCGGTGCGGTGCCGCGGTGACGCGCTGATGCCAGCTGCGCCGACGCGCGCGACTTGCTGCTTGGCAGTTTGTTCTTTGCATGTAATCTTGCTGCCCTGCTGCCTGGACGCGCTGACCGGTGTGAACGCGCCATTAGAGAATGTTGGGAGCAACAACACCATGAAGTCCAAAGAACACACCAGACAGGTCAGGGATAAAGTTATTGAGAAATTTAAAGCAGGCTTAGGCTACAAAAAGATTTCCCAAGCCTTGAACATCCCACGGAGCACTGTTCAAGCGATCATTCAGAAATGGAAGGAGTATGGCACAACTGTAAACCTACCAAGACAAGGCCGTCCACCTAAACTCCCAGGCCGAACAAGGAGAGCGCTGATCAGAAATGCAGCCAAGAGGCCCATGGTGACTCTGGACGAGCTGCAGAGATCTACAGCTCAGGTGGGGGAATCTGTCCATAGGACAACTATTAGTGGTGTACTGCACAAAGTTGGCCTTTATGGAAGAGTGGCAAGAAGAAAGCCATTGTTAAAGGAAAACCATAAGAAGTCCCGCTTGCAGTTCGCCACAAGCCATCTGGGGGACACAGCAAACATGTGGAAGAAGGTGCTCTGGTCAGATGAGACCAAAATGCAAAACGCTATGTGTGGCGGAAAACTAACACTGCACATCACTCTGAACACACCATCCCCACTGTCAAATATGGTGGTGGCAGCATCATGCTCTGGGGGTGCTTCTCTTCAGCAGGGACAGGGAAGCTGGTCAGAGTTGATGGGAAGATGGATGGAGCCAAATACAGGGCAATCTTGGAAGAAAACCTCTTAGGGTCTGCAAAAGACTTGAGACTGGGGCGGAGGTTCACCTTCCAGCAGGACAACGACCCTAAACATAAAGCCAGGGCAACAATGGAATGGTTTAAAACAAAACATATCCATGTGTTAGGATGGCCCAGTCAAAGTCCAGATCTAAATCCAATCGAGAATCTGTGGCAAGATCTGAAAGCTGCTGTTTTCAAACGCTGTCCATCTAATCTGACTGAGCTGGAGCTGTTTTGCAAAGAAGAATGGCCAAGAATTTCAGTCTCTAGATGTGCAAAGCTGGTAGAGACATACCCTAAAAGACTGGCAGCTGTAATTGCAGCAGACGGTGGTTCTACAAAGTTTTGATTTAGGGGGCTGAATAATTACGCACACCCCACTTTTCAGTTATTTATTCATAGAAAATGTTTGGTATCATGTATGATTTTTGTTCCACTTCTAACGTGTACACCACTTTGTATTGGTCTTTCACATGGAATTCCAATAAAATTGATTCATGCTTGTGGCTGTAATGTGACAAAATGTGGAAAAGTTCAAGGGGGCCGAATACTTTTGCAAGCCACTGTATAGCACTGCTATTACATGCTTCAGAAGTAGCAGCTGTAGGTGTTGCGTTGCGAACATTAAAAAGTGTCTCTCTAATAGTTTAAAGAAGTAGGAAATGGTTACTGTGGTCTGAGGCTCTGTTCAAACTAACCTGGAGAAAAATACATTTTTAAAAATGCTGTTTCAATGTGTAGTCTTGGCAGAACCAGAAGTTTTAGAAACATGAGAGATCAGCCTGTTTTTCTTTTTGATCATTTTTCCTTAAATTCGTGTTACTTATTTCACCTTTATCACAACCTACTGGTGCGGCAGGGGAACAGCATTTTCTTTATTAGGAATTTCAAAGCCTCCATGAATAGATGTTTTCCTTTTTTAGCAACAAATGTAAGATAAAAAAAAAATCTCTTCAAAAACATCTGGATGGAAACAGTATGTAGCAGTACCTTGGGACTTGGATGATCACTGTCACCACGGCTTGGATCGTGTGCGCCCATCTAGATGCTACCAGTGTTGGCTGTTTGATGGGACATATTAGGGGCGTATTTTTTGTTGACGCCACCAAGGTGTGTTGACCTCAGCACTTCAGTCAACTCTAAAAGAAATCATATTGCCAAAAGTATTTGCTTGTCTACCGTCATACATGGGACTCCACAAGGTGTAATGTGAAACAGCCAACCCTTTGCAGGTTTAACAGCTTCAACTCCTCTAGGAAGGTTTTCCACAAGGTTCAGGAGTCTGTTTATGAAAACATTTGAACTTTTTTTCCTGAAGTTCATTTGTGTGGCCAGACACTGGTGTTGGACTAAAAGGCCAGTCTCCTCTCTAATTTATCCCAAAGATGTTTTGCTGGGTTGAAGTCCAGGCCAGTCAGGTTCGTCCACACCAATCTCACTAATCGGTCTTTTAGGGCTTTTACACCGAAAAAGAACTGGTGCTAGTTCAGCGCTGGTGTCGGAGCTTAGTCGGTTCTTAGCCTGTTCTTTCCAAAAAACAACGTTTTTTACTGACGTGGGCCCTAGTCTGTGCTGTGTCATAACATCATCAAAAAGCGTTGCAATACAACTGTGTGGGAAGACCAAAACGAGAAGCGCGCAAAGTCAGCGAACAGAGAGAGAGGTTTTAACAACGGAGTTCATTGTGCTCTTTCAAGTGCTGCTTTCACACTTTCCTGGGTTTGCAAAGATGTGTACATAACAGGTTCTTGGTTGCGTCCGTTGTTCAGCCCCTTATGACACCCTTACACAATAATGTCCTCAGCACCAAACGTTACAACTGACACAAAGCAGTCAGGCAAGCGCTGTTCTGTCTGTGGAACACCAATCAATTGCTTTACACCACTGTATCTGAAGCTTTGCATTGCTCTCATTGATTCAAGGTTAAGATGCAGCTGCAAGGGCATGGAAACCTCTTCCATGAGGCTTCGAGGTCTGCAAATACTGACTCTACAGAAAGTTAATGTCTTCTGGGATTTTACCTGTTTTACGAGTGTGGAAGGTGTAATAGTAAGGACGTTTCTCAAAAAGGCTTTTTTTCACAGCTGGCATTGCACGAAAGTGGAATTCACTGAGCTCCTGAGAATGACCCCTTCTTTCACAAATGTTTGAAGAAGCAGTCTGCAAAACTAGATGCTAGGCTTAATATTCCTGCAGTCAAGGAAGTGATTGGAAAACCTGAATTAAATCCTTTAGATGCTTGAGCGAATACTTCTGGCAATATAGCGTATGTCATCATCACCTGGGTTATTATTTAGTAAGTTAAATAAATGCACAGTCTCTGAATCTTGGGGAGTTTTTCATAAGTGCTACTTTATCTGTTTTAAAATTTTTCCTTTTGAATTTGTGTGTGCATCTGTAAATTTTGTCTGAGTCATAATAAGGTTAAATCGGTTGATTTGTGATCCAATAATAACACAATAATTTGAAGCTAAACATCATTATATTATGATCTATCAACATCATCATTGCAGGATAGGGTTTACGGTTGAGCTACAGCTGTTTTATATATATTGTGGCGTGTAATGATGAGATCAGGCTTTAATTACCAAAAGCAGTTTAATATTAATCAGGAGTTTATCTCCTGTGCGTACAGATGGCCGACGGATCTTTTCAGAAGTTATAATGTCAACAGAGAAAGCTCTGAAATGGAAGTACAGGTACAAAACAAGTTGATTTCTTAATTTCATATTCATTTTTCCATTTCCTTCAAGCCACATTTTATGTGTTGCGTTCGAGTTAAATCCAAGTCTTCCAGTTGACACAGTCGATTGTGTTTCAGGCATCGTGTGTAAGTTAAAATGCAGTTAAAGTGGTGAGTTTCATGTTTGAGTTGTAGCTATTCTGCCAGGTACCTGTAGAGGGTTTATTTGTGCCAATGATTTACATTTTTCTATTTCTGACTGTATGAAGGTTACCTGTTTTATAAATAGTATGCAGTGGTTTGTTATCTCTTAAAATGTATTTAAAGGGGAGATTTGTGTAGCTCTAACAGCTTTTCTTAAATTATCGTCTTACCTTCATTGTACTTCCTTTTTCATCACCGTTTTCTAACATTGCTCTTGCACTTTATCACAGTAGGCTAGACTCGGGTATCAGGTTGGGACAGACGGGCTCACAATATAAATGCAATTAGCAGATGCAATAAATTATATGTGTGACATTATTAAAGCTACTATCCCACATATAAATATGATATAGCCTATCATATTTAAAAAATATAGTTGTCTTTTTATCCATGTTCAGTTTTTGTGGGAATGTGCTTACTCACCCCTGAAGTTTTGTTGACAAATGTTTCTGATAATAAGGTGCTGGTCATTTTGCCCCTTCAAACGGATATAAAAACACATCTGTTTACATTTTTGTTAAAGATGAACCATGTGTAGATGAATCAACTGGGAATGTCCTGATCAAGAGGGGATTTTCTACTGATTAGCCATCCAGTTCTTCATTAAAATAAATGCCATATAGTATATTCTTCTAAATAAAACACTACATTTAACCAGTATTACATTACAATGTCTACATTAGTATTGTGATTGTGTCCTGATTGTCTGACTCACCAATGGCGTTCTGACTGGATGCAGCAGTATATCTGTTTGCAGGAGATTCTGTAGGTCAGGCTATTGTCTGACTGGCACACACAGTCTTCAGTAAACTCATATCTTGCTCCTTGGTCAGGCTAGGCTAACTCTAGCATGTTTCCTCTATTTTGATATGACTTACTGACGGGTCCACTCTTAACTTTTTTCAATGTCCTCCAAGTGAATTAAGGGCAGACAAAACTTTCTGACAAAATGTTATTCTGCTTCAGAAACTTAGCGCTTTGCTTTGAACCTCTTGAAACTGAAAGACTAGTGTTTTATCTGAGCTCTGTACACCTGCCTCGTACAGTAGTAATGCAAATTTCAGCTACATGGCATGCTGGGGGCGTGGCTGACATAAAATCACAAAATGTACGCCAACAACAGGAATCAGGAGCTGGGCTAAATCAGAAACTCCAGTACTGATATTCTAAAACATGCCTTGATCGTGACAGAGCTGAGATTGGATTGGGACATCCCCCGAAAAACCATCACCACCTGCTCATAAGAATTACTGGACTATGTTGATTTTACTTCAAATAACTAAAATATTATTATTTCAGCTTCCCCAACATTATATTTACCACCAGCTCCTACTGTGAAACCTTAGATTTGGTTGGTTGTGATCACTGGTTACACAATTTTGAAAGGATCTCTTGACTTATCCGTGCAAAGCAGTTTGTTTCCTTTAGACAAAACTATGGATACTGGAGTGGACTGCAGCTTGGTGACGATTGTTCTTCATGTGTCTTTCTTACAAAGCAGCAACCTTTGGTTTGCCGTTGTTGGTGTCATTTTTAGATGATTCAAAAATGTGAGACCTGAACAAGTTCAGAACATGACTCCCTGAGACAGGCTTGGATATTTATTTTGTGCAATGAAAGCCAAACTATAGATTTCTCGACATGTTTAAGGGCTACATTTCTTAAATATGCACCGCTTGCTTGTACATTGAGCTTGTATTTGAAGTATTTTTTTCTTTTCTGATGTTCACCTAAGCAGCAGTTTGGTGAGGACGTTGTTTTCATGCTGCTTTACGCTGAGTTCAGGATGCCCTGCCTGTTTTATACTTTGCATAATTTGTAGTACAACCTCTTGGAGAATGTACAAAGTGTACTAGCTGCTAACTCAGAACCTTGTTTAGTTTGCTAGTTAAATGATTGATTTACCGTGCAAGATTGTCACCGATGAGCATTAATGCTTATCCTGTATCGTCTTTAAAGCAGCGCCACACTGAGTTACTAACAGGCAGGAGAAGCCTCCCTGTATGCTTGACCTGCTGACCAACACCAAGATGAAAAAAAAGTGATAGGCAGCATTTATGACAGTTTTTCATATCAAAAGACTGACCGCTGACTGTCACCACTCTTTGCATGAGATCCACATGTGATCTGTTTGTGCGTCACACTCTTCTGACTGTAATATGACTACAATCAGCACTGTACTGTAATGACAACAAAAACACAGTGAATATAAACCTCTGGTCTCAAGAGGTCTGTGATTATTTTGTGTGATTACTTTTCTTTGTAAATAGCTACTACTAGAGAAGATACTCACGGATCAGAACTGCTGAGCCCAAAGTTTGGTACAACATTACAAGAAGAGGTAGTAGCCCTTTTGGTTCCAAACACTGACCTGCATCACACCTTTTAAATTCCAATCTTGGTGTAATCATGTACATTTAGCGTTTCAGTATGGTCGATGACGGTGGTGGAACGTCATTATGTTCAGCAGTGTTTAAAAGAACAAAAACCATTCGTAACATTTGTTCATTAAAACTGCAACACCGCAAAGATAAGACTATTTAGGAAGGGCGAACAAATGATTGTCTCGTTTAAAAATTGTTAATTGTTGTCTATCTGGTTAACTTCTCTAAAAATACAAGTGAGAAACAAAAGGAGGTTTTTAAACGGCTCCTTTTTGTAAAATAAAATGACTAGCTTTTGCATAAATTATCTATGTTATTAAAATTATAGCAAAAAAACCCAACATTTTGCCAGTGTGACAAATTATATCACTGCTAAAGAGTAAAAAAGGGCTTTAAAATGCGAGTTTCATTTTGATGTTTTTGCTATAAACTATATGTATTTGCTTTTTTGACTGGCCTCGCTGTTTCCTTAAATTAAATTAAAACTGCATAAAGAAATCTGTGATTTCAGTACTTATGAAACTGAACAAGTCTGTGTGCGAAAAAGTCCTAAAAAATGTCTTTGTCAATCAAAATGTACTGAATTGTTTTGGGATGTAGATAAAGCAGTTTTCTGAATCTGCAACCAAGCAGTAAAACTCACTTAAATACACACAGCAGTTACAGAAATGAAAAACAAAATGTTTTGTTGCACACTTGAATATATTTGTCTTGATTTTCATGCAGTGTCATTGTAAAAATATTCACCGTAGGAAGAGAAAATTGTCTTGTCTTTAGACATGAGCACCAATACCACACCTGAGTTGTTTTTTTTTTTGATGCATTCACTGGTTTGGCAATTCCAAGCAAAATCTCCTCATTCAACACTGAATCAATCTCTGTCCCATTTATTTATTAAAAACAGAAGTTACATGTTTTAGGAAGTTGTTTCTACTGTGAAAGATCTTTTGGTCTTGATGGAAAATAGCCTTCAAGGCAAAGTTCTCATGTGACTGAATGGACAATGGAAAAAACGAAAGGATTTTATAAAACTGCTCAACTGTCCTTCAGTGTTTTTGCAATAAAATTTGAGTTTCTTTGTCGAAGTGACGATAACTGAGGAGCTTACAGTGTTTATTTGGTGTGATGATCCGTGAGTGTCTTTCACTTGTGAAAAACATGTATCAGTATTTGTTTTCTATCACAATATTATTGTACAGTACTGCTTGTATAATTTACAGGTAAAGCATGTATTTTAAACTTTTTTTAAATCCAAACAATAAACTGTACATATATACAGAAATGTAGACAGTGATTAGGTTTGCAGTTAAACTCTAATAGCATGATAGGTAGAGGGGGTTTAGTATATATGTACAGGCTGTATGATGAATCTTTATGAGGGGAAACACTTGAAAATCACTTGATATTAGACTTTGTGCTAAAGATAAGCTCTGCAATGCATTTTTTGTGCCTTTTATATCAATGTATTTAATCTAGACAATCTTGAAAAAGCTTGTGTACAACCAAAATGAAAATAAAATGGTTCTGGGGCAAATGGATTTGATTTCAGTTTTATTTTATTTTATTTTTATTTTATTTTTTTTGTGGGGAATAGAAAATTTATGAAAAACAAGGAGATTGTCTTATGTTACACTCCACTACAACACTAATGTGTATTTTTCTGTTCTGTATTGGATCTATGTCAAAAATATTGCCAGCAAAATAGTAGGCGCCCCGTACCAAAGACTGAACGAAATGTATGAGCAGCACTGCTTATGCAGAGCTACCCACATCATAAAAGACCCTCTCATGACCTGTTTGCCCTCCAACCATCTGGGAGGAGGTACAGGACCATCAGATGCAGCACTACCAGGATGCTCAACAGCTTCTTTGCACAGGCTATAAGACACAGACTATGCCACCCCACATCTAGACAACCTACCCCACCACCCTCTGTGGAATCTAACGCCTTTCTATTCCTTTTTGTATGAGAATGCTGTGAACAGATGCGGCTGTGACATGTTTAAGCTATAGTGATTATTGTTTTTATTTAGTGTTTCTTCTTTTGTCTTTTTTGCTTATTATGTATTTATGATAATAGTGACCTAAGTCACCACATCATTAATGCTATTTGACACTGATAGCGAGCTGGTGAGAAACAACATCTCGTTTCGACCTGGGTAATTATTTTAATTATCACGTGTGGAAAGACAATAAAGCTCTTGAACTTCAACTATTTCTAAAAACACTTCTAAACTGCAGGCTGCGACGGAACTAAAAACGGACCGAAAATCTCTAAATAGATGAGTTTTTAGATGTAATTTCCTTTGCTACTTGTTTGACATTAGGGGATATATTATTTCATAATATCAGATAAATCAAGCCTCATGTCTTACATGTAAAACTTGCACTATTGCATGGTTGTGTTAAAAGCAAGGGTCCCAAACTGTCTCTTATTCATTTTTTTATTTAAGGTGAATATCAGCTGCTGAAATTCTGCTGTGTACCCCTCCCCCGTAAGGAGGACTAAGTGACCATGTTTGGTGATCTGGTGATTGAGTCCAGTTTGCAATTGTAATAAAAATGTTGTCTTGTTTACAGGTCTTGTCTCCTACAGAGCAGAGCATCCCATCGCCACCCTCTCTTGACTATCGAACAAAGGGTCAGGACGATGAGATGGAGCACTTCCACATCCTTCCTCAGCTGCAAGCCAAGAGGGCTGACTTTCTCACTGTCATATTGACCGGCACCTTGCCTCAGCGTAGGAGCTTTGCCACTCCTGATGAAGAGGTCCCAGAAGTTCTCGGCCCGAAGGACGATGATGTCACAAAGAGCGAGTCCAACAGCGAGGCCAGTCAAAAAAGCACCGAACGTAGCCAGGATGCCGCACCGTCAACGCTCATGGCAGAGGACCAGAGGGGCCAGAGGGAGCATGCTTCAGCTGCTGATGCAGATCCGGATCTGGAGGATGCATCCAAAACTCTTGTTCTATTCTCACCTGGAGACACTCGCAAGTCGCCCTGTGGTGGGGAACCTGTTCTAGAGGGGGAATTGGGCACACCATCCGCTCTAAATTCTCGTAATGACCGTCTACCGATTGGGGAGGGGATTCAGCCTGAACTATCTGAAACTGGCCGCTTGTCACTGGCCCTCAGGTCAGAACTGAGACCTTCCACTCCCATTGCTCCTGGATCACCTCCCTTTACCAAAGTCGAGCAAACTTTCATTCATATCGCAGAGACATCACACCTCAATGTTATGTCTTCCAACAGTCACTCTGCAAAAGAGAGTGATCGGGACGTCTTTACTGTCACAAGGGAATTGGCTGCACAAGTTGATAACCATGAGCAGAAGGGTGCATCACTGATGAAAGAGACTGGAGAGGAGTGTGTGCCAGACCAAACCAGTACACAAGATAAGCCACCAAAAACTGAAAACGGTCCATCAGCCGTCTTTGGCATATCTTTGGAACCTGCCTCTAAAGTCACTTCACCAGTTCATGATCATAAAGATCCATCCGAAGAAGCTAAGAAGCAGCTATCATCCAGTGAGGAAGCTGTGAAGCTTCAGCCTGCCAGATTAGAACTATCAGCTGGCGCTAAGCCCAGAATCCGAAGCAGAATCCCGATTCTGATCTCAGAAGAGGACTCAGAACGGTCCTCTTCATCTCGAGCTCGGCTTCAGCAGCGTACCAGGCAGCTTGACTTGGCACGCTTGCTGGTTCAAAAGCAACAGGGTCGCTGGATGAGGAGGAGGATGCTGTCTGGGACTTCATCATCGCTGTCATCTGTAGACGATGAGCGCTGGAGGGCTTCAGAGACTTTATCCATGACAGGCTCAGAGGAGGACATGCATACCTCGGATGATTCCAGAAGGAGCTCCCATCTCAAGCCGACTGAAGAGCAAGGCTCCAAGGACTGTAGGAGCAAGATCCCTAGACCTGTCACTCCCATAAAAAGACCTTCAGGGGGTATTGCTGCTGCTGCTTCTCCTCTCTCCTTGCCAGACTCCAAAAATTCAAAAGTGATTTCATCTGTCATCAATGGGTAAGCCTGCTTTTTTTGTAGTGTATGGTGTTTTCCTAAAGTAAAAATTTACAAATTTTGTAACATGAGAACCAGAGACTTCTGAATATATTATTGGGATTTTATGTCCAACACAAAGTGTCAAATAACTGTGAAGTGGAGAGCAGCTGGTTAATGGCATCTGTGTAGTTTAATCTCGGTAAATGCAGCTGTTCTGTAAAGCTCTCATAGGTTTGTTAGAGAACATTAGTGAACAAGTAGCATCACGAAGACCAAGGGAAGCGTAGTTTAAAGCAGAGTTAGGTTATTAAACATCGGAAACTTTGAACATCTTACAGAGCTCTGTTCGACCCAGTTTCCTTAAATTGGAAAAACTATGGCCTGACTGCAGACCACAGGTCGCGTTAACAAAATATATTCCATATTTTACAAATTTTTTAGAACGGTGATGGAAAAATCTGAAGCCCGTCTGTCATTATGACAGATTAGTATTCACCCCTCTGACGACTTAACTCAAATGCACAGATGTTTTCAACTTTACGCACAAAGTACAGGTAATTAAATCAATAAAGAAAAAAAAACGGATTCCCATGAGAGCAATCTGAGCATCATCTCAGACCCGGACCCTGTGCTTAATACATCTCGCTAACCAGGACCTGACAGCGCGTTAAAGAGTTACAGAGGCTTTGGAGCACAATGTGGCTGGTTACAAAAGAGCCAGGTGTTGTGCTAACCACCTGTGCAGAAGCAACATGTGCTGCAGGATTTCCTCCTGCTGAAGCCATAGCTTGCGGGACAGGAAATGGCTCCTTCGGAGAGTCTTTCAGACTTCGGATCACTTCAATTTGAGAAATGTCCCCGATTTAAAAACTTTGGCTGAAGTGGCACTTGTAATTCCAGTCTCCAGTGTTGGCAGCAGAGTGCGGATTCAGCCTCTAGAACAACATCTAAACCCCTATGAAAGTAATCTCTCTGTTGCAAAAATCCAAAGCCTCATGTCAAAAACCTCTACAGCAATCCCACTTGAAACATTTGATTACCCGCAAATGGGTGCCCAAGTTGTGAGACTGTATGGTTCTTTTTTTCAGTGAAATTGTTTCTTTTTATTGTTTAGATGTAATTATTTTTTCAGCTTGCTCAAATTGAATATTAACATGATTTAAAAATAACATATAATTGGATGTTATCATTTTAAAAAGGAAGAAATTGATTATGACAACAACAAAAACGTCTAGCTTGACCTCTGCTGCAGATGTACCAAGAAATTACTCTCCACCTAAGATGACTTGATAGGCAAAGAGAGCATTACTCATAAGAACAGCCTAGAGACTATTGGTAACTCTGGAGGAGCTGCAGAGATCCAAGGCTCAGGTGTAAAAGTCCTTTGAGAAGCTGCTATTAGTTGTGAATTCTACAAATATGAAAGAAAGTCATAAGATGTCTTGCTTAAGGTTTACAATAAGCCATGTGGGACACAGCAAACATGTGGAAGTAGGTACTGTGGTCAAATGACACCAACAGATAACCGCCACCAGACACCAACACTGCACATCCCTTTAAACACACCATCCACACCACATAAACGTGGTGGTGGCGTCTTTAGCTGGGAGAGACAAGCTAGTCAGAGTTAATAGAGAGGTAGATGGAGCTAAATACAGGGCGAGAAAACCTGATAGAAGCTACCATAGACTTGAGGAGGTATCCTTTCTAGTAGGACAACCAGACTGAACATACAGCCAGAGCTAAAGTGGAATGGTTTGAATGGAAATTTCTGTTTGACTGGCTATCATCCAATGAAGAACTGGTTAGAATTTCAGTCTCTAGCTGTGCAAAGCTAGTAGAGATATACGACAAGCACTTGTTGCTGTAATTGGAGTGAATGTTTGATCTGCAAGCTACTGATTTAGAGGGGCTGAAGAGAAATCTGTGCAACTCTTTGTAAAAAATGTTGAAGCACGTATCCTCTTCCCCAATTATAAAATAATTTGTGTTAGTGTATCATACAAATTGGTAGTAAAATGCATTCAAGTTACTGGTTGTAATGTAATAAAATAGGAACAATTTAGTGGGGAGGAAGATTTTTACAAAGCACTGTAGGATTCTTGTTTGAAGCCCTATGTGAATAACTTACTTTAAAGTGACACTTTCAACGTGCTCCTTTCTCCACAGAAATCAGAAAGCAGGTGTAACCACCCAAAGGAAACCTAAGCCTATCTCATCTAGGTCCTCCTCCTCATGTCCTCGTCCATCAGCTGTCTCCGGACCCCATGGCAGTCCACAGATGCCCCTACGCGCGCTGCTAGGAGGCCGACGCAGCCTTAGCTCCACTCATTGCAGGGCTGACAGCCCCTCTCCTCAGAGGACATGCCCTTCCAGGCAGCCCCTCTCAGTCCGGGCCCCTACTGTTCCCATGCTGCCACCCAGGACTACTACAACTATGCGTCGCAGCGCCTCCCAGGAAGCCACCGCGCAGACCTCCACAGCCGCTGCGCCTGCCAGGACCAGGCTGAAACCTGCCGGTGGGACTAAAGCTAAAGCGAATACCAGGGATAAGGTGGTGCCTGCTAGATAATACAGAGGGACTCAGATCTGAGACCTGTTGGTGTATTATCAGACAAGCAACGCCTCAAAGGTTATCACAAGAGACTGTGGTATTAAAATAACCTCCAATTCATTTAATGGAAACAGACATTTTATGTTTTTTGAGGGACAGCTAACTGAACTATATTTGGGCTTCCAGTATCCTGAATGACTGTCGTACTGGAGTGTTGCTGCCATGGTGCTATGGATGCCGCTGCTGCTCCCTGGTTAATCCCTGATTTAACTTCTTCCTCCAGATGAGAGTCATGGCCCCCATTTTCAGATATTCTCACAGTACTCCTAGCTTCTCACAACTATGCTAGTCTTCTGTATACAATACTCTGCTTATTTCACATTGCATGATAATGTATATCACAAATGCATTGAATCTGGACAGGGAAAACTATATTACAAATTATTTAATATGGTCCTACCCATCTTATTTTCCATTAATAAGCCTAATTGGAGTGGATATAGCGCCGAGTTATGTTGGCATGATAAAAGATTCCCAAATATATTCTGTATTCGTTATGGCCTTGAATGAAGAAAAGCATTAAAAGTGGACTCATAAAGAAAGCGTTCAGACACTCGCCTCCTCCTCATGGTGTGACATTGGGCATGCTTCAAACAATCTATTTTTTGAGGGTTTATTTTGTTTATGCTCTAAATTGTACATAAAAGAATAATTTCCATGAAAGACTTCTTTATTTTTTATCTTGCCAAGCGAATAGTAAACCCAAGTCTTTAACCTTGTGTTCCAGTGTGTTGGTAATAGGCCATTTTTCTGTTCTTTGTTGTTCATCGCATGAGAAAAACAGGGTTTTAACCATGAGAGGAAGTTATTCCTGCTTAAATTTGGTGCAAATTTGTGCTGAATGTTGGAGCCCGGGTTAATCTGGAGTTTCAGGGCGCTGAGCTGTGAAGTAAAGTCTTGGTAATGTGCTGGAGTGTTCTGTCATTCTTTTCTGTAGCAATTTAATAAACTCAGTCGGTTTACACAGATTAAAGAGAGATTTCTGTATCTGGACTCATCTCATATTCCTCTGAAAACACAAGAAGAGAAAAGTTGGAAAACTTCAGGACCATGTATAACCAAAAGGCCAAGCTCTAGATTTACTGGTCAATCTACATACCTCTCCTCATCTGTGGTCATGAGCTCTGAGTAGTGACTAGGGTGACCAGATCCCCATCCACCAACTGTGGGACAATGACCACATAAATGTAGGACAAATTCTTTAGCTGTAACATTACATAACACACACACAAACACATCGTATACATACATACAGTACATACATGTGTATGTGTGTTAAATAAGTTGTTAAATAGTCAGGGATTTTATTGCTACTCTGCTTTCTGAACTTATGAAGATCTCTAAAAGATCACTTCTTATGTAGATAATATGTTTAATGAATGATAAATTAAGAAAGAGAACTACGTTTAATTAGTTAGAATTATGTATGCGGTTTATGAATTTATGTTTACGTCAGTCGCTGACCTTTATGTTGAGGACCTGACGTCTGTCATTCAGTCTAGGCTTCAGCCCCTTTGCATTACAGCCCTGCTTTTATTTTGGTGGTTTGCCCTTTTTGAAACCTTCCATGATACACCCCTGTTCAGAAAACTTAATGAAGTAGTTTTAAGCTTATATAAACATTATTATTCAAGCATTATGACCTGTAATCATTTTGAATATGACACACTGAATTAAACTCACTTCAGGGTTAAACACAGCGGGTTTGAGACATTAATAAATACCGTTATTAATTCAAACTCTCAGCGGAGTCTTTGTTTCTTTCAGATTTTTTAACGTTTGTTTTGTTTGTTCTGCTAATGAAAAATCTCCCCATAGCTGAAGTTCATGAACCTGCAGTCTGTTTTTCACCGTGGTGAACACAACTGACCGGAACTATAACTGCATGGCAGGACTAGCAACTACTGTTGCACACATAATAAAATACAAACGAGCATGTTTCAGAATTTTGCGCAGTAAATTCTGGTGCTGCTGAGAGGAAAACCAAAGAGTCAGTTATGGGGCAGCTTCCGCGGCGCTCCATATGCAGATAAGAAATGGTGACAAGAAGTGGGGGGAAAGGAGGAAGGGAGAAAAAAATGCACATATATCAGTCACAACACATGATAACACAAGGGAGGAAAGGATGGGTGTGGGATCTCCTGCAGAGCAGACTGGGTTCGTGCCCTTCCAGCCCGTTGTCCAGAAGTGGGAGGGAGGTTCAGGATGTGACGAGTACGTTGAACTCATGAGGTGAGTGCATAACTGTGGTTGTGGCGTGAACATGCATGCATGTGTGTGTGCGTCAGAAAGTGAATCCTTGAACTACACCTCAGTTCAATCCCGGTGTCTATCACCAGATGTAACACACAACCTCGAGATGAGCTGAGTCCAGGAGCTTGCAGGTCCGTGTGAAAGTGGGGGTGGGGTGGGGGAAGAGCATCCTTCTACACAAACATCATGGGGAGTTTTGAGATGTCTGGCCTTCCAAGGCCAACCCCGGGTGCCAATTTAGATAATTGTTTTGGTTTAGGCTGGAGCTTGTTGCATCAGCCTTAGAGTCTTTCAGCGGTCTTAATTGCGATTTCAAACAGCCGTATCAGGGGTAAGTTTCCATCCACCTGGCTGAGAAACTTCTCCAAGTTGTTTTCCACACTGCTTACGAGTCCTTCAACTGCAGCCAGCTTGCTGCTCAGAACATCCAGCTTACAATTTTGCTCATTCAACGCATGAGTCTGAGTGTTGACAGCACGGCACATTCCTTCGTGAAGCGGTAAAAGCTTGCCAGTTGCTTCTGACTGCTTCTGAATTTTGCGATATATCAGGAATCCACCCATACCAAACAGCAGAAACCCAGTTATCCATTAATCCATCCATCCATCTTCTTCTGCTTATCCGGGGTCGGGTCGCGGGGGGCAGCAGCTTAAGCAAGGACACCCAGACTTCCCTCTCCCCAGCCACTTAGGCCAGCTCCTTAGGAGGAATCCCAAGGCATTCCATGGCCAGCCGAGAAACATAGTCCCTCCAGCGTGTCCTGGGCCTTCCCCTGGGCCTCCTCCCGGTGGGACGTGCCCAAAACAGTTCACCAGGGAGTCGTCCAGGAGGCATCCTGATCAGATGCCCGAGCCACCTCAACCGAGTCCTCTCGATGTGGAGGAGCAGCGGCTCTACTCTGAGCTGCTCCCAGATGACTGAGCTTCTCACCCTATCTCTAAGGGAGAGCCCAGACACTCTACGGAGGAAACTCATTTCAGCCGCTTGTATCCGTGATCTCGTTCTTTCGGTCACCACCAAGTTCGTGACCATAGATGAGGGTAGGAACGTAGATCGACCGGTAAATCAAGAGCTTCGCCTTTCGGCTCAGCTCTCTCTTCACCACGACAGCCTAAGCCAGTTGAGGTTGCAGTCCAGACAGACAGTTCTCCTTGGTTCTACCTCTCTCATGTCTCATTCTAATGTCCTGGGTTATCCTGAGCTATCTCTGTAGTTATGCTGCTATAAGCTTAGACTGCTGAAGGACAGACTGACCACTTTTCTTCACTCTGCTACTTTTCTCTTCTAGTACTCTCCAGTTGCATTATTTGTTGTTATTTCAACTGTTAACTCTGTTTACTCTCAGTGTTTTTCTCTCCATAGAAGCTACACCTGGTCTGGCATCCTGCTCAGTTGTGATGCATTGTTGGACGGGAGGGCATCGACTGGGATGATGCTACCAGAAACTGAACCTCCTCTGTGTCCTGTTATCAACTTTTTACCTTCTTTAATATAGAAAGTACTCTTACATCAGTTCTTTTGTTCTTTCTGTGTTTTTGCTCTGTCTTCTCGAACCCCCAGACGGTTGTGGCAGATGGCCGCTCGTACTGAGCCAGGATCTGCTGGAAGTTTCTTCCTGTTAAAGGGATGTTTTTTTCTCTTCATTGTCGCTACATGCTAACTCAGTATGAGGGATTGCTGCAAAGTCAACGACACAATGCAGGCGACTGTCCACTGTTGCTACATGTTCGTTAGAAAACTTTTAAACTGATTGGAATGTATGTATGATTGAAATGAAATGACTTTTCTTGCAAAGTGCCTTGAGATGACATCTGTCATGAATTGGTGCTATGTAAATAAACCCTAATTGAATTTAAATTAAACTAAAAATGTATAAGCAAGCTAGATATTTAGTTTAAAGCTCAATATTTAGCTTGCTGACTATAGCTCCAAATTAATTATTTACCTCAGAGCTAAATATTCTGCTAATTTACAAATTCACTTGCCGGAAATGGACTATCAAAATAAAAGCTGGGTTTTGCTAACCTCTCTATAACCTCCTGCTGCTGGTGCATCACTGTTGCTGTAAATCCATCAGTAAATGTCCATATTGTTGTCAATACAGCTCCTCCTATGTTTCAAGCTAAAATCTTGGACAAAATGGGATGAAAATAAACCATAATGAAGAGCTGACATTCAGTCTCACCAGCAGTTTATATAGAGATTTGCAAGACCCAGCTTTAATTTTGGTAACCCACTTCCACCTTTCAGCAAGTACATTTCTGGCAATTAATTTGCTAAATATTTAGCTAACCAGTTTAGCTTGCTAGCTGAATATTTAGTTTCAAACTAAATATTTAGCCTGTCAACTAAGTATACATTTCGATGTTAAATATTTAGTTTGTAAGTTAAATATTTAGTTGACATTCTAAATTTTTGGTTTGGAGCTAAACTACATAACCCAAATTATTGATGTTGACATTTGACTGTAACTTTACAAACAGCACCCTATGGTTTTGTGTTGTAGTGGAGTCTTCATGTGGAGTGCCAACTAAGACGTTCAGGTCCAGGTAAAGTCCAAGGTACAAAGAGTCAACCCAACCACTGCCACTGGCTCCAAGAAGGAACGCCATGCCTGTAGTACCGCTGCTTCAGCTGAGGTTCAAACTAGTCTGATTATCCTCACGTCCAAAGAACATTAGTTACTAGCCACATGAATAATAATGTGAAAAACCTCTCAGTCTTCCCCGTCTGCTGACTTTCATCTAACATCCATCTGTCGCAGCCGAGAGAGCTGTCTGCTGTTTCTGCTGTTTTCATGCATCATTACATGATGAGTCAGTCGGCTATATTTGCTCAGTGGACGAATGACTTCCAGTGAGCAGATGTGGCAGGATATAAATGGAGGAGCTGGAGAGGTGAAGGCAGGCTGGGCGATAAATGGAGCTGATGGACACGTTTTCAACTCTAAATGTCTTTATGTTTGCTTAGTCAGCAGCTTGAGACAGACATGTAACACAAACAGAAGAGTTTATCCCACCAAGAGACAGCTAGACATCAGGAAGCTTTCCTTCTTGATGTGTTCCTATTTATTTGAATTTGATTCAGTTTATCAGCCAGTTCACAACATGTCATCTGAAGGCATTTTACAAAAATAACTCAGTTCAATCCAGTCTTCCAGATGGATTCCAAGTTGTTCCTAGTTATCAAACATTGCAGTCAAGTTCAGTTTATTCCCGGCAAAGCATCTGGGCAGAACTTTATTTTGTCTGGTGTCCGAGAACTATTACACATAAAGGCAGCAGTGGGAGGGACCTATGAGTTCTGCACCGGAGTTCTTGTGAAGTATGAAATGTCCTACCATGATAGACCTTAAATCAGATGTGTCTAAAGTCAGTGCTCAAGGGTCGATATCCTCCATGTTTTAGTTCTTCCACTGGTTCAACTCATCTGAATCTAATGATGGCTCAATAGCAGGCCTCTGCGGAACTTTGACCTGCTGAGGAAATAGTTGGACAATCAGCTCTGTTGGAGCAGAGACTAAATCTAAAACTGGCAGGACACAAGGCCTTGAGGACTGGATTTGGACACCCCTGACTAAGTTCTTCTTCTTACCATCTCAGGTAGAAACACATATCTCTGTTCTTGTAAAAAATGTTTTGGGTGTGGAAGAAAAAAAAATCTTCTCTTTTAACTGGTTGGTACGCGCTCAAATAAGTCAACGTGGGACCCTACAGGTATATACAGGAGTTGTTGCACAAGAAGCGGTCCGATGTGATGCGCTTCCTGCTCCGTGTTTGCTGCTGGCAGTACCTTCAACTGTCCAACCTCCATTGGATCCCAAACTGTGCACCATTACTGTTGTGGAGGAAAATATATTCTTCCTTTAACAAGGATGGGCCTGCAGTCTGATAGGCGTTTTTTATATTTACTAAGCAGATCAGCCAGAATCATCATACAAGGCCTCAGAGCTGGGCAAAGCTCAAAGTCTCCCACACCCTCTCATTCCTCCAAACCTTATGGCATAAAGTAGTACAGTATTACCCTCCTCACTCCCTCCTGAAGTGATTATTTTTGGACCCAAGGAGGAACGATCAAGAGTCAGCACACAGCTTCAGTTAATACAGCTAGAAACTACTGATCAGGCTCGAAACCTAGGTGTAGTAATGGACTCAGACCTGAACCTCCAGGGTCACATAAAGGCAATAACAAGGTCAGCGTTCTATCACCTGAAGAACATTTCTAGGATTAAACGACTGATGTCGCAACACGACCTAGAAAAACTCATCCATGCGTTTATCTTTAGTCGGATTGATTACTGCAACAGCATCTTCACAGGTCTGCCTAAAAAGTCAATCAGACAGCTGCAGCTGATCCAGAAGGCTGCTGCTCGTGTTCCTCACTAGAACCAGGAAAGTAGAGCACATCACCCCAGTTCTAAAGTCCTTACACTGGCTCCCTGTAGCTCAGAGAATAGACTTCAAAATACTCCTACTAGTTTATAAATCATTACATGGCTTAGCACCAAAATATGTTGAAGACCTGTTGTCAAAGTACCAACCACCAAGACCACTCAGGTCCTCCAACTCTAGCCTACTAAACATCCCTAGACTCAGAACTAAACTTGGAGAAGCAGCTTTCAGTTTCTATGCTCCCCTTATCTGGAACAGACTTCCTGACGAGTGTAGAGCTGCTGAAACTCTGAACTGCTTTAAATCGAGACTAAAAACCCATTTGTTAATAATTGCCTTCGAGTAAATGATTGATGTCATATGTATGAAATGTGTTCATGCTCTCTTGCTTTTTTTTTATCTTTCTCTTGCTTTATTGTGTATCATGTGTAATGTGTGTTTCTTGTACTTTTAATTTCCATTGTTTTTTTTTGTTTTTTAAATCACCAAATCATGTAAAGCACCTTGAACTGCCCTGCTGTTGAAAGTGTGCTATACAAATAAAATTGCCTTGCCTTGCCTTGCCTTGCCTTGCCTTGCCTTGCCTCCGACGCTGTCTTGATGTCTAGTCCCCAAAGGCTAACAAAACACTTCACACTGTAGAGCCAAAGGGAGTGAGGTCAGAGGGCCTCCTAATCGAATCTGCTCCTCACTGACGTCTGTTTGAACATTCTTATGATCTCTACCTGACATATTTCCTGGATGCATTTAGTAACCTGTAACTAATCAGTTAATTCTCCAAATTTTTCTAGAAATATTCCCATCACAGCCTTAAATCGAGATTCACGGGTTCAGTGCATTTTTTTTGGCTGTTGTAGACAAATCTTTCACCGTGAATAGTCGTGACAAAGAAACCGTGCACATTAGCATGATTCGCAGGTCTGTGGCTGTCCAGTCCGACAGCTTACTGAGCACTCTCACAACCAAATCCAGCCTCCGACAGTCCTCAAGCAGTGTCAGAAAACTTACGACTCCGGTCTGCAAACGACCAATGACGAGAGTACAATGCGACAGTAGTGGCATCAACATTAGTAACAATGGAGGCTACAAGTAAGACTGTGGAAAAACAAAGAAGCTTGATTTATTGAGCTTCCGCAGGAAAGACAGTAAATGACATTTTATCGTTGCCATCTTGGGTGTCTGTCAGGTGCTCTTTCCTCCTTGGCATTATGTTAACACACACCTTTATGCTTCAGCCCATAAGCTGCCTAAATCCCAGCATTTAGGATTTCACACCACAGCTTCATCTTTGTTTCACAAGCAATGTTAGTGTTGAATCTGTTGTAAACTCAGCAAAAAAAGAAACGTCCTCTGACTTTCAACTGTTTTACTTTCAGTAAACTTAATGTGTGTAAATATTTGTATGAACAATAAAAGAGTCAACAGCATAAGACATAAACTAAAAATGTTTCACAGACATGTGACTAACAGAATAATGTGTCCTTGAATGAAGGGAGGCTCAAAATCAAAAGTACCAGTCAGTATCTGGTGTGGCCACCAGCTGCTTGAAGTACTGCAGTGCATCTCCTCCTCATGGACCAGATTTGTCAGTTCTTGCTGTGAGATGTTACCCCACTCTTCCACCAAGGCACTTGCAAGTTCCTGGACATTTCTGGGGGGAATGGCCCTAGCCCTCACCCTGCGATCCAACAGGTCCCAGACGTGCTCA
Source organism: Valencia hispanica (assembly GCA_963556495.2). NCBI lineage: Eukaryota > Metazoa > Chordata > Actinopteri > Cyprinodontiformes > Valenciidae > Valencia > Valencia hispanica. The sequence continues at coordinate 47,697,523 of OY747703.1, read as the reverse complement.
ATGGGATTGAGATCCGGGCTCTTCGCTGGCCATGGCAGAACACTGACATTGCTGTCATGCATAAACTCACGCACAGAACGAGCAGTATGGCTGGTGGCATTGTCCTGCTGGAGGATCATGTCCAGATGAGCATGCATAAAGGGTACCACATGAGGGAGGAGGACGTCTTCCCTGTACCGCGAGGCATTAAGATTGCCTGCAATGACAACAAGCTCAGTCCGATGGTGTTGTGATATACCGCCCCAGACCATGACAGACCCCCCACCTCCAAATCGATCCCGCTCCAGGGTACAGGCCTCAGTGTAACACTCATTCCTTCAGCGATAAACACGAATCCGTCCATCACCCCTGGTGAGACAAAACCGTGACTCATCAGTGAAGAGCACTTTTTGCCACTCCTGTCTGGTCCAGCGAAGGTGGGTTTGTGCCCATAGGCGGCGTTGTCGCTGGTGATGTCTGGTAAGGACCTGCCTTACAACAGGCCTACAAGCACTCAGTCCAGCCTCTCTCAGCCTATTGCGGACAGTCTGAGCACTGATGGAGGGATTGTGTGTTCCTGGTGTGACTCAGGCAGTTGTTGTGGCCATCCTGTACCTGTCACGCAGGTGTGATATTCGGATGTACCGATCCTGTGCAGGTGTTGTTACACGTGGTCTTCCACTGCGAGGATGATCAGCTGTCCTTCCTGTCTTAGGCGTCTCACAGTGCGGACATGGCAATTTATTGCCCTAGCCACATCAGCAGTCCTCACGCCTCCCTGCAGCATGCCTAATGCACGTTCACGCAGATGAGCAGGGACCCTGGGCATCTTTCTTTGGGTGTTTTTCACAGTCGGTAGACAAGTCTCTTTAGTGTCCTACGTTTTTAGAACTGTGACCTCAAATGCCTACTTTCTGTAAGCTGTTAAGGTCTTAACGACCATTCCACAGGTGCATGTTAATTAATTGATTATGGCTAATTGAACATCCATGGAAAACATTGTTTAAACCCTTTACAATGAAGATCTGTAGTTATTTTGGATTTTTACAACATTATTGTTGAAATACACAGTCCTTATATTTGGTTTACTAAAGATTGAAAACCTCCTAATTATATCATGAAAATCAGTAAACACGTTCTTCCTCCCATGTCTGCATTTAACATTTTTTTGGGTATCACTGCGTTTATTATGTATTGATCTGAATAAAAATCTAGTATAAAAAATCAGTATGTTCAGGGGTAAAGCTAAGCAGTATTCCAGAGACAGCTGAATGCTACAGTCAGCACTTAAGACACATCATTACGCTATTTTATTTTTTTAAATGTGCAAGCTTTAAGCTGACAATTATGATCATGGTATTCTTACATTGTATGAAGAAAATAATTTGACCACAGTACAAAATGGCAAAATTACAGCTGGATTAATTAGCAGAAAGATTTTAACTCTAGCTAAAACATTGCTGTCACAACTGAGAACCACGATAATAAATTAGATGATTTTATTTAGTTTATTTTATTTTTTGCATTAATTTACAGTCCAACAAGCAGTGGAAAATATTGCCTTATTGTCCAACGTGTCTTTAAGTCCCACAAAAAAACACCACAAACGTCTTCATAAGATTCTGTAATGTTTCTGTTGAATCTTCCAATGTATATTAAAATCTCCGAAAAATGACTTAGTGGAAGCGAAGAAATAAATATTTGGTTAAATCAGCCAAACGAAATGTACCAAAATTAAAACCCCTCAGCTTGGTGTTCACCTTCGTGTACACTAGGTGGGGGTACCGACGCCTGGATGCGACTATTAGGCTGCGATGAAGACCCAACATGGCGGCGCAGGTTGAGTTGAGTTGTTTGGAGAGTTTCCCCTCACACCGGAGTCCTCTGGATGTTCTGGCATTAAAACCTCACTTGGAAACTCTTTTCCAACATGATACCAACCCACCGACCGTCCTCTTCACCCCGAACCAGCCTCAGCTGTGTGACAGGACGAGCATTTTACTGCGAGTTCACCCGACCACCGCGGGGGAGGTCACCAGCCGCGGGGGTAGAGCCGACAGCGAGTCCGGCCTCCTGCTCCGCTGCTTCACCAGCGAGTTTTTCCGGAGGCACTACCGGCTCCAGCGTCGCTCAGTCACCGGAATTGTCAGGCCAATGCAGCCGGTCAGCCTGGACAGGGTGGTACTCGGAGCCCGCAGCAGACAGAGTCTCCGCTGGGCTGGCGGGGAGCAGTTCACCGGCGGACTGCTGGAGCTCTGTCGCTCGGGACAGGAGCCGCTGGCCCGGCAAGGAGACCCGCTTCTCCTGCCCCATCATCCGCTGTTCGGAGAAGACACGGAGCAGGTGAGTGGGCACTGATCATTTACTTGACTAAACACGCAACAGAAGAAAAAATAAGCACTTTTAGATTCATGCTGTTGCACTAATAATAACTGTAATACTGACATAAGTTTAAAAAAAATGTTTTCCCCTCTTGGTAAATGTTTAAACCCAAATTTACACTCAAACTCAGCGGAAACAGTTTGAACTCACAGTGCCTGTCAAAAGCACTCACACCTTTGGGACTTACCCATCCTGTTAAGTTGTAACATATTTCCCCATTGTGGGACAATAAAGGTCTATCTTATCTTATCTATAAGCTTTCAATGTGATTTATAGGGTGTTCTGTGATGGGCCAACACAAAATACCGCATAATAGAAGGAAAGCGATGAATTTCTTTCAGTTTATACAATAGTCTAAAAGTGTGGCCTGCATTTGTATTCAGGCCAGTTTTCATCGTTTGGAGCACTGGTTGTATGTTTTTGGTCTAACTGACTAATGTGATATTCTTCTCTCCATGTTCCCACCAACCCTGGTCAGCTTCCCCGTCCCTGCTGAAGAAAAGCATTCCCACAACATGTTTCACAATGTGGATGATGGGTACAGGCGGATCTGCAGTGTTCCCCACATGGGCTGAGAAAAACTGCAACAGGGCCATCCTATGGCTTTCTTTTTGCCTCTCTACTTGTCTTGTCAACATAGTCTCCTATTTTATCTGTGGATCCTCCTTCAGAGTTACTGTGGGCCTGTTGGCTGCTTCTCCGAAGTAATCCTCCTCTTGGTTGGCCTGTCAGTACAGTTGGGCATTCATGTTTGAAGGGTTGAGGTTGTGCTATTCCCTATAAAGGGGACATATCATGCCTCTTTTTAAACAAGTAGTTGCTTTATCATCTGTACAAAACATGTTAATGATGTTCTTTGCACAAAATCACTCTTACATAAAGCGATCTCACCAGCTCAATTCTTGACGTTTTCAGTCCCTAAGCTGGTTAGAGGGCTCTGTCGCTTTTATGCAAATTAGTGGTTGCAGACGATTGGGCTGTGGGTTTTCCACACAGTTATTCTGACGTCACAATAAGGCACAAGATTTCTGACAGCAAAAATTCGCAACACAATGTATGGATGGTTGTTATTCATGTTTGGAGTGTTAATCGATGTAGCAGAGACCCAAAAAGGATGAAAAACATTTGCGTAGTATGTCTCCTTCAAGACAGCAGTGTCCAACTCCATGCCTCAAGGGCCAGTGTCGTGCAGGTTTTAGATGTGTCCTTGAGACAACACACAGCTGATTTTAAATGGCTAAATCACCTTCAAGTCCTCCAAATGCCTTTGGTGAACCAAACATTGGATTCAGGTGTGTCGACCCAGGGTGACATCTAAAACATGTTGGACTCTGGCCCTTGAGGCCTGACCTTGGACACCACTGCATGAAGGTCTCATGTTAAACTGGACAGAGCTCTTAGAAATGTTAAACGCTTGGGACTTGTTTTTTGTAAGGTAACCTTGCTTTAAGCTTCTCTAAAACTTTATTCCTTGGTCTTCATGATGCTGTTTGTCCACTGCTGTTGTCTAACAAACATACAAAGCCTTCATAGAACAGCTCAATTGATATTGAGATGAAATGACAAATGTTGGACTCTCTTTACTAATTGCATGTCTTCTAAATGCAACTGGATCCACTGGATTTTATTCAGGGGGATGAGAGTAAAAGAGGCTAAATAGAAATGCATGCCTTGCAATTTTTTTTCAATCTTTATTTTGAAACAAATCTAATTTTAAACCACATCATTCTTCTTCCCCCTGGTGAGGGACATAAGTGCTGTAGCTCAGGTCAGTTCTAGGCTCTCGGGTTCAATTCAGACACGCATAAACTATTCTTCAGCTGTATCTGCTTGAATACAGCAACATTCAAGCAGATATGCAGAACAATTTGACTGATTCAGATTAGGGTTGGGCGATGTCCCCCAAATTGGCAGTTGACGATGTTTACAGTAAAACATCGCGATGGACGATATCGTCGCCTCGGGGGGCGTTTTTATTCATTTTAACTAAAAAAATATTTTTTACAAAGTAGTAATTTTAACCTTAATTTCGTAAACTGTACTTTCGTTATTTTCCTACACTCATACATTATAAGTTGTAATAAGTTGTACGTTTCAACTTGTAATACATTTCACGCAGCTGCGTGAATCACTGAAAGAAATAATGAAGTGGCCACTTAAATGACACCCACTGTACTCACCCGGGGGTTTTAATACGTGGCACTTGGTTGCACGTAAGGGGGGAAAAAAAGAGACTGATGAACCGAGCAGTAAAGCACAGCAATGTATTTTCGTGGTGGACCAGTCGCTGATAACAAAAAGTTAAAAAAAGAAATAAAACTTGACGCCCGGAGTCACCCATAAGGAAGGCGGTCAGGATCCACCTACTACTCCAGGTTGTTCTCCTCCCAGGTAACAGCCTGTGCGGCGATCCTCGCTCGCTTCTCAAAACAGAGGTGAAACAGTACTCATAGGCGAGGCATCTGCCTCGCGCTGCCTGTCTGCCGCTTGCAGTTTTGCTAGAGACGTGTGCGCGTCATCGCTCGCGGTGTTCCGGCCAGTGGGTTTTGCTATCCTGCCTCAGCTCCTTTCATGTGCTGCCTAACAAGTTTTTGCTCACCTGTAACAAAGCAGCTGATTGCTGCGCTTTCCCCTCCTGACTCATCCAGATAAGTTCAGTTTTTCTCTCGGAGCTTCACAAAGGGAAAACAAATGCGAACAAAACACACCAAATCCACACAAACAAACCACGCAAAATAAATGCAAAAATATGCGAATATTTCCCACTGTGCAACACATACGCATTAGTTAGCCTATATTCTCAATGTTTACAGAGCAGTCCCTGCAAAGTCTTTAGTTAAACTATAGAAGAGACTATAGGATTAGTGTGTGTCTGACAGGGTGGTGGGCGTGGCATCACGATGGTGGCTCTCCATCGTGATGCCGGTCAGCCATAACGATGGACGATGACATCGGCACAACCCTAATTCAGATGTCTTAAGACCTAATCTTAAATACCTTCTAGGGGCACCTCCCTCCTGTCCCTTAGTCTTCTATTTTTTTTGTATTGCCCTAATCCAATTGAATGTTGCTTCACTCTCCCTTTAGTTTCTTATGTAACTTTTATTTATACAGAAAACTTCTTATAGAGATTCTGAAATTAATCTGAAATGAATTCTTCTTTTTTTTTTTTTTTTTTTTTTTACATATAATTAAACCATCTCTACCACCAGCTACCACCTCTTATGGGTCGTCTATGTTGAAACTAATCTGAAACCTCAGGGTGGAGACCCATTACATTTTTTAAACGGGTTATAGTGAGTTCATCCAGTTTAGATAGATAGATACATTTGTCTGTTTTACAATAAAAACAGAAATTTGTCTTTGAAAGGGCTTCGTAAAAGTAAAATCCTCCCATTAAAAACATCCTTAAAAGGAAACTTATTTAAGAACACATCCACAGCACATCCATTACAAACAGTAAAGCCTATTTTATACAGTTAAAAGGTGGCATGTAGCAAATGCACAAACATGTGTTTCTCAGAGCAATGCAACTGTCTTCCAAGGCCATATTGGCAGGTCAGCGCATCTTATTTCATCATAACAAAGTTCACATCACACTGGTACCGAAATCGGTACATAATCGACGCAACAAAGGAACATTTGATCCAATTTATCCACTTTTTCCAGGATCGTCTTCAACACACCTCAATTGAAAATTTAAAGACTTTATTGATCCCGAAAAGAGATTAGATGTTGTCTTGGCTCATATCATCCAAACATTGTCAAGGATTTGTTGTGGATGGTGATGCTGTTGTCAGTAAGGATCTCCGGTAGCAGTCAGTTTTGCAACAAATCTAATGAGGCTTCTGACTGAAGACTGTTGCATGACTGTCATGCTAACAGCTCAATATCTAGAGACAGACAATGTTCCAGAGTAACATCATGTTTTGGATCAGTTGTTGGAAAACTTTGCTAATCCATCTCATTTGCTTTTGACACTCCTCTTTCAATCTCTGTCTGGCCGTACGCCAGTCAGAAGACGGAGTGTGGGAAATTATCCTTGTCCATTATGATTCTCGAAAGAGATGGTTTGAACTTCCTCCTTCTCTCTCTGCTCTTTGGTCCTGCTTTGCATCCATGAATCCTCCTTTTCAACTCCTGTGAGATTTGTGGTCGTAGTTAAGGTATTATTTGAGCTTTTGAAATGCTAACCAGCTGCTTCCAGTTGTTAAAACAATACCTTGTTTTGACCATTATGCATCATAACTGTAAAAAAGTAAGAGCAAAGATCCTTCCAGCTGCACAGGATCCAGAACCAGAGGGAATAATTGTCCAAACAAGCAATGCCTCAACCAAAAAAAAGAATAAAAGTCTAGAAACAGAACAAATCAGCTGCGCTAACATGCTGCCACCCTGAGGAACACAATTCTAGAAATTCCTAACACTGATACATGACTTTGTGTTGGACTAACACATGAAACTGTATTGAAATACACATGTTTTGGTTGTAATGGGACTTTTGTGTAAAACTTAACCTGGTGTTTTACTCATATGAAGTGTTTCCTGCTCTTTATGTTTTTTTTTAGGTGCATCAGCACCTCGTGGAGCTCCTGGTGCTGGAGTGCAGCCCAGTAAGGCAGGGGAGGATCACAGCCAACACCTCTCTGGTCCTGACCCCTTGCTGGGACTCTGCGGACCCTCCAGGCCCGTCGTTGCCCTGCAGACCTCTCAGACTGTGTGTGTCAGACTTCGCTCACTATGCCGACAGCCTTGGTGGGTCGCGGTCTCTCCTTGACAGCTGGAGGTTTCTGGGCGCTGGATTGCCGGACGTCCTGCAGGCGTTGGAGTGCAGGCTAGACGTACGCGTGGTGGACACCCAACGATGGTGCGGGGTCAAAGGCAAACGGGGATCTCTCTCAGACACGGACAGCTGTGTGTTCATGAGCAAACAGCTGCTTCTGAGGCTGGGGGTGTTCAACCACGAGTGGGTGAGGTTGTCTAGGCCTGCTGGAAGCTACAAAGGACCAGTGGAAGAGGTTGATGTCAGAGCTTCCCCCTGCAGAGAGCGCCTGGTCTCTGCAGTAGTTGTGGATCTAACGGCGAGTCCAGAACTGAAGATCTTTGAAGATGTGGGTTTCATATCAGCGACTCTGTGGTTCAACATGACTGAAGGAGAAATGGTTCCCCTGAAGAACTGCACGCTGAGGATGAAGGTGCTGCAATACATTTGAAACACACTTTGAACTGTTCAGAAGGTGATATCTTCTGAAATGACTGGCTGCTTCCTGGAGCCTTTAAGTTTTTAAACAAATCAGTCATTACAGAATGTATGAAAACAAAAACAGGAGGACAAAGACACATGTTGAGCGATGCTATGTTTACTGCTGACCTGCTTAGAAGCTTGGCTTTCATTTCAACAAGGCCTCAAACCTTAAAGAGCAACTCGCCCCTAAATCAACTTTTTTTTTTGCTGATAAACTGTATAAATGAGTGCCTAATTGTGCTGTCTACATGTCTGGTCATTATTCTCGGTATTTTAGTCAAATTAATCAATCGATTAAACTTTATTTATTGGTATTGCTACTCACTGTGCGATGATGGCTGACGTCAGCCATCCTGCCGCTGTGGAGTATAAATCAAGCCGAGTCTCGGCCACGCCTCTGTAGTGAGTTGGAATAGCAAGGAAGTGTTGATGCCACCCAGCCCTCTCCCCACGTGCATCTCTCGGCCCGCCAAGCAATGCCTCCTTTTGCTCCATTTTCAAACTAGATATGTAGCTGGATAAGACTCTGGTAGGGGCGTGAGTTGCTCTTTAAGCTGATGCAGTTGTTTTGAGTGAGAGGAAACATGGTCCCAACAAAAGAGCTGTGGAACAGTGGAAAAGCTCTTAAAAGTCCTCCCACAAGCTACATCATCACTGTGGTGGTCAACTAGGTCAGAATTTGGTGCAAAGACACAAAAAGCTTCAGGGGTAAAAAGCAATCTCAATCAAATATACCTCACCATCTCACAAATACACTGAGAAAATACTTTCCAATTGAATGCACGATGAAAGCATATTTGTCTCATTTGGATCTTGGTCTGATGAGCTGTCCTTTGCTGTGTTGTGTCAGAGGTGGAAACCAGCTCCAGGGGATTGCACCCAGCGCTCCGACAGCTTTTGCCGCTCAGCTTCTCCGGCGTTTGCCAGCGAGCTTCACATCCAGCCAGTCATCTCTCCACTGCACAACAATCTCAGCTGCATCGACAACCTGCTGGCCGAGCACTTCAGCACACCCCGGTGAGTTACAGGAGGTTCCACTGGTCCAGCACTTCGTATGAGGAGGGCTTCAGTTTACTGTGATTTCATTAACACTGAAGCAGAAAGTTCTCTATAATAAGAAGTTCCTGGGTTCCAAAGTGTTTTATAAATGTGTCTCAATCATTTATAAGGACTTTTTTGTTTTGTTTAACCAGCTTGTTGTGACGTTTCAGAGTCGTTTCGGAGGGAGACATCCTGACAGTTCCTGCTAAAAAACATCCGGACCTGCTGGAAAACAACGTTGAGGGGATCCACAGGTACAACCTGTCTTCACGTTTACAGTCATGGCAAAAAGAAAGGTCATCCGCTTTTAGTTCTACGGATTCATGCATCAAGCCAAAAAATCTGGTCTTTACCAGGTTTGTAGAGTTAAATCTGACCTCAAGTTTAAGTTGTCTTTATTTAATAAGTATGAAGCCCTTAATGGAAAAGCTGTATATAGAAAATGGTGCTCCACATGATTCCCTGGCTTGTAGAAGCAAGGACTCTGGAGAGGGTTTTCCGTCTGATGTTATCAGTTTCTTAGACATTTGTGCAGAGATTTCACTCCAATCATCCTCATAGCATTGCTTCTGTTTATTCTCGTCTTTCCGCTGACTTTCCCAAACAGAGCGGCACAAAGCACGCAGGTTCAGCCTTCAAAAGTGGCAGAAGTGCATCAGTCGGCAAATTACGGCGTTTTGTTACTGATAGGAGCCAGGTTGGAAGCTTTCCCATGTACAAAGAATAGAAAGGTCTGTCATTTTCATCATAGTTCCACCTCAACTGTGAGGGACAGAATCTAAAAGAATCTCATTGTATGATTTTTTAAAAATTATTTGCATTTTAATGCATGAAATATTTAATCACCACTATCCAGCAGGACTTTTGGCTCTCACAGACCTATTAGTACGCCTTTTAAGAAGCCCTCCTATCCTCCACTCATTACCTGTATTAATTACACCTGTTTGAACTCGTTACCTGTATAAAAGACACCTGTACATGAGTTCAATCAATCAGAGTGGAACCTCTGCATGGATAAAATTCCAGTTCTGCTCAACGCTGGGATAAGACTATAGGACAACAGGCAAACAGCTTGTTGGAAAGGCAGCAACTGTTGGAGCAATTAATAGAAAGTGGAAGAACCTCAAGATGGCTGTCTGTCTCCCTCGGACTGGGGCTCCATGAGAGATCCCAGCTTGTGGAGTACACACGAGAACGGTGAGGAAACAGCCCAGAACTACACAGGGGGAACTGGTCAATGACCTGAAGAGAGCTGGGTCCACAGTCTCAAGGGTTACCATGGTAGCACTCATCATGGATTAAAATCCTGCCGTAAGGTCCCCCTGGTCAAGCCAGCACATGTCCAGTCCTGTGTGAAGTTTGCTGGCGACCATCCGGATGATCCAAAGGAGGCATGGGAGAACTTTTTGTTATAAACTTCACTCGCTGTGTTTGGAGGAAATAGGATGAAGAAAATCCCAAGAACACGATGTTAGCCTTAAAGCATGGGGGTGGAAGCATCATCCTTTGGGGGTGCTTTTCTGGGGGACAGGAAAACTGCAGCATATTGAGGAGATGATGGATGGGGCCATTTGTTTTGAGCGTTTGGGTAACGAGCTCGTTCCCTCAGTAAGAGCATTGAAGTTGGGTCGTGGCTGAGGCCTCCAGCAAGAAAATGAGGCGAAACATGCAGCCAGGGCAACTAATGGAGTGGCTCCATAAGAAGCATTTCATTGTTTTGGAGTGACCTAGCCAGTTTCTGACCTGATCCCTATGGAAAATCTTTGAAGGGAGCTGAAACATAACTTTTTCATTTTGGTTTCATTTTTGTCTGTGCTTTGACCTCTCTCAGGTGTCTGGTGCTGTACTTTAAAGTGCAGAAGGTGCTTCAGTCTGCTGCAGAAGGAGAAGAAGGATCTCATCTGGCTGATAAAACTCACACCTCACTTTACATGGTGAACATCTGCTTCTGTGTGGTATCTGTACATGGAAATGTTAATCAAAGGAAACGCTGTCTAGCACATCTTTTTGTGAATTTCCCTGCATCTCAGTCAGTACTCTCAGTTCCCAACAGTGGAGACCTTACAGACACTTAAGAAACCGAATATAGAAGCAAGATCTGAATCAGCGTGTTGGGACTAGCTATCCAGCCTCTGATGGTGACAATGGATGTTTTTTTTTAAATGCATTAATAGGGAGCGTCCACCAACGGCCGTGTTCCCTGCTGCTGTGTGGAGGGAGAGTCTCTGTGGAGCAGCCTGTCTCCTTCAGGCCTCAGCAAGACCGTCAACCTCCTCAGTGACCTCATCCTGCCTCACCTGCAGCACAGGTAACTCCATATTTATCAGATCTTTAGGAGGATAAACGTTTTCTGATTAAATAACAGACTGAGGTACTTTTGTTTAATCAGTGCTGTGTTTGGTTGTAGAGACTCTCTGTCTGGTTGCACAGTCCTCCTCCACGGTCCTGCAGGCAGTGGAAAGATGACCGTGGTCAGAGCGGCGAGTCGCAAACTGAACCTCCACCTGCTGAAGGTGCAGTTCAATATATAATACCCTCTCCTGTAGTTGTTTTGCTGCTTGAAGAAGTCATTGTTCCTCGTGTTCATGTTTGTGTGTGTGTGTAGGTGGACTGTGTGACTGTGTGTGCAGACACTCCTGCAGCCACTGAGGCAAAGCTGTCGTCAGTGTTTCAGCGAGCCGTCGCCCTGCAGCCCTGCGTCCTGTTGCTCAGAAACCTGCAGCTCCTGCTTAGAGCTGGAGGGGCTGCTGAAGTCGACGGCAGGGTCCGGGCAGCTCTGTGCCTGCTGCTCCACAGCACCCCCAACAGGTCAGCGACTTAGGCATGATGATTGTATTGGAAAAAGCCGAACACACACACCCAGGACATCTTCTGTTGTCTACAGGTGCATGTCAGTCAATTAGAATATTAATAGAAAAATTATGAATTTGGTCATTTTCATTATTATGGTGTTTCAGAAATTTTTTTATTTACTGAGGACCAATTAAAATGTTTGTTGGCGTACTGAAAACTATGTAGTGTATATGCTATCAATACTTGGTTTGGGCTCCTTTTGCCTGAATTACTCCATCAGTGGTATGGAGGCCGACTGTGGTTCTTTTTACGTGTTAAGGAAGCCCAAGTTGCTTTAATAGTGGCCTTCAGCACATCTGCATTGTTGGGTCTGGTGTGTCTCATCTTCCTCTTGACAGTTTTCCATATATTTTCTATGATCTGAACAATCAGGCCTGGTTGGTGGTCAGTCAAACTTGAATACCATGAGATTAAAGCAGGTAATGATACTTCTGGCACTGTGTGCCATGTGGAAATTGAAATCAGCATCTCTATAAAGTAGGGGTGTAATGGTATATGTATTCTGATTTTTCTTCGGTTTGGTATGCATGTGTACCAAACGAATACAGCTATTTTCTACCTGAACACATGCAGAATGTTTATGTGCAGAACTCAGAGTGCAGTGGCACTTTAAAAAGTGACGCCAAAACTAAACAGAAAGGACTCCCAGCTATCACTAACTCTATTTGGGAACATTAATGATGTCTCATGCAGCTACAGTAGAAAAAGAAAGATGGACCGAACCAGAACTTTGTCAGCAAACACATCTTTTAACAGCAATAACCTCCATAACACGCTCTGCACTGAACTGAGTGACTCACCTGAAACAATGTCAAGCTAAATGTAAACATCATTGATACTAGAGAAAAACCAGCTGACGTCCAGATGGCTACCAGTAGCATCCAATCAGCCAAAACTCCTTAGTTTGGATAGAATGCAAGTCGGCGGAAGGGATTTTCCCAACAGCTCCTCATGCTGCATCCAAGCACAGCTGGGAGACTAGGCTGTTGAAATATATATAAGTGATTTAAGCATGTTTGATTCTCAAATATGGGCAAAGAATTATTTAAACATTTCTAAAAGTTAACATTGACTGTTTTTAAGTCTTTATATTGTTTTCTTCTCTGGCTATGTCTACTTGTACTATTTTAGTTATTTAAAAAATAATAAATTCACCAGTCAGTTCTATACTTTCATCTTTTTTAAGTTGTGGATCATAATAAAATCACATTAATTTCCTGAATTGAAAGGAAAGAATTCAGGAAAAAAAGTTACTTTTTTAATTATGATCAAAGAAAAAGAAAAACCCATATGCAAATTTGTATTTATTTTTCTAGATTAAAGTGTACCGAAAACATAACAGTGACTTTAAAACCCCTAATCTGTACAGAACTGTGATTTTTTTTTTTTTTTTTTTTTTGTGTGTGTGCCATTAGACCCTTACCAAAAAGCATTTTGCAGAGGAAAATTCAATTAAAGAAAACTGAAGTTCTGAAGGAATAACAGGACAGGATCTGTCTGCATATGGTGGCTTTTGAAACTCTGACTCCAGCTAAGGTCCAAACCTGCTTCCTTTCACAATCCTCTCAAAAATACGTCTCTGTTGATCGTTCACTTTTTTCCACACATTTTTTTCCATCCACTACAATGTTTGGATACGGCACCATAGAGGGTGTTTGTTGATGGCTGTCAGCTGGACTAGTGTAAAATCTGCAGTCTTCTTCATGATTGTACAGGACATATATTGTATGAGATTTGTGAATTAAAAAAGTATCTTGTTAGTCATAATTACATTGTCAGAGAAGCTTACTGTTGAGTTTTAATTAGCTAGAAGCCATAGTCATGAAAATAAATAGAAATAAACACTTGACATATCGGTCTGTGTGTAATGGATTTATAGAACAAGGTCAGTCTCATTTGCACTTAGTCTATTAGTTCTCAGAGAAAAAACACTTTACCGTCTTATTCATATGGTTTTACTTGAATTTGTCCCTTCGTGATGTTTACGTGTTTCTGTTCAGCTGCAGCAAAATGTCTAAACCATATTTCAAAACAGTGGCGATGACAAACTGGTGAAAACACTATTCTAGCAATAGAATTAAACAATTTCACCCTGGAATATAACTAGCTGTTGACAGACTTTAGGATGAACAACGGAAATGTAATATCACTGTGTTTTTGTTTTTTTGTCTCAGCGTGGTTGTTGTGGCCACGGTTTGCAGAGCTCGGGATATCGCTGCGGGGGTCATGGGGGCGTTTGTCCACCAGGTGGAGATGGAGAGCCCCACCGAGGAGCAGCGCCACTCCATGTTGGTCAATCTGAGTCGAGAACTTCATCTGGGGAGAGACGTCAACCTGCAGAGGCTGTCCAAACTAACTGCAGTATGCATTTATCTTCATACCGATTTTTCTCTGTATCCCCTTAACATTCCTGCAATTTCCACCCTACATTTTTAAAAAAATGCATACCCAAAATTAACTTAAAGCTGTTCTTGAACTATTTTGAGTAGAGACATGGCTGGGATCTCTTTGGAAAGCAAACACTCTAAAATGTATCCTAGAACTGTGTTAATATCTCTGAGTGCTATTGTTACCAAGCAATATGAATTTTAATACACTGAAAAATATTTTTTTTTATGTCCGATTTATTTATTTTATATAAATACATGCTTTAAAAATGGGTTGGGACCTAAAACACACTGTGGGTCTAAAGCCTAAAGTATTACCTTCATCCACACCAAATTTGACAGCAATAAACCAAAAAATTAGTATTCTGCACACATTTTTATAACTACAGGACAAAGGTGTTCAAAAGTGTGCCATCTCCCGGGTAAATGCCGTAGTCCTCACTAAATTAAAAATATCATCAGAATCATAACTTCATCTTACCATATAAAGCTCCACGGCTTCCTTCAATGTTGTATTTTTATTATAAAGGGTGTTTGGACATGGTGCTGAAACAGTATGTTACTGGTACCCACTGTGCGTAATCTCTTCATGAATAAGACATTTTACGCACGTCATATACAATGGCTGCGAATAAGTGCGCCTGGTCAAGTTATATATCTGCGTTTGCAGCATTACATTGGCTATTCGATGCGTCAATCATCAGAGTTCTGGACCACGATTGGTTCGAGTTACTTACCATAACGTGACTTTCCATCCATGCGCCATTGGTTGGAGATCTACCCTACGTAAGGAATAAACCGGATGAATTTTTTATTTATTTTTTCTTCTGGGCATGCTCAGTGACCTTTTGTAGGCGGAAGTGGAAGCAAAGGAACTGGAAACAAAGCCGTAAAAACTACAAAAATGGCCATAGACTTTTCGGGAACGCATTTTTTATTGGTTTTGCTGTTGTTCTGGTCGATTAACTTTATCGGAGGACTTTACTTGGACCCTTATTGATGTAAAAAGACCATTTTTGTCACGTTTATTGGACTAGAAAGTGGTGAATTCCATATTTTTATATCTCCATCAGGAGAACGTTTGTGTTGGCAAAAGCGCTCACTGTGTCTTCAGTTATGATCGGATCCTTGATCGCCAGCCATAATTGGAATCACAAGACTCTTAGCTTGCCAATGATATAAAATATGTATAGGTTCATAGAAGTTAGAAGTCAGAAAATCGGTGGATTTAAACTAGGAAATGCGCTGGGCCCGCCTGTGGGCCCTCGGAACGTCTCTGACCTATGAATCCTTTTTAAAATAGATTGACCACTTTTGTCAACATACAATACCTGGCCAAAAAAATAAGTCGCCACCAAACAAAAAGCTCAAATAGTATTATTTCACCTTTAGCTTTGATTACGACATTTGCTTTGGCATTGTTTCTGTAAGTGAAATTCTGCAATTTCACCAGATTTATTTCGATCCAGTGTTGAACTAAATTTTCACCCAGATCTTTTATTGTTGATGGGAAAGTACGACCACTGCGTTAAGGCTTCTCCACCACATCCCAAAGATTCTCAATGGGGTTCGAGGTTTGGATTCCGTGGAGGCCAATCCATGTGTGAAAATGGCGTCTCACGCTCCCTTAACCACTCCTTCACTATTTGAGCTCAGTGAATCCTGGTGTTGTCATCTTGGAATCTGACCGTGCCATCAGGGAAGTAAAAGTCCTTTGATGAAACAACCTGGTCATTCAGTATATTTGGGTGATCAGCTGATCTCATTATTTTGGCCATAATGTTGCCAAATCTAGATCTGACTAATTGCAGCAATCGCAGCATAGCACTGCCCCCACAGGCTGATTCAGTAGGCATCACTTCATCTGCCTCTCTTCCTACCCTGATGTGCCCATCACTCTGGAAGAGAGAAAATCTGGATTCATCAGACCACATGACCTTGTTCCGTTGCTCCAGAGTCCAATCTTTATGCTCTCTTGCAAATTGAGCTCTTTTTCTTCGATTAGTGGTTTTCTTATGGCTTCACAGCTATTTAGTCCCGTTCCCTCGAGTTCTCTTCACATTGTGCATGTGGAAAAACTTTCACTGTCACTATTAAGCATTACCCTGAGTTCGTTGATATTTTTCTTCTATACTATTTCACCAAACGTTTAAGTGATCATTACTAATGATTAAGATCATTTAGGATTTTTTTCCCAGACTTATTTTCTTCCTTTAAGATGATGGTTCCCTGTTTTCCTTCCAGTTTTTAATAATGTGTTTGAGAATTATAGACTTAATTTTAGTAGTTTATGCAATCTCCGAAGATGTTTTCTTTCTTTCTTTCTTAGTTTATTTGGAGAGGACCGTGCACATTAATGAACACTCAATACAGTTACTTTGTGTAAACCACCAGATGGACCGGGAAGATGGCCGCTCATACTAAGCCAGGTTCTGCTGAAGGTTTCTTCCTGTTAAAGGGGAGTTTTTTCTCTCCACTGTTACATGCTTCATGCTTGCTAAGTATGAGGGATTGCAGAAGTTGGAGTCTGTATAAATGGGGCACAACCTCAAGTCAATGACTTGATGCGATCTGCTGGGATTCCTTAAATAGAAAACGTTAAACTGATTGGAATGTTTGTATGATTGTATTCAAATTACTTTTCATGTAAAGTGCCTTGAGATGACATCTCTTGTGAATCAATGCTATATAAATAAACTGATTGAAACTGAATTAAATGCACCAGATTTAGCCATATGCTGCTTTCCATCTGTAGTCCTCATACATTTAAGACAGCAAAAATAGTAAGTACAGTCATCGACATAGAACATATACACTACTTACAGCCAACCCTGCTATTTTGATCCAATTCCCTAAACAATCACGTCTACAAATGGTCACATTTTTTGTGCCTTTTTTTTAAAAGCAGTTAAGGTGGATTTTCTCTGATTGATTCCAATATTTTGACCCTGCTTAAACAGAATAACATTTTCCACCCCCACTGGATGTGTCTTTCCACATGGTTGTTTGAGAAATGAAAAGCTACTTGTTGCATCCCTTTGGGTTAAATAACTTGATGCCAGCTGAAAGATAGTCGTTCCTGCAGTAATCATCCAATAGACGGCTTATACCTATGTGGTTAGTTAAATCCAGCTGAAGACTTAATTTTTTTTTATTTGGCCATGCAGTGTATTATAAACAATTATACGCTATAATAAACAAATAGTAACAAACATTAAATGAGCAGAAAAAAGCATTTTGGCTCAAACAAGATGACTCCCAAAGAGCAGTAAGCTGAAAACGTGTCATCTGGCAATGATCAGTTGAAGGATGAAGCGTCTCTAACTTCAGATCTGCTTTAAAAAAAAAGATCTGCTTTTCTCTTCCTTTTATAGCAACTCACCCCCAAATCAACTTTTTTTGCTGATAAACTGTATAAATAAGGGTCTAATAGTGCTGTCTATATGTCTGGTCATTATTTTGGTGCTTCTTAGCAAAAATATAAATTTTATGCCTAAAACCGCCAGTGTGGCGCTCTCCTTCAGGTTAAAACTATACTGCACTTGAATTTGAATCGTGCATTGCTATTCGCTCTGTGGGGAGGGCTGTCAGCCACCCTCCCGCTGAGAGTTATGAAAGAAGTCTTCGGCCACCCTCCTCCACAGAACCTCTCTCCCTCTCCACCTCTTTCATCTGGTGAAAGAGGTGGAGAGAAATCCTCCACCACAATAGAATAGAATTGTTCTCACTGTCTGTCTGTGCTACTGCTGTACTGCTGCTGTCAAGATGTCAATCACAACCCAGACCACTCCGAGCCCTCTCCCTCCTCACCCCGCCAGGCAACGCCTCATTTTGGCGCATTTTTCAAACAGGAAATGTGGGCGACGTTAGACTCTGGTAGGGGGGTGAGTTGCTCTTTAAAGTCCCAACTTTCTGTCACGGTTTATCTGCTGGAGGTAGTGTTATCCAGACCTGACAAATTATGCTCTGAAATACACGCTGCACAACAAGCTGGCATTGTGTGATACAAGCATTGGACAGACCGTGAGCATGTTGCTGTGAACTTTACTTTGTGGGGAAATGAAAACCTCAGTGACTCATTCTGTACATCGAAACAAAACTTGATTAGGTCGAAAACTAGACATAGCATTTCAAATGGCATAAGGAGACAGTAAATTAAGCTTATCTAGCATTCTGAGTCTACAGTGGTCAGGCTGGTCCAAACGCAACATTTTAACCTGTCCTGTAAATATTTCAACTCAGATTTTGCTGCAATCACCGATCAGTTTTCCTGCAGTGACATCTGTGATGAGTTTATGCTTTTCTCATCTCAGGGTTTTGTGCTTGGGGATCTGAGCACTCTGCTGACTGAAGCTGGAAGAGCTGCCTGCAGGAGGCTGACCCACACATGGTGAGACCAAAGCCATGTGTTTAATATGCTCAGACTGTAACAGTATGCTATCTGGATGATACAAATAGAAAAGCTAACTTACCAACGTGTGTATATTCACAGTTTATTCCTTTTATTCAATCCCCATTTTTGCATTCCACAAAATAACTTTTTGAATTGGCGTGAATTATATGCATAATACCACCAGGCCTCACGTTAACCGAAGATTTTCCACCTTTGTCCGTATTTTTTAAATGGTGACGGAAAACTTTGTCATTTCGACAAATTGCAATTCACATCTATGACCACTCAGTGCAGATGCGCAGGCATTTTCAACTTTACGCATAGTGTACAGGTATCTAAATCAATCTAAAAAAAGATTCCCATGAGACCATCTGAGCATCATCTCAGACCTGGACACTGTACTATGTGCAGAGCAGTAACCCCCACCCACCACTTCTTTAAAAAATCCCAACACTTTATGACAATAGCTTCTGCAGTAATCCCACTCGAGACATTTTACTACGCACAAGCGGGTGCACCATTCAGGGTCCATGTGGACCAGGAGGAAGTTGTGAGACTGTGCGTTCAGGCCAGAGCGGGTGAACTGTTCAGTACATGTGTTCATCTGCTTGATGTGCGATGGCACGATGTGGATTCTCTGTTCAGCTTATCCGGATTGAATATTAATTAAAACGAATGAATATTAAACACTATTGAATATGTTATCATTTTAAAAATGAACAGGTAAAAATAGATTGACACAATTTTAACAAAAAGTAGCACAACCGGAGTACCACCTTCATGACAAAAATAAAGTAGATGAAGCCCTTATTTATGTGTGCCTAAGTATCCAGAATGTCAAAATCTGACACTTGACAAGACGTAACCAAAAATGCTCATTCAGAGTGCAACTTAAAGGAAAAAGGTTGTTTCTGTAGAGACTGTAAGTTGAATAATGACTATTCTATAATAATAAAAAATACTATTATTGAGGAGTTTGGTTGAAATCAGATTCATTCAGATATTTACAAAATTAGATTTAACTGATAAAGTTAAATCCGATAACTCTGTGACGGAATAAGCCGTATTGCGTCATTTCCTGTTGTCCCCGTTACTGTTTGGTGTTCAGACTCTCTTGAATTGATCATGTTTTCTCTGTGCTGTGGCCTTTCTAAGTTATTTTAACACACAAGCACACTAAAACATGTTTTGTGATGGTGTACTTTACGTTTTGTGAACTCCTTGTTTCACACAGTTTTCTGGGTGGTAAGGTCTCGCTAGCTCAGTTAGCTTAGCTTCATTGCAGCTATGGCTACTCTTCTCTCTCCTGTCTCTAACTCTTCTCTCTTGCTCTCTCTGTCAGATGTTTAGTTACTTCCCTGCCTCCTTTAGTGATAATGGTAACTGTAATAAATGTAATATTTTTGTAGCTTTGGAGGCGAGGGTATCAGAATTAGAAGCACGGCTCCGCGCTGTTGAAAAACCAGCGGATAGCCGAAGCCCATTAGCCAGCGCGGAGCCAAAAAGGATAGAACCTCCTTGCTGTCCTCCGGTAGAGCCCGCGCAGCCGGGACCTCAGGCCGGCTGGGTGTCTCACAGAAACCTGGTTGCAGCAGGAGGATTATGTCTGTATAAATGAGTCAACTGCTTCGTCATTTAAGTTTTCACATTCCTAGAAATACTGGGCGAGGAGGAGGGGTTGCAACCATTTTTCGTTCTGATTTACTAATTAGTCCCAGACCAATTGATAGCTACAGTTCTTTTGAACATCTAACCCTTAATTTTCCTCATCCAAGTTGCAAAACATTAAGACCATTTTTGTTTGTGGTTTTGTATCGTCCACCAGGCCCTTACTCTCAATTCTTGGATCAGATCTCACATTTTTTATCTGATTTAGTATTAAATACTGATAGGGTCATTATAGTGGGGGACTTCAATATTCACATGGACACTGAAAGTGATAGCCTAAATGCAGCTTTCAATGCTACCTTAGATTCAATTGGCTTTACTAAAAAAAGTACAGGGATCGACCCACTCGGGTCACACTTTGGACCTTGTACTGACATACGGTATTGAGTGTGAGGAAATAACAGTCCACCCACATAACCCGGTCCTGTCTGACCACTTCTTGATAACTTTTGAATTTACTTTAACTGACCATCTTAAATCTGAAAGAAAATTTCATTATAGTAGAGCTTTATCAGACAATGCTGTAACAATTTTTAAAGAATCTGTTCCATTCTTACTTTCCTCAGTGTCTCAGAGTAACACAGTGGATGGCAGCAATTCTATCTCTAACCCTTCAGAAATTGATGATCTGGTTCACAGCGTTACGTCCTCATTGCGTTTGGCATTAGATAGTGTAGCCCCCTTAAAAAAGAAAGTGGCTAGCCATACTAGGCTGACTCCTTGGTTTAACGCAGAGTTGCGTACTTTAAAGCAGAATACTAGGAAGTTGGAGAGAAAATGACGCTCTACACACCGAGAGGATTCCTATTTAACCTGGAATAACAGTCTACTGCTGTATAAAAAGACCCTTCGACAAGCTAGAACAGCATATTTTTCATCATTACTAGAGGCGAATATAAACAATCCTAGGTTTCTTTTTAGTACAGTTGCCAAACTTACACAGAGTCATAGCTCTGTTGAGACAACTATTCCCCCAGCTCTTAGCAGTGATGATTTTATGGGATTCTTCGTAAATAAAATAAATTCTATTAAAAATAAAATCATTGGCATCCTCCCAAACATGATTACTTCTTCCTCAGTAAATGAGGCAGCATCGGAAAGAACTGTAGAACCTCATTTGTGCTAAGGCCGTTTTGATTCAGTCGAGCTTTCGGAATTATCAAAAATATTAGCCTCATCTAAACCTTCAACTTGTATGTTGGACCCAATCCCAACCAAATTATTTAAAGAAGTGTTCCCTTTGGTTCCTGGCCCCATTTTGGATATGATGAATCTATCCTTAGTAAACGGATACGTACCACAAGAATTTAAAATAGCTGTAATTAAACCTTTACTCAAGAAACCTTCCCTTGATCAAGATGACTTACAGACCTATATCTAACCTTCCTTTCTTATCCAAAGTCCTTGAGAAAATTGTTGCTAATCAAGTCTGTGAGCATCTAAACAGAAACGAGCTGTTTGAAGAGTTTCAGTCAGGTTTTAGAGCTCATCATAGCACTGAAACATAACTGGTGAAGGTTACTAATGATATTCTCATGGCCTCAGATAATGGACTGGTGTCTGTTCTGGTTTTGTTAGATCTCAGTGCTGCTTTTGACACAGTCGATCACCATATTCTCTTAGAAAGGCTTGAACATGTTGCAGGGATCAAAGGAACAGCACTAGGCTGGTTTAAATCATATTTGTCTGACAGATTCCAGTTTGTTCATCTAAATGATAAATCTTCTTCACTCTCAAGGTTTACTTGTGGAGTTCCACAGGGTTCTGTCCTTGGACCAATTCTTTTCACCATATATATGCTTCCAATTGGTAGAATCATTAGACAGCATGGGATAAATTTCTACAGCTATGCCGATGATACACAACTATATTTATCCATAAATCCTGATGAACCAAGTCAGTTAGGTAGATTACAGGCATGTCTGGAAGACATAAAAGCATGGATGAATCTAAACTTTTTGCTTTTAAATTCTGACAAGACAGATGTTGCTGTCTTTGGACCAGAAGTTCTAAAAAAGAAACTGATTAGTCAATCACTTCATCTGGATGGCATTAAATTGTTCCCCAGTAATAACGTAAAGAACCTCTGCGTTATTTTTGACCAAGACTTGACATTTAAATCTCATATTAAACAGGTTTCTAGAATTTCTTTCTTTCACCTCCGTAATATTGCTAAAATTAGAAACATCCTGTCCAGGAGTGATGCTGAGAAACTAGTCCATGCATTTGTTACCTCAAGGCTGGACTACTGTAATTCTTTACTATCAGGAAGTCCACAAAATGCCATTAAAAGCCTTCAGTTGATCCAAAATGCTGCAGCAAGAGTTCTGATGAACATTAAAAAGAGAGATCACATTTCTCCTGTTTTAGCTTCCCTTCATTGGCTCCCTGTTAAATCCAGAATAGAATTTAAGATCCTTCTTCTTACATACAAAGCCCTTAATAATCAAGCTCCATCATACATCAGAGATCTAATTGTTCCATATGTTCCTAACAGAGCACTTCGCTCTCAGACTGCAGGTTTACTTGTAGTTCCTAGGATTTCTAAAAGTAGAATGGGAGGCAGATCTTTTAGTTATCAGGCTCCTCTCCTGTGGAACCAGCTCCCAGCTTTAGTCCGTGAGGCAGACACACTGTTTACTTTTAAGGCCAGGCTTAAAACTTTCCTTTTTGATAAAGCTTATAGTTAGAGTGGCTTAGGTCATCCTGAGCTATCTCTGTAGTTATGCTGCTATAGGCTTAGACTGCTGGAGGACAGACTTACCAATTTTCTTCACTCTGCTACTTCCTTTTCTCCTACTACTCTCCAGTTGTATTACAGTACATTCTGTTATTTTGACTGTTAACTTTGTTTTCTCTCAGTGTTTTTCTCTCCATAGAAGATATACCTGGTCTGGTATCCTGCTTGGCTGGAATGCCCTGTTGGACGGGGGGCATCGACTGGGATGATCCTCCCAGTAACTGAACATCCACTGTGTCCTGTTATCAACTTTTTACTTTCTGTAACATAGAGAGATCTCTTATATCAGATCTTCTGTTCCTTCTATGTTTCTGCTCTGTCTTCTCAAACCCCCAGACGGTCGTGGCAGATGGCCGCTCCTACTGAGCCTGGTTCTGTTGGAGGTTTCTGTTAAAGGGGAGTTTTTCCTCTCCACCTTTGCTACATGCTTGCTCAGTATGAGGGATTGCTGAAGGATTGCTGTGGTTGGAAAGTCTGCATCAACGGGGCCCAACCTCACGCCAATGACTGACGCAATCTGCTGGGATTCCTTAAATAGGAAACTTTTAAACTGATTGGAATGTTTGTATAAATGTATTGAAATGACTTCTTGTTAAGTGCCTTGAGATGACATCTGTTGTGAATCGGCGCTATATAAATAAACTGAATTGAATTAAATTGATAAGAGATTACCCTGAAAGGATATGCTGGATGGATGAATGACGAGGGATAAAATAGCTTGGACACATGTTTGCATTATCACGCACAGGCAGTCAAACGTGTGGGAAAACGTCACAGTGATAATCTCAGAGTGCATTCAGTAGCTTTAAAAATAACGTACAGGCAGGTGTGAAAAAATGCTGTGAACAAAGAATGCTTTCAAAAATAGAAGTGTTAATCATTTATTTTAATCAATCAACTAAATGCAGCGAATGAGCAAAAGAGAAATCTAAATCAAATCAATATTTGGTGTGACCCCCCTTTGTCTTCAAAACAGCATCAATTCTTCTAGATACACTTGCACACAGTTTTTGAAGAAACTCGGCTGGTAGGTTGTTCCAACCATCTTAAAGAACTAACCTCAGATCTTCTGTGGATGTAGGCTTCCTCACATCCTTCTGTCTCTTCATGTAATCCCATAAACAATCCATGATGTTGAGATCAGGGCTCTGTGGGGCCATACCATCACAGGACCTTTTGTTCTTTACACTGAAGATAGTTCTTAATGACTTTGGCTGTATGTTTGGGGTCGTTGTTCTGCTGCAGAGTAAATTTGGGGCCAATCATATGCCTCCCTGATGGTATTGCATGATGGATAATTGTCTGCCTGTATTTCTCAGCATTGAGAATACCATTAATCCTCACCAAATCTTCAACTCCATTTGCAGAAATGCAGCCTCAAACATTAAAGGAACCTCCACCACACATCACTGTTGCCTACAGACACTTATTGTTCCACTCTCCAGCCCTTCTATGAACAAACTGCCTTTAGCTACAGCCAAATATTTCACCTTTTGACTCATCAGTCCAGAGCACCTGCCGCCATTGTTCGGCACCCCAGATTCTATGTTTTCGTGCATACTTGAGTCTCTTGGCCTTGTTTCCACGTCGGAGGTATGGCTTTCTGGCTGCAACTCTTCCATGAAGATCACTTCTGGTCAGACTTCTCCGGACAGTAGATTGGTGTACCTCGGTCCCACTGGTTTCTGACAGTTCTGAGCTGATGGCACTGCTGGAAATCTTCAGATTTCAAAGGGTAATAATGTGTCTTGCATCTGTTGCACTAAGTGTCCTTGGGTGACAACAGGGTCTACGATCTTTAACGTTACCAGTTTTTTGTTTTTTGCTTTTTCAAAAGAGCTTGAACACCACATCTAGAATCCTCAGTCTGCTTTGAAATCTTTCTGTCAGAGACCTTCCTGATGCAGTATAATTACCTTGTATCTTGTTGCTGTGCTCAATCTTGGCATAACATGAAACTATCTAGTAGCAGAGTTTGTCTGTTCCTCACACAGTTTTAAGCCTCCTTCACAGCTGTTTCCGTTTCCTTTAATGACTGTTTCAACCTATGTGTGACATTGATGATCATTAGCACCTGTTTGGTATAATTGGTGGATCATAAACCTGACTATAAACCTACAAAATCCCTGACTTTGTGCAACTGTAACTTTAAGAATATATGCTGGTTTGAAGGCAAACGGTAGTAACACCAAATATTGATTTGATTTAGATTTTTTTGTTGCTGCTCACTTTCCATTTTGTAAAATGCGGGAAAAAAACAGTCATCTTTCTGAGAGCATTATTTGTTTACAGCATTTTTTCACATCTGCCCTAAACTTTTGCGCAGCATTGTAGTTGTTTTTTCTCCCCCAACGGCTCATCAGCAGCCTCTGAGTCCGTTTCTGCAGCCTCCGATTCATGGCACTTCGGTTCAAACAAAACTTCCAAAGCGTCCAAACTTTTTTGTTTCCTAATATGGAGTACTTCTATACTACATTGCTTTGGCCTTTCAAAACTTTGAAAATATTTTATTAACAAACCCATTAGGAAGCAACCAGATGCTCCACCATAACTGTTTTGACTTAAAAGCACCCATGCACAGACAGCAATTTGGTGGAAACAGCTAAACTTCTGTTAAGATTTTTAAGACTACACAGAGTTTTATGGTAAATGATGTTAGCTAAAATTATTCATGTCAATTGATTTCTAGAGATGTCACCAGTTACATCAATGAATCACGGCAGCCTTATTTGCAGTGCAAATACACAAACATAGACACACACAATACAGGTTATACAGAGCTATAAGAAAATGATAAAACTAAAAAGACCCACTGACATTAATGAAGAAAAATCAAATATTCAAAGATGCATTTTAAATAGATTTTAAAGAACCTGGCTCCCATTAGTTTTCTGTCTAGATCTTTCAGTCTCCAACAAGGACTAACTGGTGTACTGATGTAACTGGAGGACAGTAAGGCCATATATGAATAGAATAGAAACATCCTTTATTGTCCCTCATTGGGGACATTTAGGCACATTAGCAAAGTAGATACATAAAAGAGGATGTACAGTAAATACAAATGTATATAAAAATGTAATTTACAATATTAGAAAGTTAGAAAAATACTGTGTAGTAAGTACATATAGCAGACTTCTCGGATTAAAAAGGACTGTGCAACTGACCAGTGCATTTTTAGAGTGACTCAATGCATTTGTATACTTGTCCCTAAGAAACAAGAACAGACTATTTACAGGGAGTTGGAACATAAATGATAAACTCTGAAGAATAGATATGAAGGCAGATTAATAAAACAGTGCAAATTGCAAAAGCAGCAGGGATTTAAAAAACTGTTCACTGGGTTTGTTGGGAGCAGTGATGGTTATAGAGTCTTACAGCTGCTGGGAGGAAGGACCTACGATAACGTTCCTTCATGCACCTTGGACGCAGCAGTCTGTTACTGAAGGAGCTCTGCAGGTCAGCAACAGCTTCATGGACGGGGTAGGAGACACTGTCCAACATTGGTGGCATTTTAGCCAGAGTCCTTCTGTATCCCACCACCTGCACTGGGTCGAGACGACATCCTAGAAAATGAATGTATGTCGGATACATGACTAAATGTGCTTTAAAAAATGACAGAAACTTAAACTTAAGTGTAAAGGCAAACAGTAAAGTTAGGCTAAGATCAATAATATTTGCTGTTTGGTTGTTTTGTTTAAGCAAATAAAGAATGAATTACAGCCATTAGGCCGTGATGAAAGGTCATGGCTCTTTTCTGATGAAGGCAGCTAATGGAGTATTAGTGTTTGTGGCTTCAGAAATGACCGATCCCCAGAGTAATGCATTTTTATGGGCAGATTTGTGAACTCAGACTTTATTCTATTTAATTGACTGGTCTTCAAAGTGTTGCTCTTTGTGCAGCGGTGGCCGACTGGAGGAGGACTTGTGTTCCAGTGGGGTGACCATCATGAATCAGGACTTCAGCTGTGCCCTGGACACTCTGCAGGACGCCCAGTCTAAAGCCATCGGAGCCCCAAAGGTGACTCACTGACTGTCTGAGCGAAGCCGTTTTCATTCATGTGAAGAAACATAGCTGGAGGTTTTTTTACCTGTTATAATTTTGTATTTGTCAGTGTTTCCCATCAGAGTTGTAAAAAAATATGTTCTATTGGTACATCAGGTTCCTCCAGAGCAAAAACAGACATTCTTCCAACAGACTTAGCGAAGGACCTCTATGATGAGGTTTAGCTGAAGAAACAAACTGCGGTCTTTATGTGACGCAGAGCAGATGATCCTCTGACTTGACCAGGTTTTAGATAATAAAAAGTGAAACTTGATTTTACAGAAATCTGATGGCTAGATTCGACATTTTTATGGTTTTCTTTAGCGTTTTTTTTTTTTTATTTTACTCATGAGAAATCTTAGCTGGAGCTTCATAATTTAGTGAGTTTCAAACAATAAGGGTGTGTCCAAATCACGGGCTGCATTCTTCGAAGGATCGGGTCTCCCTTGTCGATGTAGGCCAGAAGTAAGTGGCCATGAAATTGGACTGTTTAGCCTCTCGGCTCAGCCAAGGATTTTTTTTTAATCCAATAGCATTCCAAGACCAAACAATAGGGTTCAATCTCTATGTTTGGGGGGGAAAAAACAAAAGAAAAGTCAACGTTTGTACATGTTTTTAGTTTGAAATAGAGATTGCTGTACATTACAGTGTTAAAACTCATTTACTCATCTCCCGCCTCGTCCACCATTGTTGGAGGAACATAAATCTTTTGTTAGGGCTGCAAAAAGGATTCACCAGACCTATCCTTCAAATCCAGGGAAAAGGGCGAATTTGTGCACAGCCTTTGACAGATTTTGACCCTGGAACATAATCAGCCTTCAAAGGATGCAGCCTTTGACACACAAAGACTGATTTCCATCTTTTCATCGTGTTGATGTCGTCTGCTGAATGTAACTAACCTGGTTAACTCTGAAAGACCAGATCCCTAACGTGTGTTGGGAGGATATTGGAGGTTTGGAGCATGTGAAAAAAGAGATCCTGGACACCGTGCAACTTCCCCTGCAACGTCCCGAGCTCCTGTCTTTGGGCCTGAATCGTACTGGAGTCCTGCTGTATGGACCACCCGGGACAGGAAAGACTCTGCTGGCCAAAGCTGTGGCCACAGAGTGCTCCATGACCTTCCTCAGGTAGGTTTACTTCATGTAGCAGGTGTGGACTTTCTGCTCCTCGTCTTTCCTTCAGTCTCGTTTAATTGCTTGGAGTGTTCCTAATTTCTGAGGCGGTGTTTCAGTGTCGTCTGTTTTTTTTTTGTGTTTTTTTTTTTCCAGTGTCAAAGGTCCAGAGCTCATCAACATGTATGTGGGTCAGAGTGAAGAAAACATCAGAGAAGGTTTGTGTCATCATTAGATGATCTTGATGGTTCCCTTTTTTTACTTTTAGTGCCAGGTTAAAACTTCAGATTGAGCTACTGGAGTTTTTCTCTTTGAGGGAGATATTTGCCTAAAAACAACATATTGCTTGTACCACATTTCCACTTCATAGAAAACTGCTTGTTCCTCGAAATGTAAAGGTAACCTTTTTTTGTCTGCATAATAGGTTTCTTTGTGTTAGCCTGGCATGGAGTCGTCGTGTAAAACATAGTGGCAGTGAAAAGAAGCAGCTGAAAGTTTTAATTTTCTGCTCATAGAAAGCCTGTGCTTTACATGTGAGGAATTAGTTGCACTGCAGTAAAATAGCTGCCAATCATTAATCCAAGGATGCGGTCTGTTACACCACTCTGGGTGTATTCCCCAATGGTCACCTGATGAAGAAAAAGATGATGATGAGGTACTTTCAGAAAAGTTTTTTTTCCTTTGAGAACAAATAATCTGGAGGGACGAGATCAGAGACGACCTGTCAGAGGAACCAATCATTAACCCCTTAAAATGTAAAGGTGCAATACAAAGAAATATTACATGCTACAAAATAACACAAAGTCTGTCTTTCTCTCTCGACCCCTAGAGGGCACTCTACAGTTTCTGTTGATTTGTTGACTTTATTTATTATTTTAGGCCGTGTTCTTATCCCTGCAATGAAACATAACCCATTTTTATCATTCCCATTGTCAAAGTGGGGGTACTCCACTTATGTACATGGTATCTGGGGCATGCCTCAACTGATGCGCTATGAGAAACTGGTACACCAATTTCAGTGCTGGGGGACTAATGTATCCCAATCTCTAACAGTTCGCTTGTTGGTTTTTTCCTCTCAACATGCCGTTTTCATTTCAACATAGCATGTTGGTGGTTGGAGAAAAAGTAAAAATGGTGCTATCCAATCCGACAGCAGCCACAGTTCCTCTTCATTTGGCTGAGACAGAAAAAAGTCAGAGCTGCAGTTTTGTTTTTGCTTTTCCGTGGATAAAACCACACAGGAGAAACATGATTTTGAATTATTTAAAATCGTGATCCACAGATAGGAGTGAATGTATTAAAAGAGAAGACATAAAAAGTTTGTTTTCTGGTTCATAAATATAATGTGCAGTGGCAGATTTAGTTACTGTTTTTGCAGTTTTAGGTCTTTTATGTGATGAGTTTCCATCCCCTCATCTTGCTCTCGCTAAGTGGGTTTGAACAGAAGAATATAACCTTATGTGGCCAGACTGACGCTTATGTTGTCATTCAGTGTTCCACAGAGCTCATTCAGCAGCTCCCTGTGTCATCTTCTTTGACGAGCTGGACTCCCTGGCCCCCAACAGGGGGCGCAGTGGAGACTCTGGAGGAGTGATGGACAGGTGAGCGTTGATCTTTGAGTCTTCTGTCGGGAAACCTCCTGCTACCTTTTCTCTGAATTCATCTTCATGTCCTAAATAAAGCTGATCTTTTGTCTTATGATCAGAGTTGTGTCTCAACTACTGGCCGAACTCGACTCGCTGCAGTCGTCTGCTGGAGTTTTTGTGATCGGAGCCACAAACCGTCCTGATCTGCTGGACCAGTCGCTGCTCAGGCCTGGAAGGTTGGGAATCTCACACAAAGAAGTGATGATGGTGTTCAATATGAAAACGCGTATAAAATTGCTGGTTCTTAGGTAAAACAAGCAGGAGCATTCAGCATACGGTGCCAAAAAAAGTATTCACCCCCTTTGGATGTTTTACCCCCTTTTAATGCCGTTACACCTCAGTGTTTATCAGGAAAATTTGGCTTTTTTTGACAAATAATTTACAACAACAAAAACTTTAATGCCAAAGGGAAAACTTATTTCTACAAAAAAATGGAAATTAAATAAAAATACGTGACAAAAGTGATTGCATAAATATTAACCCCCTTTAAATGTGCAATATGTGAGAATTTTACAGTGAAATAATCACACACAGACAAATGTTTCAATCATGTTGCATGGAAGTTTGCATTGAAATGGATTTCCTTCTCATCCGGCTGGGTGGACTGCAGTACTCCAGTTTGACCACAAGGTGTTTTTCTTACACATTGCACCTTTAAAGTGACTGACCAAATTAAACAGAGGTCCAGCCAGTTGGTGCTAGTTGTCTCACAATGAACGGAACGGAGATCACTTCAGTCTAGTGAGTGTGTCTCAAGTGATTGTAGGATGAAAATGCCTGTGTCCATTCACTGGTTAATCAGTGTTACTGGCTACTATTAAAGCAATAGGACTTAGAACACTGCAAGCAAATCAGAGAAAAGGTTATTGAAAAGTAGAAGTGGGGGGAGGAATACAAAAAAAAGTCTCTAAGGGCACTGAACATCCCCTAAAGTTCAGTTAAACCCATAATCAAGAAATGGAAGGAATATGGCCCATATGTAAATCTGCCTACATCAGACCATCCTTACAAACTTAGTTACCGTGCAAGGAGGAGACTGGTGAGAGAGGGCACCACGCCACAATTTACTTCGATGGAGTTACAAGCTTCAGCAGCTGAGATAGGAGAGACTCTGCACACAACAACTGCTGCCCATATTAATCACCAGTCAAAGCTTTATGGGAGAGCGGCAAAGAGAAAGCCACTGTTGGAGAAAACTCATATCTAGTCTCAATGAGACTCCATGGTCAAGTGGAAGAAGGTTCTTGTTTGTACATCACTACAAACGCACCATCCGCCATATCATGCTGTGCGAATGCATTTCAGTAGCAGATCCTGGAAGGCTTATAAAGGTAGAAGGTAAAATGAATGTACCAAAATATAGAGAAGGACAATTTGTTTCCATCTGCAAGAGAACTACGGCTTCAGAGAACGACAACCCGAAGCATCCAGCTACAGCTGCACAGAAATGGTTTGAAGACGACATGGTGGAGTGGCCTAGTCAAAGCCCAAACTTCAATCCATTAGAACTTGGCTGAACTTGAAAATGCTGTTCACAGCCGATTCGCATGCAACCTGACAGGTTGAACAGTTTTGGAAGGAATAATGGAGTAAAACTGCAGCGTTCAGATTGAGACCTATTCTCACAGACTACGCTGTGATTGCTGCCAAAAGGGCATTTACTATAGACTGACTTGAACGGGGTGAATGTTTATGCAATTGCTTATTTTATGTTTCACATTTTTATTAAATTGTGATATTTTGTTGAAATCCGTTATCACTTTGACATTTAAGTGTGTTTTTGTAGTTTCTTTGTTGATCATGATTGATTGTAACATCAATAAAAGGGGAAAATATCCAAGGGGGTGAATAATTTTTATAAATCAGACAGAAATTGGTGTGTGAATTTCTTTTGGATTCTGTCTCTGCAGGTTTGATAAACTGGTTTATGTTGGGATCAATGAGGACCGAATCTCCCAGCTGCAGGTTCTCCAGGCCATCCTCAGAAAGTAAGAACAGTCATCTGAATGCAAGAGGACAATAAAACGTGTTCATCTGGTGCATCGACTTATTTGTGGCGTTACCTTTGGTGCTTTAAACTAATATCTAATTAAACATATTCAGACGTCCTGTTTGAGGTAAAATGTTTTGACTGTTTGTAGGTTCATGCTGGAACCCGCTGTGAACCTGCGGGATGTAGTGGATCACTGCCCCGCTCGCATGACCGGCGCTGATCTGTACGCTCTCTGTTCAGATGCTATGACGGCTGCCGTCAAGAGGAAGATCCGCCAGATTAACAATGGTGAGAACAAGAACATGACTTTAAAATGGGATCTAACAGCACCCCTATACGATCTGCACTGCAATGGTCCTCTTGTCATACCTCGTTTCCACTGAGCGGTTCGATGAGGTATTTTGTCTGTTTCCACTGTAAACGCGACCAATACAACCGACTCGTACCGCACCACTCCTGGGCCCCCTTCTATTATAGGTCCATAGGACGACGCCACGGTATGGTTAGGGTGGAGGTACTGGCATCACACAACACAGCCCATAGACTGGAGGACAGAAAAACATCACTGCTCGCAACAAGCACAAGACATACCAGCGTGTTTGGATTTAACCCCGCTTCCCCAGTGAGAGTCCAACGCTTCGTTTCCACCTAAAGGTACGCTACTCTATGGCCCGGCGTATTCAGAGGAGCGTTTCCACCAACAGTTGAACTCTCACTGGGTAGGCGGGTAAAACCCAAATGCCTAACGTGCCGTCATGCTAGTGGGACAACAAACGTGACGCACTAGTATGTCTCGCGCTTGCCTCGGTTGCTTTTACAAAGGAAACTGACAAAATATCATACAATACTGCATCATCTGTGCCGCTCCGTTCAGTGGAAACGAGGCAAGAGGTACACCAAACTGCAACCATTTATATATTTAGTTGTTTTTTTTCCTAATGCTCACATTTCCTTTCTCTGTATCCCATAAATCAGAAGAGAGCCCCCTCTTTGTTGATCAAACGCAGCAGTTTTATCCTGATCTGTAATCTCACCATTCTCTCCTCCAGGTCTGGATTCAGAGGACTCCCCTGTTCTCCTCTCTGTGGAGGATTTCTCTTCTGCTCTTAAAAACTTCAAGCCTTCCGTTTCCGAAAAGGAGCTCCTGCGATACCGAAACATTCACCAGGAACTCTCTGGAAAGTAGAAGCCCTCTGTGAGGTGTTGGATCATTAGCTGAGATAACGTGAGCTCTCACAGTGAAAAGCACTAACATGTAAATGACATGGAGAAGGGAGCACATGTTAATAAATGAGTAAACGTTGACTGTGGGTGTCTGCTTAATCACAACCAGTGTGAAATGGTTACATTTATCAAGGTTCCCCAAAATCTCTCCAAGTTCTGGGTCCTAAAATATCCAACTGTCTTGATTTCAACAAAAATACTCGGCATTCGATAATATTTTTGATACTGATGATTTGTTCACTTTTTTTGGAAGCCTTTTGAACCAAAAGAAACATCGAATTAAACGACACAAACACATTTTCTTCGGACAGTCTGAAGTTAAATCAGACCAAACTTCTCTTGTTTTAGGTCAGTTAGAATTACCAAAATTATTTATATTTGCTGTCTTCTTGACTTTTGGGCTTTGCAGTATTCTTTGCTGCTTTTTTCCTTGTACAGTGCTTTGAGATGGCATCTGTTGTGAATCGGTGCTATATAAACTGAATTGAATTAAATGCCAAAATCAGGAAAAAATGTCAATTTATTGCCTTCAAAATCAGAAGTTAGCATACATTTCCTCAGTAGCAGTATTAAGCATTTGTTGGTCTGTCCTATATAAACTGAATTGAATTAAATGCCAAAATCAGGAAAAAATGTCAATTTATTGCCTTCAAAATCAGAAGTTAGCATACATTTCCTCAGTAGCAGTATTAAGCATTTGTTGGTCTGTCCTATATCCTTTTCCCTACATTATGATACTTGAGTAAAAGTTACACCATCCGAAGGCTGCCTCTTGATAATATACTGTATATCTAAATAACAGAAACATTTTCTTTAGAAAGCTTTTAACCTATTTGCGAGATTTAGAAAAAAATATTCATACTCAAAGTTAGAATAAGAGTCCCTGTTAGGCTCGTTTGTCGGATTAAAGGAGCTTAATGAAAATAACCTTTAAACAGGGTAAAATGTTTTTTTTATTGCTTTGTCATATTCTGATCTTTAATGCTTATTTTTGCTACTCTCTGGTCATGAGGTTGTATATAAACTGTTCGAAAGTACAGATAAGCAATGGAAAAAATAAATCAATTATGTACAGCAATTATAAGGCCTTTATTTTTTTATACAAAAAGTACTTTTAGGTCTTAAAAGATTATTGTAAGGAAAGTTTAAATATTCACAGGGATTTAAACAATGCTTACAAAACTGATCATTCATCACACATAGATCTGTTATGAAGAAAACACTCCCTAATTTCACACAATGCAGAAACTGTCTCTGAAGATGAAGTTCAGTTTGGTCGATAATTGGTGGGATTTATAACACTGGAGCAAAACAACTGGTGTGTAAAAAAAAAAAAATCTAACTTGTGAAAAAACAGCAATTAACATCTTACTTTGTGAAGTGATTATGAAGTAAAAATAAAACTTGCAAATATCAAGCATAACCATGAAAATGAAATGCAAGACAGAAAGTTACAGGATATTGTGACTATTGTATGTGTAGTTTAAGTAAAACATTGATTTAAAATTCCATCAAACTACTGAACTGTCAAGGGTCCCTTAAAATTACATTTAGTGCTAATCTGCATTGTATACAAATACAAGCTGCCACAGCATCACATGATGTATCATACAAACATAAAATTTAACATGCATCCTTATAACAAGTTGATTTCTCATTACATTATCAATGACTGTACACAATTACAAATAATTTACATTTAAACAGTCATTTCTCTTCATGGATCTAGATAAACGTTTGTTGATGGAATAAGCTCTCATGGAGGGAAGTGTTGGCTCTTAAAAGAGCCTTTTTTTTCTTAGTTCATGTCAGAGATGGAGTTCACTTCTTGGCTGCTGCCTTCTTGACTTTGGGCTTTGTTGTCTTTGCTGGAGCTTTCTTGGCTGCTGCCGCCTTCTTCACCACCTTCTTCTTGGGGCACTTAGCTGCCTTCTTGATGGCTGCAGGCTTGCTGACCTTCTTAGGAGACTTGCTGGTAACTTTCTTTGCTGCTACCTTTTTAGGCTTCTTGGTTTTAGGAGCGGCTTTCTTAGCGGGCTTCTGAGCCTTGGTGTCGGCCTTGTCGCTCATCTTGAAGGAGCCGGATGCCCCGGTTCCCTTGGTATGGACCAGGGTGCCCTTGGTGAGCAGGCTCTTGATGGCGGTCCTGACTCGGGCTTTGTTGTTGACCACATCGTATCCTCCGGCAGCCAGAGCCTTTTTGAGGGCGGTCGCGGACACGCCGCCTCGCTCCTTGGAAGCGGCCACAGTTTTCACGATCAGCTCGCCGACGCTGGGGCCGCTCTTCTTGGGCTTGGAGGCCTTCTTTTTGGCCGGAGCGGCGGCGGGAGGTGCAGCTGGAGCGACTTCAGCCATCTTCGTCCTTCCTGGTTTCTCTGTTGGCGCTACGACGTCGGTGAGGGTGAAGAAATGATAAAACCCGGAGCCGCGGGCTGCACTTAAACACACCATGAGAACCGTGGAGACTCAGCCCTCTCCGGGGCTCCTCTGAGCAACATGGACGGCGCCTCTTTGTGTTTTCTCGGCTGCATAAAACAGCTGAAAACTCCGTGTTGGAGCAACGCTGCAGGCTGACAGTGAGAGGAGCCCAAAGCGGACTTGTTTCTCTTCATGTTCAGCTCCTGGATTTATCTGAGGCTCTCTGCATTTTGTTACTGGAGCTGGAAAACTGCCCCGCATCACAGCGGAACACGCTGATGATCGCTGCATTTTCCGTAATTTCTCGTCGCCAAATCCTTTCATCCTCATCAAATCCTGTCTGAAGGCTTTCCAACAGGTTCATGTAAAGACTGTGAATAAAAACAAGCACACGCTGAACATCATTTTGTCCTGAAATGAAGATCTTGTAGCAGCAGCAAACACACTGATGATGGAGCTGCCAGACTTCCTATCAGCACTGATCAGTCAGCGTTTCTGCTGTGGACTCGGATATTAATGAAAATTCACTTCTAGACGATAATTATGCTTGAACTCAATGTTGCCTGGAAAAAATAATATCTACACTATTGTCAGTCTGCAGAGAGCTTTACAGAGATAGTCCGAAAAAGATTCATTGTGTTTTAGCTTCCGTTGTGTGCCTGAATAAAATGTAAATAAATATTTGCTTTAAATACATTTTTTTCTTAATTATTTCTATATGTAAACTTCTTTAAACTAAACTGCCAATGTCACATTTTCTATTTTATGCTGAGGTATAAACAATAGGTTGAAGATGAACACTCGCTATCATCATAAGGTAACTAGAACAAGGCTCTCTGACATTATTGAAACATAGATTGGACTGGTGCCTCAAGCAAGGAATATTTAAGGACGTATCTAAAGCATGAAGGATGTTGAGCCCGGAGGACCAGGGATGGGGAGCACTGCAATAAAATATGGAAAACAAGATGTGCAATGAACATAACTCTGAGTTTAACCGACAGCAAAACAAGAGTTAAATGTTTCCCATCGGAGCTCAGGAGGAAAAAAATCTTCCTCTTTGGAGTTTTAAAACAATTTCTGCTCTTCTTTCACTGCACAAAATGTTACTTTGTGAATTTTCCTGATAATTGTCCTCTTGTATGATTTAAGACATATTTTTCAACTATTATCCTTTGCATACCTTAAGTATATTTTACCATTTCTCCTTTCTGAAGTACATTTATTAGATTTGTATGTCTTCATATGAAAAAGATCAGTAAAAATTTCAAAGTTAAAGCAATACATTTGCTATAATATAACTAGCTCAACTACAGGTATAGGATCATGCATATTTTTATTTCTCTCCCAGTTACCGATTATTGAAACTGTTTTTATGTCAGACTATGAATTTTAAAGTGAAATAGCCTGAAGTCTTTTAAAAGATAAATGAATGGCAATGTATGATCTCTTTCAGTGAAATGGGGAAGAACCACTCTGACTGAACAAGCTGTGGTTCATCCTAAACTCAGACTGGATGCAGTTTCTGCCATCGGTTTTAAGGCCCACAGATTCTAAACTGGATTTAGGACTTTTCTAACACATGAAAATGTTTTTATTTAAACCATCTAATAATAGCTCTGGCTGTGCGCTTAGGCTTCTTGCTGAAGAACAGGATCCCCACAGCATAATGCTACCACCACCATGTTTCACAGACTGTATTTGGTGTTTGAAGTGTTGTCACATGTCAGTTTTCTGCCTCATATATAGGGTGCTCTTTTGCATGTAAGCTAGAGCAGTGCTTCACAACTCTGGTCCTCAAGGCACATTGGCCTGCATGTTTTAGTCATTTTCCTGTCAACACACCTGATTCAGATGACTACAGTTCAGAAAAGGCCTGTTATTTAGCCTTCCATGAAATCAAGTGTGCTGAAGCAGGGAAAACATCTAAAATACGCAAGGCAGTGTGCCTTGAGGACCAGGGTTGGGAAGCACTGAGCTAGACAGCTCAGCTTTGGTCTCATCTGTCCTTGGCACCTTCTACAACGGTTTGAAGAAAACTGGAAACAAGACTCGTGGCTTTCTTTCAACGTTGACTTTTTTGCCACTGTTTCATAAAAGCCAGACTTGTAGAGTGCACACCTAATTGTCGTGTGAACAGATCCTCCCACCTGAGCCGTGCATCTCTGTAGCTCTTCCAGAGCTCCTGGCTACTTCTCTGATTAATCCTCTCCTTTCCATGTTCAGATGATTCATCAAACAGATCTCTATAAGATTTTATCAAGCTTGAGGACATTTTGAGAAATTTAATTATCCAACTGCTTTAAGCTTCATTACTTTCTCCTTGACCCATCTGCTGCGTTACATGGTGATTTGTTTATTAATTCAATTCAGTTTATTTATATAACACCGATTCACAACTGATGTCATCTAAAGGTACTTTACAATAAAGTAATTTCAATACAATCATTCCAATCAGTTTAAAGGTTTAGCTAGTTTTATATTTAAGGAATCCCAACGTGAATCCTCTCTAATAAACCTTTCAGGCCTTCCTAGAATGGCTGGCTGATTTCGACGTAATCTTTGTTTAGGGGATAAATGGGAAATGAATAAAAGTTCAAGATGAAATTTTAAAATTACAATTTCTCTTCTCTTTCACTTTACAGCTAAACTAGTGGGTTGGTCTGCCCAGTTTAAAAAAAATTGAAGATGTTTATTGGGAATTTAGGATTAAAAGGTACACCTGAGATTTACTAAAGCTTTAGTACAGGGTCAAAAATGATTAAAAAAATCTCTTTCAGACAGGAAATGTTTCTTAGTCACGGCTTTCTTAGAGGTCTTCTTAGGCGCAGACATGAAGGGTTCAGTTCAGACATCTTCTCTCAGACATTTCAGTAAGGAGTCACTTGCTGCTGCCAGGGGAGAATGTTCGTCTACACATTTCATGTAAATTCAGCTGTACCGTCCCCTGACTGTGATTGGCTGAGCCGCTCAGCAGGCAACCAATGAAAGGCAGAGCTTCAATTGTTTGAAAAAAAGTTGTGTGCTCAAATTAGCAATGAAACAAAGAGGCTGCAGACCCCTCAGACCCGCTCTGGTATGCAGAGAGCATGTTGATACTTCACTCTAGAGGAGGAAGTCAGCTTTCAATGATACATAAACTGAGACTGAATTATTGCAACATGGTTACAGATTAAACTGAAAGCAACACGGTAACATTGTTTCCCTTCAGACAAGCTGATATAGACAAGATTCCATAGTAAAATAGATGAATAGAAGGAAGGCTTCATCAAGATGGAGACCGAAAGTTGGAAACCATGACTTCCAGTTCTAGTCATAACCTGGAGTTCTGTAGAAATAATGCAAAGGATTCTTCATAAAATCAAAAAAATTATGGACAACCCTGAGCATCCTCTTCATGAGACAGTCATACAACAACAGAGCGTCTTCAGTCGGAGGCTTCTTCAGTTTCGCTGCATTACAGACCGCTACAGGAAATCCTTCCTGCCCACAGCCATCATCATCTACAACAACTCCTTAAAGAGTTAATTATATGAGCTGCAACACTTAATTTCCCTCTGGGATCAATAAAGGATTTTTGAATTGAATTTAAATAAATGATCTACAACTCATTGTGATGGTGGCCAAACTCTCCCCTCTTCAATTTGTTGGGTGGGACTGAAGTGTTTCAGTATCACTAAACCAGCGTTTAATACCAAATATTAAAGACACGTAAATAAAAAAGGTGAGCAAAGTCAAACACTTTTGACATTTTACACTCTTTGCAGAATATTACTCACTTTATGGATTCTTAATGTTGGGCTTTTTTTAATTTAACAGTGCATTTTGATCAGTGAACTGGTGCTTATCTATTGATTTATCAGAAAATAAAAATATATAGATACTTTCAACCTTTTTTAAAATATATTTATCCCTACCTTTTTGTTGCTTTTAAATGTTCAGCACTGTAGTCAACACAGTTGGATATAACGAGCTATATAAATAAACTAGATTGGATTGAGGAAAAATGACTGTTCAGGAAGTCAGGAAGTATTTTAAGAGACCTTTAAAGTCTCTTTGTCCATCAAAGTGGACAGAATTTGAATAATAAATCTTCATAAACAGAAACCTGTTTCTTAAAGTAAGTTGGTTGTCCCTGAAAAGGACCTTTGGGTTGTTATAGACAGAAGGACAAGTTTAGCCTCTGAAGTCGTACAGAGTGCAGCCCTGCCTCTTCAGAGTGCACACCATTTCCATGGCCATGGATATGGTGTGCTCTATGTAGGTGACGGCGTCGCAGATTACGTTCTCCAGGAAGACCTTCAGCACTGTGACGCTGTACTGGGGCCAAAATTAAGACTACTGCGCTGCCGCAGTATCCATTCTGAAGCCAGCAACTGATCTGACTGTTGATTTGCCGGCGCTGGGAAGTGAGAAGGAGATCGTTCATTTGTGTTAGCATTGGAGAGGCTAACAACTAGCATGCCTAGGCTGGCTACCCACTGGACTGCCTACTCCCTCAGCTGTCCATTAGCATGGAGAGGCTGGTGACTAGCCTGCCTAGGCTCGTCACAGGCTTTTCTAGACACGTATTAACCATACCATACCATTTTTATTTATATGGCACTTTCAAACGCAACAGAAAGGTTGCACAAAGTGCTGAAGAGTTATCACGACATAAATAGACTAAAGAAAATAAAAATATATACATATATAAATATATAAATAGAAATAAGTTACAATAAAAACACAGGGGAGCATTGCGACACCAGTAGAATAACATCAACAAAATTAGTCGTGAAAATAAGGTCAAAGGGACTAAGAGTCAAATGCAAGGGAGAAAAAGTGAGTTTTTAGCCCATTCTTAAAAGTCGTGACAGAGGGAGCCTGACAGATCTGGAGGGGCAGAGCATTCCACAGCTTGGGCGCACAAGACGAGAAGGCTCTATCACCACGGGATTTACAGTGGGATCTCGAAGACACACAGGAGAAGCTGGTTTGCAGACCTGAGTGATTGCAAGAGATGATAAGGGTTGTGGAGTTCAACAAGGTAGGGAGGGGGAAAGCAATGAAGGGACTTAAAAAGGACATTGGGCCAACTGAAGGTAAGAAAATGCTATCAAGGGAACCATCTGCGCCGGCAGCAGCAGATCAACCACAGCAGCCGAGGCACACAGGATGTCCGGAGGAGGGAAGAACGTGACCCTCACCTCCACCCAACCTCCACCTGGAGAGCACCCAGGCAGCGACAGCTGACCAACACTCCCGAGACAAAGGGCTCCCACAGAGGAAACACTGGAAGGAAGATTAAAACAACAGGTTATAGTATAAAAATAACAGGATATATATATATATATATATATATATATATATATATGATAAGACTATGCAGTACAGCACTGAAAATATAATCAAGCAATAATCAGTTAAAAGCTAAGCTAAAAAAGGTGAGTCTTGAGCCTGCTCTTAAAAACATGAACGTTCTCTGCGACCCTGAGGTTCTCAGGCAGCCTGTTCCAGAGGTGAGGGCCATAAAACTGGAAAGATGCCTCGCCATGAGTGGGTGTGTCCTGACTGCTCTGTGATATCATCCAGTAAGTTTTTCTTGACAGAGTTCATTGTGTTCTTTGTTTTGCTCAGTTGAGCTTTTTACCGATTGTTTTTTCTGATATTTAAACTTGATTTAGTCAAAATGACCTTTTTCCTACTTTAAGTTTCTTAAATCATTTTTCTATTTCTATTCGCCTGTTTGACACCTTGTGGTCGGTTTCTGTGATCAACTTGACTAGAAACATGAGGATGAAATATGCAGATTTTAATTGCCATATAGAGTCTGATTTAAAACTTATGCTTCTTAGGTAATTTAAAGGGCTATTGCAATGTTTATTTGTTTATTTATTATTTTAGAATCTGGGCCTATTCGTTTGTTTCTGCTTCAAGATCTTGCATATTTAGAAAAGTCTGAGCTAAAGTGGATTTTTCAACACAGAAAACATATTCTTTAAAACACAATATGAAACTTTAAAACAAAAGTACTGTCTTTGTTAAAACAGAGAAAAAGTCCATCTTTAATGGTTACTTGGTATTAGAGCCATCTTAGATTGAGACAAATGTGAAAACTAACATTTTCATGTTCAGAAATACTCTAAAATGGTAATAGTAAGGAAATAGAGTTGGGTTGGGATGTAATGAACTGACCCAGCCCTGGATTCCATCTGTTGCAAGGATTTTACTCGTACATAGGCCACTGTTTTTAAATCCTAATTATTTTACCAGGTTCCATCGGGTTTCCACTCAGAAATATAGAACATTATTTGAGTGTTAGAAAAGATACAAATTCATTGTTTTTTAAATTTTATTTGCTAATTTATTAAGAAGAAACATACTGTATTGTTCCTTATTTTGGTCAGTGAGTTGCCAACACCCCCGCCCCCACCACCCACCCAAAAAAACAACAGAAGATTTTTATTCAATTCAGTTTATTTATATAGCGCCGATTCACAACAGATGTCATCTCAAGCCACTTTACAAAAAAAGTCATTTCAATTCAATCATTTAAACTTTCCAATTAGTTTAAACATTTTGTACTTAAGGAATCCCAGCAGATTTCATCTAGTCATTGACTTGAAGTTATCATTTACCAACAACCACATCTATCTGTTATTCCTATTTTAGATAGAAATAATGACTTTGATTTCAGCGTCATCAGCCACCCAAAATATACTGTAATATCTTCCATTAGTGCCTATAGTGTGTACACCACATCGGGGGCACCCACTTTATATTGACCCGACATGAAAACAAGCTATAGGAAACTAGCTTGGGGTAACACTGAGATGCCCTTGCCACCCTAGGTAGAAAACTACATTGCCCGTAATAAAAAAAATACATACCTCGTGACTAAAGTCAGCTTCTAGTTATTCATCACAAAATGGGAAACATTACTGCTGTTCAGGGGGAACAAATGCCCAATTATCTACAGCTGACTTCCTATTTTTACTCTTCCTCTTTTATATACCAATTGCTCTACCTCTTTAGAAAAGCAGAGATTAGCAAAAAAAGGGAGTAAAACTAGAACACAGCAGCTACTGTGAACAGTAGATGTTGGTAATATCAATACAGAAACAATGTCAAATGGACTGTTTGTGAAGCCCGGCTCTGTTAAACATGTTCACTTTGAGCAGGACAACAGGGAAAGCATGGTGGACATCTACGTCAGTACAGAAAGCCTGAGAGTGTACGACATCCCTTGGATGGAGGACCCGTCACCAAACTCTCCAGGACCTTCGCAGGCTCAATCCATAAGTAAGGACTTTACATTATTTTTTTCCACCAAGCGTTTCTTTTACTAGCTGGTTTTTATAAAGGTTTATGTACTATAGCAAAAAAGGAAATATTGAAATGTATTTATCAACTCTTCCTCTATGATTTTCGCCTTGCTGGTCTGCTATGCATTCATGTTCTAAGGCATTTACAATACTCCCTGTTTGTTAAGTGTCTTTTGACAGTGAAACATCTGCGAAGAGGAGTCCTTTCAGATGGGACTGTATTTTTCTGGGAGTGGTGTGTTTGCTTCTCTTGATTGGAAACATCTACCTCGCAGTCCAAAGTAATTCATTTTCTTTACTTCCACCATGAAAGATACAAATCCAAATTTGTATGTTTACTATATGATGGAATATCCTTTAAGAATATTTGTTTTGTTG
Organism: Valencia hispanica; assembly: GCA_963556495.2. Classification (NCBI taxonomy): domain Eukaryota; kingdom Metazoa; phylum Chordata; class Actinopteri; order Cyprinodontiformes; family Valenciidae; genus Valencia; species Valencia hispanica. The sequence continues at coordinate 47,654,715 of OY747703.1, read as the reverse complement.
CAACAGATACCCACAACCAAAGCATCTGCGAAAACGACAAAAATCAGTTAAAGAAAAACAACTCTGATTGTAGGAACCTGACTGAACAGCATATCAATATTAACAGGAAACTCAGCGAAAAGATAGAAGCCTTGGGCAACAAGTACCGTGGTAAGGATCAAAGTCACAATCAGCACATTACGGGGATCACGCTATATTTCTTCTCATTACACAGATTTCTATGCTGTTCTCAGATGAGGTAGAAAAAAAAGGCGGAATAAGATCAACCAGCATTATTATATTCTGCTCTTTACAAAGGCTTTAGCTCCTGATGTGTGGTTCCTCCTGTTCAGCGGAATAAACTGCAGACCTTTTTCCATTTCCATTTTGGAACAAATAATGAAACAACAGTGATTTTCATCCTCATTTTGTTGTTCAGGCATGAAAAAGCTGTTTACTTCCTTGCCCTCCGTCAGTTTGCCTCACGATGAGTTTGCATCTCCTTTCGTATCCCTCTCACCAACATGCTGTTTCAAACTCTTTCCATTTTGTACCCATGTACTTGATTATTAGGGATCATTGTAATTATCTTGGCATTTGAGTATTTTGATGAATTATGGAGAAAAACAATCAATGGGCTGGTGCTTTTCTCATTGGGCGAGAGGTGGGGTACACCCTGGACAGGTGGCCAGTCCATCACAAGGCTCTGCTCAGATGATCTACCAAGAACGAGCTGCAAAGAGCCTTGAACCAAGACAAAGAACTAATTTCTTGGTTCTTTTAAATGACCTTCGAACCAATTTATGTCCTCCAGGTTGGAAAAAACAGATTAGAGGTCTCAGAAAAACACGATGTGGCAGACAGCTTCTTGTCGTGCCCTAACAAGTTGAGTAAAAAAAGATTAAAACGGAAAAGCTGTGATTGGATGACTGACACTTCCAAAAGGAAACCTGATCATTTGAGTCAATTTTATACCTTTGCAGTTTTTGTTGTTTCATACCCGACAGTTCTGGACATTAAATAGTACCAATACATGCGTAGAAATGAGTGGGTGTATTGGCGAAGGCCAGGGGAGATCTGGGACAAAGATTCAGCCCTGGCATTTTCTGTCCAGACCAGCCCACTACATTATCAGCCGACACCATATAAAAGTCCACAAATCTCGCATCATTTCCTCTCATGCATACTACAGTACAAATGAGAGTCATATTCCTTGAAAGCAGTTAACAAATAAAGCACATGTGGCTTGACACATTAGTTCATGTTAAGGCAAGACACTACAGGCAAAAACATGGATTTTTCGTGACCTGCTCAATTTTGAGATTTGTGGATATTTAACATCCTTAACATGTTGGCTTTCAGAATAAAACAAACTACAACTCTGAAACACCTCTAAAATCAACTATTTTTATCATTTTATTGCGGGTGCGATAGCAGTTTTGGCATTCTATTTTCTGTCTCACTGTTTCCGGTTGCCTGTTAACGCCAAACAGTCTAAACAAAAAGCCCCAAAAAAAGAAAAAGTAAAAAGAAAAATGTCCAAAAATGGTATGCCTGTTTAAATTAATGACCAATCACAAACATTTGGCCATTTGTACTTCACATTGCATTGAATTATCTAATGCAAATCTTTAATTGCGTTTTTTCAAAATTAGTTTTTCCCAACGTTCAAAACAAATAATCTTGAAATCAGTTTTATCTATATACACCAAACTTTCCACCATTTCTCTATGCTATGAGCTGAAAAAAAATTACAGGGTGATTTGTCAATACATCGTTCTAAAAAATATATATGTGCTATTTTGTGTTAAAAAAAACAGGGCGAAAATGAGTCTTTTGGAGCTACTGACACTGTTTTTTGATTTATGAAGTAATGAAATGAAATAAACCTATTTCCCTCTGTAAAAAGTTTTTGATAACATATATGATTAGGAAATAAAAAAAATTTAATCTGTATCTCACCAATTTTGAGATATGTTCACAAATATATGCAAAAGAGCACATTTTTAACCAGATTACACCTCATTTGCATATCTAAACAAAATGTATATCAAAACTTCTAATACAAAAGATGTTTGTTTTAATACTAGGATTAAGTTTGTCAAGTTTCATGAAGGTATCTTGAAGCTAACCTTTTTCCCTATTCACCTGTAGTGTCTCCCCTTAATGTTTGATGTTGCTATGGCAACCAGAGACCGCTGCCGTTAGTAGCTGTTAGCTAGCTTAGCTAAATCATCTGAACAATAATAACCGAAAGTATCACAGTTTGGCATATTTAACAAAATCAACAGTCAGCCCTTCAACTCTGAGCTAATATGTTGTCACAAGTATTCAGTTATTCAGGTCACATCGCAGTCAATGTAAAACCGTTTTATACTTTATTTTGGGCATGTCTCAAATTGTAGCTGAGCCAACTCCACGCTAACGTTACTTACCATGGATGTCTCCACTTTGTGCGTCTCCTCGCGCAACAACACCTGCTGCTGGGGTGGTGACCTCGGCACCAAACATGTCTGTCAACCTTAAACATTTAGGAGCTTCCACCTCCAGAGATTTCAGCTTTATGAGCAACTTTTTCAGCGCCACCCGGGCGTTTCTTACCCTTCTCCATTTTCACCTCAGCAGCATCCCGTCCCACTACTTCGGCCCATGTCATGAGGTCCCGCCCACCCTGGTTGGTGTTGTGAATGACAGCACTGTCATGGCTCTCATAGACTGTCTGCCCATGATTGAGTGACGATGACAACCATAGACCAATAATATGTGTCGATGCTGGCAAAACCCTGCTAGCCCTCTGTAGCCAATTGGCCGGCCCAATTGGAGGGAATTTAGAGAGAGAGAAAAAAAAAATCGGACCGGCCCACATTGGGTCAACATGATTCCAGGTATGCCAGATGGCCAGTCCACCCCTGGTGAAGGCACAAAATGAAACGAAACCCAAAGGGATGATAGTGATTCCGCCTCTTAGCCACTTGTACATTTGCAGTTTTGGCTATTTTTCTAAACATTCCAGAAAGAAAATGGTGCCGTTCAACCTTGGGACAGTTCATGCCAACCAGTTTGACGACTGAGGATTTAAAGAAATTTTCTTTAATCTACCGTAAAGAAATGTGGTTACATGACTCCAACAAATAATTTTTACCACTACAGACACTTGAAGTCATTGTGGTTATCTTATATGTCATATTATAAGATAACCAAGGGTTACGCTGTGGTCTAAGTGCATTCGTAGGAAATAGTTTGTTTACAGGTATGAAATGGAAGCAGGAAGGAACCAACCAAGATTGTTTAGGTACAAGACAGAATACATATTTTCCAGTCGTGAAAACATAGTGAGGGGGGTTTCTCTGAAACCTCAGGTACACAAATCTTCTTCTTCTTCTTCTAATGGTGTTTTTTGGCGGTTGGCAAACAACTTATTGGTGCATTACCGCCACCTTCCGATATGGAGTGTGGGCCAACATGGCCCCATCAGTCCTGTGTCTCCTATACTAAAAAAAAATAAAAATAAAAAATAAAAAAATATATATATATATACTTTCTTCTCTTTTCTCCCCTTCTCTTATTCCTTCTTTCTTTTCTCTTTTTTCCCTTCCTTCCCCCTTCTTCTCTCCTTTTTCCCTTCTCCTTTCTCCCTTCCTTCTTCCCTCTCTTTTCCCCCTCTTTTTCTTTCCCCTTCCCTTTTTATTTATTCATTTTCTTATTTATTTTACTTTTTAGCATTATTATTATTTAGGCCATCTATTCATTTTCTTCTTATATTCTTAAAAATAGCCTCGTACCCCGAAGGAACCTCATTATCGCCTTAACAACTCCTGCCGAAGAACATCCCCTTAACATTGTTCCAACCGAAAACCCCATTCCACTTTCATTCATATATGCCTTTAGCTCTTCTCTGTGTCGTCTGTACCTCACACATTGCATAAATACATGCTCTACAGTTTCTCTCTCACCGCAGCACTCGCATTGGCCTGTCTGATGCTTTCCCATTAAGTTCAAAGAACTATTCAAATATGTATGCCCAAACCTCAGTCGTGTTAACACATCTTCCTCCCTCCGACTGATCCCACGTCCAGTTATAGACTCACCTACTCGGCGCTGAATAGAAAAATAAAATCGTCCCTTTCTCTCCTCCTCCCAACTTCTCTGCCAAAGTTCTTTGATTTTAGCTTTCACAATGCTCTTGACTTCCTCTTTGCTGATTTTAACTGGGAAGTTTATATCCCTACTCCGCGCACCTTGCTTTGCATATTTATCTGCCATCTCATTCCCCTGTATCCCTAAATGTGCCGGCACCCATAACAGCACCACTTGCTTTCCTGATCTATTCACTCTGTCCATTATGTTTACTATCTCAAAAATGATGTCTTGTCTTGATACAGATTCCATACATTTAATACTCGTCAGCGCGCTACTACAGTCAGACGCAATCACAACCTTAGCTCCCACTGACGCACTCTCCTCCACCCAAACCATCGCTAACAATAAAGCCAGCAGTTCTCCCGTGTAAACTGCCACATTGTCACTTGTTCTCTTACTGACTCTAACACCCAAGTCAGGGATTACAAAGGCAACTCCCACTCTACCATCCTCCAATTTAGACGCGTCACTGTGTATTTCTAAATATTCAGGGAAGTTCTCCCAGATGTATGTTACCACATTTCTGTTGCTACAGCTCTTCCTTTCTAGCAGAGACAGATCCACACAAGGCTCAGTCAACTCCCACAGAGGGACAGTAGAAATTGGGACAACAGGGCTCAGTTCCAAATGTCTTATTCCAGCATCTCCGGCCGCTTTCTCTATAATCCACCCAAAACTGGCCAACTGTACACTCTCCCTCTCCTGGGTCGGTGTAAGTAGACTTCTACCAGGGTGATCTTCACTGTTCCCACACAAGTTGGCCCAATATGTAAGAGCCAGCTGCAGTCTCCTAAAACTCAAAGGCCTCTCACCCATCTCCACCTGCAGTGCAGACACTGGGGTTGATCTAACAGCTCCACAACATATCCTCAGGGCTTGATATTGAACAGCGTCCAGTTTCTCCAAATTACTTTTGGCTGCTGATCGATATACAACACATCCAAAATCTAAAACAGACCTAATTAATGCTACATATACAGTTTTTAAACAACTTCGACTAGCTCCCCAGTCCCGTCCTCGAAGGCACCTCATTACATTCATTACTTTTTTACATTTCTCCACAACTTTATTAATATGTGACTTCCATGTCAATTTACTGTCAAACAGTAATCCCAAATACGTAAACTCACTCACCCTCTCCAAATTTCTCCCATACAAGGTAAGATTAACATCACTACCCACTTTCTTCTTGGTAAAAAACATAACCTTCGTTTTATTCACTGAAAATCTAAAACCCCACTTCAATGACCAGGCTTCAACCTTATCAATGGCTTGCTGCAACTTCTTAACAATATATTTCACATTCCTACCCCTCTTCCACATTATTCCATCATCCGCGAACAGAGACACCCCAACTGAGGATTCAACATTACAAAATATTTCATTAACCATAATGGAGAACAATACTGGACTCACTATACTGCCCTGAGGCGTACCATTTTCTACCACATACTTAGAGCTAAACTCCTTTCCTACCCGAACTGAAATACGCCTACTTGACAAAAAACTCTTCACCCACCTTAGCATTTTCCCCCGAATACCCATTTGATGTAATCTTATAACCAAACCTTCCCTCCACATCATGTCATAAGCTTTCTCAACATCGAAGAAAACTGCCACCACACACTCTTTGTTAATTTGAGCCTTCCTAATTTCATTCTCTAAAATCAAAGAGGAGTCTGTTGTGCTCCTACCTCTCCTAAAACCATATTTATGACTTTTAAGTAAGGCATTTCTCTCCAGGAAATAAATTAGTCTATCATTAATCATTTTCTCCATCACCTTCCCAACATGCGATGTCAGAGCTATAGGCCTATAGCTTTCTGCTGCAGAAGGGTCTTTTCCTGGCTTACAAATAGGAACAACAATTGCCTCCTTCCATTGTTCTGGCAAATTACCCTCTTCCCATACTTTATTATACAGCTTCAGCAACACCCTTGTACATCTATCACTCAGGTTCCTCAGCATGCAGTAGCTAATATCATCCTCTCCAGGGGTTGTATTACTACACTTATTCAACGCTCTATTCAGCTCCCACATACTAAACTCATCATTAATCGCATTGTCACAATACCCAACATCCTCAAGAATATCCAAACATTTTCCAACTATCTTTCGTCTTGCTCTTCTTTCCTCCACTGTTAAATTATCATTGCTATGGATTTTAACAAATTGTTGCACTAATAACTCCGATTTACCCTTACTATCCAGAATTATTCTATCACCACATGACATTACTGGGTATCCAAAACTTGCCTTATTCCCTGCCATTCTCTTTATAGTCCTCCAGACTTGACCCACAGACATTTGTCTACCTAAGGTATCACAATATCGCCTCCAATATTCCCTCTTAGTTTCTTTAACTACTTTCCTTACAACTGCAAGCTTCCTTTTGTAATCACAAAGGTTTTGAAAACAGTGGTTTCTCTTAAAGACCTTAAAAGCTTTATTCCTGTCTCGAATAGCTTTGGTACATTCATCTGACCACCAAGGAGCACACTTATTTTTACCCTTTCTTCCTTTCTTCTTTATTGTTTGCTTTGCTGCTCCTAAAATTGCATTACACAGAAAACTATTAAAATTTTCCACACTTGCATCTACATTCACCTCTTCCATTTCTTTGTCACAAATATAACTGAATCTATCCCACTTAACTTCACTAAAACACCATTTCCCTAATCATTCCATGCAAACTTCCTCAACATTGAAACCCAGCTCAACTTCAATAGGGTAATGGTTGCTACCTATTGTTGTCTCTTTATCAACCTGCCATGTACAAATTCCTGCAATAGACTCAGATACTAAAGTTAGATCCACAGCTGACTCATTACCATTCTGAATTTTAATCCGTGTTCCACTCCCATCATTCAAACAGACCAAATTCCTTACATCCAAAAGTTCCCCAATAACTGATCCATTCTCATCATTATGCCCACCCCACAATGTGTTATGTGCATTAAAATCCCCACAACATATTACTTTCCCCTTCAAATGAACACTAAGTTCCTGCAAATTCTCCAGTGATAGTCTTCTACAAGGATTATAAAAATTTATCAAAGTAACTTTCCCCTCCCTCATCCATACCTCCAATACAACAAACTCAAGCAGTGTCCCCTTCCCTATTACCCTATACTGTATTCCTTTTTTAATAAATATTGCACAGCCTCCACCACTACCTTCCTGTCTATCCCTACGCACACACTCATACCCTCTAATACTAAAATCCAAAGATGGTCTAAGCCATGTCTCCTGAACACATATTAGATCTGGTCTCCGCTTACTGTTCTCCACATACCCTTTCAACTCCTGGCCATTCGCCATTAAACTTCTTGCATTCCATTGAATGATAATCAGGATATCTTATCAACTTCCCCTCCCAATCCCACCCTCTTCTCATCCTCCAACCTTTTGTTTACTTGCTCCCAAGAAATATTCACACCCAAATACTTTTCTGCTCCCTTCACAATAATCTTAATTTTATCAGTCTTATGCTTGGCCTGATCTGCACAGTTTATAACATAGGCTAGAAACACAATCAAATTATCCATCGATAATTTATTACTTTCATCCACATTCTGCTGTCTTCTACTATCACCAGTCTGATCACCACTCCCTCCTGGGTTCTGCTCTTGTACTTTTCTCACTGCTTCTGCATAGGAAATACTGCTTGCAACTTTCACCTTCTGAATCTCCACTGCTTTTTTTCTAACTTCACACCCTCCATATGTTACCGCATGCTGCTCACCACAATTACAGCATTTAAAGTCACAATTTCCCCCACACTCCTCTACTCTGTGATCTCCACTACATCTAGGGCATCTCTGCTTCCCCCTACAGACTGCTGCCACATGACCATACAGTTGGCACTTGTAACACCGGAGAGGAGGAGGGACAAACTCTCTCACAGGGAAACTCAAACAGCCAACTTTAACCTTTTCAGGGAGTACTGCACTGTCAAACTCCAGCAATACCGATAAACTCTCCACATTTTGGCCATCAACACGCCTCCTCAATCGCTTGATTGCTCTCACTCCTCCCCCCAAACATTGTCTAAACTTCTCCAGATCCTCATCCAAAGGGATGCCTGTAATGACACCACGCACTTCCTTCTCCCCAATTACTCTCCTTTCACTCACGCTCACCCTACAGACATGCTCCAATTGCAACGCTTTCTTTTTCTGCTCTTCTGAAGTACAAATAATCAACAACCTACCATCTCTTAGCACTTTTGCCAGCTCTATATCTCCTAGCTTTTTCTTCAAATCTTTAGATAACGCTATCAGGCCCACATTTCTAAACTCATTCTCCTGTCCAAATTTGAGAATAACTTTAGGATTCTGCTGCTCCCTACCTACCTTTTTGCAACCCACATCACTACTCTCATCTAAACTACTCCCTTCCAGGCCTCGCTTCCTACCCTGATTTGCGATCATTCCCATCCCAATCCTACTCCTCACGCTCAAACTCGATCTACCTAAGTCATGACTAAAGTCCATCTCGTCCTTGTCAACGTGAGCCTGGGAAGCCATCCCGGCCCAGTCACAAATCGGATTATGCCAACCACCTCTCGGGCTCGCCTCACACGTTTTCTGCTGCGGCGCGAGTCAATCCAACACGGGTCCGTCGGACATCCCAGCACGCCTGCAGAGTTCCTACAGTTACCGTGGAGCTCTCTCTAATTTGCCTGAAACGAAAATGTCCACCTGTGTCCCTTAAAAGAGGGACGGGCACGGAAAAAAAAAAGAAGAAGAAAAAGAAGGTCCTTTCCTTCCGGGAACCGTGTAGTTTCTGCGGGCGTGTCTCCGCCCCTCATACACCTTGCGCTGACTTCCTGTTTTCGTCAGGTACACAAATCATACCAACTTCCTTCTTTTGAGGGAAAGTGGAACTATTGCACAGGTGGCCAATGGAAAACTCTTCTCTGGCTCAATAGAGAAAATAATGAGAAAATAAAAAACTCCTCCAAAAATATTACAATGTTCAAGAGAAGAAGCCAGATGATAAGTACAAGAAAGTTAAGAAGTGAGCCATTTTATATGGATTTTTTTCCTCCTTGAAGTGTTTTCCTATGTTAACTGCTCTCTTGGGCTAATGTTTGAAGAATATCCTGATCACATGTTTATTGAGGTTTTCTTATTAAATACTAAAATTGTTTTGAAATTCAATTTGAGATGAGATTTTATTTATTTATTTGTTATTTTATCATCCTCTCTTGTTTTTACTCTATAAAAAATGAACTAAAGCAGCTGCATTATACAGTTACCCTGTGAGCATCAAGGTAAATGTGGTTTTTAATCCTGGATGTTTAATCTGTTTTTCCTTCTGACACACAGGAAAAAATACAAAGGACTGTGAAGGACTGATCTAGCAGTAAAGAACTGAAACAGGACTGAGTGTCTATTGAAACTAGAACAGTATGTATTCAATTTTAAAGCTTTGGAGATAGACCTGTTAATAGTGCTCTGAAAATCCAAAGAAAATAAGCTTTTGACCTTTTGACCGTACATATTCTTATATTCTTATTAAACATCCTGCAGTATTTTCAGTTTAGTCATGTGTTTGTACACCAGATGAATGTGAACAATTCAGCTTCCAAAACAAGGGACCAATAACAGAAATCAACTCATCTGCAGCCATGTTCAAGAAACTTTTTACATTTTTAAATAAGCATTTGTGAATTTGGGGTTTTTAAATGTTTGTGTTTCTCTGTTTCAGGTGCCAGGAACCAGGGATATTTTACATCAACCAAGAAAATATTTTGGATTGGGACTGAGGCTGCCTGGGTTCAGCGATTATAATTTCCACCTCACGCACTTCCATTTTGTGCATAATCAAACCATTTAGTAGCCATGGGTTTGATAATTGCTTGTAGTTTTTAGTGGGGGTTTTGGTTAAGAATTTGATTAAATTGAGGACATATGCCCCTTTTCCACTAGGGTCGACTTGACCCAGACTGGGTCGGGTCCGCCCCTATTTAGCGCATTTAACTATCCGTCAAACACAACAGAGAGCACACGTCTGTGATTTATCAGCCCAACATCAGCCTCATTTGTGCTCTATTGCCGATGTAATTAGTAGTCAATGCAGCTTTTGGGCACTAGATGCTTCATATTGCCAGGCCAGTTTATCTAATATGGTGTTTTGGCAATTTTGAACACCAAGAGGTGTAGAGAACAACAAAACAGACCGCTGTGTTTTTTTAGCGTATTTTATGAGCTGCACTTCTAGTAAAAAGCTTTCAAGCTCAATCAAAATGTGCTCTCTGTCGGTCATTGCTCCTTGAGTGGATGTGCGTTCACAAGCTGAAGTAAATAAACTGTCATTGTCCAGAGACGTCACTGCAATGGTAGGCAGCACTGACACACCAACGGAGAAGTATAAAAAGAAACTGTCTCCGTCAATACGTGTGGGTGCAAACTTGCTGATGGAGAATGATTGCCCACCCATGTACTAGCCCACTGCCGCGTTGCTGAGATGGCAATGGAAACCAGGCCGTTCTGGGCCGAGCCGGCTCCCTTGTGGAAAAGGGGTAATAGACAACCATATGAATTCTCAAATCTCAGTTGTGATTATATTAAATTAAATTCATACCAAAAAAAAAACCAGACTGAAAGTCATAGATCCACAAATAACCCAAAACACCTCCATGCATCCAACTGCTTTTAAACATAATTCTTTGGGGTCACATAACAGGCTTTTCTAACGGTAGAAAGCACACAAGTCAGCCAGCAAAAGGACCTGCAAAAATGTTAAACTGTGTAGAAGTGAACTGCCCAAAATGATCAGCACCAAATTTTGTTGCTTATAAGTTTTTATTTTTTCACTCTCTGCTTCACAAGTAGGAAAAAAAACATGTTACATTAGCACCATTTCTCAAATAAATGTTTACAAAAGGTTACCTTTAAAACCTGGTTTCACAGCAGTTTGTTTTTTTTACTCATGCACATCAGTGCAAAACAGTTTCGTAAATTCAAACATGAATCTCTGAACTCAAAGGTGTGTACTGATTCAATAAAAAAACAAGATAAAAACACATTTATGCATCTAGATGGGGTGAATATGACTTGTTATAGTTATAAGCAAGCATCAGAATGAGTAGAAAAGGGATCTGAGTGACTTTGAACATTATATGGTTGAAATATTTCTGACCTACTGCGGATTTCATCCTCAACCATCTCTTGGGGTTACCTAGAATGGTCACAATAATTCAATTCAAATTAAGTTTATTTATATAGCGCCGATTCACAAGAGATGTCATCTCAAGGAACTTAACAAGAAGTCATTTCAATACATTTATACAAACATTCCAATCAGTTAAAAAGTTTCCTATTTAAGGAATCCCAGCAGATTGCGTCAGTCATTGGCGTGAGGTTGGGCCCCGTTGATGCAGACTTTCCAACCACAGCAATCCTTCAGCAATCCCTCATACTGAGCAAGCATGTAGCAACTTTGGAGAGGAAAAACTCCCCTTTAACAGGAAGAAACCTCCAACAGAACCAGGCTCAGTAGGAGCGGCCATCTGCCACGACCGTCTGGGGGTTTGAGAAGACAGAGCAGAAACACAGAAGGAACAGAAGATCTGATATAAGAGAACTTTATATGTTACAGAAAGTAAAAAGTTGATAACAGGACACAGTGGATGTTCAGTTACTGGGGGCATCATCCCAGTCGATGCCCCCCATCCAACAGGGCATTGCAGCCAAGCAGGATACCAGACCAGGTATATCTTCTATGGAGAGAAAAACACTGAGAGAAAACAAAGTTAACAGTCGAAATAACAGAATGTACTGTAGTACAACTGGAGAGTAGTAGGAGAAAAGGAAGTAGCAGAGTGAAGAAAAGTTGTCAGTCTGTCCTCCAGCAGTCTAAGCCTATAGCAGCATAACTACAGAGATAGCTCAGGATGACCTTAGCCACTCTAACTATAAGCTTTATCAAAAAGGAAAGTTTTAAGCCTGGCCTTAAAAGTAAACAGAGTGTCTGCCTCACGGACTAAAGCTGGGAGCTGGTTCCACAGGAGAGGAGCCTGATAACTAAAAGATCTGCCTCCCATTCTACTTTTAGAAATCCTAGGAACTACAAGTAAACCTGCAGTCTGAGAGCGAAGTGCTCTGTTAGGAACATATGGACCAATTAGATCTCTGATGTATGATGGAGCTGATTATTAAGGGCTTTGTATGTAAGAAGGAGGATCTTAAATTCTATTCTGGATTTAACAGGGAGCCAATGTAGGGAAGCTAAAACAGGAGAAATGTGATCTCTCTTTTTAATGTTCATCAGAACTCTTGCTGCAGCATTTTGGATCAACTGAAGGCTTTTAATGACATTTTGTGGACTACCTGATAGTAAAGAGTTACAGTAGTCCAGCCTTGAGGTAACAAATGCATGGACTAGTTTCTCAGCATCACTCCTGGACAGGATGTTTCTCATTTTAGCAATATTCCGAAGGTGAAAGAAGGAAATCCTAGAAACCTGTTTAATATGGGATTTAAATGTCATGTCTTGGTCAAAAATAATGTCGAGGTTCTTTATGTTATTACTGGGGGCCAATTTAATACACACGTGCTACAATCAAGCTATGTAGAATACCATCTCTGAATGGACAATACATACAAATATACAGCAGATGACCACACCTGATGCTTCTTCTCTTAGCTCATAACATAAAACTGAGGATACAATTCTCATAAACGGACCAAGATTAGGCAACAACAGATTGGAAGGATGTTACCTGGTCCAATTAGTCTTGATTTCTACAGCAACATTCAGATGCTAGAGTCAAACATGAAAACATATATCCATCCTGTATCAATGGTCAAGGTTGCTGGTGCAATGATACTTTCTTGGCACACCTTGGACCGCCTAATCCTAGTAAATGCTTTTTTATAGCGCTTTTTTTTCAAGGACTCCAAAGTGCTTTACACTACTTTCAGTCATTCAGTCATTCACAAGCTGAAAGTGGTAAGCTACATCGTAGCAGAACCAAGGCTGCCATACAATCGACGCCACCAGACCCTCTGACCACCACCAGCAGCCAAAGCATGCCCTTTTCATTGTGACCCACCCTGTGTTTTCCCTTGCCAATAACTAACGAGCCTCAAATGTGTGTGTTTTGCCCAGAACAGCATTAACAGCTCTTGTTAGACATTGATAAGGGTGGGTTTGCATGGAGTCAGATGATGAAAACTGTCCACAATGCCTCACAGCAGCCCAATGTTCGAACAAATGGGTCTGTGACTACCAACATGCATCATGGAAGTTCTGCTTGCCTAAAACAAACAACACTAGACATAGATTATCATGATAATAGTATAAATTTTGAAAATTCATGGACATTTGTGTCTTACATAGGTGTTAGAAACTTTACAACACTTCTAATGGCTGACCATGCCATGGGTAGGCCCAATGAAGTAGCAGCCATTTAGTTTCTTTTTCTAAGACGAGGAGGGTGCAGGAGCTGCTGCTTATGTTTCTTGCAGTGTGATTCAATGCTTGTTTTTACATTTGTTTTGTAAAACCTTATTTGATCTCTTTTCTGGTACAATAAATCCCTTTGAAATGTTCAAGAATTTAAATGACTGGAAGGAGTTGACTCATTTATACTGACATAATCCTCCTGCTGCAACCAGGTTTCTGTGAGACAAAGCAAATCAATGTGATTATCACAAATCAAGTCATTTACTAACAAAGTCTTTGAGGTGAGAGATCTTATGTTTAATAAACCACATTTAATAGATTTATTTTTCTGTTCAGTCAAAGTCGTATTTATCTTTTTGAGATTTCCGTAATTTGCTTTTGTTGCCTTAACTTTTAATCCGTTTAATTTTGGCCGTGGGCTAGACACTGTCTCAATGGGGTAATGGGTGGCTAACAACTGTACAGAAGCAGCAGAGAGGTGGGTTAAACTACGACTCTGCTTCCTGGTCTGGACCCTGGGTTGTCAGTGTTTTGGAGGACTAATAAATTCGGCCATATTCCTAGAAAGAAGAGCTGCTCCATCCAAAGTGGGATGGATGCCGTCTCTCTCCGGATCAGACCAGGTTTTCCCCAAAAAGTTCGCCAGTTATCAATGTAGCCCACATCGTTTGCAGGACACCACCTAGACAACCATTGATGGAATGACAGCATGCGGCTAAACATGTCGTCACTGGTCCGATCAGGCAGGGGACCAGAAAAGATTACCGAGTCTGACATTGTTTTAGCAAACTTACACAACGAAGCAACACTAATTTTAGTGACCTCCGATTGGCGTAACCGGGTGTCATTACCACCAGCGTGAATAACAATCTTACGGTATTTACGCTTATCTTTAGCCAGCAGTTTCAGGTAGGGTTTGATGTCGCCCGTTCTGGCCCCTGGCAAGCATTTGACTATGGTCAATGGAGTCTCTAATGCCACGTTTCTGACAATGGAGCTGCCAATTACCAGGGTCGGCTTCTCAGCGGGTGTGTCGCTGAGCGGGGAAAATCTGTTAGAAACGCGGACCGGTTGGTGGTGGCCCGGGGGCTGGGTCCTAGAACTATGCTTCCTACGTACATTAACCCAGCCGGCCTGGGGTCCCGGCTGCATGGGCTCTACCGGAGGACAGCAAGGGGATTCTATCCTTGTTGGCTGCGCGCTGGCTAATGGGCTTCGGCTAGCTGCTGGTTTTTCAACAGTGCGGCGCCGTGCTTCTAATTCTGATACCCTCGCCTCCAAAGCTACAAAAATATTACATTTATTACAGTTACCATTATCACTAAAGGAGGCAGGGAAGTAACTAAACATCTGACAGAGAGAGCAAGAGAAAAGAGAAGAGTTAGAGACAGGAGAAAGAAGAGTAGCCATAGCCGCAATGAAGCTAAGCTAACTGAGCTAGCGATCACCTTTACATGTGGAGCTTTTAACCTATTAATCTTTTAGCCAGTTGCTAAGGCCAACTAACTGGTTAACATTTTCTGAATGTAAAGCTGACAGTTTCTTATTCAATTTTGGGCAACCCTGATCATCCTCTTCATGGGACTATCCTAAAACAAGGGTGTCTTCGGTCAGAGGCTTCTTCAGGTTTGCCGTGACACAGACTGCTACAGGAGATAATTCCTGCCTACAGCCAACAGGATCTACAATAGCTCCTTGAAAAATTTAATAATATGAGCTACAACAACACTTAATTTCTCTCTGGGAGGAATTAAGTATTTTTTTATTGAAATTTTCTGACTAATAGAGGGATTATTGGTTTATCAACATCGAACCTTTACATTACTCCCTGGTTCCCATTGTTATTATTTGCAGTTATCAAACAGTTGTCATGCTGTTTACTTGACAAGCAGGCACTGGAAGCAGCTCGAGTTTAATTGTGGGGTTAACAGGGCAGGTCATTCTGTGCATGCGTTAATTGCGTTGAAAAAATGTATGGCATTAATTCCACAAATTAATCAACCCGCATTAATGTATTAATTTTGACAGCCCTAATATATATATATATATATATATCTATATATATATATATATATATATATATATATATATATATATATATATATATATATATATATATATATATATATATATATATATATAGAACATTAGTTGGTTCTTTATCATTTTTAGCCACTGTTATTAAGAGCCGTGTGGGTGGTCCAAAAGAGCCGCAGGTTGCAGATCAGCGGGTTATGGTAATTTTTGACATAAAGTAGGACCACAAAAGATTGTCATAAGTAAGCGGAGGGATACGTCTTGTTAGTCGCCTCCTCTGAGGTCATTTCCGCCTCCATGGTCTGATTTTGTGAGCCGGTCGGCATTTTCTTTTCACCCGGTTCTTGTTGTTGCAGCCCTTATCGCTTCACCAGACTCTTTGACCGACTGACGATATTTTCCACACATAATCCACCTTTCCGCTGCAAACAATGCCTGGCTTTTCAGACAGAGACCGGGGCAGAGACAGAGGGTATGTATCAATTTGGTTTTGCTTGTTCTTTTTAGTGTTTAGCCACTGATGGCGTCGGTTTCACGGCGGTGTTTTCTAAAAAAAAATAATAATAATACGTTTTGAGTAGTTATTTATGCTGGATGATTAGGTGAGATTCCTGTGTTTAATTGTGACCATCCCTCCGCTGCTGGCACCTGTGCGGCTCGTAGAGCCTTCGTAGATTTTCGCCGTTTGTTCCCGGACGTCGGAGCTAAAATGGTAGCCGACGGAGGCCTTGTGTCTGCGGCTGAGCGGCAACCTCCACTGTTTTTTATCTACGGCCTTGTGACGCAGTCGGCCCCTTATCCTGCGGATATGTTTGCGGTGCAAGAATGCGTGTCAAATTGGCTCGTTTCATTCGTAATGTTTTGAAACCTGAATGTATTTTACCGGAGGCAAAGCGTAGCCCCTGACGCGGTCTTATTTTTACCGTGTTTTAAGTGGGTCACCCCCCCCCCGCATCCCGGTCAGTGTGTTTGGATCTGCTAGTTACGGTCTGTGCTACACCAACACAAGCAATGACTCCAATTATATTTTACCCCTTAACAAGTATTTGTATCAAAACGTAATGATATTTAAATTTACTGGTGATTTGTTCATTTGTTTCACTTAACAATTTAACTCCAAAAAAAACCCCTACAGTCTTAATGCCTGGCCAAAGGTGATGAAGGTAAAGTTGCCAGATCAAAACATTCAACATCTGGCCCTGTTTTTTTTCCATTTTTTTCATTTGTGTTTACATTACTAACAATGCTTGTCATTATATGTTCTAATGTGTTATAGATTGGTGACATTTATACAGATGCACCAATGAAGTGGTTAAAATTACTTCAGGACAAGCAACAAATCTAACAATAGTTACATATGAATCATTGGCATGAGGATAGAAAGAATAATGTTTCTCAATTTATTTTCCCAGGGAACTTGTTTTTTCCACGCTCCCTTGAAAAAAGAATGCTATTGAGAACCTGATGGTATTTATTTATCTGTGCAAAACGCTGGTGTTATCCGCTGATTATCAAAACGTTTGAATAAAATGAGCTGCAATAACTTAAATTTGAAGTTGTTGCAGCTCATTTTATTGTAATACTTGAAACTAGGGCTGGGTGAAATAATCTAAAACATGTGCAGTAATTATTTATGTATATATATATATATATATATATATATATATATATATATATATAATCTGACTGAGTTTATGAAAATTCTCACTTTCCAGATACATTGCAGCAGAACAACTTTAAATTGTCATTTAAAGAACATGTATTGTGCAAAATGCATGAAAAAAATAAACCTGCACATATTTGACTTAAAAATGCTTCAAGTTCAACTGTTGTTTATCCATTAAATGAAAAATAACCAATTTTAAACTTACAATGTGTAGTGTAAAGACATACCCTGAATGTCAGTGTTTATCCTCTTTGATGACAGCTTGATGACCTCATCAAATTATAAATTGGTAGGCCGATATAGTCAGAATCTCTACCTTTTATAACGCCCACCACTACTTTATTAGTTTATTAGCTCAATGTGTAACATTTAATCAAGACGGCTCAGTCCGTCAGTGCTAGAGCTGGGTATCGATTAAAATTTCAAGTATCAAGTCTGATTCTGAAGAGTTGGAATCGATTATCACGATCTGTTCCAATTCGATATTGATATGGGTCAGTGCTATTAAAAACTTTCTTAGTTTGTTGTTTAGCTGTTACCTTAATTATATGCCTGTAATTCAATGGCCTAACACTGGGTGAGGTTACAGTTCACTGGGGGAAACTGTATTAACTCTTTCAGGCCTAAACCTTAAAATGCCCATCTGGACTTTTCCCTCCTATTCTAGGTGTAAAAAGAGCAAACAATGTTAGGCGATTAAATCAACTTTTTGGACGTCCAAATCGATGTTTAAAAGTTTTTCTATTTATTTCTCTTCTAACACAGCACACTAGTCAGTGTGTTTAAGGACTGTAATCAACCAAAGAAATTCTTGGTCGACTAGAACCCTGAAATTCTGACAGCATTTTGCATTACGTGCATCTGCGCAATATAATATGCCATGATTACTGCAATTGCTCTAAACGGCAAGGTCAATTCAGGGACAATGATCTTTATTAAACATGCCGGATCAAGACAAGTACAAACGGAATAAAGCTGTGCATTGGGCTCAAAACAAAGACTGTGGGCACGGCGCATTAAGCAAAAAAAAAAAAAAAAAAAAGACCAAATCCAGCACTGTTCTGCAGGCTGCGCGCGGGGAACTGGTGTGTGTCTGTAAATGGAGCTAGACAGACAACCGGTTTAAGTGAGATTTCTTTTGATTACTGTTTTGTACGGCGTGATTGCGGCCAGCAGCAGTCGGCATTAAAGCTTAGATTACAACCATTGTCTGCATCTATCGGAGAACATTACAATATTTGAATCATTCAGGCCTGTAAGGCCCACATCATGTTTTTACACGGTTTTTTTTCGCTACCATTTACTGCGTTCCGGGACCTGTGCGCGTCTCTGGTCATGCCTGCGCTGTCATGTACTTTGCGTACCGGCACTTAATGATTTACAAACTTAGCACTGAAGCCACAGCACGTTGAATAACGTGGACGTTCTTCGATCTCCCTGTAGACTGTTAAAGCAATATCACACGAGAGGCAGCGCTGTTGTATCCAACTCTATCATCAGCACCGATCAGCTCTCATGGAATGTCTCTTGTCCAATCAAATTTCAAAAATTAACACGGCATAAAATCTACCAATCAGAATTTTGGTCGACTCAGAACGCATCGACCAATAAGTCGACCAGTCGACTAGGACTTTACAGCCCTAGTGTGTTTACTTGCAGTAAGAGAAAACCGAATTATTGCCCTAATCCAAATGAATTTGAATCGAACTGGCCTTCTCTTGATTAAGCTAACACACCCAGTTGCAAAGCCAAATTTCTCTGCATCCCCAGCCTGAGCACTGCCTTTTCCGGAAGTGACAAGACTGAGGAAGCGATAATAACGACACTGGTACGACAACAACAAAGCAGCAACGAGTGTAACGCCATCAAACTGTACAATCCTTACAACTTGTACTGTGCAGCGGGCTTTCTGTCGTCAATTTCTTTGCTCGTTGTGCGTATCCTGTTTTTACTCGGCCTGCTTCACTGTCACCAACCGCAACGATGCCAAAACGAAAGGGCGCATGTTGCCACCTAGTGTCACGGAGTAAAACGCACTTCATTCGGTGATTCTATTTTCTTAATGATGTAAACTGGGATAAAGACTTGCATTCTGGTTAAAGGCCTTAGCTCGATTTTTTTTTTTCTTTTCTTTTCTTTGCCAGAGCTAGATTTAAATGTGCGTGAAAGAGTACTGTGACTTTTTTTTTCTTTAAAGAGAAAAAGTTCAAATGATACATTTGATTTTTAGACTAAACACAGAACAACTTAAAACAGTTTTTTTTTTTACTTTAAACATTGGTCAGCTTCATTTTATTTCTTTTCAAAAAGGTATATAACTTTTTAACACATTTAAAGAGTGTGCGGTAACGATATCTATTGCGATATATTATTTTCTTTGTCAAAATGACAGTTTATGAACATTCTCACTTTCCAGATACATTACGGCAGAAAAACTTCAAAAAAAGTATAGAATGCCATTTAAACATCATTTATTGTGCAAATAGCATAAAGAACATATTACATTCCCCCCCCCAAAAAATGCAACTCAAATATTCTCATAACATAAAAAATGCATTTATTTTGAATAAATTAAAAGCTAAATGTCATAAAAACACAAAGTTCAAAATAGTCTGCTTTACTAGTTATTTGTTGTTAAAAAAAATTTCGCACCAAAATAAACCTGCACACATTTGAATTTAAAAAATGCTTAAAATTCAACAGGCGTCTGTTAAATGGAAAACAACAAATCACGGTAGGCTGGTATAGTCAAAATCTCTACCTTTGGCTAAATTTATATCATTTCTACCTTTTATATCAGCCACCACTAATCTCGCATCCCCAACACCTCAATATTTAAGGAGCTAATATCTAATGCAATAAGCAAGTATAGTCTGAATTTGAGAGCTTTGACACACAAACAATTTACATATATTTGGGTAAGAAATAAGGTTTTAATAAAAAAAGAAATAAAATAGCCACCTATGGCATCGCATCTGTGTTTAAAAAAAGGCTGGTGTGCTATGAGCGACGTTCTAATGAGCCCAAACAACAACAAATCAGGTTCTTTAAGGATAGGAACAGTACCAGGCGTACACAAACAGGTGCTTCAATTATGCTTTATTGCCTGACTTGAGATCTAGATCATTTGCTAGCTCTTAGCGACTTTGGAAGGCTTTGGTCAAATTAATGTAAAAGCACTATCTTATCTTATCTCTTGCTGTGAAATAAAGCTTGTGTAGAGTGGTTGGAACATTGTGTAATGGTAAAAAGAAAAACATTAGCCTATTATTCATACCTGATACCAAGTGTTTTTTTTGTTGTTTTTTTTTTAGCTGTTGTATCGCAGCTGTTTAAGACCTCAATGTGAACCGTTGATGGGTTTTTCTTAACAAAACGATCCGTTTCTTTCTTTAGGTATGGTGGAGGCCCTCCTCGCTTTGGTGGTGGTGGTGGAGGAGGAGGCAACAGGGGAGGACCTCCTCCCGGAAAGTTTGGAAACCCGGGAGAAAGGCTGAGGAAGAGACACTGGAACCTCGACGAGCTTCCCAAGTTTCAAAAGAACTTCTACCAGGAACACCCGGATGTCACACACAGGCCTCTTGTGAGAACCTTTTTAAAGATAAATTTGCTTCACTATCAGAGCTTCAGGGTAATTTGACCGGACCTTCCCGGTGTGCACGTGTCTCTTCTTCATCGGGCCGACGGGGCCGTTTTTGGGCCCATTTCTGTAACCAATGCAGTACATGTATGGAGGTATGTACTCGGAAATGGCCCGATCGAGTGGCTCAGCGGGAGCTGTGGTTACGTCACACTGATTGGTGTTGCTGGTGCAGCAGTTCACAATAACAGCAAACAGCAACGCAGCGACAAGCCCTGCTTCTTTCATGTCTCTTATGTCCGCTGCTCTAGGTGTCATTTTTGCGCTGATCAGAGACGCGGCTCGCTGCTGATTCAGTCGTGATATGTGGATGTCTTAGCTGATTCTAAGGGACGATTGTGTATGGAGACGCAGAGGGTGAGAGGAGCGGTCCAACAGATTACCCCATCAGTAAAAAGAATCAATTCAGTTTATTTATATAGCGCCTATTCACAACAGATGTCATCTCAAGGCACTTTACAAGAAAAGTCATTTCAATGCAATCATTCCAATCCGGTTTAAATGTCTTGCTAGTTTTCTATGTAAGGAATCCCAGGAGAGTGCATGTAGTGACAGTGGAGAGGAAAAACTCCCCTTTAATAGGAAGAAACCTCCAGCAGAACCAGGCTCAGTACAAGCGGTCATCTGCCACGACCGTCTGGGGGTTCGAGAAGACAGAACGGAGACACAGAAGGAACAGAAGATCTGATATAAAAGTACTTTCTATATTAAAGAAAGTAAAAAGTTGATAACAGGACATGTAGGATGTTCAGTGACTGGGATGCCCCCCGTCCAACAGGGCATTGCAGCCAAGCAGGATTCCAGACCAGGTGTAGCTTCTATGGAGAGAAAAACACAGAGAAAAAAACAAAATGATAGCAAATAATGCAACTGGAGAGTAGTAGAAAAGTAGCAGAGTGAAGAAAAGTGGTTAATCTGTCCTCCAGCAGCCTAAGCCTACAGCAGCATAACTACAGAGATGGTTATGGTCTGGTTAAATTACTGAAGTTCCGATTGTGGAAACGTGCCTGTACTTTCTGATTTACCTCTGTAATCTGTAAATCAAGAAGAGTGGAAAAATGTATTTCACATTGTCCTCGTTGAATTCCACACTGGTTTTATTTATTTGTGTATTTTCCAATTACAGCAAGAGATTGAACAGTATCGTAGAAGCAAAGAAGTGACTGTCAAAGGCAGAGATTGCCCCAAACCGCTTGTTAAATTCCACGAAGCTGCATTTCCAAGTGAGCCAAAACGTCTCCCGTCGTCCATATTTAATCATTCTGCCCTCCTGTCAGCAATTAAACTCAAATATCTTAAATAAATTTTCTCAGACTACGTCATGGATGTCATCGTTAAGCAGAACTTTACTGAACCAACTCCAATCCAGTCCCAGGGGTGGCCAGTAGCTCTGAGTGGGAAAGACATGGTTGGCATTGCTCAAACTGGCTCTGGAAAAACCATTGCAGTAAGTGGTCATTTCTTACTTTTCTCAAAGTGCCTGTTAACGTTGCAGTTCCTATAACGTGCACTGGAAGCTAACACATCTTCTTCTTTTATTTAACTTCGTTTAGTACCTTCTGCCGGCAATTGTTCACATCCAACATCAGCCGTTTTTGGAGCATGGCGATGGACCTATTGTAAGTGAGCTTTGAGCTGTTCTTTCTTAATAGCATCAAATAACTGTAAGATTTATCTAAACGTAAATGGCAGCTGTGTGTGACTAAACTGCGCAATGAAATGGTTGAATAGCTGAAGTGGGATCTCGTTTCTGTAGTGCTTGGTGTTGGCACCGACCCGTGAGCTGGCTCAGCAGGTGCAACAAGTGGCTGCTGAATATGGCAGGGCTTCCCGTCTCAAGACTACTTGCATCTATGGTGGCGCACCAAAAGGACCACAAATAAGAGACCTTGAGAGGGGTGTGTGTAACTAATTAACGTCACGCTGCAGATACACTTGTTCTACAACCCCTTTCTCTTTTTATTGATTGCTGTTATTGTTTTTGTTGAAGGAGTGGAGATTTGCATTGCTACCCCAGGCCGACTCATCGATTTCCTGGAGTGTGGTAAAACTAATTTGCGTCGTTGCACCTACCTTGTGCTGGATGAAGCGGACCGCATGCTGGACATGGGCTTTGAACCTCAGATCCGCAAAATAGTTGAACAAATTCGGGTGAGTAGTGCATAATGAATTTGTAATAGCTCAGGTTGACCAACCAAAATGCTATTTTTTTCTATTTATGTGTAAGTAGAGTTGATGCTATAATTTTCTATATTTTTCAGCCTGACCGTCAGACCTTGATGTGGAGCGCCACCTGGCCCAAAGAGGTCCGTCAGCTGGCTGAGGACTTCCTGAAAGACTACGTCCAGATCAATATTGGTGCACTGCAGCTCAGTGCCAATCATAACATCCTGCAGATAGTTGATGTCTGCAATGACATGGAGAAGGAAGACAAGTGAGTAGACAAACTTTAGAGCTTTCCCACCAAAGAGCCTCTAGTACCTAGCCTAAGCTGGTGCTAGAGTCAGTTCTTAGCTGATTGCTTTTCCACCACCAATACAGAGCCACATCACAATACGCTCCTCATTCATTCATTTGTTTGATCCCCCTCATTGTTTTGTTTTTGTGAAGGATCATGGTGGATTGAGACAAATCAGCCACCAAAATAATATTTGTCCCTGTATCCCTGCAAATAGGCGCTCGAATGCCAGAAGCATAGCTTATTGAACAACTCGTTGTGCTTGTCATCGCTTCATGGTGATCCTGAAAAGCGAAAGTGAAACACAGCTTTTAGAGGTGGATCTGGTAACACCACTGGCCCATTCATTTAATGAAAATAAATTGAGAAAAGGGACAGTCAGCTTTTTTTTTTTTTTTTTCGACTCTAGTCTGCCATTTTAACCGTCAGGTGCAATGTTTTTGTTTTTTAGTAGACCAATCAAAAATGAAACAAAACTCTGGAGTTTTAAACATTGGTCTAATTGGCTGTCTAATTGGGCTCAATGAACCCATCCCGAGATGCTGATGAAAGAACTTCTTTCCTCTGGCCCAGCTGCGTACTGGGACTCCAGGTTTTGACGCTATAGCCAGGGTTTTTGTCCTGGTGGAAATACAAAGAGGCGCAGCTTAATAAGCACTAGAAACGATTGTGCACTTGAACCGGTCTAGTGGGAACGGGTACATCAACAAACAGTTCCAAAGTAAACCGGTTATAGCTCCTCCTACATCTGCTTCCCATAATATTTCTCTTTAACAGCTCCTGCTAGTGTTATCACTTTAGATTCAGTCAGGTAAAAAAAAAAAAAAAGCCAGCAGACATAAAGTCTGAACCTCATTCCATCTGTTCTGCTGTTTTTAAGGCTGATCCGTTTGTTGGAGGAGATAATGAGCGAAAAGGAGAACAAGACCATTATCTTTGTGGAGACCAAAAGACGTTGTGATGAACTCACCAGGAGAATGAGAAGAGATGGGTGAGGATTCCCAGCGCCTGTATTTTTAGTACGTCAGAATAATCTTTACACTTAGACAGCCCAAGTAATAAGGTTTCTATGGTGTAGGTGGCCAGCAATGGGAATCCATGGAGACAAGAGCCAGCAAGAGAGGGACTGGGTCCTTAATGGTAAGCCTGTGTCTTTTACATTTCATGTTCGAGCAATGGAAAACAAACTGATTCATCCGTTTACATATTAAAACTGTTTGTTTGCAGAGTTCAGATTTGGCAAAGCTCCGATTCTAATTGCTACAGATGTGGCCTCCCGCGGATTAGGTCAGTATGCCAATAAGTTGCACCACTTATCAGTGTTTTTCCTTATTTTAAAGAAAGTTTTTTGCTTTCTTTAACTTCTCTATGCATTTTCTTGAGTTTTTCCTCACCTTAAGGTGGAGTCTTTGTGGCAGGCGCTAGGCATGACAGTCCCAGGCCTCGAGAGGGAGAAGGAGGACATATTGGAATTGCTCCACTGGCTTGCCACCCAGTGGGCCTAGAGAGGTGAAAGCTCTTGTGTGCCAGTGATCTTCAAAAGGCTGCGTGGCTAAGCCTTTGTCTCTGATATGTTGTTGAAATACACACACATCTGTTCTCTGTCCATGGATTTCACCGAACAACAAGTATCCATCCAGCTGGTTCCAACTCAAACATACAAAAATATACATGTATGCTCGATGCTGTGACATTGGCCTTGCATGTTGTGTAAGAGGTTGCACTTAACGCAAGTCTTTGTTTGAGATTTGGAACAAACGATATCTCCAGGCACTTGTCTCATGTAGCATTGGTGTCGGCTTGTCAAAATTTGGCGGCTGGTTTTGTTTCTCGTGCTGGATTTCGTGAAATGGAGAGAGCAGTTGGAAACTTTTTTTCCGTCTCTGCAAATTGAGACCTGGCACATGTGTTCAGGGACTAGTGGGGGGCATCTAAACAGAGGAGAATGAGACAGCTCAAACCAAAGTTCCTCCCTCGCCTGCGTTTTATAGTCATGTCGAGACCTGCCAACGAGAGACATTTTCTCAAGTGAACACTGGCTTCTTGGAAGATCTTGCCTCGATGAAACTGATGAAGGGTGGGGGCGGGGCTATACGTATTACTTTATGCTTCCATCAGAGTCCCGCAAGGTTCAATGCCGGGACTCTTTTCTTTGTGGCTTGAAAGGGTCCCTTTTTTTTTTTTTTTTTTTAATTGGTGCGTAGTCTAGTTTGTCTTGGCAAGACGTGCAGTGCGGCCTTTAACATCCAGGTTCTTATGAGAGTGTACTGGGAAAAACCTGAACCTGCAAAAATGTACCACTCGATGGTCCAATATTGGCACATGAGGAGGTCCCAGTGCATGTGGTTGGCCTTAACTGCGTAGAAGCTCCTGGATGTCACTTGACAATATGTGGGGGATTTCGCTGCATTGGGAAAGGACTAGTGAATGCATACTCCTTTAATGGTAAGATTTAAATCTATCTTTACCTCCCTTGGTAGTAAAGGGAGAATGTTTTTTGAATCTTTGGATTAGGGTAAGCAATAGGAGTGTGCATCGTTTCTCTCTTCCCACAGTAGTATTCCCATGGAATAGATGTGTACACACTCCTTTGTTGCCTCTAATGCAATGTTTATCCTCCACAGCTATATAACCACTTTTCTCCCCTCAGCATTCACAAGTTGCTAACTTTTCCCCTCTGATCTGGCTGTTGTGGTGTGCAAAATCCTGTGGCCTCCTATGTGTTGTTTTGCCACACTGCAACACTTTCACAGATGTGGAGGATGTGAAATTTGTCATCAATTATGACTACCCTAACTCCTCTGAGGACTATATCCACCGCATTGGCCGCACGGCCCGCAGTCAAAAAACGGGCACGGCCTACACCTTCTTCACCCCCAACAACATGAAACAAGCCAGTGACCTGATCTCTGTGCTGCGCGAGGCTAACCAGGCCATCAATCCCAAGCTGATCCAGATGGCAGAGGACAGAGGAGGTACTGTTAAAAATACATTTAATTACCCTTTTATAGGAAAATGGTCAGTTTATCTATCAAGACTGGGTAGATGGTTCAGTTCTACAGGTGCCTCTCTCTAAGCTGGAACTGTTAGCCTACAAAATTGACAAGATATCAAATTGCAACTGGACATCAAAGACCTTTTAAAAAAATTTAAAGTTCTGAAAAATACATTTGCTGAGATATCTCAAGAAGATGAAATTAATAGAGAGAATATAGTTTTGTTTTTTAGTGCCTTGTAAAAATAAGTAGGGCATATTTAGCATGCATCAAATGTTTGACAACTTCCAATAAACAGAAGTTTATTGCTTATAATATTTTCAGTGGGGGTTTTTGTCATAAGTTTTAAATGTCCTACGTTTTTGAACTCGCCATACATTTCGAATGTTTCTTGAATGCACCACAGGTGTGAGATGCAGTGTAGTACAGACAAGCTTCTGCCTTAATTCCAGTTGAATGATCGGTTTTATAAACATTCAGATTTATTTTTTACTTTTGAATTTACATTAACTACAAAACAACTTCGTTTGTGAGTGGATGAAATGAACCGAAAAAGGTTTATGATTGGTTAGTCGACATACTCTGATCATGCTGCATACACATGTGCAGATCATTCCCTTTCTGAGCGTCGGCAAGGAGCAAGCTGGGTCTCTAAACTGCAGGAAATATCGGAGACAAAGTTTCACAGAGAGTAGGTAAGGGTGTTCAGAAATGCCGCTAGGCGCTTTTTGGAAAAAGTCGTTAAGGGGGTCTGAAAAGTCGTTAGAAATAGCGACAAAGTCGCTAAGTTGGCAACACTGATCTGTGCAGTGTGGCATTGAGGCCATCAGCCTGTGGCTAAGGCTGGGCGATACGAAGAAAATTAAATCCATCCATCCATCCATCCATTTTCTTCCGCTTATCCGGGGTCGGGTCGCGGGGGCAGCAGCCTAAGCAAAGAGACCCAGACTTCCCTCTCCCCAGCCACTTGTTCCAGCTCCTCGGGAGGAACCCCAAGGCGCTCCCAGGCCAGCCGAGAAACATAGTCCCTCCAGCGTGTCCTGGGCCTTCCCCTGGGCCTCCTCCCGGTGGGACGTGCCTGAAACACCTAACCAGGGAGGCGTCCAGGAGGCATCCTGACCAGATGCCCGAGCCACCTCAACTGACTCCTCTCGATGTGGAGAAGCAGCGGCTCTACTCTGAGCCCCCTCCGGATGACTGAGCTTCTCACCCTATCTCTAAGGGAGAGCCCAGACACTCTGCGGAGGAAACTCATTTCAGCCGCTTGTATCCGTGATCTCGTTCTTTCGGTCACCACCCAGAGTTCGTGACCATAGATGAGGGTAGGAACGTAGATCGACCGGTAAATCGAGAGCTTCGCCTTTTGGCTCAGCTCTCTCTTCACCACGACAGACCGGTAGAGCGCCCGCATAACTGCAGATGCCCCACCAATCCGTCTATCGATCTCCCGCTCCATTTTTCCCTCATTCGTGAACAAGACCCCCAGATACTTAAACTCCTCCACTTGGGGAAGGACCCCATCCCTGACCCGGAGGAGGCACCCCACCCTTTTCCGGCTCAAGACCATGGCCTCGGATTTGGAGGTGCTGATTCTCATCCCAGCCGCTTCACACTCGGCTGCGAACAGCTCCAGCGAAAGCTGTAGATCACGCTCCGATGAAGCCAACAGGACCACATCATCTGCAAAAAGCAGAGACCCGATCCTGAGGCCACCAAAACGGATCCCCGCAACGCCTTGGCTGCGCCTAGAAATCCTGTCCATAAAAGTTAGGAACAGGATCGGTGACAAAGGGCAACCTTGGCGGAGTCCAACTCTCACCGGAAACAAGCCCGACTTACTGCCGGCAATGCGAACCAAACTCTGGCACCGGTCGTACAGGGACCTAACAGCCCGTATCAAGGGGCCCGGTACCCCATACTCCCGGAGCACCCCCCACAGGGCCCCCCGAGGGACACGGTCGAACGCCTTCTCCAAGTCCACAAAACACATGTAGACCGGTTGGGCGAACTCCCACGCACCCTCCAGGACCCTGCTGAGGGTGTAGAGCTGGTCCAGTGTTCCACGGCCAGGACGAAAACCGCATTGTTCCTCCTGGATCCGAGGTTAGACTATCCGTCGGACCCTCCTCTCCAGAACCCCTGAATAGACCTTACCAGGGAGGCTCAGAAGTGTGATCCCCCTGTAGTTGGAACACACCCTGTGGTCCCCCTTTTTAAACAGGGGGACCACCACCCCGGTCTGCCAATCCAAGGGAACTGCCCCCGATGTCCACGCATTATTGCAGAGCCACGTTAACCAACATGGCCCCACAACATCCAGAGCCTTGAGGAACTCCGGTCGAATCTCATCCACCCCCGGAGCCTTGCCACCGAGGAGCTTTTTAACGACCTCGGTGACCTCGGCACCAGAGATTGGAGAGCCCGACCCCAAGTCCCCAAACCCTGCTTCCAGATTGGAAGGCGTGCCGGTGGGATTGAGGAGGTCTTCGAAGTATTCCATCCACCGACCCAAAACGTCCCGCGTCGAGGTCAGCAGCACACCATCCCCACTGTAAACAGTGTTGGTGGCAGACCGCTTTCCCCCCCTGAGACGCCGGATGGTGGACCAGAATCGCTTCGAAGCCGTACGGAAGTCGTTTTCCATGGTCTCTCCAAACTCCTCCCACGCCCGAGTTTTTGCCTCAGCAACCATCCGAGCCGCATCCCGCTTGGCCTGTCGGTACCTATCAGCTGCTTCAGGGGTCCCACAAGCCAAAAAGACCCGGTAGGACTCCTTCTTCAACCTGACAGCATCCCTTACCGCCGGTGTCCACCACCGGGTTCGGGGGTTGCCGCCGCGACAGGCACCGACCACCTTGCGGCCACAGCTTCGGTCAGCCGCCTCGGCAATGGAGGCGCGGAACATGGTCCACTCGGACTCGATGTCCCCCGCCTCCCCCGGGACGTGTTCAAAGTTCTGCCGGAGGTGTGAGTTAAAGCTCCTTCTGACAGGAGACTCTGCCAGACGTTCCCAGCAGACCCTCACAACACGTTTAGGCCTTCCAGGTCTGTCCGGCGTCCTCCCCCACCATCGGAGCCGACTCACCACCAGGTAGTGGTCAGTGGACAGCTCTGCCCCTCTCTTCACCCGAGTGTCCAAAACATGCGGCCGCAGATCAGATGAGACGACAACCAAGTCGATCATTGAGCTGCGGCCTAAGGTGTCCTGGTGCCAAGTGCACATATGGACACCTTTATGCTTGAACATGGTGTTTGTTATGGACAATCCATGACGAGCACAGAAGTCCAATAACAAGACACCACTCGGGTTTAGATCGGGGGGGCCATTCCGCCCAACCACACCCCACCCAATCCATCTATAATATTTAACATTTTCTGGTAATATTTGATAATATCAGAAGGTTGTTTTTGATTAAAAGATGTTATCGGACAGTGTACAACTGTAAAAGGAAATTACAAATGACAGAAAATATTTTTTTTTTTACTTGCTTTTATTTCAAGCCTCCCTAGTCTAAATAAATGCACACTGTAAAACATGCTTGTAAAACAAAATGGAAGGCCTTTGGCAGGCTGACATCACTTTGAACTATGGAAACCAAAGAGATGCATAAGTGAATTTTCCCCCCCAATATTTTCTATTCCAAAAATTCAATTTTGACAAATAAAATCGAGACATTGTCCATCCCTATCTGTGACTCTGCTGGGGTGTAATGGAATCGAAGGGTCCTTTGATGGTAGACTTCAGGTCATCTGCATTATTGGACCTTGTGTCTTTCATTTCCTTTAGCTCTGAGCCATATTCATCAAAATTATTAAATGCATATCACTTTATGTATTTACATATAGGATTTACATTTAGCATTTAATTCAATTCAATTCAGTTTATTTATATAGCGCCAATTCACAACAGATGTCATCTCAAGGCACTTAACAAGAAGTCATTTCAATACATTTATACAAACATTCCAATCAGTTAAAAAGTTTCCTATTTAAGGAATCCCAGCAGATTGCGTCAGTCATTGGCGTGAGGTTGGGCAGATTTCCAACCACAGCAATCCTTCAGCAATCCCTCATACTGAGCAAGCATGTAGCGACAGTGGAGAGGAAAAACTCCCCTTTAACAGGAAGAAACCTCCAACAGAACCAGGCTCAGTAGGAGCGGCCATCTGCCACGACCGTCTGGGGGTTTGAGAAGACAGAGCAGAAGACAGAAGGAACAGAAGATCCGATATAAGAGAACTTTCTATGTTACAGAAAGTAAAAAGTTGATAACAGGACACAGTGGATGTTCAGTTACTGAGAGGATCATCCCAGTCGATGCCCCCCGTCCAACAGGGCATTGCAGCCAAGCAGGATACCAGACCAGGTATATCTTCGATGGGGAGAAAAACACTGAGAGAAAACAAAGTTAACAGTCGAAATAACAGAATGTACTGTAATACAACTGGAGAGTTGTAGGAGAAAAGGAAGTAGCAGAGTGAAGAAAATTGGTAAGTCTGTCCTCCAGCAGTCTAAGCCTATAGCAGCATAACTACAGAGATAGCTCAGGATGACCTAAGCCACTCTAACTATAAGCTTTATCAAAAAGGAAAGTTTTAAGCCTGGCCTTAAAAGTAAACAGAGTGTCTGCCTCACGGACTAAAGCTGGGAGCTGGTTCCACAGGAGAGGAGCCTGATAACTAAAAGATCTGCCTCCCATTCTACTTTTAGAGATCCTAGGAACTACAAGTAAACCTGCAGTCTGAGAGCGAAGTGCTCTTTTAGGAACATATGGAACAATTAGATCTCTGATGTATGATGGAGCTTGATTATTAAGGGCTTTGTATGTAAGAAGAAGGATCTTAAATTCTATTCTGGATTTAACAGGGAGCCAATGAAGGGAAGCTAAAACAGGAGAAATGTGATCTCTCTTTTTAATATTCATCAGAACTCTTGCTGCCGCATTTTGGATCAACTGAAGGCTTTTAATGGCATTTTGTGGACTTCCTGATAGTAAAGAATTACAGTAGTCCAGCCTTGAGGTAACAAATGCATGGACTAGTTTCTCAGCATCACTCCTGGACAGGATGTTTCTAATTTTAGCAATATTCCGGAGGTGAAAGAAGGAAATCCTAGAAACCTGTTTAATATGGGATTTAAATGTCAAGTCTTGGTCAAAAATAACGCCGAGGTTCTTTACGTTATTACTGGGGGCCAATTTAATGCCATCCAGATGAAGTGATTGACTAATCAGTTTCTGTTTAAGAACTTCTGGTCCAAAGACAGCAACTTCTGTCTTGTCAGAATTTAAAAGCAAAAAGTTTAGGGTCATCCATGCTTTTATGTCTTCCAGACATGCCTGTAATCTACCTAACTGACTGGGTTCATCAGGATTTATGGATAAATATAGTTGTGTATCATCGGCATAGCTGTGGAAATTTATCCCATGCTGTCTAATGATTCTACCAATTGGAAGCATATATATGGTGAAAAGAATTGGTCCAAGGACAGAACCCTGTGGAACTCCACAAGTAACCCTTGAGAGTGAAGATGATTTATCATTTAGATGAACAAACTGGAATCTATCAGACAAATATGATTTAAACCAGCCTAGTGCTGTTCCTTTGATCCCTGCAACATGTTCAAGCCTTTCTAAGAGAATATTATGATCGACTGTGTCAAAAGCAGCACTGAGATCTAACAAAACCAGAACAGACACCAGTCCATTATCTGAGGCCATGAGAATATCATCAGTAACCTTCACCAGTGCTGTTTCAGTGCTATGATGAGCTCTAAAACCTGACTGAAACTCTTCAAACAGCTCGTTACTGTTTAGATGTTCACAGACTTGATTAGCAACTATTTTCTCAAGGACTTTGGATAAGAAAGGAAGGTTAGATATAGGTCTGTAATTCACTAAGTCATCTTGATCAAGGGAAGGTTTCTTAAGTAAAGGTTTAATTACAGCTATTTTAAATTCCTGTGGTACGTATCCGTTTACTAAGGATAGATTCATCATATCCAAAATGGGGCCAGGAACCAAATGGAACACTTCTTTAAATAATTTGGTTGAGATTGGGTCCAAAATACAAGTTGAAGATTTAGATGAGGCTAATATTTTTGATAATTCTGAAAGCTCGACTGAATCAAAACAGCCTAAGCAATACTGAGGTTCTACAGTTCTTTCCGATACTGACTCATTTACTGAGGAAGAAGTAATCATGTTTGGGAGGGTGCCAATGATTTTATTTTTAATAGAATTAATTTTATTTATGAAGAATCCCATAAAATCATCTCTGCTAAGAGCTGGGGGAATAGTTGGCTCAACAGAGCTATGACTGTGTAAGTTTGGCAACTGTACTAAAAAGAAACCTAGGATTGTTTTTATTCGCCTCTATTAATGATGAAAAATATGCTGTTCTAGCTTGTCGAAGGGTCTTTTTATACAGCAGTAGACTGTTATTCCAGGTTAAATAGGAATCCTCTAGATGTGTAAAGCGCCATTTTCTCTCCAACTTCCTAGTATTCTGCTTTAAAGTACGCAACTCTGCGTTAAACCAAGGAGTCAGCCTCCTATGGCTAGCCACTTTCTTTTTTAATGGGGCTACACTATCTAATGCCAAACGCAATGAGGACGTAACGCTGTGAACCAGACCATCAATTTCTGAAGGGTTAGAGATAGAATTGCTGCCATCCACTGTGTTACTCTGAGACACTGAGGAAAGTAAGAATGGAACAGATTCTTTAAAAATTGTTACAGCATTGTCTGATAAAGCTCTACTATAATGAAATTTTATTTCAGATTTAAGTTAAAGTAAATTCAAAAGTTATCAAGAAGTGGTCAGACAGGACCGGGTTATGTGGGTGGACTGTTATTTCCTCACACTCAATACCGTATGTCAGTACAAGGTCCAAAGTGTGTTTACCTGAGTGGGTCGATCCCTGTACTTTTTGAGTAAAGCCAATTGAGTCTAAAATAGCATTAAAGGCTGCATTTAGGTTATCACTTTCAGTATCCACATGAATATTGAAGTCCCCCACTATAATAACCCTATCAGTATTTAATACTATATCAGATAAAAAATGTGAGATCTGATCCAAGAATTGAGAGTAAGGGCCTGGTGGACGATACAAAACCACAAACAAAAATGGTCTTAATGTTTTGCAACTTGGATGAGGAAAATTAAGGGTTAGATGCTCAAAAGAACTGTAGCTATCAATTGGTCTGGGACTAATTAGTAAATCAGAACGGAAAATGGCTGCAACTCCTCCTCCTCGCCCAGGTATTTAATAACTGAAATACATATTTGATATACTAACTTATTGAGATACATCTGTACGGCTGAACTGAATTGTGAAATACTTTTTCCTTTTTAAGTTGATAACCTCATCGCCTCCCTCAGGGAGTTGGTATGTGTCACTGTGTCACATGACTAAGCATCCATTCTTCTTTCTCTCCTTTTGTCCTTTACCAATGCAGGTCGCGGAAGGGGGGGAAGAGGTGGTTACAGGGATGATCGTCGCGATAGGTATTCAGGCGGCGGCAGAAGTAATTTCGGTGGTGGCGGCGGCTACAGGGACAGTGATAGAGGGTTCGGCAATGGGCCAAAGACTGCCTTTGGGGGGAACAAAGCCCAGAACGGTGGGAACTATGGAGGCAGCAATAGCAATTCTACTGGTAACTATGGCAACAGCAACTACAACAACAGCAATGGACAGGGTAATTTTAGCGCTCCACCGAACCAAGGTGGCTTCGGTAACCAGAACTTCCAAGGCCCCCCTCAGTTTGGCGGCATGCAAAGGGCCACGCAGAACGGCGGGAACCACCCGCCGTTCCCCTTCAACTCCCAGCCACCGCCACAGAACCAACAGCCGCCGCCCCCGCCACCGATGGTGCCGTACCCCATGCCGCCACCATTTGCTCAGTAAATATTGTATGTACCATTATAAAACCAACACGACTTTTGCTCAGTCTTGAAATCTTACCGTACAATTGTCATATTATTCTTTGTATTGTTTAACATTGTTTTGCTTACAGCATGGTTGGAATTATTCAGTAAAACCCAGAAGAGTAAATGGGATCATAGTCCCATAGTGTAAACATGATTGCTGCACTTTCCTGGCATTTTTTTTTTCTTTGTTACATTCCTCAGTAATTTATTTTTACTAGGTAATCCTGTGTTTTCACTTTCAGTTTAAAGTGATGTTATGAAAATCGTATCAAAAGGCGCCTATGGCACCTTTTAAATAAAAATTAGAAAAACTTGTCTGATTGGTGTTGTACATTGGGGAGGTGAGTGTGTGGTTTTTATATTTTTAAATTCTCAAAACTTGTCAGGTGTCAGATAAACTTGATAGTTTGATATGGCTTCATTTTAAAACATACATTAATAACTGAAAAAAAAAAGTAAAAATATGACCCACATTCTTACAAGAAAACCAAATTAAAGACAATCCAGTAAGGGCAATGCCGACTTGTTTAGTAGGGTTATTGCAGAAGGGACAAATAATCTTTTTTTGAAAATGTTCCTGTCAAGGGGAACTTTTAACGCCTCCCAGAGGGAAGGAAGGGAATGTGACTGATCCTGTGTGTTACGGCTGACATTTTTATACATTATTTTCTTTGCAGATTTGCACTGAAAAGTACTTTTACAAAAGTACATTTCTGGCTCAATATATACATTTTTAAGTTTATCTTTATTCTTAATAGACTTGCCATTAAAAGAAATTGATTTGTAGAGGACAAAGTATAATTTCATCAAAGAACCATTCCAGCTAATCTAAATAATTTGAGCACATGGGCTACAAAGGTGTGCACTTGTTTGGTTTTTATGGGAAAAATTAAAATGCATAATTTAAAGAACGGAATCTAAACCAACATAACACTTTTTTTTTCAACCTTTAACTTTGATCAAATAGACATTTTTTAACTTTCAATGACTATCAATGCAAGTGTTGCCAACCTTTTAATCATTCCCCTTTTGCTGTCATGAAATAAGTCCACAAAATCTACATAACCCTTAGAAGGAAATAAGCCTATTGCAGAAAGCTTCATTGCTTTACAATTGGAGAGCCAGGTTTTTATTTCAGTTTTTGGAGCAAAGAAAACTATAAAGACATGATTTGTGGTCTTATGACAAAGAAAAAGGTATTCGTGGATTTTTCAAAAAATATTTTTTTAAATTTTCGAGAGCTATGATCCATAACCATGGCAAGTATTGTGCCCCCCGTAACTCTCCATTGTGCTGATTAGCATCTCAAAAGCTAAAATGATACCTGAACTATTACCCCAAATCCCAGCGGAGTTGTAAAAGAGGCTTCACAGATACTGAGGAGGGCCAAAGAGCAGAGAAAGGAGGAAGTTCAAACCATCTCTTCCATAGATCATACTAGACAAAGGTTATATCCCCAATTCCAACGTCTCTGCCCGTCTTACTAACCATGGGGAGCCGGATCTCCTCCCCTTACCGTCGACCCGTGGATCCCCTGGCTGAGAGAATTTTTTTTAATGAAAGACAATATAGCAAAAAAAGTGGCTTTATGAAGTTTATTGTTTTTAACAGACTTGAACAGATGCAGTCCCAGTCATTTACATTTCGCTGTTTTTGAGACTAGTCCCAGTGAGGACTGCAACATTGGCTTCAAGCATGCGCGATTCGTTAGCATTCTGGTCTTCTGTACTCAGTGGAGTAAATATCTGCTGAGTCCAGATGGATGTGGACTGCCTGCCTGCTGTGAGCGCTCTGAGACGGAAGATGAGCCCCATGGAAGCTGCTCAGCAAGAGTAACAAGGATACGTAATTAACCCAAAACTCTCCAATAACCCTAGAAAAAGTTGCCAGATTTTTCGCAAGTCGCTTTTACGTAAAAGAATCGCAGGAGGGGTCTTAAAAACTTGCTAAATATAATCACAGATACGCTAAATTGGCAACGCTGTCTGCAACTCACCACTCACTCATCTTGGCCTCTACTAAAACAGAAGCGTCAGCTCACGATAAGCAGGCCTACAGAAAACCAATTGATGTCCACTTCAGGGTCTGGTTAACTCCCAACCTAAGCACAAGAAGCCCAAAGCATAAAAATGGATTTAATTTAAAGGCCGCTCACATGCAGAAACAGTCAAATTAAAGATAAAAAATGAGATTAACGTGATTTAAAAACATGGCACGCTAAATATGGCCATAATTAATTGCAATTAACGCGATAATTTGACACAACTAATGATGTGCGTTTTGAGTGTGTTTGTGACGTAATTTATTTATTTGCTTGTAAAAATTCGTAATTACAATGAGTACAAATGAGAAGTTGTATATATGACGCCTAGTTAGCTAGCACTTGGAAAAACTCACAAACTCGACTGACTGTATCACCCTCAGCATAGCTACTATTTTCCACATGGCCAGATTTATGGTGGTTTTCTCCACGTTTTTTCTTCCTTCGTCCTGGAAGAGATGCGAAGCCCGCTTAAACTCCCTGCCATTTTTCTTCTTCAGTTGTAGTCCTCTTCGTGTTTCCACACAAAACCTAAAATAACTTTTGCCACTGTTCGAAAATTAGCGCTTTCTCGCCATCAAGACGTGTCTTTAAAATTCACGGACATACACTACCGTTCAAAAGTTTGGGGTCACCCAAACAATTTTGTGTTTTCCATGAAAAGTCACACTTATTCACCACCATACGTTGTGAAATGAATAGAAAATAGAGTCAAGACATTGACAAGGTTAGAAATAATGATTTGTATTTGAAATAAGATTTTTTTTACATCAAACTTTGCTTTCGTCAAAGAATCCTCCATTTGCAGCAATTACAGCATTGCAGACCTTTGGCATTCTAGCTGTTAATTTGTTGAGGTAATCTGGAGAAATTGCACCCCACGCTTCTAGAAGCAGCTCCCACAATTTGGATTGGTTGGATGGGCACTTCTTGCGTACCATATGGTCAAGCTGCTCCCACAACAGCTCAATGGGGTTCAAATCTGGTGACTGCGCTGGCCACTCCATTACCGATAGAATACCAGCTGCCTGCTTCTTCTCTAAATAGTTCTTGCACAATTTGGAGGTGTGTTTTGGGTCATTGTCCTGGTGTAGGATGAAATTGGCTCCAATCAAGCGCTGTCCACTGGGTATGGCATGGCGTTGCAAAATGGAGTGATAGCCTTCCTTATTCAGAATCCCTTTTACCCTGTACAAATCTCCCACCTTACCAGCACCAAAGCAACCCCAGACCATCACATTACCTCCACCATGCTTAACAGATGGCGTCAGGCATTCTTCCAGCATCTTTTCAGTTGTTCTGCGTCTCACAAACGTTCTTCTTTGTGATCCAAACACCTCAAACTTGGATTCATCCGTCCACAGCACTTTTTTCCAGTCTTCCTCTGTCCAATGTCTGTGTTCTTTTGCCCATCTTAATCTTTTTCTTTTATTGGCCAGTCTCAGATATGGCTTTTTCTTTGCCACTCTGCCCTGAAGCCCAGAATCCCGCAGCCGCCTCTTCACTGTAGATGTTGACACTGGTGTTTGCGGGTACTATTTAATGAAGATGCCAGTTGGGGACCTGTGAGGCGTCTGTTTCTCAAACTAGAGACTGTAATGTACTTATCTTCTTGCTCAGTTGTGCAACGCGGCCTCCCACTTCTTTTTCTACTCTGGTTAGAGCCTGTTTGTGCTGTCCTCTGAAGGGAGTAGTACACACCGTTGTAGGAAATCTTCAATTTCTTAGCAATTTCTCGCATGGAATAGCCTTCATTTCTAAGAACAAGAATAGACTGTCGAGTTTCAGATGAAAGTTCTCTTTTTCTGGCCATTTTGAGCGTTTAATTGACCCCACAAATGTGATGCTCCAGAAACTCAATCTGCTCAAAGGAAGGTCAGTTTTGTAGCTTCTGTACCGAGCTAAACTGTTTTCAGATGTGTGAACATGATTGCACAAGGGTTTTCTAATCATCAATTAGCCTTCTGAGCCAATGAGCAAACACATTGTACCATTAGAACACTGGATAGATAGTTGCTGGAAATGGGCCTCTATACACCTATGTAGATATTGCACCAAAAACCAGACATTTGCAGCTAGAACAGTCATTTACCACATTAGCAATGTATAGAGTGTATTTCTTTAAAGTTAAGACTAGTTTAAAGTTATCTTCATTGAAAAGTACAGTGCTTTTCCTTCAAAAATAAGGACATTTCAATGTGACCCCAAACTTTTGAACGGTAGTGTATGTTAGAAAGCAACTCACCTACCTACCAGTCTTACTTCGCCAAGATTTCTTGTTTGAAAAATGCGCCAAAAGGAGGTGTTGCCTGGTGGAGCAGCGGGGGGGGAGAGGGCAGGGCGTGGTCTGGGCTGTGATTGACGGCGGCTGGCAGTGCTGCAGTGTCACAGAGACACAGATAGCGAGAAAGATTGAGGCCAATAGATGCGCAAGCTCCATTGCCTGACGCCCTGTTCACACTGTGTGATCCAACAATCGCCTGGATCAATGACAACCTGACAAACAGACCACAATTTGTGAGGCTGAAGGATTGTGTGTCAAACCAGGTGGTCAGCAGCACAGGAGCACCACAGGGTACCGTACTCTCACCATTCCTTTTCACTCTGTACACCTCAGACTTCCAGTATAAATCAGACACCTGTCATCTGCAGAAATACTCCAATAACTCCGTCAACGCTTCCTTGGATTTCCAACTCCAACTCGCTACGGAGGCGTGGCCAGGATGGCTGATGTCAGCCATCATCGCAGAGCTAATAGCAATGCCTAATTCAAATTCACGTGCAGTGTAAAGTTTTAACCTGAAGAGGGCGCCACACTGAAGGTTTTTGGTAGAAAATGAATATTTTTACTGAAATGTACTAAAATACCCAAAATAATGATCAGACATGTAGACAGCACTATTAGGCACTCATTTATAGTTTATCAACCAAAAAAAAGTTGGTTTTTGGCGAGTTGCTCTTTAAAGAGGAGCAACAAAAGCAAATGAAGTGGATTAGCAGCGCTTGCCAACTACTTAGTGTCATCCAGGATATGTTACTGTGGAATATTGTCCCCCAGAAAGTGACCTGTTAGCATGTCATAACAATCTTCAGTCAGAGGCCTCTTCACATTTGTTGCTAGACTGACTGCTACCAGAGATCATTCCTGCCCACAGCATCCCCATCCCCAACGACTTTGAAATACTTGGACGGTATGAGGTATGACATTGAATTTCCCTTTGAGATAAATAAAGTATATTTGAATTTCAACTTGAACCATATTTTGATAATTTTTATTTATTTATGTATTCAATTGTCTCAATGTTCACTGTAAATTGTTTTTAGTTATTTGTGTGTTTGTTCCTTTTTAAATTGTAGTCTACTTTGTTGCCATGACTGGCTGATGTGGTATCAAACTTTAAACCATAACTAACCCAACATTTACTGACTAGAAAATATGTTTGAAGTAAATGTGTTAATGGATTGTTATACTTTGATTATAAGTAGACACAATATGTAATGTAACAGTACAAATTTCGTTAAAATCCACTTGTTTCTCTATGAATTTGGTCGGATTATTCCAAGTATTTTATTTTATATCCATATATTTACGTTACTACCAAGCGACCTCTCGTTGCTTAGTAACGAGATGCCTTCACGTCATGACCCGGATGTTATTGATTAAGTTCCGGGCCTGGAAAGCACGCTGTGTGTATCTTCATGAATATTTGACACCTGTGTCGTTTTTTGTTATTTTTTTTTGTACATTAGATTAGATTTTGTTTTTCATATGTTGTCGCTGCGTGTGTACCGGGGCAGCAGTGACATTAAAAACCTCCGTAAAAGTTGCGGGTTGTGTGACGCCACTCAGCTCAGTTTAGCTGCCTGCAGAGCGAATGTTTACTTCAGACAGTATTAGAAGTGAGTCACAACAGGGTTTAGCAGTGATTGTGGCCCAGAAGGGGCCAGAAAAAAATGATTCCATCACAATATATTACTAAGTTAGCGTGATATTTGGACCTTTCAATATGTTGACTCAGAGCGTCGGACGCTGCATCCTGTCACAGCGTTCATCTCCCGTGAAGAGCATGCGGTGCACCGTAGGACTCTGTAGCACAGCACCGCCTGATTGTCCGGACCGGGTCCGGACGCTGCTGCAGCTCTGCGCGGATAGGTACTACATATCTCCCGGGGAAAGCAACGCGGAGCTGTTCCGGAGAGGCTGGAGCTGCAGCTACGGACCGCTGGGCGTCGAGCTGAGGAGAAACCTGCTGCAGCAGTGGTGGCACTCGGTGACCGGGTCCAGGGCGTGGGTGTTTGGGGTGAATACTGGGAGCAGCAGCCTGGAGACAGGCGCTTGGGCAGCCCGGGTTGTTGAATCTGAACGTTTCCAACAGATACTCGGTCAGTCTGAGTGGAGCAGAGAGCAGCTCATCCAGAAGCTGAGCCGGCTGCTGCTGACTTCTCAACCTGTGAGGACAAACTTACTTCAAGGTAGAAACGGCGCGTCCTCCTTTAGATCACAGCTATAATGAAAGATCGATTCCCATTCCTTATTGTGACTTTGGAAACTTGATGAGTTGTGCTTTCAGCCATGCATGTATGACTCGTGGTTTGTTTACAGGTGCCTTGGAGCAGTTTGTGCCCACACTGGAGATGGTGAACAAGAAACTCCCCTTTGGCCTAGCTGAGACAGGTCAATGTTTCCAGCCTTCAGGTGGCTCTGGTTGGTGAGGCTTCAGCTACTATCTGTGGTCTTTGCACTGTGTGCAGACTTAAAATTGACTGAAACTAATCGGCAAGACATTGGGTTGATTTTGCTGGCATACCAATTTCTTTCAACTGTGGCTGAGAACATAAGTGTCTAGTGGCATAAGCATAATATAATTGATTTAATTGTCGATGGTTCTTTATTGCAGGATGGGTGTGCTTACACTCAAATGTCAGGGAAAAGGCTGAAGTAATTAAAGCAGCTCAACATTTATTGCTCATATTTAGGCTTGTCACAATAAAGAATACATTTAATTGTATGATGAATTCGAATGAGCTAAGAATTTTTGTAGTCACAATCATTTCCATTTGGGTGTTTGTTTTACTCGCGTTTCTCCCTCTTTCTACCAAAGAGACTGGATGGGGGAGAAAAAAAGCCCCGTTTTATATATATATATATATATATATATATATATATATATATATATATATATATATATATATATATATATATATATATATATATATATATATTTTTTTTTTTTTTTTTTTTTTTGCTATTTTGTTTACAAAGCTCCCAACTGGTAGTTTTGCCTGTTTTTCTTATCTCACTCAAGTGATTAATATTTTTTAAGGCCAATTTTGTTTACACAGGGTTTTGGTTGCTTAGGGTGCTTTGTTAATTTATATTAGATATGCAACTTTCAGTTGCAGTGGTAAATGTTCTTTAGAAATTTTGATTGATCAGAGGTTGTACATGCGTTAATAGAAATGCATTATTATATGGACATGCATTATTATTACATTAGCTGAAAATGCTCTCAAAATGACAATATAATTGTTTTATCGCATTAATTTCTAGGGGAATTTATCATCCAGCAAAATATGTTATCGTGACAGGCCTACTCATATTGCAGGATTGTGGTCATCTGGGAAAATAGTACGATCAGCCAGCTAATAACGCAACCCAGAATGAGTTTGACTGTGAGTGACTGGGCCTATCAGGTAGAAAGTTTTTAACAGCCAGTTACATGGAGGAGGAGCTTGGTGGATAGTTGGGTTTATCAGAAGGCTGTGGTTAATGAACAGCATTCTTACATCTACTCACCCACCACTTTACTGGGTAGCCCTATTCAGTGCCTTGTTAACATCACATAGCAGATACTCAATGTATTTATGGATCTAAACATGTTGATGATGACTTAAAGAAATTCAAGCTGGTGCTTTCTTTGTCTTGTATTTAAATGCATTTGATTTAAAACGTTTCCTTGTGATAAACACACACAAAAAAAAGAAATCAGAAAAGAGACAGTTTTTTTTCTCACCACTATAAGTGGCTTTAAATGTAGGATAATTGTTTGTGCCAGACAAGCTGATCGGAGGCTTTCAGAAAGTGCTGATCCATTGGAATTTCCATTCGCAAACATCACTCGGGTTGATAGAGAATGGTCCGCAAAAGCTAATGCTTGGATGAAAATGCAATGTTGACTTCAGAGTAGAACAGGCAAACTGGTTCAAGATGATATAAGGGCAACAGTAGTTTAAATGGCCTCTTCTTACATCCATGTTATGCAGGATATCATCTCTAAAAGTATGAATGTCGAACCTTGAAGCACACTGGCTACAACAGCAAAAGACCACACCAGGTGCCACATCAACTAAGAACAGGAAACTGAAGTTATTGTTTGGATAATCTCACCAAAATTGGATGGCACCAGGTTAGAAAAACTGGATCGATGAGTCTCGATTTCAGCTGCAACATTAAGATGTTAGGGTCAGAAGTTAGTGTAGACGACAAACGGGATAGAGCTAGTGCAGTGTAGCTGATAGTGACTAGTGAGAGTGTGTGCTATCCCTTCAGGTGTGTCTATAGTGGTCTTAAGTTAGTCATCAGCGGTCAGATTCTGATGCGACAGAAGCCATCGGGACTCCAGCGTAGAATGGATGGTCTTCTGGTTGCGGGACATGGCATTGCTGCCACAAGGCAACACAGGCTCGCGTGATGGAGAGGTTGAATATGTCTGTCTCCACGCTGTCCAGTTCTACTAAGAACATCTTTCCATTTCTTGCCAGCTTTGCTGAGGTCACCCAGACGTCTCTGGTTTGGTTTTGCTCTCCTCGCACCTCTTCCCAGTGGCTGGATCACTGGACACGCCACAGGCTGAAGTGGTGGAGGAAGGTGAGTGTTGATTGACGCTTAAATAAAAGACGATGGAAAAACTTTCATATGAATTTTTTATTTTTATTTAAATTGATAAAGGAACAGAGTTTTTTTTTTCTCCAAAAGATTGATATTAGGTAATAACCAATGACCAACTTAAACAATCATGACCAGATTATTAACTTTTGTGACACTATTAGCTGTTGGTTTCAGTCTCAGACTTCTTGACATTACATTGTCCCCTTTGTTTTGTCCTTTCCTTTCAATCTGTCCAGTTTGCTCTGTCTCCCTCTGACTTCAGCAGCACTGAGG
Organism: Valencia hispanica; assembly: GCA_963556495.2. Taxonomy (NCBI): domain Eukaryota; kingdom Metazoa; phylum Chordata; class Actinopteri; order Cyprinodontiformes; family Valenciidae; genus Valencia; species Valencia hispanica. The sequence continues at coordinate 47,611,248 of OY747703.1, read as the reverse complement.
TGCCTGAAAATGAGCTCGAAGAGAAAGCGTCTCGTGGAGTGAAGATCCTGTACAAGTTTCCGTGGGGCCTCGAATCCCTGGAGACACTGTGGTGTCGAGGAGACGCAGAACTGCTGCAGACGCATAAAGGGATCCGGACCAGGCTGCAGGTCAGCCTGGTTCTTATATAACAAGCTGTAAGATTAGTTACCATAACTATGCAGATGATACTCCGCTTTACGTTACATTGTCTCCAGGTGACTTTAAACCCATCCAAACGCTAAGCAAAGGCATTGGGCAAATCTGTGGATGGATGTGCCATAATTTTCTCCAGCTGAATAGAAACAAAACTGAAGTCATTATTTTTGGACCTAACAAGGGGATGATCAAAGTCAGCACACAGCTCCAGTTAATACAAACATAAACTACTGATCAGGCCTGAAATCTAGGTGTAGTAATGGACTCAGATCTGAACCTCCAAGGTGACATAAGGGCAATAACAAGGTCAGCCTTCTAACATTTCTAGGATTAAAGGTCTAATGTCGTAATGGGACCTAAAAAAACTCATCCATGCATTTATCTTTAGTCGGATTGATTACTGCAACAGTGTCCTCACAGGTCTGCCTTAAAAGTCAATCAGACAGGTGCAGCCAAAAACTTTGTTTTTAAAATTGCTGGGGACAATAACCATAAACATGAGTGTAGTTTGAAGATTGCTGAGGACAATAAATAACTATTCATATATAGATACTCATCCTTTTGACGTTTTATTACAATATGTACTACGGTGTTTTAAAAGGTGTTGAAGATCGTATCTTTATTCAATCAATAAAAGTTGAAAGCCAGACGTGTTTCATCTTGTTTTTCAAATGGCGCTGAAAACCATCATTAGGCTGTTGGCTTGAAGGATCATTAACATCCACATCGTAGCACAAAGAACAATGTTGGCTACATTAATAATATACTCGTCCCAGAGGAAGAATGCGCAACAAACGCGTTTCCTTTGCCATTCTTGCCATTGCAGTCCTCCTGCAGAAACTTCAACTTCACTACAGTTCCTAGTCCTGCAACATGGCAGATCACCCTCAGGTACCCGCTTAATGGTTGTTTCATGGGTGAAAATATACATAAAATAAATTTCACGGGTCTGGACCAAAGTCTCTTTAATGCAGGCAGGTTGCAGGTGAGAGGAAAGGTTTTTATATTTATTTATATATATGTACACACACAGAGTGAGGAACATAAGTATTTGAACACGCAGCGATTTTGCAAGTTCTCGGACTTAGAAATTATAGAGGGGTCTGAAACTCACATTGTAGTGCATTTCCACTGTGAGAAACAGCGTTTTTTTTAGTTATTCGGAAAACCACATTGTCTGATTTTTAAAGAATTTATTTGTATTTTATTGACAGACCTGGACATGTAATGACTTGAGCAGGGGAACCTTCCGTGCAATGCATGATTTTAAACCATGACGGCATAGTGTTTTACCAACAGTAACCATTGAAACTGTGGTCCCGGGTCTCTCCATGTCATTGACCAGCTCCTCCCGTGTAGTTCTGACCTGATTCCTCGCCTTTCTTTTCATCAGTGATACCCCATCAGGTGAGATCTTCCATGGAGCCCGTCTGATGGAGACTCCAGTCATCTTTAGCCTCTTCCATTTTCTAATAATTGCTCCAACAGTTTATCTATTTTCACTAAGCTGCTTGGCAATTGCCCCATAGGCCTTTCCAGCCTTATGGAGGTCTACAATTTTGTCTCTGGTGTCTTCTGACAGCTCTTTGTTCTTGCACATGGTAGTAGTTGGAGTCTGACTGACTGTGGGTGAACAGGTGTCTTTAACGAGCTCAGACAGATGCTACTAATTTAGATTAAAAAGTGGAGTAGAGGTGGACTTTTTAAAGGCAGAGTAACATGTTTTTGAGAGCCAGAATTCTTGATGATTGCCAGGTGTTAGAATACCTATTTGCAGGAATAAAATACAAATGAATGCTTTAAAAATCAGACAGTGTGATTTGCTGAATTTTGACCGCTCCATAATTTCTAAGTGGGAGAACTTGCAAAATTGCAGGGTGTTCAAATACTTACGTTCCTCACTATACCTAGGAGTGCTGAATCGTTTCACGTTCTACTGTGATTTAGTTTTGTTTGTTTAATTTGCTTTTATTCCAGTCTTCGTACTACTACAAGACGTAATTATGTAATTCGAACTTTATATGTATTATTCTTATTTGTTTTATTGCTTCTCCTGCTGCTTATATCATTTTTTATTTTAATCTTTTTACCCTTGTTGTCTTGTTACACATTTTCTTATCGCTAACTATATTTTTGTCTTTTAATGTGAAGCACTTTGTTCACCTTTTGGCGGAGTAAAGCTCTAAATAGATGAACATTGGTTTATTTTAATAAAACGCTATTCCATGCATCCAGGTTGCCCTTTCTCCGCCTCTTGGTTGCCATGGTTAACTGTGAAATGCCCCATATCAGAGCGGCTTGAAGATGCAGAATATTCACCAGGCACTTTCCATTGTCTGTTTATGGCAGAAAGTGGGTGTGTAGGAGGCAGAATATGATCCAAAATTACCTGAGCACATTTCTTGGGAGAATGTGATTAATAAAGCAGAAATTGCAAGTTTGATAGATCTGAAACTTACTAAGTAAGTAAGTACTTTTTTTTTTTTTTTTTTGCTGAGCTTAAGTACGGTCTTAGTAAGGATTCTACGCAAAGTTTTATAAATGAAACCCCTGATCTGTAGCCAAAAGAAAGAGTAGGGCAATAAAATTATTACTGCATTTACAACCCCGAACAGTTGTGTTGTCCGTCACAAATCAATGTTCTCAGTGTCACAAGCACAGTATCGTATGCAAAATGTGATAGGCTATGATATTTCATGTGCTATCCATTCGATCTCCAGTTGGGTGGACTTTTACTGCCTTTTCTTCCTACACCTGATGATCTAAGTGACCTGCATGCCAAAGCTCTTTGCAGTATTGAATATAACAATGCCATCATTTCCTAATGTGGAGCCAGTGTTCATTCAGAGAAAAAAGACTCCAGATAAAATTTTTTATTGTCCTTCAGGTTTTTTAATTGGTAACTATGATCTGACCTGCTTCTTGTGCTTCAGAGTCGAGATGGTCGAAAGTCTGTTCCCCACATCATCTCTGTGAGTGGCAACATGGACCGCGGTGTGATGGCTTTCTTGTCCAACTCGCTCCAGCAGCTCAGTAGAGAAGACAGCAAAAAGAGGCAGCAGCAGAGAAAGGTGATGTTGCTCTGCATCTGATACATGCAGTTCTCTTTTTAGTGACCGCCTGACTTTTGGTTTACCGTCTGATTTTAGGTTTTAAAGCTGCATCCAGTGTTGGCTCCTGTCAAAGTGGCTTTAGATATTGGGAAGGGAGCCACAGTGGAACTGAGGCAGGTCAGTGTTCAAAGCAGGTTTTTATTGTAATTTGATTAGTTGGGGAGTATTTTTGTTGAACTGGATCTCTGAATACGAACATTTCTTAACGACATACATAAATGGAATAGTAATCATTTGAACATGTCTTGTAGATCTGTGACGGCCTTCTACAGGAGTTTCTGGAAGCTAAGATCTCTGCGTGGCCTGGATATCTTGAAACTCTGCCAACATCATTAGAGCATCTGAATGCCAAGTAAAATCCTCTTTTTTGTTGCGATTATTTCATTGTGTTTAACGAGCAATTTATGGATCCACGCGTATGTTTCTCTGTCAACACATTACAGATATGATGAGATGGGAGTTCTCTTCACCGTGGTCATCGGTGAAAACACACTGGAGAGTGGCCTCCTGCAAGTCCGCAGCAGAGACACAACCATCAGAGAGACCATGCACATTTCAGAAATCAGGAGCTTTCTCTCTAAATATATTTCTGCTGCTGACAAATTCTGAAGATGTAGGAATCGTAACAGACTTTTCTCTCAGCAAACCGGTCAGTGCCACAAGAAAATCTTCCACAACTAAACTGTGAAACATAAAGCCAAAAACAATTATCTCAGTCATTGACTCATCTGAAAAGGCTTAGAGACGATTTGGAAGTGAAATGTTCGTGAAGCCTGTGCTTGGTTTTTTAGAAGATACATCTTCTCAATTCAAACACAAAGAGCTGGATGTATGTATTTCTTCTGCATGGGATCTGGTTCAGGTTAACAGCGCCTTGTATTAAGACTTTGTTTGGGTCATTTTATACTAATAACAAGATGGCTCATAAATATGTCATCTGTTTGATGATTCACAAATTGGACCATCAATGAACAGATGACCAGTTAGTCAGAAAACATGCAAAGCGATTGTTTCATTGGCGAGAAAATTACATTACATCAACATGGTCTCATTCTAGAATGTAGTTTGACCTGTTTACATGTTTTGTATTCGCAATAAAAACTATTAAGAGAATAAACTATTTTATCAGCTCGTTTGCAGTTTTTCTTGGACTTTCACCCATGGTCGTTTAATAGAAAGCTCTTCTTATTGATAATTTAATCCTAATTCTGTGGAAAAACACCTTCACATCCCACGACTTTGCCGTTTCTTCATGTGATGTACATTGCTTTGCAAAAGCATTCCCTCCCCTTCAACCTTCCCACATTTTGTCACTTTACAACTAAAAACTTCAGCATATTCTATCTGGAGCTTCTCTGACAGACCAACACAATGTAGAGTACTATTGTGGGACAGAAGGAAAATGTCCAACCTTTTACAGATTCGAATCTAAATAAAGTGTGGCTCATATTTGTATTTAGTCCACTTTACTCATTATCTTTGGAAAAGTGTTTCGTATGTATGTTTTCATATTAGTCTTCAAAATACCAGAATGTGCACATAGCTTTATATTTTAGTTTGACATTTTAAAATATTACATCAGATGTCATGATCACTTATGCAGTACTTGAGAGGCCTTTTCACCAAATAGTTTTTATTCTTCTGTAATTTCTTGAACGGGTTCTTTTTACTTTTGCTTGAGTAAAAATATTTTGAAGTGGTGCTACTTTTACTTGAGTAGAGTGGCTCCTCTGGTTGCAATTAAATCCACTGAAGGACAAATCTTTTACAATGATCAAAAGGTAGGTCTACTATCCAAATCTCGCGAGAGTAACTTATTTCCCACCCTCTGATCTGATTGGTCTGCTGTCGGTGTGTGATTCAGATTAGCTGTTAGCCTGCAGAAATGGCCGCGGACAAGCAGAACGAGGCTAAACTTTCTCCTGCCGATGAAAATAAAGAAAATATACAAGGAGGACTGGGGCTGGAAAGTATCCTTCACATGACAGCGTTTCTCCTCAGGGGTTGTTGATTTTAAGCGAGCGTAACTGTTTTTAGTCCATCAAAGCTAAGCTAACGGTAGCTTAGTTAGGGTACGTGTCATTTGACTGTCCGTGGCAACCCTTAAAAAAAGCAGTTGTTTTAAATCTTAACCAATTTAGTCAGAAGGCATCTAAGACTCTCTTGGTTCATTCATGTGGTGCCAACGTTGCACACAGATTCAGACTTGATAATGTCTCATTTGTGCACTGATATAGAGAAAGTTGTCTCTTTAACACTGCATCCCAGTCCTCCAAATCATCAAGGAGTCCCAGCAGCAGCATGGCCTCAGGCATGGAGACTACCAAAGATACAGGTAAGCAGCTCACACAGACACATGTTGGGTGTAGAGACTGACAATCAGGGTTTGTTAGGGACATTATTCTGCTCAAGTTCCCCTTTAAACTGCATTCATAAATTTAGAAAACACATTTTACCTCTCTCTATATACAGATGTGAGATATGATAGTTGATTACAATCAGAGGCAGATGGAATAGTCGAGTATTTGGTTAAAAGGCTACTTCAGTACTGAGGAGCTGTAAACATATCTGACTTAATTTGTGAAAAATTAACCTATCCAAAAACTTTAAAGTTATGTTCAAATTCAGGTATTTTAAAGCATAACATAAGTGCAAGATAAAGATGAATAACATCGCGACATAATAAATTCAGGCACAAGTAAGACACAAACTCGGGCGTGGGAGGAGTTTGGTGAGGACTTTGGGTCAGGCTCTCCGATCTCTAGTGCTGAGGTCACAGAAGTGGTTAAAAAGCTCCTAGGTGGCAGGGCTCCGGGGGTTTTGCCCGGAGTTCCTCAGGGCTCTGGATGTTGTGGGGCTGTGTTGGTCAGTGCGGCTCTGCAATATTGCGTGGACATCGGGGGCAGTTCCCTTGGATTGGAAGACCGGGGTGGACCAGTTCTACACCCTCAGCAGGGTCCTGGAGGGTGCGTGGGATTTCGCCCAACCGTTTTGTGGACTTGGAGAAGGCGCTCGACCGTGTCCCTCGGGGGGCCCTGTGGGGGGTTCTCCGGGAGTATGGGGTACCGGGCCCCTTGATACGGGCTGTTAGGTCCCTGTACGACCGGTGTCAGAGTTTGGATCACATTGCTGGCAGTAAGTCGGGCTTGTTTCCAGTGAGAGTTGGACTCCGCCAAGGTTGCCCTTTGTCACCGATCCTGTTCATAACTTTTATGGACAAGATTTCTAGGCGCAGCCAAGGTGATGAGGGGATCAGTTTCGGTGGCCTCACGATCGGGTCTCTGCCTTTTGCAGATGATGTGGTCCTGTTGGCTTCATCAGAACTTTATCTTACTGCTGCTTTCGCTGGCGCGGATTGCAGCCGAGTGTGAAGCAGCTGGGATGTAAATCAGCACCTCCAAATCCGAGACCTTGGTCTTGAGCCGGAAAAGGGTAGAGTGCCTTCTCCGGGTCGGGGATGAGGCCCTTCCCCAAGTGAAGAAGTTTAATTATCTGGGGGTCTTGTTCACTATTGAGGGAACAATGGAGCGGGAGCTCGATAGGCGGATTGGTAAGGTGTCTGCAGTGATGCTGGCGCTGTACCGGTTGATCTACGTTCCTACCCTCATCTATGGTCATGAAATCTAGGTAGTGACCGAAAGGACGAGATCACAGATACAAGCGGCTGAAATGAGTTTCCTCCGTAGAGTGTCTGGCCTCTCCCTTAGAGATAGGGTGAGAAGCTCAGTCATCCGGTGGGAGGAGTAGAGCTGCTGCTCCTCCGCATGGAGAGGAGTCAGTTGAGGTGGCTCGGGCATCTGGTCAGGATGCCTCCTGGACGCCTCCCTGGTGAGGTGTTTCAGGCACGTCCCACCGGGAGGAGGCCCAGAGGAGCACCCAGAGGAGGGACTAAGTCTCTCGGCTGGCCTGGGAACGCCTTGGGATTCCTCCCGAGGAGCTGGAACAAGTGGCTGGGGAGAGGGAAGTTTGGCTGTCTTTGCTTGAGCTGCTGTCCCCGTGACCCGACCCCGGATAAGCGGAAGATGATGGATGGATGAATGTAAGACACATCTGTATATCACTCAACCCCCCCTCAAAATTAAGCTTTTGAACCCAGTACTTATGGTAAGTAAAATTTTATTTATATAGCACCTTTTATGATAAAACTCAGAGAGTTCTTCAACAAACGGAGTAAAAACACAAGACAAAATTAAGTAAAAGTAGACTTAAAGAGGTACGTTTTTAGCTGGCCTTTAGAGAAAAAACCGCTGATCTCAGAGGAAGGGAGTTTGAGTTTTGTAGCCACAGAAGAGAAAGCTCTGTCTAACATTAGTTTTTCGTTTTGTGTGGAGGGCCATCAGCAGCCGGTCTTGATCACATGACCTCAGGGCCCTGATGGAGGGTGCAGGGACGGGTGTTTGCCCATGCAGAGCCCTCGAAGTCAAAACCAGGATCTTAAATTGCATAATAAATAAACCAGGAGGTAATGAAGTTGCATTAGCAGTGGAGTCATATGACAAAATATTGAAGATGTAGTAAGAAGCCTCACAGCAGCGTTTTGTACAGACGGCAAGCGGTCGAGGGAGGTTGTGGCTAGACTTGGGTGAAGGACGTTGCAATAATCCAGTCGATATGAAACAAAACCTTGAATTATTTCCATCTCGGGACGAAAGAGAACAGGACTAGGTTTGAATATGTATGCAAGAATGGTACCAAGTACTTCCAGAGACGATATATCCTGCTGACGATATAAATTCACTTGATCTCCAAAAGGCTCAGCAGATAGAAAATAACATTAGAACAATGAAGCTGGTTTACAAAGAAGTCTCACTTTAAGTGTGTCTGGTGCCGTTTTGGTTAAAACATGCCTGATCTTCATTCAGTGAAGTAACTGGAGCTGGTGGAGCATCCATAAGATGCACTCAAGTAAACAGTACAGTGTAGTAGAACTACACATAGAAGTACTATTTTTACTCAAGTAAATGTAACTAGTTACTACCCATCTCTGATTTCAATGAAAGAAGTTCCTGCCACTCGCTTTTTGTCATAGAAATCTGCAAAACATAAATATTAAAGTAACTGAATAAAATTCAACAGGTAAATCCTTGAAAAATATATTATGTCTGCAGTATTGTCCCCAAATAAATAAATGTAGTTGTTTTAAAGTGTATACATACAGTGGCTTGCAAAAGTATTCGGCCCCCTTGAACTTTTCCACATTTTGTCACATTACAGCCACAAACAAGAATCAATTTTATTGGAATTCCACGTGAAAGACCAAAACAAAGTGGTGTACACGTGAGAAGTGGAATGAAAATCATACATGATTCCAAACATTTTGTACAAATAACTGAAAAGTGGGGTGTGCGTAATAATTCAGCCCCCTTTGGTCTGAGTGCAGTCAGTTGCCCATAGACATTGCCTGATGAGTGCTAATGACTAAATAAAGTGCACCTGTGTGTAATCTAATGTCAGTACAAATACAGCTGCCCTGTGACGGCCTCAGAGGTTGTCTAAGAGAATGTTGGGAGCAACAACACCATGAAGTCCAAAGAACACACCAGACAGGTCAGGGATAAAGTTATTGAGAAATTTAAAGCAGGCTTAGGCTACAAAAAGATTTCCCAAGCCTTGAACATCCCACGGAGCGCTGTTCAAGCGATCATTCAGAAATGGAAGGAGTATGGCACAACTGTAAACCTACCAAGACAAGGCCGTCCACCTAAACTCACAGGCTGAACAAGGAGAGCGCTGATCAGAAATGCAGCCAAGAGGCCCATGGTGACTCTGGATGAGCTGCAGAGATCTACAGCTCAGGTGGGGGACTCTATTGGTGGTGCACTGCACAAAGTTGGCCTTTATGGAAGAGTGGCAAGAAGAAAGCCATTGTTAAAGGAAAACCATAAGAAGTCCCGTTAGCAGTTTGCCACAAGCCATGTGGGGGACACAGCACACATGTGGAAGAAGGTGCTCTGGTCAGATGAGACCAAAATGGAACTTTTTGGCCAAAATGCAAAACGCTATGTGTGGCGGAAAACTAACACTGCACATCACTCTGAACACACCATCCCCACTGTCAAATATGGTGGTGGCAGCATCATACTCTGGGGGTGCTTCTCTTCAGCAGGGACAGGGAAGCTGGTCAGAGTTGATGGGAAGATGGATGGAGCCAAATACAGGGCAATCTTGGAAGAAAACCTCTTGGAGTCTGCAAAAGACTTGAGACTGGGGCGGAGGTTCACCTTCCAGCAGGACAACGACCCTAAACATAAAGCCAGGGCAACAATGGAATGGTTTAAAACAAAACATATCCATGTGTTAGAATGGCCCAGTCAAAGTCCAGATCTAAATCCAATCGAGAATCTGTGGCAAGATCTGAAAGCTGCTGTTTTCAAACGCTGTCCATCTAATCTGACTGAGCTGGAGCTGTTTTGCAAAGAAGAATGGGCAAGAATTTCAGTCTCTAGATGTGCAAAGCTGGTAGAGACATACCCTAAAAGACTGGCAGCTGGAATTGCAGCAAAAGGTGGTTCTGCAAAGTATTAACTCCGGGGGCTGAATAATTACGCACACCCCACTTTTAAGTTATTTATTTGTAAAAAATGTTTGGAACCATGTATGATTTTCGTTCCACTTCTCACGTGTACACCACTTTGTTTTGGTCTTTCACGTGGAATTCCAATAAAATTGATTCATGTTTGTGGCTGTAATGTGACAAAATGTGAAAAGTTCAAGGGGGCCGAATACTTTTGGAAGCCACTGTATATGTCTGAATTTATTTCGGTGTAAATACCTTTGTTGTTTGCAGGGGCTACTGTTCTCGTAGGCTGCGTCGCCTCCGAAAGGCTCTTGGCTTCAAGATGGGTAACAGACACAAGTTTGTTGGAAAGAAAGTCACTGTGGAAATCCTTTCCGACAGCAGGTTGGTAACAGACAGGGTGACGTGGACTTAGGTTTCACTTGTGCACACTACAGTGTATCCAGTCACCATTTATGTTCATGAGATATGCTATTTTTTAATGCCATAGCTTTTTTTTTTTTTGAGAAAACAATAAAACCGTAACCAGTTCTTCAAACTATGTAGAGCGATCTAATAAATGCTCATGCAAAAAGCCAATCTTCTTTGATGTTCAAGTAGGTATGTTTACAATTTTTTTCTCTACAGTTGTAGCATTTTAAATTAACATTTTTACAATTTATTAACTTCTATTTACATCAGACTAAATACTAAATAAATTTTATCAGTTGTTTGAATTTGCTGTTTAAGAAAGAGATAATTTCAGGAAAATCTCTTTCTTCTTTTCTTATCATGACAGCTTATTTTTAGCTAGACTTTGAATTCAGGTCAACTCCTAGAAGGGATGATTAAAATAAAAAGTAAAAAAACAAAAAACATTTTCTGTCATTTTGTAATTTCTTTTCAGAAAGAGAAGAGGAGGATATTGAAAAGGTCCTAAAGGTTGCAGCAGTGTAACAGACTGTTTTAGCTGTCATAACGTAAAGTTGATGTTCACTGCCAGATATGTGCAGCCATGAAGACAACTTTTCATCCCTACAGGTATCTGTTGCTGGTTTTGATGGAGGCAGAGCGTGCGTGGAGCTACGCCATGCAGCTGAAACAGGAGGCCAACACAGAGCCGAGGAAGAAATTCCACCTCCTCGCTCGATTACGTAAAGCTGCTAAGCATAGCGAGAAGCTGGAGAAGCTCTGCGAGAGCCCCCGCGTTGATGCTAAGACCAAACTAGAAGCACAGGTAAGGCTTGTTACACAGAAGCATTGCAGCTACATATTACAATTCAAATTCAAAAATACTTTATTGATCCCAGAGGGAAATTAAGTGTTGGTATAGCTCATATAATTAATTCTTTAAGGAGTTGTTGTAGATAATGATGGCTGTGGGCAGGAAGGATTTCCTGTAGCGGTCTGTATTGCAGCGAAACTGAAGAAGCCTCCGACTGAAGACGCTCTGTTGTTGTATGACTGTCTCATGAAGAGGATGCTCAGGGTTGTCCATAATGTTTTTGATTTTATGAAGAATCCTTCTTTGCATTATCATCTCCAGATTTTCCACAGTCGTCCCCAGAACAGAACCAGCCTTCTTTATCAGGTTGTTGAGCCTTTTTAAGTCCCTGGCTCTGATGCTGCTACCCCAACAGATGATGGCTGAAGAGATTACACTATACGCAGAAGCTTTGCAGCTACATATATCTAAGTGTGTGTGTGTGTGTGTGTGTGTGTGTATATATATGTGTAATTGTGTGTGTGTGTGTGTGTGAGTGAGGTATCTTTGACTTTTCTCTCGGTTAAAAAATGCCTGTATTCCCACTGAACTTTCTTTTTTTAAATTAAACTTGCAAGTAGAAAATAATAAAATAATTTTCAGTCAATGCTGATGTGTTTGTTCTAGGCCTACACTGCTTACCTGACGGGGATGGTACACTTTGAGCTGCAGGAGTGGAAGCTTGCCATGGAGGCCTTCAACAAGTGCAAGTAAGATTTAATCCAATGTTATTTACTATACAGGGTCTGAAAAGGTGGATTCATGCTTAGTTATCACTTTTCCATTTGAAGATCTGTGTGTACAAGAACAAAACCCCTCTTTTCTTTACAAGGACCATTTATGAGAAACTGGCCAGTGCCTTCACTGAGGATCTGGCTGTTCTGTATCGCCAGCGTGTGGATGAGATTTCGCCCAACATCCGCTACTGTGCTTACAATATAGGTGAATTAACTCTTATTGATGTTCAGGTATGGGTGGGCTTGTTGTTCAGACCCATACGTAGAGTCTGCATTCTTTAGAGTTCAATACCTCAACAAGGCTTTCTGACTATTTCGCTATGAACTTACAGGTGACCAGAATGCAATCAATGACTTGATGCAAATGAGGCTGACTGGCGGAGGAGGGGGGATGATGGCTGAAAAACTAGAGGTGAGCACAAAGTACTTTTACATCATTTAATATTCAGGCCGTCTCCATCAGGATTTGATATCGCAGACGTACGGATCAGTCATTTAAGATGTGGAAGCCAGTAATAAGTCCCAGCAAAGTGTTTTTTGTGGCTACAGGACAGCCTTACATTTCTAAAGATGTATCTGACTTGATACTTGGTCGTCGTCTGTAGTTGAACTAAAGTTTTGCTTCTTTTGGTGATGTTTTCATGCAGTGATTTGAGAAAATATAGATACGTCGATATATCGCAATATTTTATGTCACGATATTGTAATGATATTCAAAAGCAATGTAATGATTTTTATTAAAAATTTTTTAGAATTTGACTGGAACCATAACCAGTAAAATTAAAAGTATGACCGCTAGTTGGTGGCTGTTTTTACCTTCTTCATTCCAGTGGATCAACTAGATCTAGTAATAAAACTGGATGTGTTAAAGTGTGAAACAGGTTGGAGTGTTTAGAAAGCTGTGACAGTTTTTCTACAGTTAAATTGTTTTAAAAATTACAATATAGTCTTACTCATAGTATCGCAATTTATCGTATCGTTTCCCTGTATCGTCATACAAATCGTATCACCAAATTCTTGCCAATACACATCCCTAGTCTGGACACAACGCAGAGAGCAAATCTTAGACGGACAGGAAGCTCACACTATCCAGGGGCTCTTTTATGTGAAAGCCAAGATCAAAACAGTGAGGTGCATAGCCTGAAAAACTGTTGTCCCCTCAGGCCCTGATCACTCAAGCAAGAACCAAGCAGGCAGCCACGATGAGCGAGGTGGAGTGGCGAGGCCGGAGCGTTCCTGTGAAGATCGACAAGGCTCGGATATTCCTCCTGGGTCTGGCAGACAACGAGGCCGCCATCGCTCAGGTCAGCCTCCTCACCTTTATATTCTTACTAATTGTGAAAACGAACGAAAATGTTTTCACATCACATTCCAGCTTTTGCAGACACTGTGGCCCAAATGTTTTAAAAGCCTAATTAAAACTCCTAACCTTTAATATGCATACACTGCCTTTTTAAACAAACAAATGTGCCTATGTTGCAACAGTGGTAACGTTTTAAACCACATAACACGAGGAAAACATAAAATGCACTGGATTAAGTTTAATAGATTTTTATAAACTTGAATTAAAACATGGTATGCACAAATTAGTAGATACAATGAATAAATAAATAAAAAGCTGTGTATTCTATAATGCCTCAAAAATAAACATAAAATGTTTATAAAATGTGCACGTCTAAAAAAATTTGTACAAAAGCTGCTAAAATCTAAAGCTGTTGAAGAGAATGTTTTCCACTTATCAGACAAGACAAATTACACAAGCTGGCCACCAGATGGCTCACTTTGAGATGTTTTTCTTTCCTTTGCTTCCTCTCACATTAGGTAGATTTCAAAAAAGTGGTATCTCTGAAACAAAAAGGGGTATTTGGACGAGAATTTTTTTTTAAATATATATATCTATCAAAGGGATCTTAAGCTTAGGTGTGGAGCATATGTGTAGACATGAGAAATGGTATAATGACATTATTATGGTCTTGAGCAACTTGTTCATCACAGCTCATTTGCAATGCCCACTGCCCTACCTATGTAGACTTGGATGGACTTCTTCTCTACCACTGAATTAGTCCATTGGTACATTTACAGGTTCAACCCACTATAAATGACATTTTAACATATGGTCACTGTGAGGTCAGTTTTTTTTTCTCCACTAATATCTGATGACCCTTAGTTGCATCCAGTACTACTAACGGCACCAAACTGGTTTATTCGTTTTGGAGTAAAAACCACATAATATTCTGTGATCTTGGCTAAATAAAAAAGGACCCATGGATGATTCAACAAATATTGTATACCATTACAAGTTTCTCCAGCCTTGCATCTTTTTATGTATGTTTTTATATTAAAGAACTTTATCAGATTTAATTTCTGAGTCAGTAATGAAGGAGAATTGGAGAAAGGATCAACCAATGATTGTCTGACCAGCCGCCACATGTCAAAATGAGATGTCGTACCCAGTAAGACTAACAGAGCGTTGGTCAATTTGGTTAAAATTGGATTGCTCTTTCTGCAACAGAGTCTATTTTTTTTTCTTTGAACTTCAAAGAGAGAAACTTCTGAACCTCTAACATCTGTGCCAAGAGAAAAACAGTCTTTGCCTCTCTCTACAGAAACCACGAGGCCTTGTCCAGCTAATGTTCTAATTAGATTCTCTCTCCACTTAAGCTGGGGGTACACAGCACAATATTTTCAGCAGTTGTTTCCAGCTTCAGCTCAAACTGTTCGACTACATCGCAGGGTTCTACAATTCACTGCTCACGAATCTTGTTCTCACACTACACCCTGATGCTTGGATGCCACCTGACTGCTCGCAGCATACGTGTGTACAAGACACGTTGGAGTCCGGAACTGCAAAGAAGAAGGGGAAAAAAAACCTGGAAGTAAGGAGACCCTCGCCGAGAATGCGCAACAAAAACAAGCTTCTTTGTTAATCCTGGGGGGTGCATTCGCAGTGCGAGACGTTCAACTGTGCAATACCTCCATGTGGCGCGACCAGATTTAATATACAATATAATTATCATATTACAATTGAAGTTTTATTGGTTGTGATTCTGAAAATTGTGATATTTTCCCCTCATTCCTTTCATAATTTATGCAATTTTGTTTTTCTGGCAGAGAATTTACCCTTCAGACAAATATTGTGTTGATAGATTTGAAGCTGACTTAAAATAAATCTTTTTATTACAACCTGATATTTTCCATGAATAATGTGTCCGCTTTAGTTGCGTGAAATATGTCAGACGTTATCCATTTCACTAATATCGCCAAAAACTTAAGTGATAGAATACCTTTAATACCTGTGCAACTGAAAGCAACTCAAAATAACCCTCGCGGTAGAATTAAATCTGCTGCTCCCTTTGCCTACATGAACCTGCAGCTCCTGAAGCTATCGGTGTGCGGCGCTCTCCTTTTCTATGAATCACCTGTCCTATCAGCCAGAGTTCATTCCCCTCATCTTTGGAGCCTTCTTGCAGGCACACCCGTCACACCCACAGCCACTCAGCTCTTTGGCATGTCACATTTCTCATCCCACAACTGCATTCTGTGCATTTCACCAAACCACACCCAGCAGCAGATCTCTATGGACGGACTTGGATTAGATTTTCTGAACATTTTACGGCGTTAGGCTCAAAATGGCTACAACTAAATTGTGAGGTGAAGCAATTTATTTATCTTTAATCACCACAGTTCTCACAGTTTTTCGTACCCATCAAAATTTTACTTTATATCGTGAGGCAACAGCATTTTAAGTTTCCCTGTATGTAACACCTGATCAAGACTTGGTAGGGTCAAAGAGCACCAGGTCAGGCTCTCAGACACCTGTCTGAACTGAACAACCTCTCCCATCTCTGCTCATATTGTGTCCAGCCCTGACTGAACAGCACAGGATACCCAACAGGTTCAGCTGGTCATGCTAGGCTTTGGCAGGGTGTTGGTGAAAGAGTGTGTAGCTCAAAGCAACGTCACAAGCCTGGGTGGATTAAAGCAACTTTTGACTCATCTGTCGGGTAGTTATCGCAACCAGGAATGTTCTTGTGAAATTTCTCTAAACTCTTGCTTCCTCTGGATTGTCTGACCTTCGAAACATGAATTTATTTTTGTCTATCGAACTCTTAAGCCTTCAAAGAGTTTCGACAAATCAATCAAAAGCATCTGGTGCTCACTAGGTCCTGAACTTCAACCTTCAACCCATCAACCTTGTTGCAAGCAGGATTTAATGGAATATTGGAAGAAGGGATTATAAAGCTATGTTACACCTTATAAAATGCCCTCGTAATCCTTCCTAGATCTGAAAAACTTTTTTTTTTTTTTTAAAGATCCTTGCTTGGTTTTTTTCCCCTGCTTAACTTAGTATTACACCCAAAAACCTCTGCTTGTATTAAAGAGTTATAAGATAAGATAAGAGATACTTTAATAATCCCCGTGGGGAAATTAAGTTTCGGTACAACCAATCCAAGATCATACAAACAATTACAAACATTAACACAGTACAGGATTTGGAAGACCGCGGTAGCAGCCGGCTTTACCAGCGCCCCTTTTAGCAGATAGAAATGATTCACAATAGGAGGGGGGGTGAACAGGGGGAAAAAAAGGCAACTCAGCCCAGCCCCCTACAGGGAGCCGAGCCGAGGTGCTGAAAAAACCACTGCAAAAACATATAAGCACATGAATCGGTCATAACATATGAGAACACAAATGGGACGGGGGGGAGGTTCGGGAACCCTCCGTACAGAGAAACCGGTCGCGGCCATCCAAAGCACGCGCCCATCATTTCGCTGTCTGAAGAGTGGGCAGGAGTCTTAGGGTACCGCGAGCATGTTGAAATCCAGGACTGCGTGCATGTCTGTAGCTGTGGCGTGAGCGTGCGTGCATGTATGTGTGCATTAATGTGAGACAATGAAACTCCTCTCAGTTCAATCCCAGAGTCTGTCGCCTGTGATGTAATAAACAACCTTGGGGCTGAGTCAGGGAGCTCACAGGCTCATGTGGGGGATGGGGGAGTGGGGTTGGATGGAGCGTCCTTTTGCACACACATCCAAGGGAGTTTTTGTTTGGTCTACCAAGACCAGGGAGTCGAATTCCAGTAGATAAGAAGTTGTTTTAGAGACAGGCGAAGATCACTTTTGATTATGATTCAATTTATACAACTGGCTTCTACCTAAACTCTTAGTTCTAACTCAAGCTGTAAATGCACACAGCCTGTTAAATATCCAGCAGTTTAATCAGTTTTAGTTTATATTACATTCAGGGTCAGACATTTTATGCACAGAGTTCAAATAACTGAATTAATCAAAAAATATTCCCATGAGAGCATCTGAGCAACATCTCAGACCTGGACCCTGTACTCACTTCATCTCGTTAACCGGGAGCTGACTGCATGAAGAAGAGTCACGGAGACTTCGGAGCCCATCTTTGACTGCACCAGACACAGACTTGCGGTGACAGATCCCACTGATTTAAAAAATAAAGGGTGCATACTGTGGGGTTTCCTACCTCTGAAACGATCAGAAAGGCCATCGATCAGCGAGTCTTTCTGACTTTTGACCACTTCAGTTGGAGAAATTCCTTGATTTTAAAACTTTGGCTGAAGTGGTCCTTGTAATTCCAGTCCCCCCAGTGTGGCAGCAGAGCACCACACTGGGGGGACTGGGTGGATTCAGCCTTCATTGCGTTCAGGCCACAGCAGGTGAAATGTTCATTATTAATACATGTCTGCATGATGTGTGATGACATGATGTGGAGTCTCTGTTCAGTTTGTTTGGATTAAATGTTGATTTAAAATGAATTAAAATTAAATACTACTGAATATGTCAATATCATTTTTAAAAATTTATGGGTAAAAATAGATTACCAGATTTTTTTGACCCCTTCATTCAAAATGACTGACAAAAAGTCTAGCACTACCTCTATTAACGTCCCAACTAGTCAATATTTGCGGCTAGATTCCAATTTAAACATGAGCATGATGCATTGCACGTTTCCTCTCTAAGATCTGAGCCTTTTTCTTATTAGTGTCAATGAAAAGCACTTAGGCTGGAGAACAATCCTGGTATTCAGACATCTGAACCCTGAAACTCCACGGCGACCAGCTGCCCATGAGTGAGGTGCTGGAATGTACGATGAGCACGCCCGGCAACATACCTGTCTCTCAAAGTTGAGCACTGTCGCATTCCTGCTTTCACTGTTGTTGTTTTTTTGTAGCAATCTTTAGATAGTTAAAACTCTACAAGATGTTTTAGCCCTAATATTAAGAGATATTCACAATAAGCCTTCAATGTTGGTGTAACGGTGTCATTTTAGTGTCAGGTTGATTAACATTGACAATCTTTTCATTCTGTTATACTTGAGAGTCCACTGTAGATCTGATCTGTTTTTTGTATTGTATTTTATTTCATGCAGGCCGTCAATGAGGAGACCAAAGAACATCTGTATGAGACCCTGCTGGCCGAATGCAGAGACACCATCCAGGCTGTGAGAGAGGAACTCAAGAGCGAGGCGGTAGGAAATTTAAAGTGATGTTTCTTATAAACCTTGGTTGTGGTTTGAATTTCCGAACATTAATAAATAATGATTAGAGACCCACTTTTCCTTTTTGTACTAGAAACACAACAGTAAAGCTGTTCTCTTAAGTGTTTTTCTTTCCCCACATCCGTCTCTGTTTGGTGCTACTGTTTTCTTTAACTGTAGCCCGAAAATGTTTCTAAGGTAGTTTTCACACCTGATAGTCTGGTAGACTCTGTTCGACTGGGGACCAAAACTGCAACATCGTTGTTGTTGTTTTTTTAGCAGGTACTTCGTTTCCACACTGCACTTTGTCAAACGAAACAAATCTTTTAAGGAACATGTTTACCTCCTTGCCTGTGGCGGCGCTGCACCATGAAGCGCTGACCACAGGGTCACTTCCTGTTCTGTGAAACTTAAATAAACATAATAATAATAATACAACACTTTATTTATAAAGTGCTTTCCTTAAATCTCAAAGACGCTGTACAAGAGTGAAGATAAAAACAGGCAGATTAAACAAATGGCAATAAAAAAACTTCAACATTAAAAGCAGTTTTGAAAAAGTGAATCTTGAAGAGTTTTGATGGAGTTACTGCGATATATTGCCGTCTGACCACAAGCCACTTCTCCCACTATTGCTTTCCACCACGCGCGGTTGATTTGTTTGTATTTACCCAGTCCGTTTCTTTCTTTTGGAGCCTCCCCCGGCCCGCTTGGCGTTCACATGTGCAATCGAACCGCACCAGAGTTCACTTCAGCCGAGCCGAGGTCTTCAGTCGGATCAGAGTTCGATTAAAGCGGACTAAACAGGGCTGGTGTGAATGCACCTTCCGAAGCAAGGCTAAACATAATTAAAATCATTAGCCTAGCACTACTTCAGCCATACTGAGTCTTTTCAAATTAGATGTTTTAATGCCAACATTACCACATCCTGCTGGCGTAGCACAGATGCCACAGCTGGAATGTTTTGTTTTTGTTTCAACTTGTAGGAAAACCCACCCATTTCAATAAATGTCTGGAGTAGTGTAGCGGAACAGTAATGTTGAAAATGTCTTAAAGCGATACTTCTTTTGTTTGTAGAAACAGCGAGAGAGGAGCTCCGATAATGAAAGTGGGAAAGTGTCCAACCTTCAGTTCCTGCACAGGTATAAAGACGAGACTTTGCTCTCAGCTCCATTCATAATGTTCTTTTGACCCATTGATTTGTATGACATTAAATAACATTCACACTGTTCAGAAAACCCGCCTTTACAGTAGCTGAACAATTTGTTTTGGTTATCGACCTGTTTGTTCAATACATTATTGTTTTCTTTAAAACAGTGTAAATATACTTAATCTAGTTTGCTATCTAAAGCTGTAATTCATTTTTGTTTTTGGAAAAGTTCTGATTAGTTTTGGTTATCTTCCCATTTAGGGGTGGAGATGTTTTTTTTTTTTAAATGTCAGATAGCACAACGGAAGACTTTTAAAGAAGATAACCACTTTTTTAAACTTGTATAATCAGATTAAGTAAATTTTTATTTACGTCTAAATTGTAAGACATTACTGGTTAATATTTAAACTACATTTTTGCAAGAAAGGCATCACCTCCCCTGCCATCCTGCAAGGTTAAGCGGTCTAGATAATGGATGGGTGAATAGACGGCATACATTCTTTTCAAAGAATCAAATCAGAAGTGTGTTCCACCCGTTTCTTTTTCTTAAAAGGCCGTGGCATTACTGTTTTGTATGAATATATTAAGTGACGACTCCGTTATAATCTGTCTGTGTAGTCTGAGCCGCCCTCCTCATCTTCACCTGATACCCGCTGCTCTTATTTTCCAGTTATCTGACCTACATCAAGCTGTGCACATTGGTGAAGAGAAATGAGAGTATGGCTCACACTCTGCAGGCTAAACTGAAGGAGAGCGGGGCCGACGAGAACAAGAGGGGCCCCCGCCCGCAAGATCTCATCCGACTCTACGACATCATCCTGCAGGTAGGCACCCTATCGAGGGATATGACATTCACAGCTGTGTTGATGTAATAGACTTTTCATCTTGGCATTCTTTAGCTGTTAAGTATCATAAATTGACAGCTGCTCTTGGTTGCCTTCAGTGATATTTGCCGTCTTTCTGCTTTTTATCTGCAGAGTCTGGCTGAGCTCTCCACCCTGCAGGGGCTTGAGGATGACCACACCTTCCAGAAGGAGGTGTCCCTCAAGACTTTGGTCTACAAGGCCTACAGGTTGGCTTTACAAGTGTTTTTGCAACAAGACTCCATTAGAAGAGGCTCTATAATCCATCTTCTGCAGGACAATTTTGTGCTTGTTTGAATTCCTGCCACATCTGATTATTTACAAACCTTTTGTATGTTTTGGTGTCGGCATTTGCAGAACTAAAAAAAGCCTTAAAGGTCTCATTCACTGAGAAACGGTGTAATACTTGTTCTTTTTTTATATACAATCGGTCTCTCTGAGCTGCATATGCATGCTGCACCTGAACATTTTCTCCAACCCCCATTGCCTGCATTAGCTGCAGAAAGGAAACGGAAGGCAAAAACGAGCAAGTCAGAAAAAAGCCAGTCTCTTCTACATCAAAGGGAAAATTAGTATTCATGGTATTGCCCACCTTCCTGCACACAGGAAGGCTCTAACCATTTTGCGGCTCGTAACACGGCTAGTATAAGCTAACCGTTAGCAACCGGGATTGTAGAAGCTAAGCTTTAGCAAACAACTCAAAAGGCAATCATTCAAACTAGAGACCAGAGCAAATTTATTGAAAAAACAAGTGAATGAGACCTTTAATTTGTAGAGCATATTCATTGCTAATCCCTGCAATCCTTTATGGTTTATTTTCTGCTCCATGTTACAGTAAGCTATGTCCCCTTTCTTATCTCAGGTGTTTCTTCATCGCTCAGTCTTACGTCCTGGTGAAAAAGTGGAGTGAGGCGCTGGTTCTGTATGAGAGAGTGCTGAAATATGCCAAGGAAGTCCAGTCGAAGGCCAAGAGTCTTAACAACAGCCTAAAGGTCTCTATGAAACATGTTGGCTCATCTTTTAGAGATCTGTAATAAAAAAAGACAACTAAATATTCGATCATTGAATTGTGTGCAGGATCTCCCTGATGTCCAGGAGCTCATTGCTGAGGTTAATGCTGAGAAATACTCACTTCAAGCTGCTGCCATTTTAGGTGGGAGCTCCTTGCACTTTTGTAGACAGCTTTACGTTTTAACAAGCAGACTTATTTCTCTGTTTTGTTTGGCTTATATGTAAAATCTTGAGGGAATGTGCTTTTGTTTTTTTAGACACTGATGAGGCACCTGAAGTGAGCTCCCAGCAGCAGGTGAAAGATAACACGGTAAGAGGACGGAAATAGGGCACACGGACCCACATAACAGCTTCATCTTCAGATACTTGAACAGCTTAGCTTAATCACCTTGAGTGAGAAATATTTGTTGTCCAATGTTTTTTATTTTTATTTACAGTTGTAAATCTTAAGTGTATTCAGCCAATTTCCTTGAATAGTCACCCAGTTAGATTAAATGACTCCATCTGTGTGTAATTTTAATTCTGTTTGTGGAGGAAAACTAAGGCTACGAATTGCCATGAACACACAATCCCCATGATGAGTCGATGGGAAGTTGGATGGAGCTAAATACAGGACAGTCCTGTAAAGCCCTTATCAGACTGTGGGTTTTTGAGCCAAAGGACCGATTCATATCACACTGCGAGCTCTAGAGGCGGCGGCACACTGTACGACAAATGTTATCCCAGCAATATGGCTGAGCTTGAGGTGTTTTTCACAGACGAATAGGGGGGTGGATGTAACTGCAGCAAAAGGCAGTTCTGCAAAGTATTGACTCATGGAACCTGCTAAATACACAGACCACATTTAGATGTTTACCATTCAAATTTTTTAAAATTGGAAATCTTGTATCTTTTCTCTTCCACTTCCCTTTTGTGCTACGTTCTGTTGGTCGATCTGATAAAATCCCAATGAAATACATTTGGGATTGTGGCTGTAATGCGACGAACTGTGACAAAACTTGGAAAACTTGGAGTATGGAGGCCCATGCAAGGCACTCCAACGCAGCACTTGTTATTTAATGAAAGTCTCTAGCAATGACTTCCCCAGACAGGTTAGACTAGTGTTGATATAACTAATCACTCATGAGAAAATGTCTACTTCATGATCTTACCATCCTGTAAATGGACTTTCTGTGCCAGTTTTCCAGTCATAGATCTTATGAGCCCATGAAGATTCAGAACTAGGATGTTAAAGTAGTTTCTAATGCGGCCCACAGCTTTTTACGTCTTACTATGTTTTGTTCTTATGGGCAGCTGAAACTGGACCAAATTTGCCATTTCAAGTGGAACAAAATAGTCAAGTTTATTTGTGTAGCAGATTTCAGCAACAAGGCTATTCGAGATGCAATAAACAAACAAATCATTACATTGCAGTGGCAAAATAAAGGGAAGTAATAAAGCTTTGATTTAAAGCAACTCTGTGTTTTAGCAGCTTTGCAGTTTTTCTGAAAGCTTATTTCAGATCAGATGAGCATCAAAACCAAAAGCTGCTCCTCCCTGTTTGGTTCTGATTCTAAAGATGCAGAGTAGACTTAAACCAGAAGACCTGAGTGGAAAGTTGATTCGACAAAAAATCTTTAATGTGTTTTGTTGCTAAAAGTATTTAGAAGTCTATTCTCTGAGCTACATGGAGCCAGTGTAAGGACTTTAGAACTGGGGTGATGTGCTCTACTTTCCTGGTTCTAGTGAGGAACACGAGCAGCAGCGTTCTGGTTCAGCTGCAGCTGTCTGATTGACTTTTTAGGCTTTTTGTTGCTGCGTTGTTTGCTGTTCTTATAAACTTCTTCGCCAGCAACTCTTCCTATTTTTACAAAGCCAGTTGTTTGGCGACGTCTGCTCATTTCCCTCAATTACAACAAATCAGCGTGACTTAACCACGGTTCCACCTGAGCGACACGATCGGGCCATTCCCTGAGTGCATACCCCCATACAGGTACTGATCTGGTTCCTGAAATGGCCCCAAAAACGGCCCTGTTGACCCGACCCAATGAAGTACAGACACACGCATATCAGGAAGGTCTGATCAAATTACCCTGTAGTTCCGATAGCGGAAACACGCCTTATCCAACTAGGAATAAACGCATGGATGAGTGTTTCAGGATCTGGCTGGGACATTTAATCTTGGAAATTTTCTTCAGGTGATGGAAGGCCAACGTTATAATTGTCTTTGTGTCTCTGAAGGTTCTGGTCTGACCCAGATTCCGGGTGTAGTGATGGATGTTTGCAGGTTTCATTCTTGCATGCAATAATAAATAATTGTCACTGCTTCTCCTCAGCCTCTGTGTGAGCACCTGGACAACTTCCACCTGGACAAGACTCTTGTTGGAAAGCACCCCAATCTGGTCCAGTTCCCCCCTGAGTTCCAGCCGATCCCCTGTAAGCCCCTTTTCTTCGACCTCGCCCTCAACCATGTGGCCTTCCCACCGCTGGATGACAAGGTGGAGCAAAAGGGCAAGGGCGGTCTGACCGGCTACATCAAGGGCATATTTGGCTTTGGCAGCTAAGCCAAAACCCTGAAACGTGAAGGCAACGAGGTCCCAAGTTGATCAAAAACGTGCCTAATTTTCCAAATTGTTGGAGTCTGCAGTCCCTCTGAGCGCAGATCGAATCTGACCTTCAAAGTGAGATTACAGACAAGAAATAAATCTGCTTCAAGTAGCAATATGACCCATGTCCACCTGGATTCTGTGATGCCATCAAAGCAAGTAGACAGGTTAGGACTTTTCAGTGTCGAAATACTCATAAATTCAACAGGAAACTCTCACAATGAACTTCGTTTTCATTGTTTCTGTAATGGCAGAGCCAGTGTGCAGCGGTTTTCCCACATCAGACACTGTTTCAGCATTGTTCACACCTGAAACTTCTTTATTAATGTCTGTGTGGAGGACAGCCCACTTTATTTTAACTTATCAAGTCTCTGTTAATCTCTGTTTGCTCTGCTCTTGGATGAATTTGACCCCTTTGGATTTAAAATGGAAATCAAAACGATAGCCCCCTTATATTGGAGACATTCAATTAAGCAAATGCGTTGAATTGTTTAAATATGAAAGATTATTTTCAGGGTTTTTTTCCTTCTCAGTAATGTTTTGTCCCTTTTGCTTCTGATTTCCCTACGTCAGTCAGTCCACTTAAGCTGTGATGTAGGTGAGATGGAAACATTGGGAGCTTATCAGTAACAAAACCAAGAAAAATCTGTTTGTTTTTTAAATTTACCAACCAAAAATAAAAATTCTGTCTCGTGTTTCTTTGTTTTTGAATGATTAATGTCGGATATTTTTCCAGATTGTTGTAATTCAAGGCTTTCAGGTCCTGCTGGGTTTATACATTGAATTGACAGTTTATTTGTTGGTATAAATGTACTTTTTTTTTTTTTCGTGCATATTTTACGGGGGTGTTTCGGATTGAACACCCTTGATCATATTTTCAGGGCTTGAAGCTCCTGCTGCTGTTTTTTTTACCTACAGAAGACGACAGCAGACATGAAGCCATTGAGGAAGGTTTTAACGGCCTTTCTATCATCACACCACCACGCCTCGTAGGTTAAATGTTTTTACAACATGAATAGGATGTCCGGAAGTTCAGCAGTGTTACAAACATCTGTTGTTACCCATTGTTTTTGACGTAAACAGCAGTTCCCTGCGATACATTTGCTGGAGGAACTTTTTTAATGTCCCTCATAAAACTGTTCTGGTCTCTCTTTTTTTTTTTTATGTTTTAGTTTTTCTCTCATTTGCATTGAAGACTCCTCTCCAGTAGCTTGGAAAATTGTATCAGTGATTGTTGGAAACACCTGTGAAGAAGAGGAATGTTTTCATTTATCTCCATGATTAAAATGTATTGGCACCAAAATCTGTTTTTTGCTCTTTTTTTCATGTCTTTAGGTCAATATTAGTAGGTATAAAAAGTCTACACACCCGTCAAAATCCATGTTTTGTGATTTAAAGAAAAACAATCTGAATTAACTAACATTAAAACTTGTTAAATATCAAGGTTAATTTTGAATATGGGTCAGTACAATTGCCATTATGCGTTTTTTCCGGGGGGGTTTTTGCACATCCTTTTTATGTACATATACATACTATACATCATTGGAAAGCTAAGATTCTTGGGATTCAAATGAAAATCGGATACAATCATAATTGTAGACAAAGTAAACGCTTCTGTCAAACCACTCGGAAATGCAAAATGTCCACCATTTGAAGCCTCAGATCATAGACCGAACAAAAACTATTTAAATCAACAAGGGTCCAATTAATGTACTCCACTAAAACAGTTTGTCCACAACAAGTTTTATGTCAACAATCTTAACACGATCTTCCGCTGGAGACCTTTGAAATTACCTTTAGATCCGTCTTTGTCTCACAAGGTTTTCAATGTAACCGCTGTTGCTCTTAAGTATTTTAGGTAAAAACTTTAGATTAATTCATTGCTTCCTAACTCTGGTTCCCAAAGCACATTGCCCTGGATGTTTTAGATGTTTACAGCTTCGACATCCCTGATTTCAATTGATGGCTGATTAACAGGTTTTGCTTTGCTGGAGTAATCTGAATCAAGTGTGTTAAAGGAGGGAAACATCTAAAACATGCAGGGCAGTGTGCCTTCAGGACCCGGGTTGGGAAATACTTGAAATATCTGTGAAGATACTCCAAATAAAGTTCAGCTGTTCCCTTCACCTTTTCCTTAATTTCCAAGGTATTACACATACCATGAAACATGCCTAAAACAATGTTCCAACGGAGAACATGGAATGAAATGATTTCCCTTTTTTAGGAGGGGAAGAAAGCTGGTCAGTTTGGCTGCCAAAAGGCTTACAGAAACAAAGAGGCTACAAGTTTCTGTGTAGTACGTGTCCAGCCTCCTATATTCTTCATATATTTTGAGATATAAAGTATGGTGGAAAAATGGAACAAACCAAAAAGACCCTAGTAAATTTGGCAAACATCAATTTGGCATTCTGGGAAACAATATCTGGTGAAATCAAGGTTTAACTCTTTTTTTTTTCATAGTTTCAAAGGTTTTGTGCCATAAAAACAACACTGGACATCTCGAGAACAACGGCATACCCACAGTGAAGCATGGTGGTAGCAGTATTGTGCTTCTGGGCTGTTTTCTGGGCAAGGCACATTTCAGCAACAAGGCAATTCAAGGTTATTTACATGATTTGGGAAAAAACTATAAAAAACATCAGAAACATTAAAAACATACCGTTATGACATTATGGCTATTACGGTAATCAGTTACTCAAAGGCAGCTCTAAACCGATGTTTTGTTAGCTTTAGGAATGTTGGGTAGACTGGAATTAGAGGACCTGAGTGGTCTGGGGGGTTGGCATGAGGACAACAGATCCTTAATATACTTTGGTGCTAAGCCATTCAATGGTTTATAAACTAACAAAAGTATTTTGAAGTCTATTCTCTGAGCTACAGGGAGCCAGTGTAATGACTTTAGAACTGGGGTGATGTGGTCTACTTTCCTGGTTCTAGTGAGGAACACGAGCAGCAGCGTTCTGGATCAGCTGCAGCTGTCTGATTGACTTTTTAGGAAGACCTGCAAAGACGCTGTTGCAGTAATCAATCCGACTAAAGATAAACGCATGGATGTGTTCTCGAGGTCCTGTTGCAATATCAGTCGTTTAATCCTAGAGATGTTCTTCAGGTGATAGAAGGCTGACCTTGTTATTGCCTTTATGTGACCCTGGAGGTTCAGGTCTGAGTCCATTACTACACCTAGGTTTTGGGCCTGATCAGTAGTTTCTAGTAGTTGTAGTTGTATTTACCAAAGCTGTGTGCGGACTCTTGATCGTTCCTCTTTAGGTCTAAAAACAAATCATTTTTGTTTCTATTCAGCTGGAGTAAATTATGGCACATCCATCCAGTGATTAACTTTATGCATTCACTTGTTCTGATGCCTAATGACACAAAGAAGTTCCTGTTCTTGAGCTAAGATTTAAACCAGCCAAGTACTGTACCAGAGCAGAAAGTTGGGCTTTAATCAAGGGCAATAAAATCATGAACGGCCCCAAATGCCATTTGGAATACCTTCACCAGAAGGTACTAGAGCCCAGACCCGAATCTGATTGAAAACCAGTGGGGTGAACTGAACAGGACTGTCCACAGGACACGCCCGTGCAATCAAATAGATTTGGAATGTTTTTCCAAAGGGAAACTGATACACATTATGAAGTTAAAATTGGCGATGTTGATTGACTCCTACCCAACAAGTCTGAGTGGTGTAATACAATCAAAAGTTCCTTCTACAAGCTACATTTTATTTAGCTGATTTATACAAAACATTCAAATAGAAAGCCAGAGTGCTTTACGAAGATCCTTCAAGAACAGACTAAATAAGAGATCTGAAATAAAAGGAATTAAAAGTCAGCCATCCTGAATAAAAAGATGTTGAGCTCAGATTTAAAAAGGCCCAGGTCAGTGATTGAGCGTATAGGTCAAGAGGTACCGCTAGTTGGTTCCAGAGTCCAGATTTAATTCTCAAAACATTCAAAAAGATCCGAGAAAATGAACTCAGGGAATTACCACAGACACACAAAAAATCAGAAATATAGGGTGGGGTGAAACCAGAGAGCTTTAAAAACAATAAGAGTTCAAAATGTATTCCAAAATGGCCAGGCAGCCAGCTGAGGGAGGAAGTAATGGGGGTGATATGCTGGAGGTGTGCAGCCGCACTTAAGTAAGAACAGTGTTTTAGCTTTTAGTTGAGTTGTAAAGCTGATATGTCACCAAATTAGATGCTCTATTTTTTTGTTCAGCGCTGATTTCTTCATGCTGTGCTTCCAAACAGCCAAACATTCTTGTTGTCCTGATCAAATGTTTTTCAGCACCGTGAAGCACCTTGAATTACCTTGTCGTTGAAAGTGTGCTATACAAATAAAATTGTCTTGCCTTCGGGAAAATATACTGCTCTGTCCCTTCCTGTAGACGGCTTCACTGTTGAGTCTCCTCTCTAGTGTGCTGTCCGGTGAACACTGAGGTATTTAAACCCCGCTACTACCTCCACTTTTTCCTCCCATGATGGAGACAGTGTTTGACTTAACCCTGTTTCTCTTGAAATCTACAATCGTCAGACAGTAGAGGGCGAATGAGTGAAAGGTAACATCCTAGCTTTGAATGTCATTGTACCAGACTGAGTTTATTTTTCTTTCAAGAAGAAAATCAGCAAATGCCAAAAACTCCTGAACCCTGGGGAAGTTTGGGAAGATTATAAAAGCCTGCCTCATCAAAACAGCATTTAAATAATTCAGGGATAACTCGGGACATTTGCACAGTGCTGAATCTTTGATGTTCAGGTGATTTTATTAATGAGTAGTTCATTTGTGAAGGTAGGTGTGCCAGTGTAAGAACCTCCGTTGGGTTGTGGGGGGGGTGTGATAAAGAGTGGATGCCTGAGCAGGGTGTGATTCTGTGTTATGGTTTACATTTGGCACCTGCATTTTTTGTTAAAATATTGCGTAACTGTTACTTTTGACCTCCTCCCAAACACAAGGAAACACACATCAAACGCCAGCACACTTACCCCCCCTCCCCTCACTCACTGCCTCTCTAAGTCAGCCATATTTGACAGATACTTATGAAACGACGATGACAGTAAATATCTTTGCTTTAAGGAGAGGATAACTGCCAGATAACATACCATTACTTATGACTTAGTTTTCTTTTCCTGTTGCACAATAATTATTTCATTCAAATTAAGAAGAAGAAGCTGATAGAGTTGCTCTTCTCTCATTCGTTAGTTTTTTTAAATAGAAATCTGACTCTATGTCAGTGTTTCTCAAACTTTTTTTTATCATTCCCCACTTTGGACAAAGGAGCATACACAAGCCCCCCCCCCATGCTTTTATCACCCCCACAGAATGGTGACCACGCCTGATTTTTAAAGTATTTTATTTATTCGAATAGCCGAGTTAGTCTACAAGTTTTTAAGGGTATAAATTAGTTGGAAAAAGGGGTTGCGCACTGGTATAAAACCGGCTCAGAAATATATGCTGTCAGTAGTTGCTACATGTAGAACTTCAGCTCACAGTTGGAGAAAATAAAAGTTGTAGTTTTATCAAAATTACAAAGCTTTCAAAAGTACAAAATAAAAATAAATAAAGAGCAAGATACTAATCCCTGTATTTCCTCCATGGTTGACCGTGTGACTTCTCTGACTCTGAAACGTTCCCTGATCTTTTTAGATATTTGTACATTTTGTGGATGGAATCTCTGATAATGCGGCTACTTCAGCTTGTTTTGTTCTGCTGCGATAAATTCCAACATCAAACTCCGAGCCCAATGTTCCAGGTCCCGGTTCTGTTTACGATGATGATCACAATTGCTAATTTATTTGAGTGTGTTTAATTTTGTGAGAGGGGGGAGCTGGTTGATTTAATTTACAGTGCATTAAAACATTCACAACAATAGAATTTAGGGAGAATAAACTATTTAAATCCCGTTGATGTCACGCCCCAGCTGCAATACCTCTGCACCCCACTAGTGGGGCGCGCCCCATAGTTTGAGAAACACTGCTCTATGTATTGGATCCTGTCAAAGCATCTGACATCAGGTCAGCTCTGGGAACCTGTTAGCCATGTAGTGCTTTTTAAAGTGACACACCCTCATTTTGTTTCAGTCTTTTTTAACTTCTCTCTATTCAGGGTTGGGAATTTTGAGACATGTTTTGACACAGTTGCATTCATTCTTTCTGCATCGATTTTCTTAATCTGGTCTTCTTGGATCAACAGAATCTCACTGAATTTGACTCGTACAGGTTTTACAACGTTATCCACCACCTTGGGGAATTATTCAGATTTAAAAAATTGTCCCTTATCTGAATGCATTTTCTTTTTCAGTTCCTTGGGCTGTATTTAGACTGAGCCAAGACCTGCTGCAGTCCTGAAATGCATTAACTTCATAATTAATTAAATGCAATACATTAACTTACAAAATAAATGTCTGTAGTTAAACAAGCAGGAGCAAAAGTTTGAATATATTTTGGATATTCTCTAATACCCACAGAATCAAACTTATGAATAAAAGCTCAAATATATGCATACACTCCAAATAACATGTGAATAAACGTCCTCCAGGTTTTAGCACCTCAGCTGCACTCTTTTCTATCAAAAACCTTTTTGTATGATTCTAGAAGAATATATGATGACCAGTTTATTATAATAAATAATAATTGTATGATAAAATCCATCCAAGCCAACCCTCGTCTTATAGGAAAAAATAATTCCCCCCTAAACATAATAACTGATTGGGCCTCTCTTGGTGCCAACTACTGACATTGAATGTTCGTGATCACTGTTAATGTCGTTTACATCCCAGAGATTGTTCTACTTCAGCCATATTGAAATGGTTTTTGAGCAAGAACGACCTGTTTAAGGCTGTACTTTGAGTAGGCCATGTTAATACAGGGCCAACCAGAGGGGAACTTGCTGGGCTGTACTGCTGCAACACCCAAGTGAGCTTAGAGATCTTTATATGTAAGAAAGAGGATCTTAAATTAATAGGGAGCCAATGAAGAGAAGCTAAAACAGGAGAAATGTGATCTCTCTTTTTAATATTCATCAGAACTCTTGCTGCAGTATTTTGGATCAACTGAAGGCTTTTAATGACATTTTGTGGACTTCCTGATAGTAAAGAATTACAGTAGTCCAGCCTTTAGGTAACAAATGCATGGACTAGTTTCTCAGCATCACTCCTGGACAGGATGTTTCTAATTTTAGCAATATTCCGGAGGTGAAAGAAAGAAATCCTAGAAACCTGTTTAATATGGGATTTAAATGTCAAGTCTTGGTCAAAAATAACACAGAGGTTCTTTACGTTATTACTGGGGGCCAATTTAATGCCATCCAGATGAAGTGATTGACTAAGCAATTTCTTTTACAGAGCTTCTGGTCCAAAGGCGGCAACTTCTGTCTAGCCAGAATTTAAAAGCAGAACGTTTAGAGTCATCCATGTTTTTATGTCTTCCAGACATGCCTATAATTTACCTAAATGATTGGATTCATTAGGATAAATAATGAATATAGTTGCGTATCATCAGCATAACTGTGGAAATGTATCCCATGCTGATTTTACCAATTGGAAGCATATATATAGTGAAACGAATTGGTCCAAGCACAGAACCCTGTGGAACTCCACAAGTAACCCTTGAGAATGAAGAAGATTCATCATTTAGATGAACAAACTGGAATCTGTCAGACAAATATGATTTAAACCAGCCTAGTGCTGTTCCTTTGATCCCTGCAACATGTTCAAGCCTTTCTAAGAGAATATTATGATCGACTGTGTCAAAAGCAGCACTGAGATCTAACAAAACCAGAACAGACACCAGTCCATTATCTGAGGCCATGAGAATATCATTAGTAGCCAAAGTATCGCATCAGATCTCGCGAGACAATAATGCCTTCAGAAATAAGGGTCAGAGGAGCTCTGTGTTTATTTTTTTCCACTTTTTTTTTTTCAGAAGGGCCTGAAAGACTATAATAGAGCGTGGGTATCCAAGACAATACTAGGTTATGACTCCTTTAAATAGTTTGGTTGGGATTGGGTCCAACATACAAGTTGAAGGATTAGATGAGGCTAATATTTTTAATAATTCTTAAACCTCGACTGAATCAAAATAGTCCAAACACAAATGAGGTGCTACAGTTTTCTCTGATGCTGCCACACTTAACGAGAGAAAAGTAATCATGTTTGGGAGGATGCCAATGATTTTATTTTTAATATAAGAATTTTATTTATGAAGAATCCCATAAAGTCATCACTATTGAGACATGGGGGAATAGCTGGCTTAATATAGCTATGACGCTGTATAAGTTGACAAGTGTACGAAAAAGAAACCTAGAATTGTTCTTATTCGCCTCTATTAATGATGAAAAATATGCTGTTCTAGCTTGTCGAACGTTTTTTTTATACAGCAGTAGACTATTTTTCCAGTTTAAATAGGAACCCTCTAGGTGTGTAGAGCACCATTCTTTCTCCAATTTCATAGTATTCTGTTTTAAACTACGCAACTCTGCATTAAACCAGGGAGCCAACCTCCCATGGCTAATTACCCTCTTTTTTAAGGGGGCTATACCAATGCCAAACGCAATGAGGAAATAATGCTATGAACCAGACAAACAATTTCTGAAGGGTTAGAGAGGGTATTGCGACCCTCCGATGTGTTACTCTGAGACACTGAGGAAAGTGAGAATGGAACAGATTCTTTAAAATTTTTAAATGCCGCATGTCAGTACAAGGTCCTAAAGTGTGTTTACCAGAGTGTGTGGGTCCCTGTACTTTTTGAGTGAAGCCAATTGAGTCTAAGATAGCATTAAGGCTGATCTGATCTAAGAATTGAGAGTAAGGGCCTTGTGAATGATACAAAACCACAAACAAAAGTGGTCTTAATGTTTTGCAACTTGGATGAGGAAAACTAAGGATTAGATGTTCAAAAGAACTCTAGCTAATAACTGATCTGGGATTCATTTGTAAATCAGAATGAAAAATGCTTGCACGTCCTCCTCGCCCAGTACTTCTAGAAATGTAAAAATGTAAATAACTGGAAGGAGTTGACAAATTTATATTGACATATTCCTCCTGCTGCAGCCAGGTTTCTTTGAGACAAAACAAATCAATTTGATGACCACAAATCAAGTCATTTACTAACTAAGTCTTTGAAGACAGAGATCTTTTGTTCAATAAACCAGATTTAATAGTTTTATTCTTCTGTTTAGTCAAAGTCATATTTATCTTTATGACATTTTTCATTGTTTGCCCTTTTTAGGTTAACCTTTGATCCATTTGATTTTGGCCGTGGGCAGGACACTGTCTCATTGGGGTAAGGGGTGGCTAACAACAGTACAGAAGCAGCAGAGAGGTGGGTTGAACTACCACTCTTCTTTCTGGTCTTGACCCTGGGTTGCCAGTGTTTTTGAGGGCTAATAAATCCTGCCAGATTCCTAGAAAGAAGAGCTGCTCCAACCAAAGTGGGATGGATGCCATCTCTCCGACCGGGTTTCCCCCAAAATGTTCGCCAGTTATCAATTTAGCCAAAATTATTAGTACTCTTCTTCACTTTGCTACTTTCGTCAAATACTCTCCAATTGCATTACTTACTCTTATTTCAACTGTTAGCTTCATGTTTTCACTCAGTGTTTGTCTCCCCATAGAAGCTAAATCTGGTCAGGTGTTCTGTTCAGCAGTGATTCCTTGTTGAAGAGGGGGCATCGGCTGGGAAGATCCTCCCAGTAACTGAACGTTCTCCTATCCTGTTATCAACTGTTTGCTTTCTTCAACATAGAAATTACTCTTAGATCAGTTCTTCTGTTTTTTTAAATCTCTCTGCTCTGTCTTCTTTTACCCCCAGTCAGTCGTGGCAGATGGCCGTGCGTACTGAGCCTGGTTCTGGTGGAGGTTTCTTCCAGTTAATGGGGAGTTATTCTTCTCCATCGTCGCTACATGCTTGCTCAGTATGAGGGATTGCTCGGAAGTCAGCGACTGTCTACTGTCGCTATTTGTTCATTCAGGAGGAGCGAATGGTGCAAGTCAATGACTCTATGCAATCTACTAGGTTTCCTTAGATATAAATCTTTTAAACTGATTGGAATAATGAACTGAACATAATGCACTGTTAAATAAAAAGGATTAATTGGAATGTATGTATTTATGATTGAATTGAAATGACCTTTTTGTAAAGTGCCTAAAGAGGATGTGTTGTGAATTGCCGCTATATAAATAAACTTCACTGAATTGAATTGTAGAAGGTCAGGCCTGCAGTACTTTAGATGTTTGTCCGGGCTCTGTTGGGACTTGCCAAAGGAGTCATCAATGCACTTTTGAAATCATTTTGTTTGGCCAGCCACATCTGCAAGGTTCCCCACTCTTCTATGTTTTCTTCTTTCATTTGTGCATGATTGTTCTCATTGTGGTTTACCTTAGAAATGACTGCTGCCCTTTTCCATACTGATAGATGTCAACGACATTGTTTCTCATCTGTTCTAGAAGTACTTTAGGTTGCCAGGTGCTGCTTTTTGAGATCTTCCCACCTGCTTCATGTTGTCACACGGGTTCCTTTTAAGGGATTTCTTGATTTTTACTGGTCTAGTAGCCATCAGAAATTAGTAAAATTGATTGGAACGGTCAAACATTGCAGTTCATCATAGTTAATTCATTATTTACAAAATATTTTTACATAGGGTCAATTTGATTTGAATAGATTTTCATAAATGAAATTCAAACAAAGCCCTTTGTATTTCCTCAAGTTAGATTAGTCTGACATCAAAATGTATTTGGTAATCTGAAAAATTTAAGTGGCAAAAAAATCAAAAGCATAGGAAATCTACAAGTGCGCAAATACGTTCACATTTTGTATAATAAAAATTAAGACATGACTTAAAAGCTCTCAAAATAAAATGATCTGAAAGACATAGTTCAGGATGCACAGTGTTCAAAAGAGACCAAAGAAGCACCATTTGAGCTACAGAGAAACCATCATAGATCAAATTAGTGCTTATGTGGTTCAGTCTGTTCTGGCTCTACTCTTTGTTTAGGTATCTCCTTTGCTGACCACTTCCTTTGTTTATCCAACACACTGTCTATGGGAGTAACCATAGTGTTAAAATCTTAGCAACATTAAAAGTATCTGTTTTTCCAGACAGGTAAACACACCCAGCACGTCAGTGTGACTGGACCAATCAGAAATATGTGCTCGCTCCACTCCGCTGCGCAGCAAGCTACCCAGCTGCATTCCTCTTCATGAGTTACTTTTGTTGAAGTGTTGCAGAGAGACGCCCTGGCCCTGGATGCCTTACATCTCTGTGCTGTAAATGTGAAACTTGGGTCTTTATGCTGTTCAGGATGACCTGAACCTCCTGATAACCGGATTATGTAAGAGTGTTGATGCATGGAGTACGGTGTTCATGTCTGAGGTGATGCAGCTCTCATGGGAATCTTTTTTTTTTCTTTTGATTGATTGATGTAGTTACCTGTACTCTGCGCGTAAAGTCAAAAATGTCTGCACATTTGCACCAAGTGGTCAGGGGTGTGAATCGCAATCTGTTATAATGACCGAAGGACTTCCGATTTTTCCATCACCATTTAAAGGCGGAAAATGTTCAGTTAACG
Organism: Valencia hispanica; assembly: GCA_963556495.2. NCBI lineage: Eukaryota > Metazoa > Chordata > Actinopteri > Cyprinodontiformes > Valenciidae > Valencia > Valencia hispanica. The sequence goes on along the minus strand of OY747703.1, from coordinate 47,575,783 downwards.
AGCCCCTGCTCCCATCCCTGAATCAATACTGTAGAACCACCTTTCGCTGTGATTACAGCTGCAGATCTTTACCGCTGCCAAGGAGGCTATGTTTTTGCCAGGGTTTGTTTGTTTGTTAGTTAGCAACATAAGTTATAGACAGCTTTGAACGTTTCAGAAAACATCCACATTAGGACCAGGAACAAATGATTGGATATTGGGTACTGAGCTGCCTTGCTGGTGGTCTGCGCTCTACGAGTGCTTTTCCAGTTTGGGATATATCTTTACCATTTCTGCACAGAAAGTGGCAGAGATTTATGCCCATTATTCTTCGCAAATCAAACCACGCTCTGTCAGATTGAATGGAGAGAGACTGTAAACAGCATTAACTTGCCAATAATTTTCAACTGGATGTAGATCTATATAAATATGTAAAAAACTAACACCACACATCAACCTGAAAACATAATTTCCATGGACATAAAGTTCCCCGTTGCTTCTTTCCATTGGTGTATGCTCTTACTCTGGTTTACCTTATAGATCTAAACTCGCACAGACCACCAGAGAGAACAATTCAAATTAAATCAAACTTTTTTTTTATAAACCGCTTTCCATTCAACAATTGCAGCTCAAAGTGCTTTACAGAATTAAAATGACCCCACAAAGGTCACATTCCATCCCTCCCCCACATAATTAAAAGAATGATCACAGGTATACCCCCTCCCACAGACCCAACCTTCAACATGCTTAAGAGCAGCAATAAAAAAGACGTTGGGCTGAGTACAGATGAGCCAGGTTAGAAAACGCCGTCAAAGGAGCCATCTGCACCGGCAGCATCACATCAACTGCAGCTGTCAAGGCACCGACACAGGGAGCCCAGAGGAGGCCGAGACTCCCACCTCCACCCAAGCACCACCTGTAGAGCACTCAGACAGCCACAGCCGACCACCGCTCCCGAGGCAGAGGGCTCCTATAGAGGAACAGTGGAAAGAAGAGTGAAATAGCGGGTTAAAATATAAAAATAATCAGTGGATAATATGATAGGATTAAAAAGTAAAACACTGATAAAATGTATTAAGTAAAACATGCAGAGGAATTTAACAGACTAATAAGTAATAATCAGTTAAAAGCTAGGCTAAAAAGGTGAGTCTTGAGCCTGCTCTTAAAAACATGACTGTTCTCTGCAGCCCTTAGGTCCTCTGGCAGCCTGTTCCAGAGGTGAGGGCCATAAAACTGGAAAGACGCCTCGCCATGAGTGTGTGTCCTGACTTTAGGGATGATAAGGAGACGGCTGCCAGAAGTTCTGAAAGATAAGAAGGCCCAAGACCATTAAGACACTTAAAAACCATTAAAAGAACATTAAAATCAATCCTAAAATATATGAGGATGATCAAGACAGTGCACTACTTTTTCTTTCAACTATAGCCTTCTTTTTACCAATTTTGTCTAAATGCCAGATTTGTAGAGCGCACAAGCTGTAGTTTTTCTCCTACCTGAGCTGTGGATCTGTGCGGCTCATCTAGAGTTTTACATCCTAATTCTGCTTTAAACTTCTCCACAACTTTCTCCATGACCTGCTTGTTGTGTTCCTTGGTCTTCATGATGCTGTTTGTTTCACTAATGCGGCCTCACATAACAGCTGGCTTTAGAATGAGATACACAATACAATACTCTCAAGTTTACTTTTCTTCCTAATTCGGTGACTTCCAAGGGCAACTGGTTTCACTGGATTTTATTCAGATTTATCAGATTAAAAGGGGCTGAACACAAATGCATGCCAAAGATTTTGGATTTTGCAAACCACGCCTTATTTTTCTTCCACTTCACAAATATCGCTACTGTGTTTTGGTCAATCACAAAAAGTCCCAGCAACATATAATGAAAGCTTTGGTTGTAAAATGACAAATAAAACCAAAACATTAATAATAGCTAAATGGCTGTTTTGTGATATGACATACAATTGTGTGTTTTGGAGTACTCCATCAATCCATTGTTTATACCCGCTTATCCTTGTATGGTCAAGGGGTAACTGGTGCCCATCTCTAGCGGTCATTGGGCACCCTGGACAGCTCGCCTGTGTTAGAGTATTATTTAAAGTAAATCACATTTTGATTAGTTTTTGTAACAAACGTCAGCTGTGCATGTTGCCCATTTTATGAGCCTAACTCTGAATTATTCCCTTTGACTCTCCTTTTTTCTGGTTTTCGTCTTGCAAATTCAATAGTTTTATTTCTTGACTTCTGCAGAAATCCAGCTTTGCTCCAGCTCCCATTATTCATATGGCTGCTGCTGCTGTCCAAGACCTGATGGATTCGTGAACTCCAATGAAAAGGAAAGGCTGAAGGAAGAGAGAGGGAGGTAGAGTGTGTAGAACAGGTCAATCTGGTCCTCCGGCACCGGGCTGATCGCTGGGCGTCGGCACACCTGTTACCCTGCCTGGGAGGAGCCAGCAGTGGTAAGCCCTGTACAGAGTACTGTGTCAGAGTGGTCCTGTGTCTGTTTGAGAAGGACCAAAGACAGAGGTAAGACGCAGTGTTAGGAAGACAGAGGTCAAGAAGGAGTACGATTGAAAAGTTGAGGTTTCTGTGGACTCTCCACCGCCAAGATGTCCAAGCTGTTGAAGGGGAAGGACACCTCCTCAAAAAGCTCAAGCAAGATGAGCAAGTAAGTTTTTACTCTGGATAATAACTAATGCATTTATGTTTATATCCTGTCCATCCTCTGTGGGCTGTTGGACTCTTTCTGTCTTTTTCCTGCATCCTCTCCTGTTACATTAAGGCCACTTAAAGAATTTCTGCTGCACTCAATTTACTGTGAAAGCCAATCTTCGGGGAGGAGGGACGCTTTTGGGAAGAAGGCTAGCTAGTGAGACACTGTCTGTCAAAAACATTAAAAATGTGCTGAAAAAACAAAGCAGTTGTTTACTTTTTTTCAAGCTTTCTATATCTAATCTGAAATTTAAATATCTCAGTAACTCTTTTGTAAACGTTGAAAAATATTTGTTAAAGCAAAGAGAAGTTTAGATTAGGTCGTTCCTGTACTCCTGTGCTGTATTTCTCCTGCTGAGAGCAGATCCATATAAGTCATACATTGTTATATATACACCAGCATATGTGTACTCTGTATCTACATGAGTTATGGAGAGTGGCTTGCACAGATTGTCATTAAGATGATTCAGTGTGAGTCGTGACCACCAGGTTAATCTGCTGGGAGGCCATAATGTCCACTTTTTATGTTTCATTCTGTTTTCCATGATTAAAGTCATCAATGAACAGGGCAGGGCTGCCTTTACTCATCAGCTGGTTTCTTTTCTCTTGAGTGGGTGTTGGTTTTCCAGCCGTCTACATTGGTTTCTGTCATGACATAATTAGGCTTAATATCAAGTCCTTTCTTAGTTAAGAGAGGTAGTCTTACTAATGATTAGTCTACAACCACTAAATTTCAGCATTTTTCAGTGATTCATCATAAAAACTAATGCATCTGTGTATTTTACTGGCTTTACGTTTATGATGTCTAACCAAAAGTTGGTGTTTTTCATAAAAAGCAAACAAAAATCAGTGCTTACCCTGGCGTTGTGGGTGTTATTTCAGTGGGAACAACTCGAATGAATTAGTAGCTATGCTTTCACACAAAAGGAACTGCTAAAAACACAAGCAAATACGTTCTGGTCCAAAGGCCTCCATGGCGTCGCATATCTCTGGACATAAGCCTCTGTAATGCACTCAGATGTGATGGAAACACACCTGTATGTGTCTGCTATCTCTCTGTTTTATCTCTGTCCCTACTGAGGATGTGATTAAGCCACAAAGAATATTTCTAGCATTATTTTTTTAAATCATGTTTGACTGTGACGTTAAATAAATTTAATCTCCTGCTCAGTTAACTCAAGAGGTGTTTTTTAATTTACATTTTTCTTTTATTTTGAGATTATCATTTAAGATACTCACTTTGGAGCTAGGGAGGAGAAAGTGAGAGCCAAACCCAGTCAGGGAGGGTTTGCTCTACCAGCTTTTCTAAATCTCACAACTACTCCAGCTAAAGAAATGCAGACCAGCCCTCCTCAGTTATGTGGCTCATCCAGTTCTCCTACTTGCAAGCACTCAACTTTCCACCCACATTCATTCATGAACGATACGACAAAATGTTATGTGTTTTTTTTCTCAATCATGTGTAATTAATCGGGGTTTTTAACTGAAACATCTTAGAAGAGCTTATCTCCTTATACCCCTGTCACACTATTGCATATCTCCCTGCTATTTTCATAGCTTAGGAAGACATGATGCCACTGGAAAACACAGCAATGACACAACAAAAATATTGCTGGATCTTAAGCCACACTTTTCTGATGCTCACCTCAGGATGCTGGGTCCTTGAAAGTAAAACAGAAATAGATGACATGGTATACTTTCTGATTCATTTGGCTAATAGTTTTCTGACCACTTGGGGTCACTGAAAGTGTAATAAAATGTCATTCTTAGTCAGCTGATCCTTATATATAAAAATAAATAAATACACAAATCTGATCCCAATACATGAACACTATTCAGAATCAATTTTATTCGGCAGATTTGTACACAAAAACTATTTAAAATATAGAACTGTTGGGAAATGATACCTTTTTGTAGCTGAAGTTAAATTAGGGCACAGGAGAGCAGGGGCACATTAAAAGTAACTTACAACAATGTGACATAAAGTGACATTCCATAAAATTGTCACAATTTCCTCACATTTAGACCCCCAAGACACACATTTTATTATACACCAACATACATTGAAACGTAGGGAACAGTGTGGGAGCAGTTTAATCAGGCTTCACTTTAATCCTAATGATTTAAAAAAGGTTAAGCTCTGCACTGCAAGCATGGGAAATCCTGCAAAGGATTCCTAAAATAACACTAAATCTGCACCCGTAGTCAGAAGAAAACACAAACATTGTGCTGACACAGGAAGAACCTTTAGATGCACTATGTTTCTGCAGCAATGGCTGAGGGGTTTGAATTGTCCCCAAGCACCTCATTCACTAAGCGAGGACCCTGAGCAGTTCAGGTGAAGGAGACAAACATCAACCCCTCCTTAAAGCTCCACTTTTATAAAGTTGCATGAGTTAGTTTTGTTGGTTTCAGCATATCTATGTTTTAATTGGCACTTTGTGTAGCACCTGCCTGCCCTGATCATGGCGGCCTCTGTGGTGACTCTTCTGTGGCTGTGGGGTGGCTTCCAGTGTGGATGGATCTCCCAAATATTGTTTTCTCAAAGTGGTATCATTCTAGATGTTTATTTTTATTGTATGATCACTTAAAGAGATGGGAACGGATTGAGGGAGCGGGGGACGGAGTGCGTATGTGTTTTGTGTGTGCTGAGAGTTTAACTGGTTGTGTGTGATCGATTTTGGTTTTTAAATGTGTTTTCTTTGTTTATTTTTCTGTTCTTATCATGTAAAGCACTTTGTGCTGATTTTATCATGAAAAGTCCTCTACAAATAAAATTTGACTGGTTGACTGGGCACGTACCTGCTTTTCCTGATGAGTGAGCAGGACCAGCCAGCTCACCATGACTAAGGGAGCAAGGACAGAAAGGCAGCAGCGCCTCGCTCCTGAGCTTAAAGAAATTACCCTGAAAACAGCAGAATTTAGCTTGTTTTCTTCCTGAAAACTCGTTGCTTTGTTTCTGGTGCTTTGGTTGCATTAGGCAGATGTGTTCAGCAGATTAGGTCAATGCCTTTTTATATTGCATCCCCTGACATGCAACACTTCATGTAGCTTTCAGGTGAATAAGATACTACTGTTAAACACCAGACAGTGACAGCTCTAATAAATAAGTTACATGTAAACTCGTCCTTCACCAAGCTTTATGAAATGTATTTTTTCTACTTTCGTATTTGAATTTTTCACACTTTTAACATTTTGAGCTTCAAATGTATAAGAGAAACAATCTTGGAGGTTCATTTCATACAAATTATTTTCAAAGGAGGAATTTTTGTTTTATTGAGCTTGTATTTGCTCTGACTTGTTCTCTTTAAGAACTGTATTGTGGGGATATAATGGGATTTCACTGGGAAGATATTTTATCAGACATCCTGCCATGAACAGTGGTTAAGTATTTTTAGGGGTGATTTCACACCCTATGTGTGAGACAGCAGTCGCAGGCTTTAAAGTTTGAATGATTACTAAGTTCACATTTTAAATCATCTTTACCACCTCATGTTAGTGAATGGCGTAGTTAGCATTACTAGCAGCAGCCTCTGTGAATTTCCAACCTTAACTCTGAGATTTCCAAAGGTCTGCTGCCATTTCCAAAATCAGGATAATCCATAGGAGACAGATTGAAAGCTCAAAAAAATCAAAACAGAGCAACTTTTAAATTCATTTTCATTTCAGTTTATTTATATAACGTCAATTCTCAACACGTCATCTTAAGGCGTGGTTTGAATATAATCATACATACATTACAATCAGTTAAAAAGTTTTCTATCGAAGGAAACCCAGTAGACTGCATCGAGTCATTGACTCTTTTGAGCACCCATGTTACGTGGTTTAAGTGTTGTTCTCTCTTCTTCTCTCTAAGCCTGAACAAACTTCATGCAGCCTCTTCTTAATGTGCTTCTTACACCTCTGTGTAGGGATGTTGGATATTTGCTCTTTTACTTTGTTATGGAAAATTAAAGTATCTCAGGGTTTCCATAATAAAGAAGACTTGAGTCCCATAAGGCGTTTAAGTATTTAATTCAAACATGTCTGGCCAGACCATGGAGGGGACAGAGTTACTCGTGCATCACCCTCACCAACCTTTCTAACTAACTGCTTAAATAGTATTCCACAATCATTGTTTATCTCTGTAGATGTCTTCTCCAACCTTCACGCCCCGCCTCCAGAGTAACTGCTTCATGCGAGTCATAGCAACGCATAAAGCAGCTCATCCGAAGGCCAGACTATCTTACTGCCCCGGCGTGTGTCTCTCTGGTGACCTGACACATATATCTTTCTCATAATAATAAGCTGGAACAATTACCTTGTCCTCTTACCCTAGATGCATTCACTAAACAGAGAATATACACTTAATTCCTAATTGCATAACAATTTTCCACCACAACTTATATTCAATACACCAACATAATCTAAATCTTTATTTCCAATATGGATCTAAACTGAGACTGCATATAGACCTCTACCCAAATGTTCACGGTTGGCTCAGAAATGCAGAAGCCACAGGATACGTTGCAAGTTTTTGCCAAACGAACAAATGTATCTCAAAAACTATACCTCGGATCTGTCATGTTTTGAAATTTTAAGTGAGAGGAGGAGTAGCTGAAGAGTTTGATGTACAATATGTACATGGTATGAAAGGTTTAAATTTTGTGGCATCAAAAAACTGATACCGATGGTTTCCGACGTTACATTTAAATGTCAATGTCGATAATAATCGTAGGGCCGACAATATCGGACATCTCTACCTCTGTGCTTCCTTTGATTTCTTAAACTTCTTACTAACACCTAAAATAGTCTTCCTCCCTCAGAATCCACAACAAACAGGGTTGTTGTCAGCATTGACCTAGTAGCACATATGATGCGTTCACTGATGCATGCGGGTTTTTGAGTTTTCACTCACCGATGAGTGACCGATTTGTACAAATAAAGCTAAAAATTATCAGATTCTGGTCACCAGACGATATCTCTGTGCATCTCTAGTATGTTTTTACTTGACAGGAATAAAGCAGACACAAATATTTGCTAAAAGGCATCAACCATATTTGTAAAATAATGTTTAATCAGTGATTGTTGGTGTGACTTAAAGAGGCATAGTTAACTGGCAACTTCCTCTCTGCAGGACGCAGGCCAGCAGTACGACTTTGCTGATCGACAAGATGCAGAAGAATTCAGACCAGGTGGCAAAAGATATCCTCCGGGCCGAAGACATGCTGAAAGTGGTGAGAAAGGAGAGATGTTTTTCAACACACACCTACGCAGTAATAATTTTTCCTCTTTCACAATCAGTTTATCTTTTTCTCACGCCACAGGATCAGAAAAATGACATGGAGGAGTATGAATTTGAGCACCAGGATGAGATCAATCGTACATTGGGTGTTGTAGAGGGCCTCCTGATGGACCTTTTCCTGGACATTGACAAACTCAAGAAGCTCAAGCACCCTCAAGCCGCATCTATTGAGAACGAGTGAGTACATGAAACAAAAATACTGAGAATTCATTGAGTTTTTGTTTGATGGCAGGAAGTAGAAATCGGTTTTAGTTTTGTCTTTTTGCCGAATTCTGTGGCCTTTCTATTCTTCTGTTATTCACATTTCTTTGTTTCCCTGCTTTTTCTCCTAGCATTATTGAACTTCACAACCGATGGTCAAAGGACACAGCTATTTATGTAGATCTCTATGAGCAAATTGATGACGTGTCTCGGATGCCCAGAATTAACTGGGAGCCTGTTTTCACCCAGAAGCAGGTAAGTTCCACTTCAGCCAGCAACAAATGAAATGTCCACTTATGTGTGACTATATAATGATCACTTCGTTTTCTGTGATTCTCTGCATAAACACGTCATTTTCTTTATGTAACAGAAGAAAAGTTCAGTTATATACCATTGTAACACTCTGAGGTTGAATATTTTTCATTTTAAGGATTTTCAATGAGTGCCCTATGAAGGTTAATAATGTTCTTTGAGCTTAAAAGAACTTTTATGAACTGAGTCCTTGTGCTGCCTATGCTGTCAGAAAGCGGTGAGCACAGAGACGTACGGCCCTACCATGGCTGACCTGGAGAAGCAGATCGCTGCTCACAACATCTTGCACAGAGAGCTGGAAGCTTACAACTCACAGCTCTGCGTCAGCTCTGCCGGCAGCAAGGTGTGGACCAAAATATACATCAAGCCTTTTTTTATCTTCTTCCGTCTCAGTGAACTTTTGGGATAGACAAGTTTACCCTGCATGTTCCTGCCTTGTCTTTCAGGAGCAATATACCGCATTAAAGAAGCAATATAACGCCATGCTGGTGAGTAGATTGTTTTAATAAGAAACCAAACACATTTTGCTCAGTTTCAGTAAAAAAAAAAAAAAAAAAAAAAAAAAAGAGTACAAGTTTTACTTATTATTTAAGGCCTATTGTTCGATGATTACTTAATAAAGCAGTGTCAGTAAACCTGTGTTAAAATGGCATGTTTTTGTGAGACTAGATTAAAACATTATAAAATGTTCTCCACCTTAAGGGGGACGTATATCCTGCAATCCAACAACTTTTTAGAGGGGAAAACAGTAAAAACACAACAATTGAGTTGCCCACTCTTAAACTTGATTCCTTTCTAGCATTTAGTCTTCAATGGTTGGACTCTATACACTGCCCTGTTTGGGTGACTTCGGAGATTTCCTTTCTAACTTAGTTGTGATCTTTGCCTGGGAGTAGGCATAAAACTTTAAGGAATATCTCTTTCCAGACTGTTTGAAATCAAATGTGCAGAGAGCTTCCAACGATTTTACGTTGGCTTAAGAGTTTGGATTCAGCTGAAAACATTCTTATTCAAATACACTTTCCTGTAGATATATTTCTGTGTATTTGTTTTTATCTAAATCAACCAATTCCCTTTTTGTCTTTAATTTTTTTATGCTTTGTCCTACTGGGGTTTTATTCCTTAAAATTATTCCATCAAATAAATGTACCTACCTGCTGATGTACAACAAAAGGTTTGTTTTGGCTATGAATAACTATAAATAATTTCTTAGGGCAATTATAAAGTCGGGGCACCATTCTTTGAGTTCAGGAAATAATAATCATGTTAGCCAAATAGTTTAGTCTCAGTTAATGTTTATGAATACCTCCCTGATGAGTTGAGTCAAGGACATTAAAACTTTAAGTTGAATCAAAAGGTATGTGAAAAACTTGATTAGTTTAGGAGTGTGCACACTCTTGCAGTGAGACTATTTAAGCTTTCTTATTTTATTTTTGTTGCTGTTGTTGTTTTATTTTTCAACAGTTAATTTACCTTTGAATTGTGCAGGATATTTCTCACATTGCATTTGGGAAACATTTTTTATGACAATTTACCATGATCTTATTCTAGACATCATATAAAAACTTGGAAATACAGCAGCGTGCACCTTCAAGATCCATAGTTTTTCCCCATAACTGGAATTTTTAGATTAGGATTTATATTATTTTTTAAAGGTGAACGAGGAAAACATAAATGAAGCTGTTTAATTGACTTTCTCCTTCAGGAAAAATCCAAGTGGCGCCGCCATCACCTGAACAGCCTCTACGAGTACATGCAGGGCTGCGACAAGGAGCTGAACTTCCTGGGAAAAGAGCAGGACAAGATCAAGCAGCAGGACTGGAGCGACCACATGATGGATCCACCTGACGTTCGCAGGCAGTATGAGGTCAGGACCTGATGTCTCGTTAAAGAGAACATATAACAGATAGTGCTTTGTGCAATTTCTGTTTGCTGCTCAGCTGCACAGAAACTTCATGCAGTAATTTCAGACTTTTTGCTGTTGTTAACTTACATGAAAGCGTACATTCTTGGCACAATAACTGCATAATTTGGTACATACTTTCAACCACAGAAATAAAATAGCCATCTTATTATTTTGAAGGCATTGCATGTTGAGAACAACTCCTAATATTCTCTCAATTAGCACTTCAAGAACACCAGTCTTTTGTCCCATGAGAGCGACGTGAACAAACTCCAGGATGAAGGCGATAGACTCCTTGAAGTGAAACACCCCGCCAGCAGAACAATACAGGTACTGAAATCAGTCTTTAATCATTTTGCCAGAGTTGAACCTTTTAAGCTGAATGTGTATTAAATCCAGATCAAATCTTTCCCTTAAGGCCCAGGGAGAAGCTTTAAGAAACGAGTGGCAGAAGTTCCTGAATCTCTGCATTTGTAAAGAAACACACCTGGACAATATAGAGGAATTCACAAAGGTAGGCAACGTTTGTAAAAGCGCATTAAAGGAGGCCATGCTATACATGGTCCAGCATGCGATAACAACAAGAACATGTTTGTACCATTTTCCAGTATCAAATGGACATTGAGCAGCTTTCAGAGACCCTAACTCAACTCAACAGCACCCTGGACCCAAAGTCTGTCAGCAAGAAGAGTAACTCAGAGACTCTGCTGCAGCTTCAGGTAAGACAATAAGAAAAGAAAGCAGAGGAATTCAATACATTCAAAATCTAAGTAAAGTAGTTTGTGTTTTGTTTGTTCCCGTTTGTAGTCTGTTGTCCATAATTTATTTGCCTCTCGTAAACAGCCCTAATTAGACACATCCAAAGAGGTTAGCTTAAGAATAATGTCCCACAGTGAGTGAATGAGTGAGTGAGAAAAATTTATTTTGAGTGCCCATTTAAACACACTTTAATCTGACTAAAGTGCTGTACAGAGAATAAAGTGGAAAACACATCAAATGAACACAAAAGATGCAATTAAAAATAAAAAGTAACAAATTTAAGCTTAAATTTAGAGAAAACAATTACAAAGCAGGGAATGCTTATGTGAAAAGGTGAGTTTTGAGTTTGGATTTAAAAACAATAAAAGAGAGGACATTTCTAATCTCAGGAGGCAGAAGTTTCCTCGGACCTCATGGGGATGAATGACGGTGGTTATATGATTGGGGGCCAGGCAATGGAGAGCTTTAAACACCAGTAGCAGGATCTTAAATTGGATGCTACATAGGACCAGAAGCCATTGCACTGAGGATAGGATAGGTGTGATATCAGGGCCAGAGTGGGACTCATCTTCAGCCCTGGAGTTTCATGGCTCAGACTGGCCCGCTTTATATCACAACCTCTTGTTATTAAAATAATGTAATTGTATCCTTACATCTTATGTCTACAATAGTGCACCGTTTTGTAAAGTCTTGTAATTCAGTGCACTGTATTTTTCTAAAATATTTCCCATTCAGCACAAATGTACAATGTATATTTATGTCAACGTGAGTGCACATCTCCAACATTATTCAGATCTGCTGCCTCTGTAATCAGTCGCTGAGTAGACTCTACTCTCTGTTTCACTCTTCCTCCAGTTTCCCTAAACTGGCGTGCAACTGTATCGCAATAAAAAATAATCTGTACAGCTTTAGTGCATTTGATATGGAAAACACATTTTGACTTAACCAATTAAATATTTTCAATGGCAAAATATGCAGGCTTATTTCATACTACTTTCATCCTATTCCCTTTAAATTATGGACTTTGTGTATTTACTACTATTAATCATTTGGGCATAGAAAGTAGTTCACATTGGAACGAATGCCTGCTTGTTCACACACCTGTTCCTTTCATACTGACAAGAGAAATCCACTCATCACTCCTGGCTCCTGGCTCTGCTTCTGATACTAAATCACATGATTATTATTTCCAGCACAAATCTCCCCTTTTTCCAAAGCATTCGGATCAATTAAGGTGAAATTCATTCATGTAGAGCTGAATCAGCTTGGATCAGAGGACACTTTTCATGAAGAGCTGATTCATACATATACTCTTCATGATAGTAATGCTAGTAAAATCCACTCCATGAGTAATCCTACATGTGGGCTCATTGCTGGTGAGCAGGTGGCGATAGATCTTACTTTTAACTCTGAGGGGTTAAAAGACTAAATTTCCCAGTTATGTGGCGTCGCATACTATTATTAATATAATATAATTTTATTTTAATTGGCACAACAGCACAAAATTCATGGACTTAATAATTAATTACCCTGAACAGTACTTTGCAGCACCACTATGCTGCGCCATTATGCAGTTGTGCAGCTTATCTACACATGCGCCAATGGCAGCATGTGTAGATAAATGGGGACAAGACCCAGGAGAGACCCTTGGGGGACACCATAGGACATAGCGCTCCTGTAGAAGTCTACGCTAAAATGAGCAATGCAGACGAACCCAGGGAATACGAAGGAACTCACAGCAATGGAAAAGAAGGTGAACGAGACAGCTGGCAATAGGCTTGAAAAGGAAAGCTCATCCATAAGTAAATTATGTCTGAGAAAGTATTTTCTGCGTTATGAGATTACTTCTAATAATGCGACAGGACCCCCAATACCCCCACCTCCTCAGAAGTCCAAGATTAGGGGTGCGTTAGAACTATCTTCGTCTGGATTACGGTCCACAATGATAATCTGGAGTGTTCACATATTTTTGTTACTGGGATCTATTTTAATTTGGCTTTATTTCTCTCCAGGGTGAGGAGAATACTGTCCAGACCTCTGAGCGGCTACTGGCCGACCTGAGAAGACGGAGTACAAATATTCCTCCTCTTAGGCTACGTCGCATTACCCCCAACAAACCCATCACAGTGGAGTCCCTATGTGACTGGGAAACAGACAAGGTTTCAGCTCTGTTTAAACAGCTAATTAATATGATTTTTTCAATTCCTGAGCATCATTTTTTATAAATTTTTACTATCATTGCTATGCAGGACTCTCTGTCAAGAGGGGATAAATTTACCCTGAAATCCCTCTCTGACAATGAGAACTGGGACGTTATTTCTTCTAATGGAGCAACTAAAACCTTCCCAGGAGTTTGTTTCCTGATCCCACCTCCTGACCCAGATGCCATTGATAACGTTGATCTGTAAGTAATGGAAAGCTGCACTATTTGTAACAAACCACAATTACGATAAACATAATGCTGACCTCATCCACTGCTTGTCTTATCAGTTTGGGCAGCGAACTGGCAGACATCAAGAAAAGAAGAGCAGCTCTTGCAGCGTCCCTGAAGAATCACAGACCACAAGTCTCTCAAGTTCAACAGTCAGGTGTTTGTCTTTCACTTATTTTAGAACCAGAATCAGATGTTTAATCTGTAAGCCATCCCTCAGGTTCCACAGAAACCTATAATCACATCACTCAGAGGATAACTTCACCGTTTCTTCTCTCAGCTCCCGTTTCTTCGGCTCCACCAGATCCCAAAGCAGCTGCCCTGGCTCAGCAGCTGGACCAGCTGGACTCCGACCTGGCCAATACAGAGCAGAGCATGCTGAGCAGCCTGCGAACCCCGGCAAGCCGCACCGACCCGGTCGGAGATCTGGCCAAGAAGCTCAAGGACCAGGAGGTGAGTCGACACCCGCTCTGATGGTTTCAGTGGGAATGAAGAAAGCAGTTGTGGTCACTGATCCCATTTTCTCTTTTCTTTTTGAGGACTTAAAATAAATGCAGGGAGAAAAAAAATACACTTTTACAATTGCAGATTTTTGTGATTCTAACACTTAAAACAAAAAAACATGATATAGAATCATTCCTGTGTGCACTGACACCTGATGGACTACATCAGTTTTCTTTGTCAATTACTTTTAGAATTTAAAGCTTTATAAATAAATATTTACACAGGATCTTAAATCTAATCTTTCATTGATTTATGTAAAAAACTAACTGTCTTGCACAGCAAGCTGCCAAGGCACTGAAGGCTCTGGAACAGCAGAAGCAGATAGCCCAGGCTGACCTGCAGCCTTTGCTGTCCAAAGATCCTTCTTCTGGATTGCCCCTTAAGCTCAGTGCCGCCAACGACAAGTACGACAGCCTAGCCGCTCTGGTGGATCTCAACAACAAAAAGTACGTCTTTTTAACTCTTTATTACACCTCACAGCGAAACACTTGCACAAAAAGTACATTCAACGTATGAAACTCAGTTGATTTTAGTAGCAGCAATTCAGAACAAACATTTTATAAGACAAATCGATATGATTCACATCCAGAAAAATTTAATCAAATTAAATCAATTAAATTTTATTTAATTCATTCCAGTTCAATCAATGTTATTCAGTTGGAATGAAAGGCAGTAACATTCAGTTTAGTAAGAAGTTACTGATCTAAGGAAACCCAGGTGATTGCATCCAGTTACTGACTTTGCCGACTTTGGTAAATGCCAGCTACTCCATAACTTATTCAGCAAGACAAAAACGTCTGCTGTTAAAGGTTGGAGAAGGCTAGGTTGATTTAGGTGATCCCACAATCATGCTGGGTTCAAGTGTCTTCCTAACCTGTGTTGCTTAGACTTGAAAAATTTTTGTTTCTGTTGTTGTTTTCATAAAAACTGACAGAACGTCTGTATACTGGAATAATGCCTCCAAAAAATCCCCACCGCATCTTCATGATGTGTGAAGCATTGTAATAGCTGCAGCAAGACATTAATACCTTCCATGTATTATTTTATTTATTATATATATATATATATATATATATATAGATATATATATATTTATATATAAGGTATATTATATAGGTATATACATAAGCTGGAAGCTTCCCCCCCATATGTTCTGTCTTAGACTCACTCATCTATCTTTCCTCTATTTTATCAGAGCTAAAGCGTCTCTCAATCTTGAGAATCAACTACAGAAGGTGGATGGTCTTGTCTCTGGATTTGAGAGAAACCTAAGTGTAGATGGTCCGATTCCTGACATACCAAATGCTATTCAAACCCGAGCTGAGGAGATTCAGGTGAATAAGAGCACAGAAACAGCACATGCATTGACGGGTACAAATCTTCAGCCTGGCTTATACTTTAACCTGAGAGTTTCTTTTGTTGTGTTTAGCGCCAGCAGCGGTCTGTGGCAGCAGCCCAGAATGACATGATTAAACTGAATCAGGATCTGGAGACGACTGAGAAGCTGTGCAGCTCCCTGCAGAAAGGCTACCAGGAGTACTGCCCTGACATCCATCGCCAGAGGAATGAAGTCAAACAGCTGCAGAATCGCTATGCAAATGTTGCCAACCAGCTGAAGGAAAGGTAAACACTTTCATTTAGGCATACAACCTCAGATGACCAAAAACCTCCACAGAAGTTAACACAAGTTACAACTCTGATTCCCCTGTTAGGGAAAACGTGTTACAAGAAGCTTCAGCTAAGCACAAGGACTTTCAGAGCACATCCCAATCCCTCAATTCCTTCCTGGACAACCTGCCGACAAATCAAATAAACCCCAACGATGATCTGTCTCAGGTCACTGCCAAGCAGAGCTCTCAAAAGGTGAGGTGAAATTTGGATAATGCAGAAGTAGAGTGGTAGTAAGAGTAGAGTGAGCTACCGAGCACACTCTCTTTCTTCGTATGTGTGTTAGACTATTTATTTATCAGAGAATAAATACAACGCTTAGGCTTGTTGGTTTTTTGTTGCACTTGAATGTTCAGATTTTCAGATTTTTCTTTATATCACACAAAGTAACATGAGTAAATACAAAAATCTGTTTTCAAATCCTGATTTCATTTATTAAGGGGAAAGTCTGCTCAAAATAACTTCCAAATGATTTCCAAATCTTGCCCAACTCTGCAGAATTAAGAATTAAGATTATTCCACATCTGCATCGCAATTGGTTTTAAGTCCAGACTGACTAAAGGTGTGCATTCACACCTGATAGTCTGGTAGAATCGGTTCGATTGGGGAGCAAAATTGCAACATTGTTGCTTTTTTTAGCAGGTGTGGTTTGCTTTCACACCGCTCTTTGTCAAAGCTTTTGAGCATCATATTTACATCCTCGCCTGTGGTGGCGCGGCACCAAGAAGCACTGAACAAAGGGACACTTCCTTCTCCGTGAAATGTAAAGAAACACGGAGGGGCATCAGATTTTGTCTTTGGCAAATGTGCCAGGCTCAGCTTGAGCAGAGAACAAGGATGAGTTGTTGCGCAGTTGTTTTGGTTTTATTTACCCAGAATGCCCTGCGCTATGGTCCGTTTCCTGCTTTTGGTGCGGTCCCGGACCGTTTGGCATTCACATATACAATCAAATAGCACCAGACTTCATTTCAACCGAACCCAGACCTATGCTTTTAGGCGGACCGAGGTTTGCTTTTTTTTGGTCCACATCAGAGTTCGCATGAGCATTCATACCTCCCCGAACAAACTAGACTTTCGGGACAAACAACCTAGAGTTTGATTAAAGCGGACTGAACAGGGCTGGAGTGAACTAAGGGGCTGTTTACACGACAACGTTGCCGTTTTTGTTTGAATACGCGGGTGAAAACGCACTGCGTTTACACGACAGGGCGCGCGATGGAAAACGATGTAGTACATATGCCCGGCCTGTAGATGGCAGTGTGCCCCGTGTATGCAGTTTTCCAAGTTTTCTGCTTACAGAGAGACCAAATAACTTCAGAAGCTGCATCAGCAGTAACCGCATACTTAGATCCGCCATTGTTTTTGTTTTTCTGTAGAAAGGCGGAGTGCGTAAGTGCAACATGTCCGTAGGTGGCTGGCAGTGACGTCATCGTTTTCAAAAGTCTCCAGCTTGTGTTTACATGACAACGAATCCCCCAGCGTTTTCAAAACTCTCCACTCTGGAAGCCGTTTCCCAAAAGCTGCGATTTCGCCCCCTCCGTTTTCCCGTTGTCGTGTAAACGAGAGGCCGAATCGGAGAGAAAAACCTCAGTTTTGCTAAAAAACGTTGTCGTGTAAACAGCCCCTAAGTAACTCAATCATTTTCACTTTGTTATGTTTTGGGCCAGTCAGAGGTAGACTTGTTTTTGAGCTTTTGAACATTGTTGAGTCATTGATGTGCTTTTGGAGTAATTCTGGTATTGGCCACTCCTGGGAACGTTCACCACTCTTCCATGTTTTCTTTGTTTAAGAACAATGGCTCTGATGGTGCCTCACTTGAGTCCCAAATTCAGTGACTCTGCTTCTTCATTGGTTTTCTTTAGATCAGGAGATGATTTGTTGCATTTTGAGATCTTATAACCAACTTGTCAGATAGTCAAGTATCTGACAGTAATCTGACATGGGTTCAACTAATTTAATTAATTTTAGTAAATGTGGATTTAACAAGAAGTGTGGTTAGGAGTTGAAAGCCAACAACTCCACATAGTGCCAGGGTGGCTTGGATAGCATTTCCCCTTAAAGAATAGCAATTTCTGATTATTTGATTATCTGAAATACTTCTGTGTGAGAAAATATGCAAAAACAGAACAAATCTGTAATGGGCAAATATTTTTCCTATTTGTCCCTATTTGTAAAAAAGCAATGGATTTGTGATTTATGCTGTAGAGAGTGGTGGATGACCTAAAGCGGAAGGAAGAGGACATGAAAAGAGTGCCCGACCTTTCTCGTGACTTACAGAATCTACTCAACGTAAGAGCAAAACAGAAAATAAATTTTGTATTTATTGTTTAAGTTGTTAATTATTTTATATTGCTGCTTTTTAGAGGTTTGTTAAGGAATTAATTATGCAAAATGTTTACTTTTTTGTCTCTGTAGGAGTATGAAGCTGATGTTGACAAATACAATGGTACACTTGAACAAGCTGGCATAACTGCTCCAAAGAAGCCTCAAATGCTCACACTCTGTGATGCTGTTGACAAAGAGGTACCACATATCTTAATGTTTCTACCACAATGTGTTTATTGATTTATTTGAAAAAACGTTTTTTATTAAAAAAGTTTTTTGTTACAGGAAAAAAATCTGACAAAGCGTTATGCAGGAGCAACAACAGAAAACCTTCAACGCCAAAAACAGATGGACTTGGCTAAGAACTTAATTTCACAAGTAAGAAAGTCATAAAAACTATTTGTATCAATGAAACGGTAACAGCTTGTTCAGGCTAAACAGAAGACCATCTAAGTATTGAAATTCAATAAATTTGCTTTTCTGCTGCAGAATGAAGAAAAAGTTCAAATGGTGGCACAGCAACAGGTGCAGCTTGAAAACCAGCAAAAAAGTGTCTTTAAGTTAGACAGCCTGGTTAAAGAACTAGAGGAAGAGAAGGAGAGGACATCCCACACTGAGACAGAGCTAAAAACCTTCAAAACCAGAATGATGTCACTTAAGAGCCGCAGAGGAGTGGAGCGCGTTGAAGAGAAAGAAGTACTGCAATACTACCGGGATCCTAAATTAGAAAGTGATCTGGCTGACCTGAGAAAAATTCTCAGTCAAGAGGCCCTGAGGCGGACCACCACCCAGTCAGAGGTTGAGGTCGTAAACAAGAAAATCACAACTATGGAGGAAACCATTAAGAACACAACCCCTAAACTGCTAACTAGAGAGGTTACTGAGTTTGAAAAAGACCCACAACTGGATGTAGAAGCTGCCAAGATAAGAGATGAGATAGCGAGGATGAGAGATGAGATCCGAGTAAAAGATGGAGAGCAGATTCAAATGAAGACAGAGGTTTCAATTCTTCATCAGAAGAGACCAACCATCAAGGAGAGAGTGGTTAAGAAGGAAGTGGTTAAAGTAGAACAAGATCCACAGATGTTGAGAGAATTGAGAATATTTGAGAGTGACATTTCTGATGAGAACAACAAGTGCAAGTTCCTTAATGATGACATCTTTCAGACAAGAAGTCAAATTAATGCACTTGAAAGAATTATCTCCAACATTCAGCCTAAAATCATTACTAAAGAGGTGAAAAAGATTGAACAAGACCCTGAACTCATTACAGAATCAGCTAAGCTGCGAACAAGCCTAGAGGAAGAGAGGGTTGGAAACACCTCTTTGTCTCAAGAAGTGATGGATCTGCACAGACGATACAGAGAAGTTCAAGAATGGAAGCCAAGAGTTGAGGTGAAAGAAATCGTCAATGAGATATACCGGATTGACCCAAATACAGAGGTAGAGATTGTGCGCTTTCGCAAAGAAATACAGGATTCCAATAAACAACGCACTGATCTCGAAAAACAGATCAAGCAGGTCAATACTGATCTGAATACCCTTAGTTCAGAGAAACCCAGAGTAGAAATCAAAGAAGTTCTCCAAGAGGTGGTGAAAGAAGAAAGAAGCCCTGAAAATGAGCGAGAGATACTCAGGCTAAATGATCAGGTGAGCCGTCTAGACAGCCAGTGCACCACCCTTGAAGACCAAGTTAGAAAGCTGCGAAAAGAAAGAGATGAGTGGAAGGCAGAGAAGTCAAAGATAGAGACCCAACTGGTTAACAAAGAAATAATAAAGTATGAGCCTGATCCACTGCAGGAGAAGGAAGCTGATCGCTTGCGAAAAAATGTGCGGGAGGAAGCACAGCTAAGGCGAAACATTGAGGAGATGGTTTTTGACCTCCAAAACAAATACCTCCTCTTGGAAAGACAGAGACCTGAAGAGAAGGTTGTGGTGCAGGAGGTTGTACGCCTTCAAAAAGATATAAGGCAAGCACTGGAGCATGACAAGCTTAGTAGAACCCTGGATGAAGAAGTAATGAGACGACGTCAGTTGGATCTGGAGTTACAGCAACTAAGAACAAAGTTGGAAGACAAGGAGCGCATCCTAAGAGAGAGTGATGAGCACCAAAAAAGGATTCAAGCGGAATCTGAACTTAAAGACATCCGACTACGCATCACACAGCTGGAAAATGCCCCACCCCCTGTTGAGGAGAGTATAGTGGTTGAGGAAGTGCTGAAGGTTGAGAGAGATCCAAAACTAGAGAGGATGACAAATGGTATCCGGTCTGACATGGACAAGGAAAACCATGATATCCTGCGTATCCAGAGGGATATCCGTAATATCACTTTAAGGCTTGAGATTCTGCAGAAAGAAAAGTCAAGTGAAAAGACGGTGTACAAAGAGGTTGTTCGTGTAGAGAAAGATCAGGCTGTTGAAGCTGAAAGGGATCGTCTGAGGGAGCAGGTGTCTCAAAATAGATTTGCCAGACAAGATTTGGAGGATGAAATCAGACGTCTCAATGACAAAATCAATGTTTTCATGAGCACCAAATCTAACAACTCCAGAGAAGAGTCAACTCTTAGTATGAACAAAGATGCCCTATTAAGGGAAAAGGACAACCTCACACGAGAACTGAGAACTCTTGAAGCAAAGAAACACGACACAAGCATTTCTTACCAGCAACAGAGTCGACTGATGAGTGAAAGATCACAGATGAGCAGACAGAGGAGCATGAAGATGGAGTCAGATGTCCAGCGATTGGAGCGGCAGATCTTGGAAGAGAAAGATATGATTCATCAACGAGACGGTACAATCCGTGATATTCTGATGTACTTACAGAAAGAGGAACAGGCAGAGACAAGGACCAAAGAAACCAATGTCTCTACCAAAATTACCATTTTGGATCCAGAAACTGGCAAAGACATGTCTCCTTATGATGCATACCTCGGGGGCCTCATTGATCGCCAGCAATACATTCATCTGCAGGAGCTAGAATGTGACTGGGAAGAGATAACTTCCACAGGTCCTGATGGAGAAACATCTCTCCTGCAGGATCGCAAGAGTGGAAAGCAGTACTCTATCAAAGATGCTATTAAGGAAGGAAGGCTAACAGAGTATGATCTACAACAGTACAAACAAGGCAAGCTTCCTATCTCAGAGTTTGCCCTTCTTGTTGCAGGTGATAAAAACAAGCAACCTAAGTTCACCTCAGTTACCCAAAAGCCAAATTCATCAGTTTACTCTGCTACTGAAAAACAGCCGATTGCTGGAATAATTGATACATCTACAGACACCTGCTTTACAATCCGTAATGCCACCTTGCGCAAACTCATTGACCCTACCACTGCTCAAAGGCTGTTGGAGGCTCAAGCAGCAACAGGCGGCATCACTGACATCAGCAACAAAGAGCGATACAAAGTTAACAAGGCGGCTCTAAGAGGCCTTATCGAGGACAGCCAAGTCCAACGACTTCTTAATGCAGAGAAGGCTTTCACTGGAGTTGAAGACCCCATGACCAAAGAACGTTTGTCTGTAGGAGAAGCTGTTCAGAAAGGCTGGATGCCAAAAGATACAGCAATTCGATACATGGAGGCGCAGCACCTGACTGGGGGGCTGGTAGATCCCAACAATGGTCGTAGAGTGAACCTCTTAGATGCAATTGAATCTGAAATGATTGACCGTGCTATCGCAAGGGATCTCCAAACCGAGACAGCCTATGTCAAAGATATTGTAGATCCTATTACAAAGGAGAAGATCAACTACAAACAAGCTCTGGATCGCTGTAAGAAAGACCCAGGATCAGAGTTAGTTATGCTACCTGCCTCTTCCAAAGAGTCTTCTGCACGTTTCTAGAAATGTTTACTATTTAAAGTTTTCTGATCTGCAACATGTTGCAGACAAATTCAGCTGTCAAATATTAAAAGTGCATGGGGGATTCACAGTTTTACAAGACAGTCAATTTAAAGCTCCAAATCTTTTGCCCCGACAAAATAATTGCAGCGGAGTTGCATTTGTTTACTGAAAGGTCTCAATTGGGTATATTTGGTTTTTTTGTTTGTTTGTTTGTTTTTTCTTCATGATTTAATTCAAGAACAAACATTTTGTTTTTGTTTGACATTGTATTAGCTTGGTATCTCAGGATGTGGTGCAATGATATTTGCTGGGATTGAATAAATCCTTAAATCCTTCCTTTACTCACTGTTAACATTAAACAAGTTTTGACTGTTTGATACTTTGTGAAGAAATAAATATCAATAAAATAAGTTATGGTTCAAGAGAATAAACCCTTTATTTTGTGAGCTTTATTTTATACTATATGTTTTAACATATTTGAACTCTTTTAGCTTGTAAAAAAGCACAATCTGGTTAAGTGTAAAGAAACACAATGCTGAATCTGGGAGGTGCAGGGGGTTCATCATAATGTAAATATGAATTAACTAATAAAAATATTGCATACCAATGTATTTCTCTTCAACTTTCTGACAGACCCGAGACCAGGGTTGCCCCTTGTTATCGATCCTGTTTGTGGTGTTTGTTGTGAAACAACAATTTGGTTTGACTATGACCAACTGTTATTAATAAAATTAGGTAGGGGGAACCATGCTGGGTTAATCATCCATCAAGGTGACGGTTTGGATGAAGTTAACTACCAAGACTGAGGCAGGAGATTAGTATGGACTCACAAGATGGTGGACCGGGGGCAAACGTGGTGAAGTAACATCCACTACTACAGTCGATTGTCGTGCGAATTAAACAGCTGTGTATTAAATACAGTGAGCTAAGGTTTGCTAACCCTAGTGTTAGCAGCTGGGGTAAACAACTACCATTTAGCCAGTTTCTAAGAAAGATATGCATCCATGTGTGAGTACGGATTACTAAGACAAGAGGAAAGGGAAACACACAAAAATAAAATAGATTTTGAAAAATCATTCACATCAGTGGAAATGTTAAGTCTTGATTCAACCAAATATTTTTATATATATTTAAATGTGATTCCTTTATTAGATTATTTCAATCAGATGGCTCACTCAAAAACGAGAATTTACCTTTCAGATTGATTCTTGATAGATTTGAGACATTTCAGACCAAAATGTGAACAGTATATTTCATAAAACCGATTACTTGGTAGCTACCTTTGTCAATTGCTACCTTTAGTTAAGCCTGTTTTCTACATTGAGTTGGGGCCTAATTGTTCATGCAGCTTAAATTAAGCCTGTTTTAGTCATGCAGAAGTACAGTGGCTGGATTAATGACGTTATTCAGGTGCTTTGGTTTGTGACAGTGCCTTGCACAAAGGGTAGGGCACTTTTCTATTGACTTTACACACTTGCCCAGAGTATAACATCACCACCTTCAAAGGCTCCACTAGACAACAATGTCTGTTCCATGGCCTTTTCATTAATATCTCAACTAGTATCGACACCCATACATTTTGCACAGCATGGAAGATCATTCCATCCATCCATTTCCATCCGCTTATCCAGGGACTGGTCACAGGGGCGGCAGTTTAAGCAGAGAGACCTAGATTTCCCGCTCCCCAGCTACTTGGGCCAGATCCTCAGGGGGAATCCCGAGGCGTAACCAGGTCAGCCGAGAAATATACTCCCTCCAGCGTTTCCTGGGTCTTCCTCTGGGTCTTCTCCTGGTGGGACGTGCCTAGAACACCTCACCAGGGAGGCACCCAGGAGGCATCCTGACCAGATGAAGAACATTCATCCTAAAAAAAACACTAACGTCCACAAGTTGCACCATGTTCCTCCAGGAGGAGTGAACGCTGCAAGTCAATGACTCGATGCAATCTGCTGGGTTTCCTTTTATAGAAAACTTCTAAAGTGACTGGAATAATGAACTGAAGGATTAATTGGAATGCATGTATGATTGAATTGAAATTATTTTCTTGTTAAGTCGCTTGAGATGATGTGTTATGAATTGGTTCCATATAAATAAACAGAATTGAAAGTTAATCATTAAG
Organism: Valencia hispanica; assembly: GCA_963556495.2. Lineage (NCBI taxonomy): Eukaryota > Metazoa > Chordata > Actinopteri > Cyprinodontiformes > Valenciidae > Valencia > Valencia hispanica. The sequence continues at coordinate 47,551,753 of OY747703.1, read as the reverse complement.
AGAAAATGTTTTCTGACCAATGCAAAACAAGGACCTCTGTACGTTTTAGCATTGTCAGGTCCTTGAAGTTAGTTTAGCACGCAGACAAACACTGACTCCAAGTGGTCTATATGACACTCCACTAAACATTCCAGGAGTAAGGTGACCTTCACTATCTCGTTCCACAGGGCATTGTTTACAATGAAGCAATCATGGTATGTGACCAAAGGACATTCACTGCCTTTCTGTGCCTCCAGACTGCCTATATGGCAAACTTCTGTTCACACTCCAAGCTCAGTGGCAACTCTTTCTGAGAAGGACTGACTTGGAGCCTCGCGAGGGTCACAATGGTACTGTTTATTGATTGCTGGGTTTCGTCATCCGGGACTGTTCTCACACAGACAGAAATTAGCATTTGTCCTTCCATTTCAGGGCCAACTCAGGAAAACAGAATAAAAATAACAATCCACACACACTCACACTAGTGGGGGAAATGCAGCGTCACCAACTGACATAATTACATAATTTTAGACAGCGAGTGTACCCAGGGAAAAGCCTTGAAAACTTGCAATCTCCTCAGTAAAATGCCTAGATCAGGTATTTAACCAGACTTAAACCCCTGACCTTGTATGAGAAATCATCCTCATGTGAAGCACTTTGAACTGCCTTGTTGCTGAAATGTGCTATTCAAATAAACTTGACTTGACTTAACAGAGCAACGCGTAATAAAAAAAAAAAGGTAAGGTCGACAATGATGGACAAAGTAGATACTGAACAGCACAAGAACTGCATAGGCAGCTGTGCTGTTGCCATTGATCAAGTTACATCTTCAGGTTGTGTGAGTTTTCCCTATGTCTTGTCCCCGTTCACAAAGAGGCTACATTTCTCAATGATGGAATACTCAAGAAGCACAATGTTTATTTTATCAACACAGTTAAACATAGGGGCAAGTATCACCATACTTGCTTGAAAAGGAAAAAGGGATGGGTGGCGGTGAAGGGAGACTTCTGGATGTTTTCCAGTTAGCTAACACTGGTATTTAACCTTTCCTAGTATCCAGTGATACCCAGTTTTTCTGAAAAATTTCAAGCAATGACAGTTGCTTAAACATCCCTTTAATCCAGTTTCTGTAAATGTAGTGTTAATTAGTTGGGGTTTTTTGGTTTGTTTTTTGCTCAATAGTTGCCACATCTTAATTTGAACAACCAGCAGTTGAAGGTGTGACCTTAAAAATCAGGACGAGTAACTATTATTGTATTTTTGGAGTGAGGCATTTCTGGCCAGCACGGACAAAATATTTTTGATAATGAATAATTGCTTCCCTGACTAAATAGGACGGCAAACCACATTCCTCAAATGTCTTTTTTTTTTCTTAATTGGACAAATGCAGATGGATGGTCCTGCATTTGCATTGAGGTGTGTCCGTTGGGTATAGACACAAGCAGTGATACAGAGTCATAGTAAAGATACCATTCCGAGCACAGACATACCAACAGATCAGAGTCAATTACGTTTGAGACACTGAACTGTCTTTTTCAGGATTTAGTCCTTGCACAAAGACTCACCAGTACACAGAAATCCGCTGAATAGAGAATCATGCCTTTTCGGCGCTTCCTCGAATAGAGGAAGGACAGTTCCTCAGTGGTTTCAGTAAAACTCTTAGGGGCTGTTTACACGACAACGTTTTTCAGCAAAACGGATGTTTTTCTCTCCGATTCGGCCTCTCGTTTACACGACAACGGGAAAACGGGGGGGGGGGGGGCGAAAACGCAGCTTTTGGGAAACGGCTTCCAGAGTCGAGAGTTTTGGAAACGCTGGGGGATTCGTTGTCAAGTAAACGCAAGCTGGAGACTTTTGAAAACGATGACGTCACTGCCAGCCACCTACGGACATGTTGCACTTGCGCACTCCGCCTTTCTACAGAAAAACAACAACAATGGCGGATCCAGGTATGCTGTTACTGCTGATGCAGCTTCTGAAGTTATTTGGTCTCTCTGTAAGCAAAACTTAGAGATCATCAGGCTTCTATGCGATCGCCAACGGAAACGCATACAATACGTGCGCCAAATAATCAATATGCCTTTATATAAGCGGAGAACTACAAGAAGACCGCCATTGTTAGTTATCATGAAATGTTTATTTTCCGGGTTGTGAGGGGGAAAACTTGGAACACTGCATACACGGGGCACACTGCCATCTACAGGCCGGGCATATGTACTACATCGTTTTCCATCGCGCGCCCTGTCGTGTAAACGCAGTGCGTTTTCACCTGCGTATTCAAACAAAACGGCAACGTTGTCGTGTAAACAGCCCCTCATTCTAGATTTTTAAGACCAGGTTACAGCAGGCTTTCAGTTGGTCACCAAAATACATCTTCGGATGTTCAGTACATTGCAATAATATAACCACAAAGTCTTGGACTAAAGAGAGGCTAAAGTCTGAGCACTGATCAAAGGAACTGTAGTGCAATGCCTAATTAGAGAGACCAAGTAGGAATGTAACCAGGACATTCACTGCATATATTCAAGGCACATACCTCAAACATGAAAGCTCAAAAAGGGGACCATGAGCCTACAGTATAAGGACAAGAGATGCTTAGAACACAATTATGTAAGGGGTCATGAACTGTGGGTACTGTTTAATATGTCTGATGTTGATTTACACGGCAGGTGTAAGCAGGAATATGTTCAGAGAAAGAGGTAGGAAAAGGATTTGCCTTGTTCAAGGCAAGTTTCTGACATCTTTAAACAGAAAAACAGATGAATTCCCATATGACGTAAAGAAATGAAGAAAAAAGGTTCTAGGAGGTGTGGTTTTCCCATCAACAAACTATATAAAATGATAACATGAGATGATATTTTTTAGCTTATCTTGGGGTATACCTTGGGGCAACTCAATGTCATGAGTGCTGTGTTTGTGAATGAACACCAGTTACTGAAGAATTCTGCCGATTCTTATCTTTGAAACACCATTTAGACATTGGACATAGATAATTTAAACTTTGAGTAATAGTATAGTCAGACTACAAGCAAGTTAAAGGAACATGGGGCAGGATTTGTAAATAAAATAAACATGTCCAGTTTTTTAATGCTGTTGGGTGATGAAGCGTTATAAACCAAAAAGAATGAGCCCACCGACGTATCGTTCCATTTTCTTAAACTGGCTGTGTGCTGCAAAATGTGCTGCAGTTCGGGGCCCGAATTTCCCGCGCTGTCCTACGGGTGTGACATCAATTGAAAATTATTGCCCGTTCTCAACAGCTTTAAAAGAGAAAGAAAAATGGTTGCAGACCTCCATTGATTCAATTGTGAGAATGGATTCTTCTGCAACTGGGAAACGACCAAGGACGACTCACAGCCCACTAAAAAGTGGCACTAAGAAAAAGAAGTATGTCACTGTGAAGAGGTATGTTTTTTTTGTGTGAACCGTTTGTGCGTGCTCCCGTGCGGCTGGCTGCAGTTACTTGCAGCGCCGGCCGCGTCACTCGTGAGTTTTGTTTCTTCATTCTACCCCCTGCTCGTTTAAAGGTCGTCCAGCAACGACCTAGCTAACACTATCATTTTAAAACTCTAGTGTATTACAACTCAAAGGTCATCAATCTATTCAGTGTCGATGGAAGGAGCACTATGAGGGTCTCCTGAATTCAATTCAATCAAATCATATAAAACTTCATTTATAAAGTGCTTTTCATACAAACATTGCAATTCAAAGTGCTTTAAAGATTAAAATGACCCCACGAAAACCACATTCCCATCCCTCCCCCACAGATTTAAAAGCAGGATCACAATTATACCCCCTCCCCCTGACCCAACGCCCATATGCACACACTCTCAAGAGCAACAATAGAAAGGATCTTGTGCCGAGTACAGATGAGCCAGGTAAGGTAACGCCATCAAAGGAGCCATCTGCACCGGCAGCAGCACATCAACTGCAGCAGCCGAGGCACTGACACAGGGCGCCCAGAGGAGGCAAGGCCGAGACCCCCACCACCACCCAAGCGCTACCTGGAGAGCACCCAGACAGCCACAGCTGATCACCGCTCCCGAGGCAGAGGGCTCCCACATAGGAAACACTGGAAGGAATATTAAAATAGCAAGTTAAAAAATAAAAATAAACAGTGGATAAATATGATAAGACTAAGTAGTAAAACACTGTAAGTAAAACATGCAGAGCAATTAAACAGACTAATAAATAATAATTAGTTAGTTGGCATGTTCACTGCAGAGGAGGCAGTCGGATGACTCGGGGGCAAATATCACAGAGGTGGTTGAATACTTATGAGATGGCTGACCCTTTGACGTTGTGGACTGTATTGGTTCATATTTCTCTTCAATGGGAGCTTAACCTTTTGTATAACTAAGAGTAAGTTGTGACAATTAGGAAAACTTACCCTGGTTGTCAAAGCATAGGTGCTAACATGAATCTTGTTGGCATTAATTAGGCTGGGTGGGGGTGCATCATCACCTCAATGCCAAAGAAGAAGAGTTTGTCGTAAGCGAAAGGAAAGGTGTTTGCTAAAAGGAGGAGGCAGCGCCTCAAATCAGGAAGAAACATTTCAAAGAGATACTGTTTCGGATTAGTATGTGTTGCTATTTCTGCGAGTGATTTCAGCATCGCACCAATAAATAGACACAATATTTTTAGTGAAAGAGCTGCTATGAATTACTCATTCAGGACAAAGATTATTTTTATTGTTTTGTTTCTAAAACTATGATTTGTCTCTTTAAATCATTTAAGTGATGGCTGATTGTAGACTGAGGGAAAATATCACAAAATAACACTTAATTGCCATTTTCTTTTCTATAAAGGGAAAGCTTGTAAGTATTTTGTGAAGCGCTGGTGCAATATCACACAGTCATGGACCCCGATGAAAAGGAAAACAAGGAGGAGGAGGAGAAGCAGAGGGGCAGTGTGAAGAACAGGTCAGTCTGGTCTTCCTCCATAAGGAGGATATCTAGGTGTTAACACACCTGTTACCTTGTCTGGGAGGAGTCAACTGTGTTTAGAGCTAACCTGGCTCATGTGTCAGTGTGTTTGTGTGTGTTTAGGAACAACCAAAGACAGAGGAGAGATAAAGTGGGAGCCGGAGAGGAAGACAGAGACAAAAAAAGCTGAACAACTGAGAGGGTGAAGTTTTTGTGGGGCTTTCACTTCCTCCGCGATGTTGAAGCCAAAAGAGACCAAGGACTCTTCGCTAAAGGGCTCAGGCAAGATCAGCCAGTGAGTTTTTCCTCTAGATATTTAATGCATGCAGCCATGTATGATATGCATGCATCCCGATGATGCATCCCCTTCCTGTTGTTTTTCAAGAACATTTGTCTGTTTCATATTTCCTGAGTGTCCCAGTGACTTCATTCTAACTGTTTAAACTATGCCTCCTCTCCGATTACATAAAGCCAGTTCAGGAAAAACATTACAGAACGTCTGCTACTCTGAATTTAGTGTGAAGTTAGTCTACTGGAATGGGGGAAGTCAGAACCTGACATCATGTGCACCTAGGACAGGAGATCAAGTGGGGGCAAATAAAAATGTTAAAGAAATAGAATACATTTTTCAGGCTTTATGTATCTTTTCTGGCTTTGGAGATCCTCAAGTAATTCAGTTAAGCCCAAAGTTTTTCCTACCCCTGGCTATTTCCGTTTTGTCAATATGTTCCCTCTGATTGAATTATTAGCATTTTTGATTGGAGAAAATCCAAAGACTTAAGTCTGATAAATAATCTCTGTACAGGGTCCTAAGGATTAGGGTAGTGGCAAAGAGGCCTTCCAACCAAAAAGACTTTAAGAGTTTATCTCAAAACAATACGTGTCAGCAATAAGCAAATATACCAACAAAAAATAAACAAACTGGCCAGCTGTTACATGTGATGTTTGATTGCGGTAATGTCAATAAAGGCTTTTTCATTAATTATTTAGAGGAGTATAAATATTTTTTTTTGTAATTTCTTAGTAAAAACATAAATAGAAACCAATTTGTTTATTATACTCTCTCTTTTTGTCTTTTGGAAGATACCTGTGTTATTTCCAATCAAAAAACAACTTTAATGTAGATTGAAAATAATGTTACTTCTAAATCTGCTAAAGGTATGTATAATTTTGTTCTTGGTTGTATTTTGTAATGGAATTAAAAAATATTTTTCAGCTGAACATCTTTCTGCCACACACATAAAAATATCATACGTCTGGATGGAGTTATGGAGTGTGGCCAGCATGAATTGCCATAAAGATGATATCATTTTGAGCAAACACAGTGTTGAGTGTCAACTAAGAAATCTCATTATATTCAGCATAAATGAATAAGTGTTACTGTTTGTTCTCATCTGATTTGAACAAAACCGACATGATTTCAATCCCTGGTGTCTCTGCCCAACACATTCAATTCAGTTTATTTATATAGCGCCAATCCACAACAGATGTCATCTCAAGGGACTTAATAAGAAGTCATTTCAATACATTTATACAAACATTACAATCAGTTAAAAAGTTTCCTATTTAAGGAATTATTTGCTGTCTGTGTGCTGCTGTGTGATAAGGGCTGGCTAATATGTTACAATCCTAGTTTTCATTGTTTTAATGATTTTACAAGTGGCTTAATTGTCAACATTGTTTTTCTTGTTTTTTATCTGCGTATTTGGCTGATGTCTCATCTATCCGTGCGAAAAACACAGTGACGGATGCCCCTGCCTGCCGGTGCATCGGTGGTCAACCCGGTTCGGACCTGGTGCGTGCCTGGCCGGGCCTGGGGGGGCCGGTGTGTCGGTCGGCCGATGCGCTGGGCCGATATCTTCCTTTGGTTGGTTGGGGCACCTCTTTTAGGGGTGCCAGGTTTGGGATTGTTGGGTGGTGCCTGCTCGGTGGCTCGGCGGGATGCAGATCCGGCGTCTCTGCTCGTTTGATCACCTGTTCTGTGCGCACCGTGCGTGGTCGGTTCATTGGCGGGTTGGACCGGCCCTGGCCCTTGTTGGATGCCTGGTCTCGACGCTCTGCGTTGCGCGGGATCAGGACCCGGGAGCTGGCACAACTTGGTGTCCAGATGCTGGCTGAGCTTGGCCTGGGGATGCTGTCCGTCCCCTGCGGCTATTGGTGGGGCGCTGGGATGTTGGCGGTGGGGATTGGCCTAGGGCGGTGGCGGTGGCGGCGCTTGGCGGCCGGCGGCCGGCCGCGGCCCCTGCAATGCCGGGGGCCCCTCGTCGGCCGGTCCCTTGTCGGGTCCCTGCTGGGGGGTGGGGCGCCCCTGGGCCCCGGCTCTCCCGGTCCATTGACCGGCCCGCCCTGGCGCGGCCGGTTGCCGGCGGGGCCCGTGGGCTCGTCACTGCTGCCCCCCGGGCCCCTGCATAGTAGCCGCTGGATGTTCCCCTGGGGTTCTCCTTTGCTCCACTCTTGGGGGATGTGGTCGGCCCCGCCCGGGTCCGCCTGGGGCTCTGGGGGTCCTTTGGACGTCTTTGCTCCGATCTCCTTCATTTTTGCATCGATTCCTGGGAGACGGATTGATGCCTGCTCACACCAGCTATCGAACACTCTTATGGAGAAACCTTATATGCACCAGCATGCTAACACACACACATTGATGTGGGGTCTCTGGTGTTTAAGGATATATTCTTGGGCTGAGGTTATCATTACTAGAGCTTGATTAATCGGTACCATGAGTTTTTCTGTGACATTGTTGTTGTATTTTTATATCTATTTTTGTGTGATGTGATTGTGTAGTTCTTAGTTCACGATGTTTGGTTTGTTTTGTCGATGTTCCTTTTTCGTGTTTTGTTTTGTTTTCCCCCTCTCTCTGCCGTCCTGTGGGTATGGAGGCAGACTTCAATGTCTTCCTGTGTTTTCTTTGTTCTCATTCCTCTCTTGTATTTTCAACTCACCCTCTCTCTTGACTTTTTGTTTCCTACCTCTCTTCTTCATCTTCCTTCTTTCTTCTCCTTAATTTTCCCTCTCCGCGTCCATAACATCAGGAAATAAAACCCCCAGCAATTCATAATAAAGATTTTTCACACATAAATCAAGTGGAGTACTATAGCAAAAGCTGTACTGCTCCGCTTGTGAAAGTAAATCTGTTGGGCTTCTACTTGGTACTCAGACACCAATTCTGAGCTCCACACGCCAAACAGGACACTTAAAAAAAACAAACACCTTTGTCTCTTTTTTTAAACGGAAACAAGTGGAGTGCATGTCTTTGTTTTGTGTGTTACTGTTATTTGGACATCGTGTGAGTCAGTGCTTACGCTTTCACACTCAGGAAACTCCCTACAACATAAGCAACTGTTCTCGTACAAAGACTTCAGCTAAAATTACTGTAAGGGTGAGCAGGTAGGAGTAAGGTGGAGTTGGTCTCTGGATCATTACCATTAGCTGCTCTTATGTCACTCCATGTAGGCTGCCAATTTCAACGGGAAAAGTTGAGACTGGGTGATACTTGGCTTGCAGACAGGACCTGCTGGCTCTACCATGTCTATTTACCACTAATAGGATGTTACAAGTATCTTTTTAAAATTATATTCAAATGCTTATCCCCTCCATGCACACCCAGCCCTCCACCAACGATGAAATTCACATATTTTACAATGCATGCTTATTTTGCTCACTAACCCGCCAATTTTAATCGTTAAACCTCAAAACTGTATTTCCTCTCAATGAAAAAACCTGAGCTGATAAACTTAATTACAATGCAACATCTGCAATAGACATGCATAACCGTTACGTCTCCCTTGGGGTAGGTCAGAGGGGAAATTGTGGTAGCAGTAAACAAAATGGGCATTTGGGTGTGTCACTGTGTTTTTGCTCATCACAGCTTCACAAACATAAATCTAAATGATCTGAATGCACTTTTCATGTGCTTCTTTAACGTTGCCCTGTATACTATACTCTGTCTGTGAGCTTGAGTATTATCAAGTAGATAGAATTAGACCACAGTCACACTACAAGTCTTGATGGTAAATTTTGATTTTTTTATTAAATCCTATTTATTTATTTTTTTGTGCGTGGTTGTTCACACTATAGCTGAAATGTGACGGCAAACACTCTCACAGCCCTAAAGTGGCCCGCATGCGCAGAAGAAGACAATAAGTCACACAAAATGCATTCTGTTTACGGAAGGAGAAATGGTGGCTACAGACGTTAGTGTTAGTGCAGCATTTTGACAATTCCTGCAGTCGGAACCAAAACATTTTCACTTATCAAGTCTAAAACCTCACTTTCTGTCCATAGACTGGCTCCGTCTCCAGTATCTGCCATTCATGTTCAAGCTCTTTACTCCACCAGCGCAGATTAGTGGCGTCTGTCTCGTGTCAGTTATGTACAACACAGATTTAATGCGACATGACCATTCAGACTGAAGTTGCTTTCAAAAACATCAAATATGTGTCAGATTAAGTAATAACCATTCAGACTGAAGTTGCTTTCAAAAACATCAAATATGTGTCGGATTAAGTAATAACCATTCAGACTGAAGTTGCTGTCAAAAACATTGGATATGTATCGGATTTAGTACTACACATGAAAGTGACCTGGGTCGGATTTAGGCTTTTTAGACTGTCATAAAAACAATCTGATATGGATCACTTATGGACAAAAATGTCAGATTTGATGCGCTTTTGCCTGCAGTGTGAACATAGCCCTAGATGTGAGAGTTTAAAATATACTCTTGGTGAAGTTGCTAGACTCTTGTAGTCCTAAAATGACCTGAGGGACAAATATCAGTATAGATTAAGTATAGCCTAAAGCAGGGGTGGAACTGTTATATGGATCTTACTTTTTTTCTATCACTTATTGTTGCGATAAAAATCAGCCTTAGAATAAAGGCAGTAGGCCTGTGGAGCATCTCCAATAAACGGCTTTAATCAGCGTTTGAATTAAGGGTTCGATTCCCTTATCTTTCTGTATGTCTGAGTTCAGTTTAGTCTGGGACATGAAGACTGTTTAATGTCTGTCACAGAGAGTTGCACACACAGTTGACGAGGTGAGTGACTAGTGAAATCTGTGATTTATTTTAGTGTGCTGTTGTTTATTTTAGACAGAATTGTTTACATTTATATCCTGCTCTGACTAAGTGGGTATCAGGCATCCGCGGCTTCGCACATGCACGATTCATTTGCAATCTTGATGCAGTGGGCAGGGGCAGGCTAGTGTTGAAATTCAGCTGGGAGCTTGGTTTGGAGAGGCCTTTTATCTGATTGCTCAAAGGATGCAAGTGGAATCATAATTCTAACAAAAGTACTTCTATTGGTAGTAGGGCTGGGCGATAAATCGATTTAATCGATTTATTCAGATTTGTCGTTTAAGAAGATCTATTTTTGGGAAAATCGAGATTTACCCCCCCACCTACATTCTCTTGAGCGTCCGTAGTTTGGAGCAAGGTCAGCCAGCCTGTCTCTCGCAACGCGTAGAGATTAAATGGCAACTACGTAAAGAGGAACTTGTTCCCAAAACAGGGACAGTTTCTTCAATTACATGGAACTGGTTCGGTTTTGCGACTTCAGACTTTGAGCAACAAACAGCGCGCTGCAAAATCTGTTTGAAGGCTGTTGCTGCCAAAGGTGGGAGTATGACGAATTTGTTTCAACACCTGAAGCAGAGGCACTCGGTCAAGTGGGAGAAGTGCTGCTCTCTACGAGATGCTCAAGCAAGCAGTAGCTCACAAAACACCGCCAAAAGACAAGCCACCATAGGGGAATCATTTTCACACTGTGTACCTTATGATAAGACAGGTGTCCAGTGGAAAGCAATCACAGATGCCATCACAATTTATATTGCCAAGGATATGGTGCCTGTTTATACAGTGGAAAAGCCCGGCTTTATTTACCTACTGAAAACTTTGGACGCCAGGTATGTGCTACCAACTTTGCACACAACTTTGAATTCAGGTAGACTCCCAAAGGAGATATTAAAATAAGAGTTTAAAAAAATTGATCCTGTCATTTGTTATTTCTGTTTAAGAAAGTAAAGGGGGAAAGAAAAAAATCGATTAAAATCGGAAATCGGATTTGGTGTGAAAAAATCTGAGATTTTATTTTTAGGCCATATCGCCCAGCCCTAATTGGTAGTATAACAATATAATAATGTTTTTATACTACCAATAGCATTAATAACATGTTTAAGGTAATGATAGGATTATAATATTTTTCATGTCGTCACAACCAAAGGTGGGTATCTAGTTACATTTACTTGTGTTGTTTTTTTTTATGGGGGGGGGGGGGGGTACTTTTAGGAGCAGTTTTACTGCACCACACTTTTTACCTTTACTTGAGTAAATTTATTATAAAGTATCGCTACTCTTTCTTGAGTACATTTTCTGAATCCTCTACCTGCTGTGAGTAATTTCTCCGAATCAAAACAAACATGTTTTAACCAAAAATTCACCAGACAAGGATACGAACCTACAGTCTATGATAAAGTGAGACCCCTTGTTTGTACACAAGCTTTGTTGTTCTAATGTTATTTTCTAGCTGATGAGCCATTTGGAGATCAGTTAAATATACCCTACCCACTATACATTGTCACTGTAACCCTGTTCTAACACAGAGACATTATCTATTGTAAGTATTAACTTAATACATTTAATGTTGAATAACTTTGATTTGATGAAGTGTTTCTTCTGCTTTACATTTACTTTGTAATTATATTTATGTGTTTTAATTCTTTCATTGTATTGTTTAAAATACCAAAACATTGCAAAGAACTTTATATTTTTGTCTGTTTGATGAAACCATTTTAAACATTCAGTGCCAAACGAACTGATCTGATGTTCTGATCAGTTACTCAGTACTTGAGTAGCCTTTTATACGTATTTTTACTCTTGAGTAAATTATTGGATGACTACTCTATGCTTTCACTTTACTGCTACTCTTACTTGAATACCATTTTGGGTACTCTACCCACCTCTGGTCGCAACATAAAAACATGCTGGGATTTTTCCAAGGTCCGTGGAATCGAGCGCAGCCAGGGAGGCAGAGAGAGTTTTCTGCAGCTGATTTGGTGATTCAAGAATGGTGAAAACATCTTAGCCCAGGGACTGTGGACCATCTTTTGTTTTCGTAGAGCAATCTCCGGATCAAATAAATGGCAGCTGTTGGGAATGAAAAGGAAATCATTGTAATGTTAAATTCAGCATGTTCTAAAGTTCAGCGGAAAATTAATCACTCTCTGAGGGACAGACAGAAATGTTTCAAGACCTGGGAAACAAACTGAACTGTAGGTCTCCGTCAGATAGGATCTCTGTTTGGGTGCCATGAAGCCTGAACACATGGCAAAACAACAGCTTGGCAGTCTCAGCAGCTGAGGGTAACTTGGATGGAGCTACAAGGTGGCAGGCTGTAGAAAAGCAGTCTATACTGGTGAGGACGACAGATTTGTCTTTAGAGACAGGGTGACCAGTGACAAAGTCCAGTGCAATGTGGACCAGGGATGGAGAAGAATGGACAACGGTTGAAGCAACCCTGAAGGTGGTGCGTGTTTTTACTGCGGTTGCAGATATAGTATGCATCAACATACTCGAGGGTGTCTTTGTTAAGACCTGGCCACCAGAAGTAGCGGCGGAGGAGTACTATAGTGCGAATAGACCCGGGTGGCATGGAAATTTGGAGGCATGGGACCATTGTATAGGTCTGGAATGAACAAGAGGAAGGAACGAAAATATGGGTGGAAGGTCTTCCTCCAGGATCTGGTTCACTGAGCTGTGCTCTCTGGATGAGTGACTCAAGATCCCAAGTGAGCCCACCGACGGAACAGGCTGGAGGGAGGATGAACTCAGGGTTCACAGGAGAACCGTTAGGAGAAATTTGCCAGGAAAGTGCTTCAGGTTTTACATTTCTTGATCCAGATCTGTAAGTGATGTTTAAATTAAACTTTGACAAAAACAGGGACCAACGGTATTGGCGGAGGTTAAGGCGTTTAGCTGTTTGTAAGTATGATAATTTTTTTTAGATCTGTCCAGACTATGACCAGGAGCTCCATGCCCTCGAGCCAATGTCGCCGGTCTTTGAGGGTTAGTTTTATGGCTAGGAGCTCACAGTAACCAATGTCATAGTTGCCTTCTGTGGGGGTAAAACGTCTAACTTCGAGGATGAATTGTGAATTGGGGTCTGGGTGAAAAAGGATGGGAGCTTTCACAAATATTTTCTTGAGGTCTTGAAATACTTGGTCTGCTTCTGCGGTCCAGCTGAAGGCTCCTTTTGTAGAGGTGATGTAGAGGCAAGCTGTCCCATTTAAAACGATGAGATTTGTCTGTAATTGTAGTTAGACTTCAACTTCGAGAGACCGAATGTAAAAAAAAATAAAATCCAGGAAATCACATTGTATGATTTTTAAAGAACCTATTTGTATAATGGTGCAAAAAATAAGTATTTGGTCAAAAACAAAAGTTCACCTTAGTACTCAAGAAGGCTTTTGAACAATATCTCTTGATACATTGCCCCATTCGTCCTTTCCTTGTCAGATCAGTCGTGATGTCCCCTTTGGATAAAAACAGCCCCAAAGCATAATGTTTCCATAAAGGCATAGAGGTACGGCATGGCAAAACTACTCCCAAAGGTAATTTTTTCCCCAAAAAAGTTACTCAATTAAATGTAACTGAGTAAATGTGACTAGTTACTACCCACCTCTGTTACCCACAAAGTGAGATCTTGGATGGAGCCCCAGATTGAAGTAGATTGTCAGTGATCTTGTATTTATTCAATTTTCTAATAATTGCTTTAAAAAGGCAAAGCAAGGTAACTTTATTTGTATAGCACACTTTCAACAACAAGGCAAATCAAGGTGCTTTACGACATTAGGGGAGAAAATGAAATAAAAGCAGCAATAAAAGCATAAAAACAACATTAAAGACACATAACATGTGACGAATTAAAACATATAACATTCCAACAGATGGGTTTTTAGCTTTGATTTAAAGGAACTCTGTGTTTCAGCAGCTTTGCAGGGGTCTGAAAGTTTGTTCAAGATAAGGGGAGGATAGAACCTGAAAGCTGCTTCTCCATGTTTCATTCTAATTGTAGGGATGATTAGTAGGCTAGAGTTGGAAGACCTGAGTGGTCTGGGGGTTTATAGAGTGGCAATAGATCTTCAACATACTTCGGTGCTAAACCATTCAATGATTTATAAGCTAGTAAAAGTATTTTTTAAGTCTATTCTCTGAGCTACAGGGAGCCAGTGTGAGGACAACTGGAGTTATGTGCTTTACTTTTCTGCTTCTAGTGAGGATGTGAGCAGCAGCGTTCTAGATCAGCTGCAGCTGTTTGGTTGACTTTTTAGGTTGACCTGTGAAGACGCTGTTTAAGACACTGTCGGGTCGATTACTGCAGTAATCAATCCAACTAAAGGCAAATGCACAGATGAGTTTCTCAAGATCTTGCTGGGACATGAGTCCTTTAATCCTGAAAATGCTCTTCAGGTGATGGAAGGCTGACTTTGTAATTGTCCTTATGTGTTTCTGAAGGTTCAGGTCTGAGTCCATCACTACATCCACATTTCAGGCCCGATCAGTGGTTTCTTGCTCTAAATGCTGAATCTGAGTGCTAACTCTTTATCTGGGCTTTGACTCGGCCCAAGACTTTCCATTTCTTATTTCACAGCCAGTCCTTGTTGGATTGTTTGGTTTAAGACATTGTGATTGGGCTTCCTCAGGCTTCCTCAGGTTCTGGTCAGATCCTGGTGATACATAGCATCCCCAAACCATGACACATCTATTTCCATGTTTAACAGTTGGTGTATGGCTGTTTTCCTGAAATGCTATCCCATGTCCTTCTTTCTGGCAGCCAAATAATTCAAACTTAGACTAATTTGTCCAAAGAACACGATTCCACAAATCCTCTTCTTAGTCTACGTTTTCCCTCCTCCTCTTCATCCTCATTTTGGCTTTTGTGTTTTTCTTAGAGAGTAAAGACTTTGTTTTTGCGGACTTCAGATTATAATGACATTTCTGCACTTTATTTTTTACAGTACACGCATACACTTTCATATCCACAATACCAAGAGCCTGATGATCTCACTCTGCTTTCTGAGCTTTTCTTGGATGGTCAGTTCTGGGTATACTGTCAGTTGTTTTGAATGTTCCCCCCTAACCTTTTTAAATGGCAGATTTCTAATTCTTCAGTCGTCTTTCTGAAGGCCTCAAACAGCTCTTTGGAACTCTGCATGAAGTTCACTCTCTCTTCAACAGTCAGGCGCTCACAAAACTAAATGTCTAAGGTTTAAACAAGGCCTACTCTTAGCACCACATACATTTACATATCTTCATTTACTTAGTTCGTATCCTTTTTATTCTTAAAAAAACCCACAGATCATTAATAAACTTCATTTTATAGGCATGTCATTACTGTAACTTGTAAGAGCAAACAAAATATTTGAAGATCACAAAGTGTTTTTTTAAAGGTATTGTTTACATTTGAAATGTAAATCAAGCATTAAATTGTGATGATATAAAAATTTATTTATTTTGGAGTCTGAAATGGAAAGACGGATTCAAAGGTCTCATATTTTTCACCTGAACCTGTGACTTTCTCTCTGCAGGACCCAGGCCAGCAACTTGGCTCTGCTGATTGCCAAGATGCAGGCGAATGCTGACCAGGTAGAGAAAAACATCCTGAAGTCAGAAGAGATGCTGGCTGTGGTGAGAACAACCAGATGCACCACCATTTACATCAATGCATAGACAAGCATCTGGTACTCCTTTTACTGGATCTTATCATCAGTGTGTTTGCTCCAAAGATTCTGTTGAGATCCTGTCTCTGGACCTTACCTTGTTTTACAGAGCTGTCTCCAGAGATCTGGTGTTTAGACTTAACACAGCTCATCGTGAGCCCACTGAACATTAGCAGAAAGATTTGCATGACATCCTCAAGCTGATTCACTAATAAAGGCTGTAAAACTAATTGAACATTCAACATTTGCTTTGCATTTGTTGTAAGTACACAACATGTTTTTACTTACAACAAATGCTTTTTAAGCTTTAGATTTTTTAGCTTGACTTTTTCTGCCATTTTCTCTTTGGTCATGTTTAAACTTAGTGTCAGTAATTATATTGATACCAGGATAAGTAAGCAAAGCACACACACCTCCTGACAGAACCATCTGCCTTTCTGTTCTGTGCTTTTACCAGGACGCTGAAAATGAAAAGAAAGACCTCCCGTTTCAACATCAAAACGAGGTATCGATCAAACTGACCGAGGCAGAGAACCTACTGAAGGACCTGTTTCTGGATGTCGATACAGCCAAGAAGCTCAAACACCCACAAGCCAAAGAGATTGAGAACGAGTGAGAACACTGGATGAACATACAACAAACTGAGTTTCTGATAGATGGCAAGAACTGATGGACATTTGACTTCCTCCGTTTTTGTCTTTTATGAACATCTACAAGTTTATACCAAAGCATTTCTGGCAAAATGATAACATTTGCTTGACGGTATACTGTTTTTGGTGTAAATTCCCAGCATCATCCATCTTCACGAGCGATGGCTGAAGGACTGTGCCTTCTACAGAGACATCTATGACCAGATAGATGATGTGTCATTGATGCCTAGAATTAACTGGGGGCCTATTTTGAATCAGAAGCAAGTAAGTGCAGAAACACCATCCAAGCACTTCACAATCAACTGTCCACACACCCTGGAGCCTGATGGAGATCTTTGAGTTTGAACAAGCTGCAGCTGAGATGCCGTGGCTAACCAGTAACAGAGGCACCTTACTGGTTTCAGCAGCTGTATGAACTGGGCTCTTCTTGTGTTTTTGCTCTCAGAAAGAGTTGAATGAAGAGGACTATGGTCCCACCATGGCAGACTTGGAGAAGCAGATTGCTGCTCACAGCATCTTGTATAAAGAGATCAAAGCTTACAGCTCCCAGCTTTGTGTCAGCTCTGCTTGCAGCAAGGTCAGCATGCTTTTTGTTTTTACGTTACCTGGCTAAGTATTTGTACATATTGAGCTTTTTCCCATTTTGCTACATTACAACAACACAGCTTTTGTGATGGGCCAACAGAAAGTAGTGCTTAATTGAGGAGGAAATATGCTAAATAGTGTTTGTGTTATTCACTAATAAAAATCTGAGATTTAAATATTTAAAATTCCCTTTTGCTAAATAATTCAGTTAAATTGGATGGAAAGTATATATTTACAAGCCTTGCCTCAAATTCTCAATTGGACATAAGTCTTTGACTGGACCATTTTAACACAGGAACATCCATATAGCTTGTGACAAACATGTCATGTTTCCATGTCTCGTGCTAGTCCCCACCAATGAGGTGTGTTTGTTCTCTACTCTTCTCTGACAAACTGTATGACAAACATAAGAACCTCTGACGCCTTCACAGAACAGCTGGATTTAAACTGAGAGTGAATTACACACAGATTGACTTTACTAGGTGAACCTGGCAGGCAGTTAGTGCGCTGGATTTTATTAGGGGGCATAAGAGTAAAGGGAGCTGAACAGAACTTTTAAGATCTTTCTTTGTAGGAATACAAACACCGCTCATCGGTTTGAGGTGCTGGATTTAAGGTAAAAGTCCAGAAAAGAAAAGAAATCCGCACACTTCAATCTGCGAAAGTGATTTATTCTTCTCAAGCTTTCGTTGTGTACATTGGATTGGACCTGGGACTCTATTTCCCATGATGCCTGGCTGAGCTGCGCTGCTCAGGTGTCCTACATCAACCATGTACTATGGTACTTAACCCAGCACTGATGGCACAAACACAATCCTTCCTGAAGAAGGTCTTTGACCGAAAGCTTGAGAAGAATAAATCACTTTCGCAGATTGAGGTGTGCGGATTTCTTATCTTTTCAAGATTTTTCTTTGTACAAAATAAATAAATTAGAAAGCCATCTACTGTTCTGGGGCTGCACAGTGGCGCAAGGTCCTGGGCTTTAACCAGAAAGTGTCTCTCAGCATGGAGTTTCCATCTTCTCCCTGTGTATCTATGGGTTCTCTCCAGATACATTAGCTTCCTCGTACTTTCCAAAGATATGCATTTTAGGTCTGTGGATGCTTGTTTATCCTGTGATGGACTTGTCCAGGGTGTACCCAGCCTCTCGCCCAATGACTGCAGACTCCAGCTCCCCCCGGGACCTGAAAAAAGGAGCAAGTATAGAAGTATAGAGAATGGGTGGAGTATTTCTTTTCCTCCCACTTCTCAATTATGGTCATCTTTTTTTAAGTCTGTCATCTCAAACCCCCCAAAAAATATGTTGAAGTTTTAGTTTTATGGCAAGAAGAAAAAAGGTGTCATAGGGTGTGAATACTTTCCTGTGCCCCATTGAATATGGAAGAATTTTTCCCCTATCTGAATGTAAATAAATCTTTTCATAAATGTCTCTAATGTTCTCTAACAAACCTCCGACGCCTTCACAGAACCGCTGGATTCAAACTGTGAATAAATGACACTGTGGTGAACTTTGTACATTAATTAAATGGCTCCTAAATTCGACCGGTTGCACTGGATTTAATACAAAAGTGCAAAACCTCTTTCAGATAGATCAAAGTTTACGATTGCAATATGAAAAAATGATAAAAGGTTTAAGAGGTGTGGATACATTTGAGAATCTTGGTAGAGATAATTTATATTATGTCCTACTGTCTTGTCTTTCAGGAGAAATACACTGTCTTTAAGAAACAATACAACAACCTGCTGGTAAGTTGCTTTGCTCACGAAAAAGTGTTTTGCTTTATATTATATACTTTAGGTTAAGGTTCAGTCTGTTCTTGGAGATATTTCATGAATAAAAAAAATACAGCTAAACTTTTGTGGTTTAATTCTGTTTTATTGACTTTGTCTCTGAGGATAACTCCAAGTGGCGCCGCCACTACCTGAACAGCCTCTACGAGTACATGCAGGGCTGCAACAAGGAGCTGAACTTCCTGGAAGAAGAACAGGAGAAGATCAAGAAGCAGGACTGGAGCGATCACATGCTGGATCCACCTGACGTTCGAAGGCACTATGAGGTTAGATGATGCAGAAAACAAGATCTTGTTTTAATCTCTCTTTATTCTGCTGTAATGTCGTTTTATTAAATTAAAGCATAACTTCTAAACACCTGCAGGGACTTTTCATTTGCACTGTTTTTTTTATCAACATTATAAAACGCTTAAAACAAAAGAGCCTAGTTAGGGTTTCTTAAATTAAAGCAAAGGAAGTTCAGTAGACGGGTTTTAGAGACCACAGATAAAACAAAAACATTTAAGACAGAAGCTGGAGAATCTGTTTACAACAACCTGTATTGAACGTTACTATGGGGATCTGTTGTTATGGGTTTGCAAATTAAGATTAAAAATGACTTAATTAACATCACGGTTTAACTGTACATATAAAAGCTTTGATTTTATTTCCAATCAGAACTTCATGAACAACGGTCTTTTGTTCCACGAAAGTGAAGTGAACAGACTCCAGGATGAAGGTGAAAGGCTAATTGAACTGAACCACCCAGCCAGCAAAACAATACAGGTACTCAAATCAGTCTTTGAATATTTCACGTTCTAATGTTAAATGTATATTAAATGCAGGTCAATTCTGTACCTTAAGGCTCAGATAGAAGCTGTGAGAAACGAGTGGCAGAAGTTCCTGAATCTCTGCATTTGTCAGGAAATACATCTTGACAATGTGGATGAGTTCAAAAAGGTGGGCAAAGGTTGTTTCCTAGTGGTCCAATATGTTCAGGTTCTCTCAAACAATATCAACAGAAAAAATGTTTGTACCTTTTTTTTCAGTACCAAATGGACACTGAGCAGCTGTCAGAGACACTGACTCAACTCAGCAGCACCCTGGATCCGGAGTCTGTCAGCAAGAGGAGTAACTCGAAGACACTCCTGCAGCTGGAGGTGGGGGAAAAACAAGAAGTTAGAGGGAGGAGATAGAAATATACAGGTGAAAAGCGGAGAGCAACTCCAGTTCTCCAACATATTGTCCTGCGATGTGTAGCTGCATCCCAGTTCCAACACACCAGGATCAAATGGTTGAATTCCCTTCTAGACGTGTCATCACGTTCTGCAGAGACCTAGTAATGAGCCATTCATTTGATGGGACGGAGATACATCTAAACATTGGATGATAGTAGCTATTAAGGGTCGCAGTTAGAACCCTGGATTTATAGGGTCAGGGGGCATCACACAGTAAAAATGCATAAGATTAGCTAAATATCCCCTCTGTGGGATAATAAGGATGCTCCTGTTCTGTTCTAAACTACCTAAACATCACAAACTTTCAAAACATATTCTATCATTTATGGTTTTCAAAATATCAGGTATTGTCAGCAAGCTGAACAATGAAGCAACTTTTTTTTTTACGTGTCCTGTTTGGCGTGTGGAGCTCAGAATTGGTGTCTGAGTATCAAGTAGAAGCCCAACAGATTTACTTTCACAAGCGGAGCCCTACAGCTTTTGCTAGTACTCCACTTGATATATGTGTGAAAAATCTTTATTATGAATTGCTGGGGGTTTTATTTCCTGATGTTATGGACCCGGAGATGGAAAATTAAGGGGAAGAAAGAAAGAAGATGAAGAAGAGAGGTAGGAAACAAAATGTCATGAGAGAGGGTGAGTTGAAAATAGAAGAGAGGACGGGGAACAAAGAAAACACAGGAAAACATTGAAGTCTGCCTCCATACCCACAGGACGGCAGAGAGAGGGGAAAAAACAAAACAAAACACGAAAAAGGAACATCGACAAAACAAACCAAAGAATGGATATAAAAATACAACAACGATGAACAGAAAAACTCATGGTACCGATTAATCAAGCTCTAGTAATGATAACCTCAGCCCAAGAATATATCTGTAAACACCAGAGACCCCACATCTATGTGTGTGTGTTAGCATGCTGGTGCATATAAGGTTTCTCCATAAGAGTGTTCGATAGTTGGTGTGAGCAGGCATCAATCCGTCTCCCAGGAATCGATGCAGACATGAAGGAGATCAGAGCAAAGACGTCCAAAGGACCCCCAGAGCCTCAGGCGGACCCGGGCGGGGCCGACCGCATCCCCCAAGAGAGGAGCAAAGGAGAACCCCAGGGGAGCGTCCAGCGGCCACTATGCAGGGGCCCGGGGGGCAGCAGTGACGAGCCCACGGGCCCCGCCTGCAACCGGGCGCGCATGGACCGGGAGAGCCGAGGCCCAGGGGCACCCCACCGGTAGCCGCAGCGGATGGATAGCATCCCCAGGCCGAGCTCAGCCAGCACCTGGACACCAAGTTGTACCAGCTCCCGAGTCCTGATCCTGCGCAACGCAGAGCGCTGAGATCAGGCATCCAACAAAGGCCAGGGCCGGTCCAACCCGCCAATGAACCGACCACGCACGGTGCGCACAGAACAGGTGATCGAACGAGCAGAGACGCTGGATCTGCATCCCGCCGAGCCACCGAGCAGGCACCACCCAACAATGAAGCAACTTGACTATAGGCACATTGTGGCAGTCTGAGGCAGGCTGTGATTTTTGTTCAGTTCATTAGGAGCCATTGTTGATGTCAAAGTGCTTTGATTTATTCAGCTAAATAATGCTGCCAACACCTAAACGTTCTTCTTCTCCTGCAAATAACTCTTTACTTTCTTCTACATAGAAAATACTCCTAGATCAGCTCTGCTGTTCTTTCTGTGTCTCTGCTCTGTCTTCTTAAACCCCCAGTCGGTCGCAGCAGATGGCGGCTCGTACTGAGCCAGGTTCTGGTTCTGCTGGAGTTTTCTTCCTGTTAAAGGGGAGATTTCCTCTCCATTCTCGCTACATGTTTGCTCAGTAAGAGGGATTGCTGTGAAGTAAACGACACAACGCAGGTGGCCGCCTACTGTCGCTACACGTTCCTCAAGGAGGAGTGAATTCAAATTCAATTCAATTCAAATTCAAAAATACTTTATTGATTCCAGAGGGAAATTAAGTGTTGTAGCTCATATAATTAATTCTTCAAGGAGTTTTAGATGATGATGCCTGTGGGCAGGAAGGATTTCCTGTAGCGGTCTGTATTGCAGCGAAACTGAAGAAGCCTCCGACTGAAGACGCTCTGTTGTTGTATGACAGTCTCATGAAGAGGATGCTCAGGGTTGTCCATAATTCTTTTGATTTTATGAAGAATCCTTCTTTGCATCATCATCTCCAGATTTTCCACAGTTGTCCCAAGAACAGAACCAGCCATCTTTATCAGGTTGTTTAGCCTTTTTAAATCCCTGGCTCTGATGCTGCTACCCCAACAGATGACGGCTGAAGAGATTATACTCTCCACAACAGACTTGTAGAAGAGCTCCAGCATCTTGCTGCAAACCTTGAAGGACCTAAGTTTCCTCAAGAAGTACAGTCTGCTCTGTCCCTTCTTGTAGACGGCTTCACTGTTGCGCCTCCAGTCCAGTCTGTTGTCAAGGTGAACTCCGAGGTATTTATATTCCTCAACCACCTCCACTTCTTCTCCCATGATGGAAACAGTTTTTGACTTATCCCTGTTTCTTCTGAAATCTACAATCATCTCCTTTGTTTTGTTCACATTCAAGGTGAGACGATTGTTTCCACACCATGTCACAAAGCGGTCCACCAGCTCTCTGTATTCAGCTGTATTCAGAGTGAACACTGCAGGTTGATGACTCGATGCAATCCACTGGGTTTCCTTAGAAAGAAAACTTTTAAACTAATTGGAATAATGAAATGATTTCAATGCACTGTTTAATAAGCAGGATTTATCTGAATGTATGGATGATTTAATTGAAATTACGTTTTTTTGTAAAGTGCCTTGAGATGATGTGTTGAGAATTGACACTATATAAATAACCTGAATAGAAATTTAAATTAACTGGGTTATCGTTCAGTTGGAACACTCAGTAAAACATATTAAGAGTTGAGGTGCAGTTGGACTCAAGTAACGAAAAAAGAGCTGACAAAGAGGAAAGAAAACTGACTGGCTTATATCGGCTGATGAGGTGATCAGTGACATGGAGTCCAGGTGAGACTTAACAACAATACGCAGTGCAGCAGAGACAGGACCCAAACTGAGGACTAGCAAATATAGAAATCAACCCACAGGGATTTAACAGGAAACAAGAGCATCTTACGAAGATCCTATGATTAAAATACAGAGCTAAGGTTAAAAAAAATCCCAAAGATGCACGGAGTCCTTAAGGGTGGTTACCAGGCTACAGAGTCCAGAAACAAAAACAGTCTGAAAATGTTACGGTGAATAGAGCTACAAACAAGCAAAAAAAAAAGAGTTTGGATCCTGATGAGGCGCTTTGTTCTGGCGGAGAACCTGGAGGTTGCCAGATCCAGCAAAGGTGACCTGGAGGTTAAGAGGGAGAGCTAGACTTTCGTAGGAACCATCAAAGGAGTTCTGGAAGCATATCCAAATGACTACCTGCACTCCTCCATTTTGAAGAGGGCACTAGGATGTAACACCTCGTTCCTGCTCAGAACCCTGACTGATAGCGATGAATAGAAAGCCATCCTTCTGTTACAGGACAATATAAAGACTATGCTACAGACTTTCACCCATATGGGTAAATCTGCTGTTAAATCCTGCATTTAAGTACAATCAGTTATCCAGTTAACTGTCCTTCTTTATACAATAGCCAGTACAAACAAATATATTTGGCTTTGCTTCTCCCCAGGGAGAGGAAAAGACTGTCCAGAACTGTGAGCAGCTGCTGACCGACCTGAGAAGACGAAGTACAACCATCTCTCCTCTGAAGTTGCGTCGCATTTCCTCCAACAGGCCCATAACAGTGGAGTCCCTGTGTGACTGGGAAACCGATCAGGTGCAACCTGCATTTTCATTGAAAGTTCATGAAATAATATGATTGTCAGTACCTGGGATTCTTTCTGTATTTTTTCGGTCTGATTATTATTCTCAGATCTCATCGTGACAATAATTTTACTTCATTTCTCCATCATTAGGACTCTCTGTCAAGAGGGGGGAAATTTACCCTGAAATCCCTCTCTGACAATGAGAACTGGGACGTTATCTCGGCTGATGGAGCAACTAAAACCTTCCCAGGAGTTTGCTTCCTGATCCCATCTCCTGACCCAGATGCCATTGATAACATTGACTTGTAAGTAATGGAAAGCTGCACTTTGATAGGTAAAAAAAACCCCATCCTTACACACTCTTTGTGCTTTTGTGCTTGTCTTATCAGTTTGAGCAATGATCTGGCAGACATCAAGAAAAGGAGAGCAGCTCTGGCAGCTTCCTTGAAGAATCACAGATCACAAGTCTCTCAAGTTCAACAGTCAGGTGTTTGTCTTTCACTTCTTTACCATCCGGATTCAGATATGTTATCTGTGAGCAGGTTCCACAGAAACATACAATCACATCAATCAGAGGATAACTTCACTGTTTCTTCTCTCAGCTCCCGTTTCTTCAGCTCCACCAGATCCCAAAGCAGCTGCCCTGGCTCAGCAGCTGGACCAGCTGGACTCCGACCTGGCCAATACAGAGCAGAGCATGCTGAGCAGCCTGCGAACCCCGGCGAGCCGCACCGACCCGGTCGGAGATCTGGCCAAGAAGCTCAAGGAGCAGGAGGTGAGTCGACACGAACGCTGATTGTTTCAGAGGGGAGGCTCTTTTACTAACGGAGAGAAGAAAAATGTAGCTTTATGTTTATACAGGTTTTTTTCATATTCATTTTATAGCATGTTGATATTCACTATGACATTTGGAACCACATATAGTTCAGTAAATTGAAATAACCTTAAGAGTACATTAATTTAAATAATTTAACTTAAAAGTGGAAACTCATAATTTTTAGACTTTAACCATACAGACAAATTTATTTCACGTTTATTTCTGTTCATCTTTTAAAACGGTTATTTTCTAACAGCTCATTTAAATAAAAATAATTTGGTAAATTGTAATGTATAATAGAATAGAATAGAAATTCCCTTTATTGTCCCAAAATGGCGAAGTTCAGGCGTAACAGCAGCAAAGTGACAGATTCACACAAAGATTAAAATATAAAAAAGTGAATGAAGAATAGTACTGTACTGTACATTAAGGGCAAAGTTACAACAGAAAAATACTATGAATATATTAAATATAGCATACTCTGTTTCAGGAAATGTACAGCTGATCAGGATAAGGAGGAGAAGAGGGTAAAATAACAAGAGGAAAGTAAACACTCATTGGGGTTTTTGGGAATCTTACAGCTGCTGGGAAGAAGGATCTGCGATAACGCTCCTTTGTGCACCTAGGATGCAGCAGTCTGTCACTGAATGAGCTCTCCAGTTCAACAACAACTTCATGCAGGGGGTGGGAGACGTTGTCAAGCAATGATGTTATTTTAGCAAGGGTTCTTCTGTCTCCCACCACCTGCACTAGGTCGAGGGGGGAATCAATATCAGACAACCGTAATTAAAAAACAAGACATTTTTGCAATGTTATATTATGGTCTATACATTTGTGAAGGAAATTACTCAACTAACAACAGACAGTCACTGACTCCCTCCACAAGAACGTTAAGCCATAAAAGTTCATTGTTACAGACTGTTGTATCCAAGCATGTTAATGCAAAGATGAGTGGAAGGAAAAAGTGTGGTAGGAGAAGGTGCCCAAGCTACATGGATAACTGCAGCCTTCAGAGGATTGTGAAGCAAAGCCCATTCAGGAGTTAGCAATAGGAGTCACCACTCATAGATCTATCCAGGGCTACAGCTGTTGCAGTCATTTTCTTCAACCACACCTGAACCGGAACCAGAGACAACTTGGGCTAAAGAGAAAAAGAACTAGATTGTTCCTCAGTGGTTCAAAGTTTCTACAGTCTGTCATTATTTAGGGTGTTATGTTATCTGCTGGTGTTGATCCACTGTGTTATCTGAAGTCCTCAGTGAACGCAGCAATCTAGTAGGATATTTTAACCCTAGCCGACTTCCTCTTTCTCTCTATTGACAAGCTTTATGGGGATTCTGATTTGTTTTTCCAGCAGGATTTTGTACCTGCCGACACTGCCAGATTACCTGCTGTAATGACCAATGCTATCACTGTGCTTGACTGGCCAGCAAACTGGCCTGATTTAAATCCCATTTATCAAGAGGAGGATGAGCAACATCAGCTGGAGGCCTCTATTACAGAAGCCTGGGCTTTCTTAAGACTTAAGAGTTTTTGTCCAGCCCCACTGATGCAGTCATTCGTGCAAAAGGAGCCCAGACTAAGTATTAAGTGCATATACGTCTACTGTATAATAATAATAATAATAATAATAATAATAATAATAATAGGTACACATTTCTGTAAAAAAAAAAAAAGATTGGTCTTTTTTTATTTTAGATTGACCGTATTGTATTGATTCTTATTCTATATACGTCATAATCGTCTAAATTAACGCAAATACACACTGAGAAAATATCACTGAGTTGAATTAGTTTGTATAATGTATGAGTTTCCATTTTTTATGTATTTGCTGAAATAAATTACATATTTTATTTGATTCTATTTTATTTGATGTCCCTGTGATATGAATACTACATGAACTGGGATTTAAAACTGAATAAACAACGAGACCCAACAAGAATTCTTCTAAATTATATGTGCTTCATTGCAGGAAGCTGCCAAGGCTCTGAAGGCTCTGGAACAGCTGATTAAGAAAGCAGAGGCAGACCTGCAGCCTCTGTTGTCTGCAGATCCAAGCAACATCTCATCTGGACTGCAGCTCAAACTAGGTGCTGCCAGAAACAAGTATGATGGCTTAGCTGCTCTGGCAGATCTCTACGATGAAAAGTAAGTTGTCATTAATATTATTAACATTAGCAATAGTAGTAAGTGTTGACTTTTGTTGTTGTTTTTAGGTTACAACTTCTTGCATTTATGTGTTTCCCTTAGAGCAAATGCATCTCTCAGCCTGGAGAGTCAAATTCAGGAGGTGGATGATCTTGTCTCTAGACTTGAAAGAAACCTCAGTAAAGACGGTCTAATTCCAGACATACCAAATGCAATTCAAATTCACACTGAAGACATTCAGGTGAGGAGGTGTACAACACGACTATAGACTGGTGCAAAACATGACATACACTGTACAGGGTCCAGCGGTCGCGATAACAAAATATTTTCCGTATTTGACCGTTTCTTTAGAATGATGATGAAAAAATCTGAAGGGTGTCCAATGTTTTGACAGATAAGTATTAACACGTTTGTTCACTTTTGCGGAGACATTTTCAACCTTATGCACGGAATACACATAAGCTAACTAAAGATCAATCAAAAAAAAGATTCCCATGAGAGCATCTGCGCATCTTCTCAAACCTGGACACCATTGTTTATTTTCATTTTTTATATGTAGTTTTCTGTTCCGTTTGTTCGGACTGAATATTATATAAAATGAATAAATATTACTATTGAATATGTTGTCATAAAAAAATTTGTGACCGGATTTTTTTGACAAAAACATCTAGCGTGACCTCTGGTTGAATCAATCAATCAATCAATCAATCAATCAATCAATATTTATTTATATAGCACCATAACAACATCCAGAAAGGTGCACAGTGTGCGTTACAGTGAAACGAAACATTAAAAACAAGAAAAGAAAAACATACATGGGTTAAAACAGGCAGCATAAAACTTAGACATAGAACACCTGCCTGAATAAGTGTCTTTAAATGTGTTCAGTGACAGAACGCAGTGCAGGTGGAAGAGCATTCCACAGCCTCGGAGCATGATCAGAAATTGCTCGATCACCCCACTTTGACCTGGGAAACCACCAGAAATGTTTTGCCTTGCAGATCTCAATTTCTTGACAGGATGGTAAAGAGCTACTAATTCTGCGAGATAGGCAGGTCCCAGGCCATTGACAGCTTTAAAAACAAAAAAAGAGGACCTTGAATTTGATCCTGAAAGTAATCGGTAGCCAGAGCAGGTTTTCAGGAGGAGAGACTGAGTTAATTTGACATACAGGGCGTTGCAATAGTACAGTCTGGAACTAATAAAGGTCACTAGCCTCTGCACACACATACTCCTGTTTTTAAGATAAAGGCTTTCAGAGGGCACCCTAAGCAACTTCAATTCTTCTCAGAATGCTGTCTACAAGTTGAAATTCTGAGCACAACAGTCAAGCTGTTCCACACCACACTCCAACATGCATGTCCTTTGGGACGTTGCTTTGCGCACCAGGTATCCGGGCCCCCCAAGACAGATCACAATGACCATGTAAATTAAACTGCAACCACGCAAATACCTCACCAGTCTTAGCAAGACACGTGCAACTATGAGCTGCAGCCACAAGTTCTTCTATTCTGATTTTGTATCATTGTCAAAGTTGTTAATAAAGTTTGGGGGGTAAAGGCGATTCTGTTGTTCCTCTCTCCTCAGTTACGCAACGGTTGCCACAGAGTCGGAGTCAGACACCCCACCATGGTATAATGCAAATAGTCATGTGTGGAGCTACTTTAGCGCCACAAACAGCAACGATACAGTATGTGACATGTAGGAAGATGGTGAGGTAGTGTGGTAACACCATAAATCTCATGAAACATCTAAAAATGAATCATAAGACATGCAGAATATGAAGATGTCATGATTAGGAAATTTAAAGAGGAGGCAGATAGGTGCTGCTAGAGTTTACAGATATCACTCTATGAGTCATTTGGTGCCACAGGCAGACATTATCCAGGTACCAAGAGAGAGATTGTGGAGTCGCTGAAGATGCTTAGCACCGTCACTGAATTCTGGGAAGGTATTTACATCCACGGGAGGAAATCCTGCATGCGCTCTGTGGTGCAGCTAGTTATCGACCCGCTCCAAAGCTTCCATAACTTTTCAACCCTCAGCTCCCGCATAGCGAGATGCATGGAGTACGGTGTCCTGGTCTGAGATAATTCTCAGATACTCTTATGAGAATCTTTTTTTATTGATTTAGTTACCTCTACTCAGTGCGTAAAGCTGAAAATGTTTATGCCTCTCCACCAAGTGGTCAGGGGTGTGCATTGAAATTTGTCAAAATATTAGACAGCCTTCAGATTTTTACATCACCGTTCTAAAAGACGGAAAATATTTGGTTAACGCGACCCCTGACTGGGGCCCCCAAAATAAGCCAAGGCCCCCACAGCTAATTTACTCTGGACTCCGGTCATTTCGGAACTGAAAGAGCCATCCCCATAATGTCCCCACAGAGTAAGGAGCAAGACATTGTTCAAAATGTATTTTTCAAAATTCAAATTCAAATTCAAATTCACTTTATTAATCCCAAAGGGAAATTAAATGTTGTTGTAACTCATTATGCAAGTTCCTTCAAAGATTTGTTGTAGATGCTGATGGCTGTGGGTAGGGATGATCTCCTGTAGCGCTCTGCAGATCTGAAGAAGCCTCTGACTGAAGACGCTCTGTAGTTGTAGGACAGTCTGATGTAGAGGATGCTCTGGATCTATGGCGTCTTCTTTTCAACTCATCAGGGTTTTGTGGCTGTAGTTGAGGTCTTATTTGAGCTTTTGTGATGTTAATCAGCTGCTGCCAGTTGTAAACCACCTTGTTGCCATGGTTATGCATCATAACAAATGTCCAAAAATAAAAAGTATCAGCAAAAATCCTTCCAGCTGCACAGCATTCAAAACCAGAGAACAGTTGTCCACAAAAACAATGTTTCTACCAGAAATGGAAGAATTAAAGTTTTAAAAAAGAAAAAAATATGAACCAAAGTAACAGAGCTACTCCAACATGCTGCCACCTTGAGCGGCGCAATTCCGGAATTTGACCTTGCAGAAATTAGGCAACTTCTGTGCACCCTGTGCCTCAACACCCGCTGACTCTGCTCTGACATTATGTGGCCTTATAATGCCATTAACAGTTTAATGTGGGATATTTAGTAGCAAGGAAGTTTATAGGCTGCACAAATGGCATCCTATCAAAGTACAACACTGGATTTCCTTTAGCTCAAAGGAGCGACCCATTCTTTCACAAATCTTTATAGAAGCAGTGTGCATGACCTGTTGCTTAATTTTTACAGCTGTAGCTGGTGAAATGGTTGGAACAAGTAAATTCCGTTATTTGCAGGATGAGCCAATACTTTTGGCAATAGAGTGTATATTTTACCTTGAATGTTCCCTTTTTTGCATTTAGCGCCAGCAGAGATCTGCAGCAAGGATCAAGGATGACATGGTGAAACTGAATGAGGAGCTGGAGATGACTGAGAACTTGTGCCGTTCCCTGCAGCAAGGCTACGAGGAGTACTGCCCTGACATCCAACACCAAAAGAACTACGTCGAACAGTTGCAGAGTCGTTACAAAAATATTACCAACCAGCTGAAGAAAAGGTGAGTCAAACTGAGAGCACTTCAGTTAGGTTACTTTAATTTAGCTATACTGGAGTTTGCTGAACCGAAGCTATTTATCAAGATATTATGCAATCACAAAATAAGGAGCCACTATTAAATAAAGTAAATTTAATTAAGTCTAACAATTTGGACTAACTAAGCAAGACTTACTTTTCTTCTTGATATTGTAGGAATAAATTTACTAGATAACAGTGAAGGCTCAATAGAAATTAATACAACTTGGCCCTATGATACTCCCTTTAGAGATAACCTTTTAAAAGAGGCTTCATCAAAGTACCAGGAGTTCCAGAGCCTGTGGAAAAACCTCAACTCTTTCCTGGAGAACCTCCCAACAAACCAGATAAATCTCAATGATGGATTGTCACAGGTGACTGCTAAGCAGAGCTCCCAAGAGGTAAGAAAATGCTCCCATTATACAGAGGTATACATAAAGAAAGCATAGCCAACAAGCAAAGCACTATTTCTTAAACTATTTGTCTGTGCATTAATTAATTATCCTAAATTGTGTTTAAAGGATTATTGCAATATTTCTTGCTTTAGAGAGTGCTGAAGGATCTAAAGCAGAAGGAGGACGACTTGGACAGAGTTGTTGGCCTCTCTCAAGATCTGCAGAATATAATCAATGTAAGAACATAACAGAGTGTGTAGGTGTATAGGTTTCATAGCATCATTCAAAGAATTGTTCACTCATGGATAAGACGGAGACTATTCATTTTTGTCACGAGAAGTAACATAACATTTTGAAGTTTATTCTCTACAGGGAGCCAGTGTAAGGACTTTAGAACTGGGGTGATGTGCTCTAAAACCTGGTTCTAGTGAGGAACACGAGCAGTAGCGTTCTGGATCAGCTGCAGCGGTCTGAGTTTTTAGGCAGTCCCGTGAGGACACTGTTGCAGTAATCAATCTGACTAAAGATAAACGCATGGATGAGTTTTTGGGTTGGACGGGTTCAAAGTCACCTGGTGACATCGTAATGTAGAGCTGAGTATCATCTGCATAGTTATGGTAGCTAATCCTATTGGTTGTTATAATATGGGGTAGCGGAAGCATGCAGATATTAGATAGGAGGGGCCCCAGGATGGAGCCCTGGGGCACCCCACATGTGATTTTTGTCTTTTTTCTGTTTCAATGAAAAATTGCCTACTGACACAAAGAAGTCCCTGTTCTTTAGGTCAGAATAAAACCAACAAAGTACTGTAACAGAGTCCAACCCAGCTCTCCAGTCTTTCAATAATATTTCATGGTCATCAGTGTCAAATGGTGCACTGAGGAACCAGCACTGTGGTTCTACCACAATCTGTATTTATGGAAATGCCATTGAACATTTTGACGAGGGCAGTCTATGTGCCGTGGTGAGCATGGAAACCAGACTGAAAAACATCAAAACGGTTGGTCATTGTTAGGAAGCTATTTAACTGTTGAAACACAGCTTTTTGAATAATCTTACTGATGAATGAAAGATTGGTCTTTAGTTTTGCATTAACGTGTTGCTAGCATTAAGTTCTGGTGTCTTATATAACGTTATAGATAGTAGAGTCAAATGTGCCCAGACATACCTTTTTTTAAATTTATTGAGTAATGAAAAATTGTGGCTACACCTCCACCATGTCTGTGTTTCCTGCTTATGCAATTTAGAGTTTGTAGGAGTTGACTCTTACAATGTAGATGTTTCATCATTTACCAGGTTTGCTTTAAAAATGGAGCACGTAGATGAAGTCATTAATTAGAAACGACTTCCCTGACAAGGACCTAGTGTTTAACTGGATAACTGATCCTTCTGACAGGTGATCAATTTGAGATTTGATTTTATACTGCAGCATTTATTGTTATGGTTTCTTCTGCTTATAATCACTGGAATCCTACTTTCAGGGTGGCCAGACGCATTCTGGGAGAAGATGGGTGTAGAATTAATGTCCAGTCCCCTTCTACATCAGATGTCTGTTATAACCAGGGGTGGTGGAGGGGAAAAACATCTGATATTAGTCCCAGAGGCCTGGTATAGTCCAGGTTTTGATGTTAATTGTGTTCCAAATCTAGCTTGTGCATTCAATCTGTCAGACAAAGTTTTATAGGGCGAGTCATTTGGTCATGAATACGAAGGCCGTTCATCTTTGCTTGTTGCTGTTAGGGTGGAGAGGCAGGAAGCACTTGTTCTCTGGTAATCTTAGTTTCACTTTAGCAGTTTATTGGTTATATTTTGCCTGTGTTGCTCACACTAGGAACACTTCCCCTGTTGGAGCTGTTGTACTCCACAAATAAAAAGTCTGTTTGATCACCCCAATAAATCACCCAAAAAATAAGATCTTTGTGTCAACTGTCCTTGCTTTCAGGTGCTCTTGCCATCCTTATGAGTCTATCACACCAGGTGACCCAGATGTCTCTTACTCTGAAAAACTAGTTGGTGGTGTTTTTGATTTTATTTGTTATGGCCCGCTTTTTAATATTTTAGTGAAATCCTGCATTGGAAATGTATATTTGGAGGAGTGGGGGAGCTGGCTCCCTGGGAAGACATTTTGTCTCCCAGTCCTTCCCTCCCCATCCCTGGACACCTCTGTCCACCCGCTCCATCACTTTACCACTCATATAGGGTCTTGGGGCATGGGCACATCACTGGGGTGCGAAGAGGGGCTTCCCTCCTCGCTGTCCCATGGTGTCCTGGGTCCCAATTTTAATATACAACTTAGACACTCCCACTTATAACATTTTCACACAACACATATGTAGGGACTTTGGGGTGGGCACACTTTTCGGCATCCAGAGGGGGAGCGGTACAATCAGCTTCACCTCTGGTGCCGGTGCCCACTGTTAAACCACATATAGACACTGAGGGCTCGGGGTGGGGGTTGGGGGATGTGTGGCTGCCTCCCCCACATCCCACCCCTCTGTTTTAAATGCACATTATAACAACACGCATCAACACCATACTCGAGCGGGAGGATGGAGGCTAGGGGTCTTTTCCCACCCCTGTTCGCTACGGGCCATCAGGGGTTGGGGTCCGGAGGAGGACAGGCGGTCTGGTCGGGGTCCTGGGCTTTCGGGCTGCTTTGCCACTGTGGGGCCCTTGGCGGTCTGCTTGTCTCCATCCTAGAAGGTAGGGGGTCCACCTCCCGGGTCCGGGGGCTGGTGGCTCTACTGGGGCATCGGTACCTGGACCTGGGAGCATAAAGTGTGCATGGGGTGTGTGAGTGAGGGTACAGCGTCATTTTTTTGGGTGTCTTGGTGAGTCAGTGAGAATGTATGTGTTTAAGAGGGAGGGAAAGTATGACTGTGTATGTATGTCTTTGTCTACCTGTCAGGTTGGATCTTGGTCTGCCCCCTCGCCTGGCGCACCTCAGGCCTTACACTTAATGGGGGGCCTATTTCCCCTCCGTCACTCCCCGCCGGTGACGGGGGCCCCTGCCTGCCGGTCCGCCGGTGGTCAATGCGGTTCGGACCTGGTGCGTGCCTGGCCGGGCCTGGGGGGGCCGGTGTGTCGGTCGGCCGATGCGCTGGGGGATTGTTGGGTGGTGCCTGCTCGGTGGCTCGGCGGGATGCGGATCCGGCGTCTCTGCTCGTTTGATCACCTGTTCTGTGCGCACCGTCCGTGGCCAGTTCATTGGCGGGTTGGACCGGCCCTGGCCCTCGTTGGATGCCTGGTCTCGGCGCCCTGCGTTGCGCGGGATCAGGACCCGGGAGCTGGTACAACTTGGCGTCCAGATGCTGGCTGAGCCCGGCCTGGGGATGCTGTCCGTCCCCTGCGGCTATTGGTGGGGCGCTGGGATGTTGGCGGTGGGGATTGGCCTAGGGTGGAGGCGTCGCGTGGCCGGCCGCGGCCCCTGCAGTGCCGGGGGCCCCTCGTCGGCCGGTCCCTTGTCGGGTCCCTGCTGGGGGGTGGGTTGCCCCTGGGCCCCGGCTCCCCCGGTCCGTTGACCGGCCCGCCCCGATGCGGCCGGTTGCCGGCGGAGCCCGTGGGCTCGTCACTGCTGCCCCCCGGGCCCCTGCATAGTGGCCGCTGGATGCTCCCCTGGGGTTCTCCTTTGCTCCTCTCTTTGGGGGATGCGGTCGGCTCCGCCCTGGTCCGCCTGGGGCTCTGGCGGTCCTTTGGACGTCTTTGCTCCGATCTCCTTCATGTCTGCATCGATTCCTGGGGGACGGATTGATGTCTTCTCACACCAACTATCGAACACTCTTATGGAGAAACCTTATATGCACCAGCATGCTAACACACACACATAGATGTGGGGTCTCTGGTGTTTAAGGATATATTCTTGGGCTGAGGTTATCATTACTAGAGCTTGATTAATCGGTACCATGAGTTTTTCTGTGACATTGTTGTTGTATATTTCTATATCTATTTTTGTGTGATGTGGTTGTGTAATTCTTAGTTCACAATGTTTGGTTGGTTTTGTCGATGTTCCTTTTTCGTGTTTTGTTTTTCCCCCTCTCTCTGCCGTCCTGTGGGTATGGAGGCAGACTTCAATGTCTTCCTGTGTTTTCTTTGTTCCCCTTCCTCTCTTGTATTTTCAACTCACCCTCTCTCATGACATTCTGTTTCCTACCTCTCTTCTTCATCTTCCTTCTTTCTTCTCCTTAATTTTCCGTCTCCGTGTCCATAACATCAGGAAATAAAAACCCCAACAATTCATAATAAAGATTTTTCACACATAAATCAAGTGGAGTACTATAGCAAAAGCTGTACTGCTCCGCTTGTGAAAGTAAATCTGTTGGGCTTCTACTTGGTACTCAGACACCAATTCTGAGCTCCACACTGCCAAACAGGACATGTAAAAAAAAAAAAAAAAAAAAGAAATGTATATTTGCATCCTACTGTTTTTCTAACGATTGTATAGCTGTGGAAAAGGAAATGCACACATGACTGCTAACCTTTAAAGATAGATAAAGCAATGAACTACCTAACATTTTTATGTCTGCAGGATTATGAGGGAAATGCTAATAAATACAGCAGTACACTTCAAGATGTTGGAATGACTCTTCCAAAGAGTGTCCAAATGCTGACATTTGCTGATGCTATTGAGAAGAAGGTAACGTTCAGATGATTTTAATACGATGCATATTTTTAAGTAAAAAAAAAGAATAGAATTTGATTAAAGATCTGTTCATCACAGGGGAAAAAATTGGTAAACCGTTATGCAGAGGCAACAGCAGAAAACACCCAACGCCAAAGACAGATGGGCTTGGCAAGGAATTTCCTTTTTCAAGTAAGATTTACTTAAGGGACTTAAAGTCACAAATTAATCAATATTGTTTTTGTTATACACTACATATACTATTACCAAAGAAAGATTGGGCTGCTCTATTAATCAACTGAAAATATGTTTTAAATTAGCTAAATATGTTTTTACTGCTGCAGAATGAAGAAAAAGTTCAGATGGTGGCACAGCAGCAGCTGGAGCTTAAAAACCAGCATGAAAGTGGCTCTGAATTAGATGGCTTCCTTCAAGAATTAAAAGAGGAGAAGGAGAGGACAGCTCATGCAGAAATCAAACTAAAAGCCTTCAAAAGGAGAATAATGTCCATTAAGAGTCAACGAGGTGTGGAGCGTATGGAGGAGAAAGAAGTGCTGCAGTACAACAATCCTAAAATGGTAGGTGATCTGGCTGATCTAAGAAACAAACTCGACAACGAAGTCCTGAGGCAGAGCTCCACCCAATCAGAGATTGAGACAGTAAACAAGAAAATCAGCGATTTGCAGGACACCATTAAACACACAAACCCCAGAATGGTGACCAGAGAGGTGATTGAGTGTGAAAGAGATCCTCAGCTGGACGAAGAGGCTGCTTTCATGCGACATGAGATATCAAAAACAAGACATGAAATCCGAATGAAAGAAAGAGAGCAAATCCAAATGACGAAAGAAATTATGATTCTCCAACAGAATAAACCACCCATGAAAGACAGAGTGGATAAGAAGGAAGTGGGTAAAGCAGAAAAAGATCTAGAGATTTTGAAAGCTTTAAGAGAATTTGAGACGGACATTTCTGATGAGAAAAATGAATGCAGGCTCCTCAATGAAGAAATCTTCCAGACAAGAAATCAGATTAACACACTTGAAAAGCTGATTCCCAACATCCAGTCTAAAACCAACACTAGAAAAGTGAAAAGGGTTGAACACCCTGAACTTATCGCAGAATTTAATAAGCTCCAAACAAGCTTGGAGGGAGAGAGATCTGTAAACAGTTATTTGTCTCAAGAAGTGATGGAATTGCAGAAACGCTACAAAGAAGTTCAAGCCGAGAAGCCAAGTTTTGAGGCGAAAGAAGTTGTAAATGAGATTTACCTTACTGACCCAAATACTGAAATGGAGATTGAGCGCCTTCGCAAAGAAATACTGGACTTAAATGTACAGTATGCGGATCTGGAAAACGAGATCACGCAGGTCACCACTGATCTGAATACCCTTCGTTCAGTGAGCCCCAGAGTAGAACTCAAAGAAGTTATCCAAGAGGTGGTGAAAGAAGAAAGAAGCCCTGAAAACGAGCGAGAGATTGAAAGGCTAAATGATCAGATGAACCACCTGGACAGCCAGTGCACCACCCTTGAAGACCAAGTTAGACAGCTGCGAAAAGAGAGAGATGAAAGAAAGGCAGAAATGTCAAAGGTAGAGATCCAACTTGTCTCCAGAGAAGTAATGAA
The DNA here is from genome assembly GCA_963556495.2 of Valencia hispanica. Taxonomy (NCBI): domain Eukaryota; kingdom Metazoa; phylum Chordata; class Actinopteri; order Cyprinodontiformes; family Valenciidae; genus Valencia; species Valencia hispanica. Next base: position 47,514,942 of record OY747703.1, on the reverse strand, counting down.
GTATGAGCCTGATCCACTGGTTGAGAAGGAAGCTGACCGTTTGCGCAGAAGTGTGCGGGAGGAAGCACAGTTGAGGCGAAACACTGAGGAGATGGTTTTCGACCTCCAACACAAATACCTTCTCTTGGAGAGACAGAAACCGGAACAGAAACTGGTTGTCCAGGAGGTTGTGCGCCTTCAGAAGGACCCAAGGCAAGTAGCGGAACATGACAGACTCAGTAGAAGGCTTGATGAAGAAGTAATGAGCCGACGTCAGTTGGATCTGGAGTTACAGCAACTAAGAACAAAGTTGGAAGACAAGCAGCGCATCCTAAGAGAGAGTGATGAGCACCAAAAAAAGATTCAAGCTCAATCAAAACTCAGAGAGATCCGACTATGCATCACACAACTGGAAAATGCCCCACCCCCTGTTGAGGAGAGTATAGTAGTAGAAGAAGTTCTAAAGCTGGAAAGAGATCCAAATCTGGAGAGGCTGACAAATGGTTTGCGGTTTGACATGGACAAGGAAACCCATGATATCCTGCGTATCCAGAGGGAAATCCGTAATGTGAATTTAAAGCTTGAGATTCTGCAGAAAGAAAAGTCAAGTGAAAAGACGGTGTACAAAGAAGTTGTTCGTGTAGAGAAAGATCAGGCTGTTGAAGCTGAGCGACGTCGTCTGAGGGAGCAGGTGTCTCAAAATAAATTTGCCAGACAAGATTCGGAGGATGAAATCAGACGTCTCAAGGACAAAATCAATGTTTTGATGAGCACCAAATCTAACAATTCAAGAGAGGAGACAACTCTTAATTTGAACAAAGATGCCCTATTAAGGGAAAGGGACAACCTCACCCGAGAACTCAGAACTCTTGAAGCTAAGAAACACGACATCTATCTCTCTTTTCAGCAACGCAGTCGACTGATGAGTGAAAGATCACAGATGAGCAGACAGAGGAGCATGAAGATGGAGTCAGATGTCCAGCGATCGGAGAGGCAGATCTTGGAAGAGAAAGATAAGATTCATCAACGAGACGGTACAATCCGTGATATTCTTATGTGCTTACAGAAAGAGGAACAGGCAGAGACAAGGACCAAAGAAACCAATGTCTCTACCAAAATTACCATTTTGGATCCAGAAACTGGCAAAGACATGTCTCCTTATGATGCATACCTTGAGGGCCTCATTGATCGCCAGCAACACATTCATCTACAGGAGCTAGAATGTGACTGGGAAGAAGTAACTTCTATGGGCCCTAATGGAGAAATATCTGTCCTGCAGGATTGCAGGAGTGGAAAGCAGTACCCTATTGAAGATGCTATTAAGGAAGGAAGGCTAACAGAGTATGATCTACAACAGTACAAACAAGGCAAGCTTCCTATCTCAGAGTTTGCCCTTCTTGTTGCAGGTGATAAAAACAAGCAACCTAAGTTCACCTCAGTTACCCAAAAGCCAAATTCATCAGTTTATTCTGCTACCGAAAAACAGCCGATTGCTGGAATAATTGATACATCTACAGACACCTGCTTTACAATCCGTAATGCCACCTTGCGCAAACTCATTGACCCTACCACTGCTCAAAGGCTGTTGGAGGCTCAAGCAGCAACAGGCGGCATCACTGACATCAGCAACAAAGAGCGATACAAAGTTCACAAGGCGGCACTAAGAGGCCTTATCGAGGACAGCCAAGTCCAACGACTTCTTAATGCAGAGAAGGCTTTCACTGGAGTTGAAGACCCCATGACCAAAAAACTTTTGTCTGTGGGAGAAGCTGTTCAGAAAGGCTGGATGCCAAAAGATACAGCAATTCGATACATGGAGGCGCAGCACCTGACAGGGGGGCTGGTAGATCCCAACAATGGTCGTAGAGTTAGTTTATTGGATGCCATTGGATTTAAAATGATTGACAGTACAACAAAAAAGGATCTACAAACAGATGAAGTCTATGTCAGGGATATCATAGACCCTATCACAAAGGAGAAGATTAACTACAAGCAAGCTCTGGATCGCTGTAGGAAAGACCCAGCATCAGGCTTACCTATGCTACCTGCCTCCTCCAAAGAGTCAAGCTATACTCCAACATGCAGCTCTTCAAGATATTTTAATTTCTAGATTAACTTGCAGTTAACACCACCATTATCTGAGATCACTAGTTTAATCAAAGAGGAGAGAAAGAGGGAATAGATGAATCAGAAGGTAGAGCTTCACCTGGGGACATCTCATGATGGTTGGCTTATGAGAAGACTCAGAGTGGCTTTCCTGACTCAGTAGGTGAACAACATGGCCAATTTAGGAGCATAAAAAATGCTCAAAATTAGATGTGGAGCTAAGAACAAATGTTACGAAGATAATTGCAATGGTATTTTAAGTTGGAAAAGGTCAAGCATTCTGTGGATGTATTTTGCATGAACACGGAGTGGAAGATGAAGCAGTTTCTGACAGTTTGAAAAAGAGCAATATAAACATGTACAACTTAAGGATCCACTCACCACAAGGAATGAAGATTGAGATAGATAGAGTGACTACCTAAATGAAGAATAAGCTTCATCGTACTGTCAGTTGGTCAGGTTTGCTGGGGGTGTGCATGAAATAAGGCAATGGGAAATGACTGAGGCATTTAGTTAGTTAATGCCAATCCAAAAACTGATGACACCCATGTTTGTTGGAGATCCGAATTATTGTTAGCCTTACAATGCATCTGTAATGTGGTAGTGATGTCCTGTTGCACAAACTATGAACCAGATGAATATGAGCTTACATTTGAACTTCAGGATCTCTGGAATTGGAGATCCTGAAACTTGATTTTTTTTTTACTGTGGTTATGTTTGAGTAATTGAGATATGCTTCTTTGGAGTCTAAAGAATATTCAGTAACCATGATAATATTGCAGCTTGGGAAGCACAGTCAATTAGATTGTTTCTATCAGTGCAAAAATTAATGGTTGCACAGTGAAAAGCTTAAAAATCTGTTGTGTTGGAGAGATTATACCAAAGCATTGGAAAAATGAAGGAAACCATAAATGCTGTTTGTTCCTTTGCTTGGTTTGGTGGGTAAGGGACTGTGTTACTGCTGCTGTTGTTGTGTAGCACAGCTGACTCAGGTGTTACTGTTACTTCTGCTGTTAAAAGCTGGTAGTTTGGCTTCAACCATGGGTTTTATTGTTTGCAAGCTCAGCTGAACCTGTTATTTGTTATGAGAATTGAGTAAGGAGACATTCTGAATCGTTTCAAGGTCTCAGAGCATGCTATTGACTGAAGGTGTGGTTAAGGTGTTACCACTCAACTAAATAACTCTAACTCTGAACTTAATTTATGTTTACTATTCAGAGTTATTTTCAGTTTGGTAATGTATTATGGTATTTGATGCTTAATTACTACATATATATATATTTACTAAGGAGAAGAATTATAATGTAAAACTGTTTGTCAGGATGCCAGGACGATTGCTGCTGAGTTGCATTTGTTTAACCAAAAGTCATTTATAGGAATATTGTTGTTATTTGTTTGTTAGTTGCCTTCTGACTTCGGATAAACTGACCTGTAGTGTACAAATGCTGTATGGTGAATATTGGGGATAAGGGGATATGATGTCATTGTTTTCCCAAGATTGATTTGATTCTGTGTTCATTGTTCAAATAAAACTTGAAATTGTTTAATATTTTACGAAGAATCAAATATCATTAAAATTAAGTTATGGTGGTTAAAAAGTATTTGGCTCAACTTTTGATTATTAATGTGATCTAAAATCCATCCATCCGTCCGTCCTTTGTGTTTGTCCTTGCAGGGTCACTGGGAGGTCTTAGGGCAAGAGTTGGGGTGTACCCTGGAAAAGTCATCATTCTGTTATCTAAAATAAGATCTTTAACAAATGTTGTCAAAAAAGTGTAAATTCAGGACAATAATTCTTAGATGAGGTCACATTTAGTCACAACTCTGACTATGAACAAAGCAAAAGACCTTGTGAAGATGCTGGCTGTATTACACTAAGGCTCAAAGGCTGTAAGATATTTTGCAGTTCCTTTCTTTGCAATTCAGACCTGATCCCTTATGGCATTGCTGGAGAACAGGGCTTAAACACATCTTTTAGAGCAGGATGTAGTAACACCACCTGGTGAAATTATAAGACTGACCGTGTTAAAGAAGTGAGTCAGAAATTATATTTTTGGATTCAGTGAAAAATAATGAACACTTATGTAAGCAGAGTTTTGACCTGCTTAGCTCCAAGGCAGGTGATTTCAAGCTAAACTCGATCCAAAAATATTAACAGATAAATATCACGAGCTCACTCTTCTGGCACTGGATGACTATCCACATATCACACATTTTTCCAGTCTCTTCTACTCCCTTTGTTCTCTTCCAACAGCAAAACGCTGAAGAAACTGGCTCCCTCTGCAGACAACATGAAGCCCTCGCCTGCATCTCCCTAATTATAAGGATTTAATATATATTATATTAAATATAATTTTCCAAATATTATATTTAACATAGTATAATGTAATACTCTGTATATTGGGGTGTGTTATTGGGATTTTATAAATGTAATGTTTACAAATATAATTTTGGTAACTTCACAACCTCAGCACAGAAAATAGTGCTGCGATCTCTAGTGACAACCTAAGGACCCCAGATTGGGAACCACTGCTCTAGAGGATTAACTGCTCTTGTTTTGTCAGATATTTCCTTTGCATTTGATGCTATTGACCCAAAGCACCTTAAAACACAAACTTAAGGATCACTCCAATCACATTCATGCAGATGACATGCATGTGAGAGTGGCAATAAATCTGGATATATAAATCAACAAGAGTCATTCTTTAATATATAACCCAAGAACATTACAAGGTGTCAGAGTGCTTCGGACTATACGCCCGTTGGTGAGCGTAGAATGGATTCGTCAGGAGTTTCTATGCCGCGAATAGACGAGGATTCGACAAACCTTCCCGATGCCTGGCGGAGATTCATGCAACACGTGAGGCTAATGTGCAGCGGCACATTAGCATAAGCAACAAGTCGGAGGAGACCCAGTGCAGCTATCTTCTTTTGTGGGTAAGATAAAGAGGCAGAGACTAGGGGTCCACCGATCCCACTTTTTCAGTACCGATACCGATGCCTGGGCTTTGTGTATCTGTCGATACCCGATACCGATTCGATACTATTGTTGAATTAATAATAAACTGTATACCCTCCACCTTATACCTTACTTGAAGAGACTAAAGGTACCAGACTTTACTAACTAAACATAACTAAGACTTCTTTTTTCTTTTTTGACCCCACTTCTTTTGTTTTGCTGAGGTGCAGGAATTCAGTGTGCCCCTTAGCATAGTGTTTCTGGATCAACTTGATTAAAGTGGTAGTATTGTACTTTGCAGTAATACCACCTCCCCTCGAAACATTTACTTTGCAGACATTGCAAACAGCCGACGAACTAGTTGGAGTGGCAACCGTGAAACATCTCCACACAGCCGACCCTCTGGCTCGCTCCATGTTGCTTCTAGCATGCGACACACGTGAAGCTAACGCATGAAATACGTTCTGCTGCGATGAAACCCCCCCCCCCCCCAAAAAAAAAACCTGGATCGGCCAGTGGATCTGTTCATTTTTCCGATCCCGGATCCAGCTATTTTGTGAGTATCGCGGCCAATATCCGATCCTAATATCGGATCAGTGCACCCCTAGCAGAGACATACATAACACATGGCAAGTAAGAGAAAAACTTGTAGAGATATAATTAATTCTTTAAGGAGTTGTTATAGATGATGATGGCTGTGGGCAAGAAGGGATTTATAATTGATTTATAATCCAAAAAGGCAAGAACACAGAAGGCTAGTGCTGTCTGGTGAATTATGTCACTTAAAGTCCACTACAGGGGAAGCAATAGTAGTGTGCGATACTGCATATTTTGGTATCGATCCGACAACAAGTACATACATCGCCGATACCGATACATTTCAATAAATAAGGTGGATGCGTCATTGAATTGCTAAATCTCAATTAATTTTCATGACCTTAAGTATTTTTTGTGATGTTTCCTTTTTTATTATTTAATAGTTAAAACCCAGGACAGAATTAGGACAAAGATTATGATCAAATAGGAAATGCTTTATTATCAAACCTTTCAAACTTAAATAAAAAGTGCACGCAAACCAGTACACAAATCAAAACAAACAAATACGTCAACATCTAAACACAAGAGGGAGGAGGGGGAGCATATGTGTGCCTGCTCTGCACTGACACAGGAGCGGCGAGTCCGGCGACTTCGTTGTTTGCTCTTTGCGGAAACCACAGCATTCCAAACACCAGCGAAACTTAAAGTAGAGAACCAATCGCACTAGGCTAGTATTGATCGGATACTGGAAGAGTTTACTGATGTATTTAAGGGCACAAGAAAATTCCCTGGAGAATATGACCTACACATCGACCCAAATGTCACGCCAGTTGTACATCCCCCACGGAGGAAGGGCCGGTTGAAACAGGAGCTGGATGAAATGGAGAAAAACTGCATAATTGCCAAAGTGAAAGAGCCCCCAGGGTGGGTAAATGGATTTGTGGTTGTAGAGAAATGTGATGCTAAACTCAAGAGTGTGCCTAAATCCACGAAGAGACCTCGCTACCCTCTTCCGAAATTGGATGACATCACACCCAAACTTGCAGGAGCTCAATGTTTCAGTCATGGATGCTTGTTCAGGATATTGAACCATATAGTTAACAAATAAACCATCACTTTACTCTACTTTTAACACAACCTTCTGCAGGTTCCTGTGTCTTCCTTTCAGAATAAAATCAGCACAGGATATTTTCCAGAGGAAAATCAACAAAACATATGAAGGACTCATTAGTGTAGTAGCTATAGTGGATGACATACTTGTGTATGGCAAAACCAGAGAGGAGCACAATGAAAACCTTCATGCCATGCTAGAGCGCACCAGGGAACGTTGAGTACGTTTGAACCCAGGAAAATGTGTCATAGGAGCCACCGAGGTTAGTTACTTTGGACACAAGCTCACCCGAGAAGGCATCCTGCCAGACCCAAAGAAAATAGAAGCTATAAAGAACATGCCACCTCCTGAAAACAAAAATGAACTCGAAACAACCCTTGGAGTGGTTAACTACGTATCTCAATGTGCTCTAAGTCTGTCAGAGGTGAATGCTCCATAATGTCAGCTACTCAAACAAGACTCTGAATTTGTCTGGGATCAGAGCTATGAAAAAACATTCCAACAAATGAAGGACCTCATCCCTAGAGAACTAGGTCCCATACTAGCCTATCATGACTAGCAAGGAGCTGCATCTGCAGGTTGATACTTCAAAGCATGGCTTGGGAGCAGTTATAATGGAGAACAATGACACCCAGAGGTCAACTATGTACAGATTGAGAAGGAACTCTTTGCAGTGCTGTTTGGGTATAAATATTTTTACACCACCATAAATACAAAAAAGGTTGTTGTTGAGTCAAATCACAAGCCTTTGGAACCCACATTGAAAAATCCAATATCGGGTGCCCCAGGTCATCTACAGCGTAGTCTTCTGCAGCTACAGAGATACAATATAGTGATGGTGCATTGACCCGGAAAAGAGATACCCGTTACGGACGCCCTGTCCAGGAAACCACTGCTGGACCAACACAACACGCTGAGCGAAGGTTTGGAGGAGCAAGTCCACTCTGTGATACACAGCCTGCCAGTAAGTGACAAAAAGCTATTAGAAATCCGAGCAGCAACAGAAAATTACCCACAGCTCTTCCTGCTGAAACGAACTGCCCATGCCGGCTGGCCTGAAGACAGGAAGAAATTCCCCTGAAGAATCATGGACTTTTGGAACTTCATAGATGAAATTTCCCACTATGATGGCATAATCTTCAAATGTTTAAAATCATTGTACTTCAGCCCTGAGAGGCGATGTGTTAGAGAATGTCTATGCAGGACACATGGGGATCAAGAGAAGCAAGCAGAGGGCAAGAGATACTCTTTTTTGGCCATGAATGGGAAAAGAAATCACCGTCACAGTAGAGAACTGTTGCATATGCCAGGAAAGGCATGCAGCAAATCCCAAAGAGCCCCTGATATCACACCAGATCCCCGAGATACCATGGCAGGTCGTGACCTCAGACCTATTCACATGGCACGGACAAGACTTGTAGTCATGGACTATTACATCAGATACTTCGAGCCAGAAAGACTATTCTCCCCTACTGCAGGGTCAGTCAACAGAAAACTCAAGGCTGTATTTGCCAGAAACTCATCTCTTATAATGGCCCACAGTACAGTTCACAGGAGTTCAAAGACTTTGTGTTTACATGGGATTTTGTTCTTATAACCTCAAGTCCATTATCTCCACAGAGTAACGGTCTCGCTGAGAGGACAGTCAGAACACCTACATCCATTCTGGACAAAGCACATGCCCAAAGAGTGGATTCCTACCTGTCTCTGTTGGAGCAAAGGAACGCACCAGTGGCTAACTTCAAATCACCAGCACAGCTTCTGATGAGCAGACACCTACGTTCAGTGCTTCCAGTCACTGGACAACAGCTGAGACCCTATACCACAAGTCAACAGGCAGTACAAGCCAAGAGGAGAGAAAAATAAGAGCACCAAAAGCGATACTATAATCACAGTGCAGCACCACTACCAAGGTTACAGCAAGGAGATGTTCTCCGTTTCCAGCTGGAGACTGGAAAGTGGAAACCGGCTGTCATCCTTCAACCGGCAGAGACTGATCATTTATTATTAGCACCAGTGAGGGACAGACCATACGTCACAACCATTGGCACTTGAGGGGTACCAAAAATCTAGCAACTTCAACTCCAGCAGCAGGACGACTCAGCAACATGCAGAGCCTCTGTCACCTTCTAGGAATGTTGGAGAGCTGAGCATGGAAAACAGAACTGCTCTGATTACAAGATCAGGGTGAGTGATAAAGCCAAGGACAATCCTTGACTTAGAATTGTAAAGGGAGTAGGCGGATCGCTGCCCTAAAAACAAAAAAATCTGAATGTTAATGCAATCCTGATGTATGAAGTTCCGGTTTGTGCAACAGCAAGGAAAAGGAGAGGAATGTTTATATATATATATATATATATATATATATGTCAGTGTAATTATGATTCCAATTCTGATGTTTGCTGTGATAATGGATCATTCGTGTGCATCCAATTTGGTTTAGGGCAGAAATGCTGGACTAAAAAAAAGGGAGATGTTAATTTGTTCTCTCAGGCTTGCCGTGGAGACGGAAGCGCAGTGTATGTGATGAGAGAAGCAGAGCGAGGTTATGGCAGACATGCAAGAGTCACAATAAACCTGGAGATATAAATCACAGAGTCGTTCTTTAATATATAACCCAATAACATTACACCAGATTTTTAAATTGTGGTACAACTTAGTACCCCTGGTGGTACTTTGGTTGCCTTTAATGGTACTCAGAAGAAACTTTTAGCAATTATTTTAAGATTAAATACAAATAAATTAGTGAAATCTGCATAAACCATTAGCTCATATATATAAAAAATAAATCTCATCGAGGGTTCGATGTGACTATTTCTAAATACAGTTATTACTAGTACGATAATTTCTAGGAGCATTTTAAATTGGGCCTCCTTCATTTTAGGGAACATTTTCTGAATGTTGAGAATATCTTCTATGTTTGCCACCAATTGGTATATTGGTTTACCCATTAAACCATCTTCCTCATGAGAATCTCCACAAGAGTGCGATGCATTCTGTTGGCTTTAGCCTTTAATGTTCTATTTAGCAGGTCCAGTTAAATGTGTAATCGTCTGCTGAAACCAGATTGTTAATGTGAGATCCAAGTTTTTACACAATCTGAATGCTGTGTAGTGTCTTCTCAGGTATCAGTACCTGCTTAGATGGCCATAGAAACAGTCCACAACTCAGAAGAAGCTGTGTCCAGCATGCAAGAGGAGTCTAGAAGCTAGGAAAAAATTAGCCAGCTGTCTGAACAACCTGATACCACAACCTCTTAATACAGTACCTAAGGTTTTGAGGGCCGATAGCCAATAATTCACAGGTATGGCTAGCAGTAACAGAAGCCTGGGGAATGAGAAGGTTGTCCTCTGCTGTACCATCCACACAGTCTCAATGTGAGGGTAATAATTTACTAAACAATACCAGAGAAGCATATTCGAGAATTAGACATAACCCATGATTTCAATGTTTTACGTTATTTAACCAGGAATTTATTTTTATTACAAATACATAGACAAATATATCTGTTTTTGACAGAAGGAAATATTCCTAGTTTATTGTCATCCACATAACACATATGTGAATCTGCAATTTATACATAAGCTTTGTAATATTATTTGTAATAAATGTATTCACAAGCAAAAGGCTAACACAAAAAGCTGTTAAAAACACAACATCTAACAACAAATGGACCCAATGCATCTTCCGGAGACACCATTTAATATCTAAACATCTAGAACATGGGTCCCCAATTCCGGGCCTCAAGGGTCGGTCTCCAGCCAGTTTTAGATGCGTCTCTGGTCCAACACAGCTGATTCAAATGTCAAAGTTCTGCAGAGGTTCTGCTAATGAGCCATCATTTGATTCAGATGTGCTGAACCAGGGAAAGAACTAAGACATGCAGGAGACCGGCCCTTGAGGACCGGAATTGGGCACCCCTGATCTAGAACTAGATGCTGCACACTGCTGAACTCAATTGATTTTTGGTTTCATTGACTGATAAAGTTAAGATGGCAACAAAAATCCCTGAATGGCTGAGGCGCTGCCAGCCTAATGGCTTGAAGACCTTTATCAGGTCACATGTTTTGGCTGTGTAACCGTCCCCTGTTTGCACTCCCTCTCAGTGAAAAAGCTCTGCTGCTCGGTGATAGCCTTCTGCAGAAGAGCAACGTTGACACCATCAACACAGTTCAGCACACGGGCACGAACCATCACACCAACCCCTGCAGGACAAACAGATGTGGGTAGGTGATGGATGGAAACTTCTTCTTCTTGTTTTTAAAAGCACACACATAAAGAAAGAGGACATTAAACCAAACAGGCATTGCCTCTGAGTGTGTAATTAAACTGAAGAAAATAACAAATGAAAACTCAAATAGACCTCACAGTGGGGTCTTTCACCTTCATATTTTTCTGTCTCACCCAGAACCAGGTACTGGGCTCCCATTATTGGGTTAAAGGGCTCAACGAACTGGGTGTGGACAAACACGTGGTGCTCTCTGGACGCATGCTGGGCTGTCAGCGTGGCTCTGGATGCATCTGGCTGATAGCACACAAGTCTGAAAAGGCAGGAAACTCAATCAATACAAACAATAGAATGTTGGTAATTCGCTCTGCAGCCAGCAGACACCCTGAACCGGGTCAGGTCATTCTGGGTCAGAACCGAGACATAAACCCCGACCTGCCAAATGTCCGCACTGATTCTCCTTCCTTCGCCGAGTTCACTTCCCAAGGAAGACGAAACCCTGCGGCTGGGGGAAGCATCGACATGTTTACTAATTGTAAACAAGTTCACCTGTCAGGCACTTCCGGGATGTGTGTCGCGTAACGTCCTTGTGCCCACCTCTCTGCGGCTGCGCAGTAAGGACGTCGCCAGCAGGTTACTGTAGTGTTTCCCCTTATTCAACGCTTTTCTGCTCGTTTTTCTGCTCCTTAAAGACGTAGTTTTTGCTCTGCTCGTAGAGCCATGAATCCTGATATTACACGGGAGCGTCAAAATGCTTCGTTCGACGTCGAAAAACTTACGTACATTTTGGACGGGGGCCCGGAAAAGACCAAAAGAAGACGAGAAATCGGTGAGCTTGAACTGTTTTACAGCTGCTGTTGTCCACATCTATCTAATTTGCTGCAAGAAGAAGAAGTTGCCTCATTAATTTGAGCAGCTGTTACTGCGACGCTTGCTAAGTTACAGCTCTATGTCCTTTTCAAGCGTTATTTAAGAGGCTTTCTCCAACAGGTCCCATGTATAGAGGTGTTTTATACCGCGGTGAAGTTAGTTTTAAGTTGGATATTCGACGGACATTCGTTTCATTAAAGCGGAGACTCCCTCCGACGTCTCACCGATAACTGCTCTCATGGAGCGGATACATCGCAGCTGAAGACTCGCTCCTGAAGGCGGTGGTTTCGGTTAGGGACCATCAATACATTTCCAGACATCCCAGAAAATAAGACAATACCTGTGAGATCTCCTGACAAAGTAAGGCCCAAATATTGACAAGTTGTTGCTCGACACCTGAGAAACACGACACACCGATTTATTGATTTTAAAAAAATCATATTTAATATTCAATATTAATATTTTACTGTAATATTTCAGGTTTTCTTTCAATAGCTTCCAGGTCATGTGACTGAGTGACACCAAATCAACCTTAAAATGTCTCGAAGTCTCGAATTTAGCCTTTAGATGTAATAAGACATTTCAAAATTGATTTGGTGTCACTTGGTTACATAACCTGGAAGCTATTGAAGAAAAATTAATAATCTTCCATAAAAACATTCATATAAAATATGAGACTGTAAAAACTCTTGTGTCTCACTGGTCTAATATCCTAAGACAACTGGGGACAGATTTTGAGTCATTTGGTTAAATAACCAGGAAGCTATTGAATAAAAACATGAAATATTAAAATATTAATATAAAATATGCATTTAAATAGAAAATAAATTGGTGTGTCTTGTTCTTTAGATGTAATAAAACATTTCAAAATTGATTTGGTGTCACTTGGTCACATAACCTGGAAGCTATTGAAGAAAAATTCATAATTTTCCATAAAAACATTCATATAAAATATGAGATTGTAATGAAATGTGATAAAAACTGTTGTGTCTCACTGGTCTTATATCGTAGCACAACTGGGAAGAAATTTTCAGTCATTTGGTTACGTAACCTGGAAGCTATTGAAGAAAAATCCATAATATTCCATAAGAATATTAATATAAAATATGAGATTGTAATATATGTGTTAAAAACTCTTGTGTCTCACTGGTCTAATATCCTAGGACAACTGGGAACAGATTTTGAGTCATTTGGTTACATAACCTGGAAGCTATTGAATAAAAACATGAAATATTACAGTAAAATATTAATATAAAATATGATATGCATTAAAATTGAAAATAAATAGGTGTGTCTTGTTCTTTAGATGTATTAAGACATTTCAACATTGATTTGGTGTCACTCAGTCACATGTCCTGGAAGCTATTGAAAGAAAACCTGAAGTATTACAGTAAAATATTAATATTGAATATTAAATATGATTTTTTTATCAATAAATTGGTGTGTCGTGTATCCCAGGTGTGGAGCAACAACGAATCAATATTTGGGCCTTACTTTGTCAGGAGATCTCACAGGTATTGTCTTATTTTCTGGGATGTCTGGAAATGTATTGATGGTCCCTAACCGAAACCACCGCCTTCATGAGCGAGTCTTCAGCTGCGATGTATCCGCTCCGTGAGAGCAGTTATCGGTGAGACGTCGGAGGGAGTCTCCGCTTTAATGAAACGAATGTCCGTCGAATATCCAACTTAAAACTAACTTCACCGCGGTGATGTTTATAAGGCTTTTTATATTATGGTGATTGAGTGGGTTTCAGATTAATTCAAAAATAAGTCAGGCTGGAGTTATTACAGATATGAATATTATTATTATTACCAAGGTTAAAATACACTAATTTATTATATTGTCCAGGTTTCATAATTTTCAAAATGTCAAGTCCATGTTTGAAGTTAGGATTCATTATTTTCCCCTTTTTTGGATCCTGACTGAATAAACCTTATAAGCTGGTTACCAACACAAAGAAACCTCAGGTTAAGTAACATACATTATTAGGGATGCACCCATAGGGAAATTTGTTGCAGATATTAATGTTACAGTTATGGTTGATAACCATTATATACCTATATCATAGTTTTTATATATAAGGGATGTAAGAGAATATCGGTACACCGATAAATAACAATATTTTATGTCACAATATTGTATTTTGTATTGTATTGATTTTTTTATTTTATTTAAAATTTAAGTGATGACTGACGACTTTTTGTAGTAAAATTAAAAGTATGACTGGTAGTTGGTGGCTATTTATCACCCTCTTTGTTCCAGTGGATCAACTAGATCTAGCAATAAAACTGGATGTTTTTAAATATGAAACAGGTTGGAGTGTTTAGAATGCTGTGACAGATTTTCTAAAGTTAGTTTTCTTCCGTTTTAAAAATCACAATAGGTAGTCTTACTCATAGTATCGCAATATATTGCCAGATTTCTACTAATACACATCATATATATATATATATATATATATATATATATTCCTACCCTGTTAAACTTCCACATGGCTACATTGCTTCTCTGCCTTAGTTCAACACCCCTCGATCCTGTGCTGCATCACTGTTACAGGACATGATCAAACAAACACCACATGACCAACCTCCCACCCCCTCCAGAAACATAAACAGCAACAAGATAGAAATAACCATAGGTTGTTATTTTTAATAATCCAACTCATATCGATTTTAATGCTAATCAATCAATCTTTATTTATATAGCATGTTTCCACAACCAGGGTTGACCAAAGAGCTTCACAGTTTTTAAAATAGACAAGGTTGAACCCCTAGTATCAGAATAACAACCAACAAATCGAAAACTAAAACAATTAATAATGATTAAAGATGTAAAAATAAAAACTGGGTAACCATAAAACGATAGAAGGGGGGAGCTGCTAAAACACTGAGTTCCTTTAAATCATGACTAAAAACTCTGTTTAGAGCTGCCTTTGAGTGAGTAATGTTTTTGTGTCATGCTCTGTGTGTTTTATGCTTTATTGCTGTTTTTACTTTATCCCCTAATCATGTAAAGCACCTTGAATTACCTTGTTGTTGAAAGTGTGCTATGCAAATAAAACTGCCTTCCCTTTTGAATATGTTATTCGTATCTTGCATGAAAATACCTGGGAAACATTTGATAAGCTGGCTTTTTAAAGAACTGAGCAACCTTTTAAAAACGCCGCTCAACTCGTGAGCATTTTTGGCCAAAGTGATTAAGAGCCACAGGTGAGGCTGTAAACAGCCAGATGTGGCTCCAGAGGCTCCGGTTCCAGGCCCCTGGTACAGCTTTTATATTTTATTGTGTTACACTCAATAAAAAAAATAAAAATCAGACTTTATTTTTTGACCTACCTATCACTGTTCAAAGCCAAGTAAATAAAAATTGGACAGTTCTTGGATTTGGCAGATTTAGTAGTGGATCCCTTATTCATGTCTTTAAGATAACAGAAACATTTCTGATTATCAGAGAAAGTAAATTGACAGCTGGGGGGAAAAAACGTCAGTCAAATTAAATAAAAAATAAATGAAGTATCAACCATTGTCTGCCAAGGTTTCTTGTGCTTTTTCTTAACAAAGGAAAGAAAAACGGTAGAAAAATAAAGCTTTACGTCGACTCCTTCGGTAGTGTTCAAGTAGAAAAGTAGCAAAAGAAGTATTTGCATCCGATTTAGAAAATAACAATGTCAGTAGACCTTTAGCTAAAATGTACATGCTAACACAGTAAGATCACACCATTTCCTTATTCATTTTTCTTTAATTGTCCGAAGTTTATTGTCTAAAAATGATTTACCAAAGTAAAAAGGGCACTTAGTGCAGCAATAGATGAGCATGTTTTATTTAAAAAACGTCAATTTCCTACTAATAATTTCCTCCACTCAGCTATTGGACATGAAGTTTTATATTTTGTTTATCATCTGTAGAGTCACTGGTTTTCAGTGACCCAGACTTTAACGAGGAGGACCCAAACTTCCTGTCTCGCAGCGAACGCTATGACCAGGCCGTTCGGAAAAGTGCCCAGATGGTCCTGAAGCTCAGAGGGTATGGCATCGCAGACCCGGAGGAGATCTATCACTACAAGAGGTACACAAAGAGAGTACTGACAGGACACTTCCTTACAACCGTGGGAGATGATTTTCTAATCAAGCAGACAAATTATTTCCCAGAAAGGATTAATGTGTGCCGTTCTCTAAAGTACAGCGTGGAACTGTGTTACTCTGACCTTTATAATAACAAAGAACAGCTTCTCTGCTATCTAACCCACCCAACAGTAAATGACTTGAAACCAGCAGGCTGGATTGAGAAAGCATTAAGGATTAATATTTTCTCTAAATGGAAGCCATTTTGGAGGTTGGCTGCAGATGTCTACTAGCTATGATTAATAAAAAACATACAGTTAGTGGTTGCCTAAATCTGACATTTAAAGTCATGGACAGTTTTTCAAAAGTCTATGGAGTCCTCTGTGGGTTTAAAACAAACAAAAATCAGTCTGAGCAAAGTTCAGAAGAGATTATAAGTGTGTCAAAGGCTGTACCAGCTGCCAACTTATACCACTTGTACAGTCAAGAGTTGTGTGTATGCAGCGCCTTGCTGAAGGATTCATACCTCTTCAACTTTTTCACACAAGTCATGTTATAACCAGAAACTTTCATCGATTTTATTGGGATTCTATTGCATAAACCTACACAAATTGGTTCATATCTATAAAGTGCAATGAAAATAATATGATGGAAAGCTGAAAAGTGTCCCTACACACTGGACGACATTTTGCTGCCATTACAGCTTCCAGTCCTTCAGGGCATATCTCTAGCAGCTTTGCCCAGCGTTAAACCTCGGCAAGGCAGTGTAGATTCCACTTTTATATAGAACTGCACAAAATGTCGAATCAATTTTACCATCGGAAAGGACTCCTAGGACACAACTTTCGGTTGGATAAGAGTCCAAATAAAGCTGCAATATATGCATTTATTTGTGTGCTTTTCATGATGAAGGTGTGATGCATGATGCGCAAAATAGTAGTTCAAAATCAAAAATGGTGTCTTCTTTGTCGCATAATCTTTCCCCACATGTCTGTCTCACTTTTGTGCTTCCTGCTATAGCCAGTAAAAATCTATAAATTAGCTGCATCGTTGAATAGGACGCAGAGTCCAAAGTATGTGAAAAAAGTAGCGGCTTATTGTCTCAAATTTACGGTAATCCACAACAAAGTCTTTCTTCCACATCTGTTTCTCACAAGGTTTTCATTGTAGTTTCCGTTAGTATGCTCTTTTAAAAAAAAAAAGTTGATTGTAATTTATATTAACATGGCAATTTCCAGTAATAGAGTCTCAGAAGTTCTCTTAAAATCATGCAGCCCTGCTTTTAAAACACTTTAGCAATTATTAAATCTGCTGGGTTTTGTTATTAGTGTCCATCAGACCAGAACTTTAGTTGTACAGAACCACAGAATGTACATAGTTTTTTTACTACTGTACATTTTCTGACTGACTATTGATTAGACTTTCAGTGGGCTTTGCTTGTTTGAATGCATTTTATCTACCAATTAAAAGTGTTTTTGGAGTTCAAAACTGTTCTCATTGGTGCTGCGACCTCCTGCACCTTCCCTCAGCTCCTCAGTGGGAATGATAGTTAGATTAGTTCACATTGGGACGTTATTTCTATGTCGGGCTGAAATAATCTTTGCAAAAATTGTTTAATATCAGCAAATGTGTGTGTTGTCTTCAACTCCCCTTCATCCAGTATGGCTAGAGGCAACCAACACGAAGCTTTCGGGCTGCACTTTACCATGTTCATCCCAAGCCTGCGCAGACTGTGTGACCCTCAGCAGGCCAAGAAATGGCTGTCTCTGGCAGAGTCCTTCCAAGCTTTGGGCACATATGCCCAAACTGAGCTGGGTCACGGTCAGTCCTGGATGTAGAAACAAAAATATTTTATGCAAGGCCCACAAAGGGTACAACTCAGCAAAAACAGCAATTTTATGGGTTGGAAACAGTGGGAAGTTCTTGTGCTTGTTTGACAGATCCGAGTCATGTAGTGGAGTGTGCTAATAAGAGTTCACATGATAGATAATCTAATCTAATCTAACAAAACGGTGTCCTAAAATGCATCTGTACCTGTTGTAGAGTTAACATAATTCAACACTTGGAACTAATTAACTAATTCATTAAAACATAACGTTTGTTTCCTCTAAGCCCGCTCACATCATCAGTTAATACGACTTTCACTCTAGTTACTCTCATTTCTGTATTATAACAAGCCACCAGTGATGATGCTTGTGTGTGTATTCTCATCTATGTCTCGTAATTGATTTCTGTCTTTAACAAATCGAAGGGAAATGTCAAGTAATTTATGTTAATAATAAAATTTCATCTTTTCTACTCTGTCTTTGGATTGGCTGCTGAGATCCTGGTTGATGAGAAATTGTGGGATTTAGAAAGTGAACAGGCAGCATTGTGTGATCAGGGAGGCTAATGAGGGGCTCTCTGTGTAATCTGAAAGGCTGAATGTAGGCCAAAGCAGCCTCTGCCTGCTTTTATGACAGAATTAAAAAGAAAACGAGTTCCACGTTTTGGACTGATTTTGTCATGGTTTGGTTGAGGACAACACTACACCAAAGTCCTGACCTAATGCTGTCATTTAGATGCTCAAGAAAGAGATTTAAATGGAAAATGAATGAGTGAAGTTTCAATAAATGATTGAATCAAATGCTTGAATCAACTATTCCAATATGCATGTCTTGCTCACAAGCTGTTTTGTCTTTGTCTCTCTTCACTGTTTGCTTTCACAACCTCTCTGCTACCTTCTCATATTGAACCATGCAAATCATTCACAACTCTCCTCTGGGGATAAAAAAAAATGTGATTGCTTTTCTCAAATTCATCTGCTTTAACTTTCTATGGTATTTCATCTATCGTCTATACCTATCCCCCATACATTTTCCACATCAACCCCCCCCCTGCTTTCTTTTCCGTCTGCCTCCTTCTTGCGCGGTCAAGTTGTGTGCACCCCGGCAGACCATCGCCCCTGGATCTTCATTTGGCGATGTTCCTGCCCACGCTGCTCAACCAGGCCAGCTCAGCTCAAATGGACCGTTTCTTCATGCCCGCCTGGAACCTAGAGATCATCGGCACCTACGCTCAGACCGAGATCGGCCACGGTAAAATAAGAACCGATCTGTCCAAACCGCCATGATTCTAAGTGTACCTAAAATGTAAAGATTTTGATTAGTTTTGATTGTGCTTCAAAAATCCATGACTTCAGAGTTGATGTTTAAATGTTTGGGTCTGATCTGCCCTGCTCAGTTTGTGGAGGTTGTTTTCAATTTAGAGTATGAGGTTTCCTAAATAAAAAGGCTCTGTTACAATGTTGAACACCTCCCACTCTCAGGATGTTTACCAGTGTTTGATGGGGAGCCCGAGTCTCCTCCCCTTCCAATCGGCCCACGGGTCCTCTGGCTGGAAAAAAAGAAAAAAAAGAATGAAAATTGATTATCAATAGAGTGATAAAAGTTATTTTCTGTCCCGCCCTGCCTTACGCCATGAATCACACATATGCTGAACCTCAATTTAAATGATAGCTAATGATGTGCGTTTCGACTGACTTCTGATTTATTAGCTTGTAAAAATTTGTAATTAAAATTGCTACAAACCAGAAGTTGCATATATGACATCATGTAGCTAGCACTTGAAAAACTCACCGAGACCTTGTAGAGCTTGTCTCTCATTATTATTTCTCCCCCAGCATAGCCGCCACTTTCCACATGGCCAGATTTATAGTGGTTTTCTCCACGTTTAATGTTCCTTCCTTTGTCCTGGAAGAAGAATGTGAAGCTTGCTAAACTCACAGCCATTTTTCTTCTTCAGTTATAGTTCACTACATATTTTCACACTAAAGTAACTCTAAAGTAAATGTGTCTTTAAAATTCATGGACATCATAGGTTAAACCTATGGAACATTTCAAATGAAATAAGAAAATAACTTGCTCCATTAAATGTCATTCATCTTTTTTCACAGTATGTGGGTGTGACTTGGGTTCCCCATGCTATTAAAATAAATAAATAAAACTATAACTGTTTTTTTTGTAAGAATTGACTTATCAGACTGCCAGGCATGACCAGCTGTCCAGCTGAAAATGGTCAGTTGGAATAACTTTATATGCCACTTTAAAGTCAAATTTGGGAACCATGTTTGATTTTTCCTGGATAGCTACAGTGGTGTGAAAAAGGATTTTCCCCTTTCCTGATTTCTTTTTTTTTTTTTGCATGTTCGTCACACTTAAATTTGTGATTGTCAACCAAAACATCGTGAAGGAGAACCTCCGGCCATCTGTTGGTGACCTCAAGCTGAAACCAACTTAGGTTCTTGTCGCGGAATAAGAATATATTTTATTCCTCTAACAAGGATGAGGCTACAGTTCATTAGGCGGTTTTTGATTTTTAATAAGTAGATCGGCCAGAATTACCAGACATACAGTGCCTCGAAAGCTGGGCCATGCTTAAACTCTTCCACACCCTCCCATTCCCAATCCCTTATGGTATAAAGTAATCCCATGTTATCCTTCTAAGTCCCTCCTATGGCGTCTTGATGTCAAGTCCCACAAGGTTAAAAAGACTTCACACTGTAGAGTGAAGGGAACCAAGTCGGAGGGCGTCCTGCTTAAATGTGCTCCTCACTGGCATCTGTTTAAGCACTAATGATCTCCACATTATATCTTACCTAGATGGATTTTTACTAACATGTAACCAATCAATTAATTCACATTACTTTGAAATATTCCAATCACATTTCGGCAGCAGGACAAAGAGCCAAAACCCACCAGCAAATCCATGTCTGATTTGCTGAAGAAAAATTAAAGGAAGTCTTTGGAATGGCTTAGTCAAAGTCTTGACCTGAATCCCATTGAGATGCTGTGGCATGAGGCGGTTCATGCTGGAAAACTCTCCGATGTGGCTGAACTACAACAATTCTACAAAGATGAGTGGGAAAAAAAATTCCTCCACAGCTGGAAAAGACTCATCGCAAGTGATCGCAAACACTTGATTGCTGTTGTTGTTGCCAAGGATGGCACAACCAGTTAGTAGGTTTAGGGGGCAATCACCAAACAAAAATCCAAAGCTACACAAGGCCATATAGGTTATAGCTTTCTTTCTTAATAAAAACCTTCACTCAAAAACTGCATTTTGTCTTTATCTTTGTCATCTTTAACTAATTTTGAAATTTGTTTGGCGATCTGAAACATTTAATGGGACAAAAAATCTGCAAGAGGGAAAACACTGTTCCACACCACTGTATTTGACAAAATGTAGAAACTGACTCAAACGTGCGACAGCTTGTGCTCGCTGACCCATAAGAGAAAAATCCAGTTTTAAGTTTTTCAAGCAGATTAACTTCTGTCCACAACAAATAAAAAATGAAGCTAAATGTCTGCTTTTTCTCTTGAATTTTATGTCTACACCTGTAGAATAACAACTAGCTGTTGCCCCTTGCATCTGATGCCCCTTTTAGTTGAGCCATCTTTTCCTCTCTTTCACCTCGTGCTTTTTTAAGCATTTTTTGGGAGCTGTGTTTTTGCCTGCAGACCAGCTCAGATGGCACGCTGTGTTATGGCATTCATTTAATCCTGTAAATGGATGTTAGCAATTTGTTGAGATCTGTCAAACACTACAAGATGCTTCACTGCTTTGTGTTGTAAAAAAACTGAATTGGCTTTTTTGTATTGAAATAAGTTCTGATGCAATTTGTTTTGGATAAGTGAAACTCATGCGGCCTTAGCAGATTGTTGCACTGTTATTGTTGATT
This sequence comes from Valencia hispanica, assembly GCA_963556495.2. Lineage (NCBI taxonomy): Eukaryota > Metazoa > Chordata > Actinopteri > Cyprinodontiformes > Valenciidae > Valencia > Valencia hispanica. The sequence continues at coordinate 47,493,370 of OY747703.1, read as the reverse complement.
CGTAGAGAAATCTCTTCTTTTTTTCCCCCTAGTACTATATATATATATATATATATATATATATATATATATATATATATATATATATATATATATATATATATATATATATATATATATATATATATATATATATATATATTTTTTTTTTTTGTTGTTTTAACTCTTGTTCTCTACACATCGTCTCCATCCAATGTGCTGTGTATGTCTGGTGTGCTTTGATTTGTTTTCTGGATGCAGGCACACACCTCAGAGGGCTGGAGACCACAGCCACGTACGATCCAGCCACACAGGAGTTTGTCTTGAACAGTCCCACCGTCAGCTCCATCAAATGGTGGCCTGGAGGACGTAAGCACAATTACTCTGCTGTGTCCCTGCTTTGAAAACCTGAGCCACATATGTGCCTTTTAGGCAGGTGGAACATAAATGATCTCTGTCTCTCTTGTTCCAGTTGGGAAGACCTCCAACCATGCCATTGTTTTAGCCCAACTTCACAGTCTGGGAAATTGCCACGGCCTGCATGCTTTCATCGTTCCCATCCGTGACATGACCACTCATGTACCTCTGCCAGGTAAACAAAGTCTGTGGGGTTTCTTTGGATGGAGCATTTGCAGCAAATCCATGTCAACTTGTAGGTATTCACCCTTCTGCTATGCTATTTTCTGCTTTTCTGCCATAGGTATCGTAGTTGGTGATATTGGACCCAAGTTTGGCTTCAATGAAGTTGATAATGGATTTCTGAAATTGGAGAATGTGAGGATACCTCGAGAGAATATGATGATGAAGTATTCCAAGGTAATTTGTCTACTTTAGAAGCCGATTATCTTCCTGTAAAGGTGTTATTAACATTTAAAGAGGTCTGGTCTAAATACACACTTACCCACTTTAAAGCAGTGTTGAGATGGGCTTGTCAAAATAATCGATATTTTGATATAGTCGATACTTTGAAAAATTTATTATTCATAGATACACATTCGCGTACATTTCTGTCAGCCCAAATTGTCGCATTGGAAGTTTTAAACTCTAACATGGCGAGTACAGCCAGAAAGAAACATATATAACCCTCTTTAGTCGACAAGGCTAATAAAAAAAGCGTCATTCTTGGTCTCAAGGAAATACCAAAGGATGCCCCATGCTTGCTGTGCAAACTCTGCAAGCTTTTCATATCTTGCTTTTACTCCATCTGCTTCACTGCTTTCAGCATTTGATTACCATAAACGTACTGACTAAAACACTCGGGACGTTTACATGCACATCTAAATCGGGCTTTTGGCAAAAATCGGACTAATAGCTTAACCAGAATGGCAGCCTTTATCCCAGTTTACATGTCACTCAGAAAATCTAATTATTGAATGAAGAGCGTTTGCCACTGTGACGCTAGGTGGCGACATGCGCCCCCTTTCATGATGGATTTTTCCGGTTGGCCTAGAGCGCCACGCTAGTAAAACAAATGCTGACAGCAGTGAAGCAGACGGAGTAACAGCAGGATATGCAGAATGAGCCAAGAAATGGACAACAACAATGCTAGAACACAGAAGATTTAGTAAGTACTGTGCTGTTTGACTGTGTTATGCTCGTTGTTTCTGCAGTGTTGTGTATTGATGTTGCTATTACCGCTTCTGCGGTCTCGTCAATTCCTGTGAAAAGCCCAGCTAAGGCTGGGATTGGAGGTGACGTGCAGAGAAATTCAGACAGTAATTTTTGAAGTAAAATTAAAAGTATAACTGGTAATTTGTGGCCTTTTTTAACCTTATTCGTTTGAGTGGATCAACTAGATCTAGTAATAAAACTGGACGTGTTAAAGTATGAAACAGGTTGGAGTGTTTAGAATGCTGTGACAGTTTTTATACAGTTGATTCAGTTTTAAAAATCACAATATTTAGTCTTACTAATAGTATCACAATATATTGTTTTGTCTCCTCTGTTCGATTTAAGTCTGGCAATAATTTGGTTTTCTCTTGCTGCATGTAAACGCACTGCATGTAAAAGCACTGACTGATGTTTGAGAGCCACTTAATTATGTCAGGAAAATTCCTGTATCTACAGTAGAGGAGAAGTAAACCTCCTGGACGACATAAGCTAACGTTATCTGGTAGGGGGAGGTAACGGTACCTGTATCCATATTTTTGCTACAGAACCTTCAGTACGGCACAGACGTATACCGAGTTTCCACACAGAAGCATAACTGTGTTGCACTTTAGCCAGCAACTCATTTGACTCTGTAAACAAATACAGCACAGCTTAACAAAAGTAAGGTATGACCAGGAACTCTTCTAATTGAAAGCAGGAGTTTCAATGCCCACTACTGTTGTCAAAGCCCCCATTTGGAAACACTTCGGATTCCCGGTGTTACGGAAAAAATGCGTTTTAATGTTAATCGGTTAGCAACTTCCGTTAGCATCGGTTGCTGTTAGCTACCACAGATTTTACTGGGCCAAAGGACAATGTTTAGCTGCCCTCGTTGGTGCCGTTCTCTTAGCGTAGCAAATACAGTATAAGGAGACTGGACACTTGGCTGTAATGACGTGTGTTAAAAATGTTTCTTCCAGGAATTAGTGACGTTTGTGTTCTTTTGCAGCTGAACAGAATGAGCACTGCCTCACCTCTATAACTCATACTACATCCTGTCAGCTGGTTCAGGTAACAGCTTAAAGGTGCAATATGTAAGAATTTTTACAGTGAAATAATCACACAACAGTCTAATGTCTCAATCACATTGCAAGGAAGTTTACATTGAAACAGATTTCCTTCTCATCCGGCTGGGTGGTTGCAGGTTTTTATCACTTCAAAAAGGTCACAGAGGGACAAAGTCATTGTTTACAATCTGTTCAGCCTCCATACTTCCTCGTTCCAGAGCCAATCACATGTGAGCCTGTAAGGTTTCCAAGTCTTCACCAAAAACACTAAACCGACATTTGTAAGTCAATACCGACCATGCTAGAGGCTAATGTTGAGCTAACAATGCTAGCAGTAAATTAGAAAAAAAATTAGTCTGCTCTAAAAATATCTCAAGCTACTTCTTTTTAATGGCCAACAACTCGATATTACAGTAAATTGTATTTATCTACTTATCAACTTACTTTGTATGACTCGTCTTGAATCTTCTGCCGCTGATCCGTAACTGGCAACCCGCCATGAAACTCACAACGGGGAGGTGTTAAGTGGCTGAGAGCTGACTCATTTGTTTTTCTACATGGACTGCAGTACTCAAATTTGCTGACAAGATGTTATTCTTACATATTGCACCTTTAGCCCCCGATTAACTTGTTACCACTGGTGACACAGTCAGTAGGGCAGTCTAAAATATTCTTTTCATGTCCCAGATTGTCTTGACTTTGGCAAAAAAACCAAGTATTAATGTTGCAGTTTCCTAAAAACAATATATTTAAACTGTTATTTATTTCATCATTTGTTGTATACATTTTTATGCCATCTGAGAACATTTTGTTGGCAAATTTACTGCATATTTTTAAAATATCCTTACACAAAAAACTTTTTTTTTTTTAACTTTGTTCCATGACCAAACCGTGAAATTGAAACCATAGTACACACCAAACCAGGAATTTTGGCGTGCTGTTACACCTCTACCACAGCCTTCATTTTAACTCAATTTGCACTACATTTTTAATAGTTATAAAATAATAGAATTGCACGACTGAGTCAAAGATGCATACTTCCGTAAAGGATATCAGAATAAAAATATATTGTAATGTCTCACAGTTGGGACATTCAGGTGTACCAGCAGCTGGTAGTTCAAGTTCAAGGTTAATGGAAGCATGCATATTGAAACTAAAGTAAGCAAAACGTATAAAAATTGAATAAGAGATTATACAGTAAGGCACAAATGTACAAAAGAAGAAAATAACACTGTACAGTTATTAACATTATTTAACATTAACTCTTATACTAAATGTTATTTTGTGTACTGTTTTGCCAAACAGGAAAGTTATATTTATATATAATTATATTTTCCTAAATGAGGACTGAAATCTCCTCCACTTGTTGGTTTTGCCATAAGTAAGGAGGTTAGAATATGGTCATTGTAATTACATTTTTTTGCTTTTAACTAGAAAGGAACCTGTGCCTTCAAAAAGTATCAGGTTTAACATGTTTGTATCATGACAACCCTCATGTTGAGATACATCCTTAAAAATGTTGATTCCCGTGACTCACAGTTCTGTAAGTAGACTGTAGTCTTGAGGATTCAGTGATGTGTGTAGAAATGAACGTTGATTTAGAGTGGGTCTTTAGTGCTCAAGAGGGATTCTGTCTCCACCAGGTGGAGCCAGATGGGACCTATGTCAAGCCACCCAGTTCCAAGCTGACCTATGGCACCATGGTGTTTGTCCGTTCAATGATTGTTGGAGAGTCAGCTCGGGCCCTCTCCAAGTCCTGCACCATCGCCATCCGCTACAGCGCGGTCCGGCACCAGTCCGAGATCCGGCCCGGGTCAGTCAACACAAACTACAGCACACAACGCACGTTAGCGGTTTCACATGGAGTCACACAGAAAGTGTATTTAAAGAGCAACTCACCCCCAAAGCCAACTGTATACATGAGTGTCTAATAGTGCCGTCTACATGTCTAGTGTTATTTTTGGTATTTTAGTAAAAAATAATAAATTTCCTACCAAAAACTGTCTGTCTGACGGCCTCTTCTGGTTAAAACTTTACACTCTGCACTTTCATTTGAATCGGACGTTGCTGTTCTACGATGATGGCTGACGTCAGCCATCTTGTCGCTGTTGGGTATAAAACAGGCGGAGTCTCGGCTACGCCTCCATAGCGGGTTGGAGCTGGAAGTGTTGACGCCGCCCAGCCCTCTCCCCCCGCCGTCCCTCGGTCCGCAATGCAACGCCTCCATTTGGAGCATTTTTCAAACAGGAAATATGGGCAGAGTTAGATCCTGGTAGGGGGGTGAGTTGCTCTTTGACTTGTTGTTCACACACAGAGCAGCTGTGTTTTCAAGTTTAAAATTAAATGTGCTTAAAAGTTTTCAGGGTTCCTATGTTGTCTGGAAAAGTCTGAAAAAGAAGAAATTTGAGATGGAAAAGATCGTATATAGTAGTACATAAATTGCATTGTTTGGCTGTGTTTTGGACCTCAAATTCAGGCTGAACTGGATCTGAGGCGTATATATTGGATCTTATGAAAATGCCAAATTATGCACTAAAACTGCTGTATTTGACAGTTTTTACAAATTAAAAAAAATAACCAAAGTTCCCAAGTTGTGCCTTAAGAAATTTGCATTTATGGTGTTGTATGAAACATGAATCGTTGTTTGGATGATACACGAGTTAGAAGTTTTTGAAATAAAGATGCCATCAAAAAGGTGAAATGACCCTCTGTCATGCTCTGAAAATGGAAAGCCAATTAAATTTAAGCATTGTTTAAAGATTGATGGAACCTACAGATAAGACTTCTGCTTCAGCAGTTTAAGGTGAATATTTTATGCCATTGTAAAAACTCCAAAAAAGGGGAAAAAATCCTCAGGTGTCTGTATAAAACGGTAATATAGGGTTAGCGTTAGGGGTTATTAAATGAATGACGAGATTTCTGCAGCTGTCACTGATACGGTGTACTTTAAAAACAGCTCTACTTGCTTTACTACCTGTATATGTAATGTTGCATAATACTGCAACAGAGTAGAACTTCATTTAACTATTTTAATCAGTTATATGACTTCCTAATAATGAATCCAAAAAGGTAAACATTGCTTTCAGGAAGCGATCTTTGTTCCAAAAACAGAAAATATAAGAGATTTTCAGATGCCTCAGGATGGGAAATTTATTTGGGAAAAACGCAGACATTAATCACTAAATCAATTAAGGGAGAGTTATTGATGAGGGCTAAAAAAGAGAGTCATTTTTACTATGAATCAGCTAGTATTTAGTCCCTACTGATTAAACAGAAATATATAAAACAATAATGATAAAAAAGTTTGCAAACAAAATAAACAATTAATCTACAGAATTTGTAAACGTAATCTAATTAAAACCGAAGAGCTTTCTTGAGTTTATAAGCCTCCGAACCCTAAAGGAAAAGGGTGTTTGGAGCCTTCAGAACCACGTAGAAATGAGCCAAATCCCGGCACCAGACAACAGCGTCAGACGATTGAATTAGAAAGGCCAACTTGAATCGGCCAGGAGGTCACTATGAGGCGGTCATGCTGTCAGACCTGGCGCTGGTCCTTGGATTACTCAGTGGTTCCCGTCTTTGGATCAGGCTGGGACAGGATTGTTAATATCACAAGGGGAAGCTGCTCTAGATAACCTGCTAGTGAGCGGAAGTAAAAGGAGTTTATAAAGTTAAAACAAAACGGTCTTGCTGGAACTGGACAAAGGATACAGAGATGACTACGTGGACTCAGCATCTCACCTCCCCCCTGAGTTGGATGGGACATTTATTGCTTTGGGTGATTAAAAACTTCCTGACTGTTGTCTCTTTCATCTGGGGTAACCGGATTGTGGGACAATAAAAGATCATTCTATTCTAGCAAGCTGGAAGACCAATCAGTGTAAAGCTACAACTAATGGGAATTATTTTTATGCTTTCTGGATTCCTAAATGACCAAAATAAGATTGTTCATATTAAAAAAGACATTCAAATCTGTCAACAGACGCTGGATACAACCTTTTTGAACATAAAAGCTCGAAGCCTTTGGGACTGATTAGGAACTTGGTTTGGCTTTCTTCAAAACTTGAGGTGTTGTGTTGTTTTAAATATGAATTATATTAAAGAAATAAACTAGTGTGTTGAACCCCTGAAGACATCACCTGGAACACAGTTCTCAGCAGTTTTTTAATTTGTTAAACCCCCATTGGCCAGATTTAGGAAAAATCATCATGCAGCTGGAAATGAAAATAGCAGTTTTGTTTAGTGATCTGATCTGTAACCAAATCCTCCTGCAGAGGGAATGTCTAACCTGTGCGTTTCCACTCTGCAGAGAGCCAGAGCCTCAGATCCTCGACTACCAGACGCAGCAGTACAAGCTCTTTCCTCTGCTGGCCATGGCTTATGCTTTCACGTTTGTTGGCCAGTATATGACAGAGATATACCACCGGATCTCTGAAGACATCAACCAGGGGGACTTCAGCCAGCTTCCTGAGGTACTGACTAGATACACGTGTTGGGACTGATCTTGAGACTTGAGGCTTTTATTAAAAGAAACAACGTCTCTAAGCTTTGTTGGTATGCACGCACAACCTGGTGGTACTCTGGCATTACAGTTAGACCCGGGGGTCATTTTCAGAATTATGCAATGGCGTCAAAGCTGATTTTCAATGCAATGTAAAGAGTTTCAGTGTGGTCAATCCGGTTTATTTGTGTTAGCATTGCATTGTGAATGGCAGAGAGTGCACTCCCCTAGAGATTGGCAGAAAATGCTGGCAAAAGAAATCAGAACTGGGAATCAAACTTTCTATTTATCTTTTAGGTATTAAATAATGTTCAGCCTGAGCTGAATCTCTTTGACCTTGTTTTTCCGTCTGATCTATAGCTCCACGCGCTCTCTGCGGGTCTGAAGGCCTTCACCACTTGGGAAACCAACTCTGCTATTGAAGTGTGCCGCATGTCGTGCGGTGGCCACGGTTACTCTCGCAGCAGTGCCTTGCCTGACATTTACGTCGAGTTCACCCCAACCTGCACCTATGAGGGCGAGAACACGGTCATGATGCTGCAGACTGCTAGGTAACTCATCACACAAAAGAATGTACAGACACAACTCTCCCGGTTTGGCCAGTTTTCCTCATGGATGGCTTCTCGGCTTGCAAGACTGTGTGTTGTCGTTCATTTTTGTTGCGCTATTTTAACTCAAAAAGGGCTAGACGCAGAACAATTCAGATACAAACGGGCAATAATTCAGGCCTGGAATTTGATACCATCCCAGGTCACCAGCACCCAAATTACGCAAAACACCAAGAGTGAGTTAGGCTGGGTGCCTACTGATGTGAGAGTGTAAAATTATGAAACAAAGGCTGCACACACACAGCTTGTTCTGTTTCTTTCCCCCACAAAATACATATTTATGTTCTGCTGCAATAACCTGTATTCAAATCGCACAAACTGAAATTCTATCTCATCTACACTGGTAAATGTGCAGACTGCACCATTTAACTGATTGACATCAATCCTGGGTCACCTATTAAAATACAGATAAAAAATATTTAGGAGAAGGAATGTGAGTAATTCTGAAATATCAGTTATAACCCTAATCTCTCCTTAACAGTGAAGACCCTGCGTCATCTTCCCTGCTGCTGGCCTCTGCTCCTAAGTCTCCTCCTTGACTCAGATTTTTCTATTGAGGCAATAAAGATATGAAAATGTGGAAAGCTAATTTTTTGGGGGGGTTTTTGGGCCTGAGTGGCCTTTATTGACAGTGGACAGAGTTTTTTTTAAGGGGGAGAGAGGTGGGGAAAGACATGCGGCAAAGGTCGCCAGGGACGGGACTCGAACTGGGGACGGCCACGTTGAGAACCAAAGCCTCTGCACATGGGGCGCCCGCTCTAACCACTACGCCGCAAGACACCCCTAAAGGAAATTTTAAAAATAGAATTAGACTGAGTAGCAATGAAATTGCTTTGGAAATTTGCCTCAAAGTACCTTTTGTGCCATTTTTTTTTCTTCTGTCAGTTACTTACAGGTCCTTCTCAAAGAATTAGCATATTGTGATAAAGTCATTATTTTCCATAATGTAATGATACAAATTTAACTTTCATATATTTTAGATTCATTGCACACCAACTGAAATATTTCAGGTCTTTTATTGTTTTAAAACTGATGATTTTGGCATACAGCTCATGAAAACCCAAAATTCCTATCTCAAAAAATTAGCATATTGCATCCGACCAATAAAAGAAAAGTGTTTTTAATACAAAAAAAGTCAACCTTCAAATAATTATGTTCAGTTATGCACTCAATACTTGGTCGGGAATCCTTTTGCAGAAATGACTGCTTCAATGCGGCGTGGCGTGGAGGCAATCAGCCTGTGGCGCTGCAGAGGTGTTATGGAGGCCCAGGATGCTTCGATAGCGGCCTTAAGCTCATCCAGAGTGTTGGGTCTTGCGTCTCTCAACTTCCTCTTCACAACATCCCACAGATTGTCTATGGGGTTCAGGTCAGGAGAGTTGGCAGGCCAATTGAGCACAGTAATACCATGGTCAGTAAACCATTTACCAGTGGTTTTGGCACTGTGAGCAGGTGCCAGGTCGTGCTGAAAAATGAAATCTTCATCTCCATAAAGCTTTTCAGCAGATGGAAGCATGAAGTGCTCCAAAATCTCCTGATAGCTAGCTGCATTGACCCTGCCCTTGATAAAACACAGTGGACCAACACCAGCAGCTGACATGGCGCCCCAGACCATCACTGACTGTGGGTACTTGACACTGGACTTCAGGCATTTTGGCATTTCCTTCTCCCCAGTCTTCCTCCAGACTCTGGCACCTTGATTTCCGAATGACATGCAAAATTTGCTTTCATCCGAAAAAAGTACTTTGGACCACTGAGCAACAGTCCAGTGCTACTTCTCTGTAGCCCAGGTCAGGCGCTTCTGCCGCTGTTTCTGGTTCAAAAGTGGCTTGACCTGGGGAATGCGGCACCTGTAGCCCATTTCCTGCACACGCCTGTGCACGGTGGCTCTGGATGTTTCTACTCCAGACTCAGTCCACTGCTTCCGCAGGTCCCCCAAGGTCTGGAATCGGTCCTTCTCCACAATCTTCCTCAGGGTCCGGTCACCTCTTCTCGTTGTGCAGCATTTTCTGCCACACTTTTTCCTTCCCACTGTCGGCTTCTTATCATAATATGCTCTGCAACTCACTTTCTACTCAGAGAGGTGGGGGCGCCGAACTCCAAAACCCCGGCGGGAACTGTTTCAAAATAAGACCCAGAACTGAGAGACAGAGAGTAAAACAACACACGCAAACAGATATCTGTTTCACAAAGGACGCACCTGCAGATGGGAGCCAGAAAAGATCTGACTCGCTTCTCTACCAGGGTGTACCATTTTTATTACAGAAGAACAAAGAAAATATCACATGACTCCTCTCTCCTCCTCCTACATCTTGACAGGTCATTTATTTTCTCCTGACCGTACCATGAACTAGAGTTATAACCGATCCTCCCTGCTTTCAGTTCATATCTTTACTCAAGAGTTTGTTTACTTAAAACCTTAAACCCATAAAATACTGGTAAAAGAGTCATGTTTTACTACCCTGAATAATATAAACAGGCCTATTTACTTCTAAAGCTTACTAAGATATAGTTAAAACATATGTACTGCATAATAAAAATAGCCCCAAAAAAGTAGAATACAACACCACAGACTTCCCACTGAGGTGCCTTGATACAGCACTCTGGGAACAGCCTATTCGTTCAGAAATTTCTTTCTGTCTTACCCTCTTGCTTGAGGGTGTCAATGATGGCCTTCTGGGCAGCAGTCAGGTCGGCAGTCTTACCCATGATTGCGGTTTTGAGTAATGAACCAGGCTGGGAGTTTTTAAAAGCCTCAGGAATCTTTTGCAGGTGTTTAGAGTTAATTAGTTGATTCAGATGATTAGGTTAATAGCTCGTTTAGAGAACCTTTTCATGATATGCTAATTTTTTTAGATAGGAATTTTGGGTTTTCATGAGCTGTATGCCAAAATCATCAGTTTAAAAACAATAAAAGACCTGAAATATTTCAGTTGGTGTGCAATGAATCTAAAATATATGAAAGTTTAATTTTTATCATTACATTATGGAAAAGAATGAACTTTATCACAATATGCTAATTTTTTTAGAAGGACCTGTATATTCTCTTTTCACCTGTGCAGACCCTCTGACCCTTCTCGGCCTTTTCTGATAAATTTTTATTTCAATATGAGGGAAGCTGTGAAGTTCTGAACAGAAATAAAAGACGATTGGGTTTATTCCTAGCATGAGCTAACTAGCAAGGGATGTAAAATAGGCAACATTAGTATTATCAAATAGCTTAACATATATTGACATGTATTCCCTAGTCATCATTTAGCTAACTTTATCTGCATGCAACAGCATAACTCAACTTAGATAGATTGTTTGGAAAAAACTGTCAAAAGTTTTTGCCTTATGCTGTGTCTGAATCTGTAGCTGCACATCCAGCTCTGCTCAGCAGAACCTGTCTGCGAATCTGTACCCATAGACTGTATCTGTATAAACACGGCTCCGAAAAATACGCTTCGGCATATTAACGGATTAAACAGCTGAAAAAAAGTGCGGGTGACATGTACCCTGCGTCTGTTACGCCAATGTTCAGTGGGGCAGATGCCCTAATGAGCCACAGGAAGGATTGTTTTTTTAAGAATCAAGTACAACCCGGCCTGACGTCGGCCATCGCCGAGCGGGCCACTTCGTCGCCAGGCCACCGGGAAAAGTCCCGACGCTCCCGATGGCCAGTCCGCCACTGGATACAAACCTACAACCGTGCCACAGTTTACAGTTACACAAGAACTGCTGGTAACACAGCCTACCTCCACCCTCAGTAAAAACAAACATGAGGAGGTGCTTCATGATGGTGGTTGCTTTGTGTCCTTAGCTCTGTAAAACTCAGCAGATCAGTTTCAGAAACCTGTCAGATGATATTCTGTCTTTTTCGAGGGGCTTTGTTTCTCTGTAAGGATCCGCGACCAGTTCCAGAAAGGTTCCCACTCACAGATAGCTCATACCTGAACATGGCGTTCAAACAGGAAGAACAAAGGTGTGGTGAATGGGAGGGAAGGAAAGGGGATACACAGTTTGGAGTGATGTCTGCAAAAGAACAAATGAGTTAAATAGTTTGCAGTTTTCTTTATGTAGATCCTTGTAGCTTTCAGTCCTATTGTGTGTTTCATTAAATAGCTTTTGTGTTTGAATGTCATTTAGTTCTTCCTATGATGTAAACAGATCATCTGTGCAATATGTCAACAACTCCACCTCCTTAAACTGGGTTTGGTGCTGAATAGCAGTGTTTCATGTTGTAACACTACACAGTGTACAGACATGCAAAACAGCAGAATTTTTTTTTATTTTTTTTTGGTCCAAGTAGAAAAAAGTATTAGGGCCACTGATCATAGTCAGAAAACTGAAAAAATGTAAAAGAATTTAGACTTTTTTTCAGAATTGGGGTTTTAATTTCACAATTTTCCGAAAAAAGTCAGAAATCTGAAGGGGAAAAGAAAGAGTTCTCAGAATTCAAACTTTTTAAAATCAAAATGTATATTAAAAATGAAATCTGGGAAAAGAAGTAAAAGAATTGATTTTTTTTAAATCCAAGATTAAAATCAGAATTGTGAGAAAAAAGTTAGAATACTGACTTTAATCTCAGAAAGCCAACTTTTAAAATCAGATTTTTATTAGACTTTAGGTTTTTTTTTTAAGGTCAGAAATCTAGAAAAAAAAGGATTTCCGACTTTTTTTCTACCAGGACGTCAGTTTTCTGTGGTCCTAATCAACTTATGTAGTCCATACGGAGTATTAAGGCCGTTGTGGATAAATGATAAAAAACAAAATAAAACAGAGTAGTACATTTCTGCCAAAAAATCTCAGAAATGTTTTGTTTAATTTCACATATTTACAAGAAAAACTTCAGAAATTATCTTGCAAAATGTCGTCAATTTGCAAGAGATAACTGAGATTTTCATGATTAAAGGCATACATTTCATATGTTTAAACTACGATTTGCTTTGACATTGTAAAGTCTGAAATTTGCATGTAAAATCTCTTACACTTATCAGAAAAAAACTGATGTTTGTTAAGAATCAATTATTTCCGACAGAAAATACTAGAGATGCACATCTGGATATTTTCAGAAGTGAAATGGGTTAATGCTGCTGTTTTCCTGAATCAGAACAAATTCTCCTGGGTGCAAACTTGATCGGCTTGAGACTGGGAGGAAGGTGCTGCAACATGGTTGCTTCAAGTAGTTGTTTTTTACGCTGCAATAACTAGAGCTACAGACTTGAACATTGCTCAATAACACCCAGGCTACTTGATGCAGCCATGTTGCAGCTTCTTCTTCACAGTCTCCGGTGGATCAAATCGGCACCCAGGAAAAGTCTATCTGATCCAGGAAAAGAGCCACATGAACCACGTCCATTTTTGAAAATATCCAGTAAATTTAACATTTAGATCTTTTAGGACTTGTGGCGTTTTCTGTCGGAAATAACTGATTATCAATAAACTTTTTAGTTTTTTTTCTTTAGAAATGTAGGAGTTTTTTCTTGTACGATGTCAGAAAATATCTTAGCTTAAATATCGGAAACTTTTGTCTTTATTTATGGACATTACTGCATTTTGTCTTGCAAATATACAACTTTTTGACATCAGAAAATTTCAGAAAATTTGGTGATTTGAAGATTTACTTCAATTGTTTTTCTTCCATCTGCAATAGTCCTATCCTCCTCTGCAGTTCAATCTTGCTTCAGTAACTTAAGAATCTAATTTTGAGCTTTGAAATCCTTTTGTGTGTCTGACTGTCTACAATATTCATGTGTGCAGATATTTGGTGAAGAGCTACCGGCAGGCTGAAGCAGGGCAGCAGCTGAGCGGCATTGTGTCGTACCTGAACGAGTCCCAGGACAGGAGGGTGCAGCCGCAGGCCGTGGGCGCCAGACTCCCCGTGGCGGACATCAATGACCTGAGTCGCCTGGTGGAGGTCTACAAAGAGCGAGCTGCCATGTAAGTTAAATCCTCAACACTAAACAAAAAGACTTTGGATCAGTGTAAGCCAAAAGTTGTGCACAACACCAGGGGGCACCCGCTTCCTGTTAACTGAACTTGCAAATAAGTAATAAAGTTAAGGCCAAAACTAAAGGTTAACCTTTTATTTCTGGGTTTTATTTACTTTATTAAAATGTAACATTCAGCTGATCTTTGTTTCCACCCAATATGTAGCAAAGGTATCAAAGTTGCTCATTTGTAATGGAATAATGTTTCTCCATGTGATTATATTTTAATTTGTGTTTATTAATGTCTGCTTCAGTCAGTTGTTCTCTTCACTCACCACTACTTCTGCCTGTATTGTTTTCTCTGAGTAAGATGATATCCATTGTCGATTCCATCACTGCATGCTGCCCACTTTAGTCATGTCTAAATCCATTTGCCGTTATGATCAGCTGTGGTGAGCACAAAGAGTGTCAAAGTCTGTCTGTTGGAGGGAGGCGAAATGTGGCGTACCACTTCCAGATATCAAAGGAATAAAAAGCAGAAAGAACTAAACACATTTCGTCTATTCAGTGTTTGTTTCTGTTAGCTCACTATTAAGATTCAGGAATTTCATGAGAGCTGTTATTAACATTGGGGAATATAATATTTGCTGATGTTGAGGTATTTTATGGTGCAAAAAAATAATTTCAAACGGCTTGAATTTGACTTTTGAGAACATGTTAGAACCCTGGGTTTGTCAAACATGGTTATGTTTGGGTACTAGTGGTGTAACCGACATGCATTCGTATTTTGGGGAACGGCCCTGTTGTGTTTGGTACGCATGCGAATACAGATGTTTTCTACCTGAAGACATGCAGAATGTTTATGTGCAGAACTATGAGCGCAGTGCAACTTTAAAAAGTTACAACAAAACAAAACAGAAAGGACTCCCAGCTATCACTAAACTCTGCTATTTGGGAACATTAATGGTTTCTCATGCAGCTACAGTAGAAAAAGAATGATGGACCAAAGAAGAACTTTATCAGCGAACGCATCTTTCAACACAATAAGGTCCATAACACGCTCTGCACTGAACTGAATGATTCACCTGAAACAATGTCAAGCTGAATGTAAACATCAGATTGTAGAGAAAAACGAGCTGATGTCCACATGGCTACCAGTAGCATCCAATCAGCCCAAACCCCTGATTTTAGATAAAAAACGCAAGTAGGCAGAATCCCTGTTGATGAGAAGGGATTTTCCCAGCAGCTGCTCATGTTGCATTCAAGTACAGCAGGGAAAGTAGGGTGTAAAAATATCAAAACTACTCCAAAGTAATTTAAGCACGTTTTAAATTAATATGGGCAATATATTATTTAAACATTTCTAAACATTAACGCTGACTGTTTTCAAGCGGCTATGTTGTTTTATACTCTGGCTAGGTCTGCTTGTACTATTTTTTTCAAATCTCTTCTATGTTATAGAACATATTAAAATCAAATAAATTTCTTGAATTAAAAGGAAGGAATTCTGGAAAAAAAAGTCATTTGTTTAATGCTGATCAAAGTAAAAAAAAAAAAGTAATATCCACATTTGTATTTCTTTTCTTGATTAAAGTGTACCAAAAACGTACCGAACTGTGATTTTTGTGTAACGTTACACCCCTAGTGTGCACACAGGTCAAGCTTGGATGGTGGATTTTTTTGTCTAGAAAAACACAAAGTAGTGCATAATTATGAGGTGGACAGACATTACATAGAAATAAAGTTCTGCCAAGTGTGACCTGTATTCTGCTTTCTGAGTCAATAACTTTGTTAAACCACCTTTCTATTGTAATTATAGCTTTGTGCGTGGTTTTTCTACCATTGCTGTGCATTTAGAACAGGGGTGTCCAACTCCAGGCCTCAAGGACCGGTGTCCTGCCAGTTTAGATCAGTCTCTGCTCCAAACAGCTGATTTAAAATGGTCCAACTACCTCCTCAGCATGTCAAAGTTCTGCAGAGGTGCTGCTAATGAACCATCATTTGATTCAGGGGTTTTGAACCAGAGACGGAAATAAAACATGCAGGATATTGCCCCTCAAGAACGGATTTCGGGCACTACTTTGCTTTGATGATGATATTTGTTCTCTGATGTTCGGATCGCTGAGGCCTTAACAGAATAGGGGGATTTATAATGGGATTAAATTAGGCCCAGATGGAGTGAAGTTACTACTGACATGACAAAGTGTGGGGAAAACAATGTGAACACTAATGCAAGGGGCTGTATCTGTTGGTAGTTTACTAGAACAGCACATTTACTAATGGAGGTTTGTGTGTGTAGTCTAGTCGAGATGGCAGCAAAAAGCATCCAGCAGGAGCTGCAACGTAGGAAGTCACAGGAAGATGCCTGGAACAACAGCGCTATCGACCTGGTCAGAGCGTCGGATGTGAGTTCATTTATGTCCGTTTTTTATTTTAATTATAGGGAATTCACCTTTCATTTGGAAGCAACTTTAATAAGCTTGCCTTAACATATATATTTTCATGTGTAAACAACCTTTTTCATATTTCTCATATTAATTTATGAGCCAATGTGCTGTTGATTGTGGTGTCGAGACATCTTGCTATCATTTATTCATTTATCATATCATTGTAAGTACAGAGGCTGATGCTAATGCCTTTAATAGATTTTTCTATCCCACAGTGTCTGCTTGATGTTTTGCTCTGGATACTCCCTTGTAGTAACCATTATCCCTACCATTGTCTCTCTTTAGGCCCACTGTCACTATGTTGTGGTGAAAGTCTTCAATGACAAGCTGAAAGGGGTTGGAGACACATCGATACACTCTGTGCTGTCAACCATGGCTCTGCTCTATGCCATGCATGGCATCACGAAGAACTCTGGAGACTTTTTGCAGGTGTGTTAAGCTCTCTTATATGGAGACTACTTTGAGGAAACCTGTGATGTTCATTTGCACAGAGTAAGCACCTGAAGACTTTGTGCGATAGCTCATTTTTATCTATTGACCTTTACGGTGGAAATGTAGATCATTTATTTCATTGTGAGAAAGAGTCATCTTTTACACGACCATTGCCCTGTCTGTCCTGTGCGCATCCATCACTGTGCGTTAAACAGGACGGGTCCAGACTGTAGGTCTGCAGAGAGGATTATCAGGGCTGAACTTCCCTCCATCCAGGACTTGTACAGGTGTATGGTCAGGAACATCTCTGCAGACCCCACACATACTGGACATAAACCTGTTTAGACTTCTACCTTTAGTTTGGCTCTACAGAGCTGTTTGCAAAAGCAGAGACGGCTTCTTCCCCCAGTCAGAGTGCCCAAATCGATACATGCAATTTTTTCAATTTCAATTTTGTATTCTTCTCTTGTAAAAACAATGTGTATGTATACATATTTGCCAGAAATTAACCTAATATTTATATATTAATATTTAGTGATGTAAGAAAATATTTATATACCGCGATATGTTATTTCCCGATATTGTATCGATATGAAGAAAAACTCAAACTTTTTTTTTTATCCTTTTAGGATGTGAATGGAACCATTATTTGGAGAAAATATAAAAGTATAACTGGTAGTTGGTGGCTGTTCTCACCTTCTTTGTTCCAGTGGATCAACTAGATCTAGTAATAAACCTGAATGTGTTAAAGTATGAAACAGGTTGGAGTGTTTAGAATGCTGGGACAGTTTTCCTACACTCAAAATCAATTTTTTTTAAATCACAATATATCGTCTTACTCATAGTATCGCGATCTATCGCATCGTCCCCCCTGTATCGGGATACATATTGCATCGCCAGATTTTTACCAATACACACCCTTATTAATATTTTAAATGTTCGTGCACTGAGAGCAAAGTGGAATCAAAGTAAAACAAATAAATAGTTTGTGACGAATAAAGTGACTCTGATTCTGATAAACATGTTTTTCTTGCAGGCTGGACTGCTGAGCGTGCCGCAGGTGCTGCAGATTTCAGTTCGCATCAAAGAGCTTCTGTCTCAGCTGCGACCCAACGTTGTGGCGCTGGTAGATGCCTTTGACATCCACGACAAGAAGCTGAATTCGGTTCTGGGGCGTTATGACGGAAACGTCTATGAGAATATGTTCGAGTGGGCTCGCCGCTCACCTCTTAATGACGCAGAGGTAAAAAACAACAATTCATGAAGTGTGGCTTGCACTTGTATTCAGCCTCCTGTTCTCTGGTACAGTACTTCTTTTAACAGAGCACTTTTCAATCCATTATCTGAAAATATGAGCATTATCACCACTGCAAACCAACCAAGACATGCCCCCCTAAACCAGCAGACCAGCCACGGAGGTGATTTATTTAGAGAAGCAGTCAAGGGGCTCATAGTAACTCTGAAGGAGCTGCAGAGATTCGCTGCTGGGGTTGGGAAATCTGTTGACAGGACAGCTGTTGGCACCCAGCACAGCTGGCCTTTTATGCAAGAGTGGCAAGAAGAAGGGGATTTTCGAAAGAAAACCATGAATATTTCTCCTAACAGTTTACCACAAGCCGTGTATCAGACACAGCACACAGGTGGTCAAAAGAGACCAAAATTGAACACTTGAACCCTCTTGTGTTAAAATGGTTCAGTCAAAGTCCTGCTCTTAATTCAACTGAGGATCACAGGAAGATTTCAAAATCGATCTTCATAGACAAAGACAAACTGATTTTGGTCTAGATTAACTGCAACAAAAAGTGGTTCTGTAAAGTAAACGCTCATCCCACCGGTTTTTTATTTATTTTTATTTATTAAAGGAACTGAAAGTCATGTTTCATTTTCCTTCCACTTCACAGTTATGTATTAGTAGCAAAGTGGAAACAAAGTCAAAATACACTGGAGGTTTTGGTTGCTATGTGACAAAATGTAATGAAGGGCTTTTAATACTCTAGCAAGGCAGTGTATAATTCTTCCATTTACAAACAGAGTTGCTGAAGCTTAATGCTGTTGAATATTTGCATTGCAATATTTGCTTACAAAATATTCCATATCGCCTCCTCATCCTCAAATAACTGCTAAGTCTTTCCATTTACTGGCAACGCATCAGCTGAGCTGTTGACCTCAATCTTAGCTAAACTCGCATGTTATTTTGAGGAAAAGCTGTAAAATAAATATTCATCTGGGCTCCTCAGGACGGTAAAAACATGATAAAAAACACTGAACTCGTTACACAAATTGCATGACTATAGAAATAAACAGTCTGAAACTTTTTTGTTTGATTGTATGCATGTTTGCTCTTGAGATTTGTGGATTTTCTCTTTGTGAAAGCTCATTTATTCTTTTCCTCAGGTCCACGAATCGTTCCAGAAGTACCTGAAGCCCCTGCGGTCCAAACTGTAAGCTGACAAATTGACCTCAACCAATGGCTGGGGCCGTTTAACTGCACAAATCTCCCCTTAGTAACCTGTGATAACAACCCCATGATGGATTTTACTGCAGATGAGCTGATGTTTACCATGATTTTCAGCACTCCATCCATTTCAGATTTTTCTCTCAGCTGTAAAGTTTAACTCAACAACCACGGCTGAAGCTTTTGTAGACAGCAGATAACTCTGGAGTGTTATGGATGCTCAGTGAGGTGATGAGTCAGAAACGGAAACACTAATTTTTCTAAATGAAGATAAGTGATTAATATTTAGGCTGAAGAAATACAAATGGAACTCCTATAAATAGCTTCATGAATATAAGAAAAAACAATCATCTTTGCTGGTTTTATTACAGTCTGCAGGCATAATTTCCAGTAAAAAATACCACATGTCTACAGCCTTAAATTGTTGAGCCAGAAAATATGGAAGAGTTTTCCATTTAACAGATTTCCATTAGAAATACTGCATAGTCTTGTAAACATCATTATTCAATCAATGTCAACTTGAAGAAGGCATCTCCTGGAGTTGATCCAACCATTCTTCCTCACTGAACAACTTCTCCATTCCTCTTTAAGCTTCGATCAGCTTGAATTTGTTGCCTGCTGTCTCCCACAGCATCCCAGTTAATAAAAGCAAAGATCAGTGGGCAAATGGCAGGCTCAGCAGAAGATAACTGCAAGGGGGATTAAATTATGCACTTTGGGATTGTAGTTTTATTTTTAAGAGCCCTGCTTCCCCTTTTTTCATTTTTATTTAAATTATGCATGATCCTATGTGTTTGAACATCAGTTTGTGCTTCTAGGTGCTTTTGATTGTTTTGATTGGCAGATGAGTTTCTATGTTGCCGGGTAAAGTATGTCCTGTATAAAAAGCACCTTTTAGGAGAAGCATTATGAAGTTCTGGCAATGACAGAATGGCTGAAGCCACAAATGATGTGCAGTATGGAGTCTGTGCATTAGTATTATCCCTCCCTACTATGTGGGGTTGACATATGACAGAGTTGCACCCTATTCCACCTCTCGATAGCTTCTTTTATAAAGCGCTTGACACATTTCAGAACACAAACGTTAAAAAGAGGTTGTTAAACTACTTGTAATTTTCTTTGTTCTCTGTCTTGGTACTAAATCAGACCTACTAGACTAATGCATACCTGCTTTTCAATTAATTTTAAAGCAAACAGAATCAACACTGTTCAAGTAGTTAGACTGATACTGAATGGAAAGTAGCTACAAGACATGGATTTTTTTGTACAATTTCAGGACTGTAATGATACTTTGCTCTAAAGCCTCACACTATAACCTGTAAAACTCATTTGTGTATCAATTAGGTGCCTGAGGACATTTTCTTTCCATTATCAAACTGGAGGAAGATGTTTTTAACAAGAGTTTCTGTATTTTCACAAGCTGTTAAAGCTGCGATTTGAATAGAAAAGACACAGCTGGTATTGCCATGTACTAACTGAATCTTTAATTTCACGTGCTTTGATTTTTGTGAGGATGTTTTCAAATGATTTTGTGTTGATCTAAGATGTAGTGTAATTTTAATAAAGGAATGTAATAAAATAAATTATTTGTGTTGTTTTTCTTGATGCCGTGTGTAGATTTTTGATTTGCACCTATGATACTGTTAGAATTGAAACAATAAAAATGGCCTGACAATATACATATGTTTTATTTGGGTAGATTTTTATTAATATTTCTGTGTAGAAATTCTGTAAGTTTAAGGATAAAGCACCAGTTTTTAAAATGCTTTCAAATTCTAAATACTTTAGTTGAATAATAATAAATGGAGAATAAATATATCCTTTTATTGTAACATAGTGGGCAAATTCAGGTGTGCCTGCAGCAAAGTATAGGTAGATAAAAGCATGAATATTCAAACTAAGGTAAAGAAAAATGTGTAAAAAGAGCAACAACAAAAAAGAATTGGGGACTACAGTAAGGGCAAGTTCACAAAATAAAAATACTGTACATTTATTAAATTGCATACTCTGAAAATGTGCAACTAAGGATAGTTTTTAAACGGTATAAGATGTGTATATACAGTTGAAACTAGATATTTACCTACACTAAATTAGAAAAAAATTCTTGGCTGTCAAACATCAAAGCAAAGTAATTGTTTTGCTTTAGATCAATAAAAATATACTTTATTTTTGAAATGTTAGAAAAACCTTCTCGTTACGAGTTGTATATGTTATTAAATCCAAAATATTTTGTTTAAACGAAAAAGGCTGCAGCAGTAAAACAGCAACACCTCGCGGGGTGTTTGAGTGTCGTCTAGAACAGTGGTTCCCAGCTTGGGGGGTCCCTAGGGATTGCAGGGGATCCGCACAATTTTCTTTGCTGAGGTTACCAAAATTATATTTGTAAATATTACATTTATACACCCAAAAGACAAAAAAATGTTTTACACTGTAGACCAATATAGACACAAGAATAAGAACGAAAACCTACAATAGCTGTTTAATTTTGGGAATTTGTTAGGAAACCACTGCTCTACAAGAAATGGAGTGAAAAGATTGAGTCAGTAGGAGCACCTGTATGGCTTTATAAAAAGTCTTAATCTGTTAGAAGAATGTATTTTCACATCTCGTTTTAATGGGATAATACTCCTGTTTCCAATAAGGCAAAGTTTGCCAAGGGCCCAATAGAGCTAAAGGGCTGCCTCTGCACATTTAGTATTTTTTATTTTAGCTTTGATCAGGGGTGGGTATAGTAGCCAGAAATTGTACTCGAAAGCAGAACTACTGCAACATATTTTTACCCAAGCAAAAGTAAAAAGTAGTCATCCAACAATTAAAGTATGGTAACTAATTATATGCAAATTCTGAAATTGTACATATCTAAATTGACAAAATATTACAAATTTGCAACATGATTAGAAAATATCAAATTCAGACAGAGGAAATGCTTTCCCCAATTTTTTTTAAAACATAAACCATGTATAGCCTACCCATACTTATAGCAGGTAATGCTTTATGCACATGTAAAGAACTTGATGTGACAATATCTACTATTTACAAGTGTTTTCTGTCAGAGGCTTCTTCAGAACCGCTGTAATACAGACCGCTATATGAGATCCTTTCTGCCCACAGCCATCAGCATCTACAACAACTCTTTGAAGAACCTTGGATAATACTGTATGTGTTGCAACAAAAATGAATTCCCCTTTTGGATTACTTAAGTATTTGTGAATGGAATTTACTGTATATTAATTTGATCTCCAAATGGCTCACCAGAAAGAAAATAACATTAGAACAAGCTTAGTCTCACTTCAACATAAACTGTGTGCCTTTGTCTGGTGGTTAAAATAAGCTTGTTCTTCATTGAGTGTAGTCACTCGCCTTGGGGAGAGTAACCAGAAAAGGTAACTCAAATAAGCGTTACAATACTTCATAATAGTATTGCTGAAGTAAAAGTAAAAAGTAGGGGGCAGTAAAGCTACTCCGAAAAGTACATTTTCTTGAAAGAGTTACTCAAGTGTAACTGGGCAAACTTAACTAGTTATTACCCACCTCTCGTTTTTATCAAATCTAGCTGGTTTTTGTTGATCAGGTGGATTACGTTTGTGTAAGCTGCCAAAAGCATGGGCGGTTCTAGACAGAGGCCAACAGGGGCCCAGTCGTAATCCGGTCATAATCTATTCTTACCTGTCAATTTTTTAGAATGGTAACAATGACAAATTCAGTAGTATTTCATTTTCTTTAATTTCAATTAACATTCAATCTGTACAAACTGAACAGAGAGTCCATATCGTGCCATCACACATCGAGCAGATTAATGGGCTACACGTATTAATTATGAACATTTCACCTGCTGTGGCCTGAACGCTCCACGTGAAGCTGAACTGCGCTCTCACTTGTGCTCTATAGAGACTGAAGCCGTGACTGGAAATACGAGCGCCACTTCAGCCAAAGCTTTGAAATCAGGGAAAATTTCTCTTGGCAAGACTCTCTGATTGGCAGCTTTTCTGATCGCTTCAGTGACAGGAACGTGCCCCGCATGCACTCTTTTTGCATTAGTGGTTGGGCTGCAGTGATCGGTCACCGCTGGTGAGCCCTGTCAGCCCCCAGGTAGTGAGATGTATTGGGTATGGTGTCCAGGCCTGAGATGATGCTTTAATCCTCCCATGGAAATCTTTTTCTTTTATTTTTATGATTTTATGATTAATTGATTAGTTATGGAGTTGCACAGTGGCGCAGTTGGTAGCACTGTTGCCTTGCAGCAAGAAGGCCTGGCTTCGAATCCTGGCCTGGGGTTTGCATGTACTCCCTGTGCATGCGTCGGCTCTCTCTGGGTACTCCGGGGTCCAAAAACATGACTGTAAGGTTAATTGGTCTTTTTAAATATGTGTGCATGGTTGTTTCTCTTGTGTGTCTCTGTGTTGCCCTGCGATAGACTGGCGACCTGTCCAGGGTGAACCCTGCCTCTCGCCCCGTGACCGCTGGAGATAAGCACCAGCCATTCCCCCCTGCAACCCTGTATAGCAGTGTTTCTTAACCCTGGTCCTCAGGGCCCACTGTAGTTTGTGTCTTAGATGCATCTCTGTTCCAGCACACCTGATTCAAACGATAGCATTAGCTCCTGCATGCCATAAAGTGCTGCAGAAGCATGTCAATCACCCAGTTATTCAGGTCAGGTGTGTAGCAGAAGGAAAACACCTAAAACATGGAGGCCACTGGGCCCCGAGGACCAGGGTTAAGAAGCCCTGCTGTATAGGATGGACGGGTACAGATAATGGATGGATGGATGATTAGTTGCGTGAACCGTGCATGTGCTCCAAGTGATCAGGAGTGGAAAATGCAATCTGTATGTCTGCCTCCAGATTTATTCGTGACAAAAAAAACCCAAAAAAGGTCAAAAATGGAAAATATTTAGATACTGGATCAATTATGATAACATGCACTGGCAGAGAACTTTTGTACTTTCACAGTCTTATTTTAATAATGAATTACAAATTAAGGTGTTGCACTTTTAGCTTCAGCCATATAATAATAACTTTATTTATAGAGCGCTTTCAATCAAAGACAATATAAAACAATGATCAAATAGCAATCAAGACATTAACAATAAAAAACAGTAAAATGAACAATTTAAGATACATAGGAGAACGTGTACAAGTGAGTCTTCAGCTTGGCTTTAAACACCCCAATAGATCCTGCCTGCATTATATTGAGATATGATCACAGTTGTCATCTGCTAGAACACAGGTCTGAAACCTGCACCTCTGGAGCCACAAATAAATGATTAACTATTGCCCTGTTTTATTTATTTGCTTATTCAATGTTACCCTGCCTCCTGGTGAATTTGGTATAGACACGCCACTGTTAAAAGTATTTCCAGCTAAATAAAACAGGTTTGCTTTGCCCTTGTTCTCAAGATCTTCTGATTTGGAGTTGGGGGCAGAAGGTGGCAGCTGGCCGGGGTCCACCTCTCTGCACATTGTTCACCATTAGGCCACTCATTTCAGCTTTGACCGGATCTAGTGTCTCGTTGACACGCAGGTGGATTAGGTTTGTGCAAGCTGTCAAAAGAGAGCAGTTTTTGTGTCCCAGCAGCAGCAGCACCGTGGTGCATAGTTGTGTAGGAGGAACTACGGCGGGTAGTTTCCACACGCAGCTCCGGGGTGTTTGGAGCTGGCCCAGTCAGAGAGAGACGCTCCTCTGAAGGGAAGATAAGGCATGGCTCCGCCCTCACGGCGACTCATCTCTCTGCTTTCTGCAGCTACAGTAAATAACATTTAAAAAAGGATGTTGGAGGAGAGAAAGAGGGAAGTGACCGCTTGTCACTAACTAACAGTGTCGCAGATTCCTGACATTTACCACCCGCTCATGAATAAAAAGGCAACCACTTTATCTCGGAGGTGAGTAAAAAAAAAAAAAATGTGTGTTAAGCGACTTGACCGGTTGAACTCGCCGTGTTTTTGTCTTTTGGAGTGAGAGCCGGTCGCGTAGAAGTGCCCAGTAAAGGTTCGCGGTGCGCTCCCGTTGTTTTCATGGCTCTATTAAAAGCAGAAACCCGGCTAATAACGAGGTTTATTTCCGTTTTCTAAACGCCGCGCTGAAACTGTCGCTGCCGACGTGCCTCGACAAGCCCCTTTGTTGCTCCACCCGCCCGTCCAAATGCAAACAAATCCACTTATTCTTTTGATTTCCTGCTGCAGCTGCTCCTCTAAACTTCGCGTTCCTGCTCTGACCCTCAATCTGTTCTCAGAGGATTGTAGGAGGTTATGTTTACGCACACTACACAGACGCGACGCTATTACTGAATCTGGCAACTCAAGCTCTAATTAAAGTTATACTTTAATACATCGCAATGAAACTAATATGAAGTAGCCCGGTCAAAAAAAAATATATGTTTTTATATTTCAGCCTACAAGTTGATAAGTAAAACAGCCGCTGTGTGCGTTGTTGGTGTAATTCCCCTCTCTGTGAAGTCATTTAATTATGTAGCACTTTATTTTTATTTTTTGTTTTGTTTTAAAGCTCCTACCCAGACTGGTCTGTAAAAATCAATCAGACTTGCTTTAGACGCAGTTTGTCTCGTATACAATGTCATGTAATGGTAAAACGTTGTACTTGTTCAGGTATTTTTCTCAAAATGGATTGACTCAAAACAAAATATACCCTTACAAAAACAAGACGCCCACTTGCCTCTGGGGACGTCACACAAGGCAAAAGCCAACGATCAGAGATCTTTTGGGTACATCTGTTTGTGTTCTTCATCTCCCGGTTGGTTCAGAACTCCATATTGTAGCTATATTATCATTTCAGCCCCTCCTGCTTCCATTTTATACCTTTTTTTTATTAAAAACATTTTGTTCACCCATCCATTGGCTACACCCACTCGTCCTTGCAGGAATCCTTGGCTTTGGTTAGCATTTTGAATGGAGTTGGTATAAAACCATTTGGATTGGTCAATATGTTCCATTAAGACTTTGAATCCCAATGATGTTTCCAGCAGAACTGCTGCTTCTTTCATTAAATATGATTGGTTGATTGGGTCCAATTAGCTCCACCTGTAGTACAGATATTATTTTCAATCAAATTTGAATTTACATTAAAATGTTTAAGCGTATGTTATTATCATAAAAGACACATGGTTAAAAAAAATACTGTCACAGTTGATTCAGTCTATACTCTGCCATTTGGCTGCCCTTGGTCTAAGCAGTCCTCATCGTTCCAGGCAACAGCAGATGGAAAACTTTTGAAAAAAAAATCCCATCGCCCAGAAGAAAGAGAAGTTGTTGAGTTAACCCTAAGCGGTGAGCTCTGACCGCATGTAGGGACACTCCACTGTGATTTTAAGGAACTGTTTTGGGTGGTAAAAGCAGAAGACGACGCGTATTTGATCATTGTTGAGTATGCACATAAACCAATCAGGTAATTCTTCTGAAGACAATCATTTTTACCCGTACCTGCAGCTCGGCCATCAGAAATAAACTGACTCAAACGCGTAGAGTGGAACCCAGTGCAGTTCAAATGAAACTCAAATTATACCGCAATTGTGTTTCTCAATTTAAACGCCTCCTTCTGAAAAACTATCATTTTTAATGACAGCAGAGTGCGTCATACTTTCCAGACCGATGCATGTTGTCTGTTCATGTATGTTCATACTTGGATCACTTCTATAATTGTTTTAAAGACTGTTAACCATAGCAAAATAATACAACTTCATTTGGGCATATATAATATTGTCATCTGTAGGGATGTAAGAAAATATCGATGTGTCGATATATCGCAATATTTTATGTATTGATATTCAAAAGCAACATATTGGATTTTTTTTTATTTTTAATTTGAATGGAACCATTAATGGTGACAGTCATTTTTTGTAGTAAAATTAAAAGCATGACTGGTAGTTTGTGGCTGTTTTCACTTCCTTCGTTCCAGTGGATCAACTAGATCTAGTAATAAAACTAGATGTGTTAAAGTATGAAACAGGTTGGAGCGTTTAGAAAGCTGTGAAAGTTTTTCTACAGCTAAATTCAGTTTTAAAAATCACAATATATCGTCTTACTCATAGTATCGAAATATATCGTATCGCCCCCCCCTCTTGTATTGTGATACATATCTAATCATCAGATTCTTGCCAATACACATCGCTAATCATCTGCTGAAATAAATAATTTTTTATCTTTGTAGACTTTTTCGTAATAATTTTTTTTTAAATAGTCCGGATTGCAAATAATGTATAGATTTTCTTATGGCCAGCTTTCTGCATCATAATTGGGCTGCCCTTGCAGCGCCACCTCTTTTACATGAGCATGTACATAACTAAATAAATAAATGAAAGTAGTGCAGTTTTACTTGCTTGTTTTATAAAGTAGTTAGAAACGATACAGGTCTTTCTTTTTTTTTTCTCATGTTCACAGAGGAAATGGTGCGTACTGTACTTGTATTTTCCTCCCACACTGGCATCTGTTTGTTTTATTAACATTTGTGGCTGAAAGTGGGTGGTATTGTCAAAACGATGGCTACTGTTTCTGTTGCCTTATCATGTTTAAGTTATTTAGCTAAAAAGTAGTAACTTATCACCTTTTAAAGGTAAACATCACATCTGTTTCTAAAGAGCATAACAATAAAAAAGATCAAGAAAACACACAAAATCAGCAATATTGACATTTATAAATGTGTTGATTGTCTGTGATCCAAAGAGTCAGTTTGTTAGTGATGCATTCTCCTAGACACAGTGTTAGAAGATTAAAAAGCTGCTGCAAGCCGGTGTGTTAGTATGAAGGTGATAAGGGATGTTATATGTGCTAAGATCTTTGCAGATTCATGCGTACGTTTTGAAAGAGTGTACTGCAACAGCGATATCAGCAGATGTCAAAAAAGAAGAACTAGCAGGACTTGAGGGTGTTCTCCTTTATTTTTGCTGCTTCTTGTCCATTTTCCCACCTTCTGGTGTGAGAACAATCAACCATCAAGGCTAGAGAGGAACTGCATTTCTTGGGTCTTCTGGTAGTTTGGGGCGTAGTCCTGTCAAAAACCACAACCACTGACGGACTTGTGTGCAGCCATCGAAAAAGCTAACCATGATAGAATGCTTTCTGTAAGAAATTGACTAAATGTTGATTGATTTGGGGGAAAAATAGCTCGGGGTGAGAAAAGCAGACTTTTGGAAACCTTAAAATCAGTCGGTGATTAAAGCTGCAGTAAAAAGTCTGAAAGTTTTTGCTTTTAGTTTTACTGAACCATAAAGCAGATCGGTATCACTTAGGACCGTGTCACTAGCAAAGCGGAGCACAGCTACAGGAAAAACAGCCCATCCCAAACTTCATGTGACACCTCTGCATCAGCATTGCATCCAAACATCTTAGAGTTTCCTCCTATTTTTACATGCTAATTTGTACATCAGTTTTATTTTCTTAGGCTAATTTGCCACTAACTGTCAGAAGAACCATTTACATCCAAGCCTTGAGTTCCTACCTAATATCTTGAGATCTTTTTTTCAGTATTTCCACATTATGTTCTTTCTTCATGATGTCATCTATTTTTCAAGTGCACCAGTTCTCCTCTGCAGTACGACGATGCCACAGCATGATGCTACCACCTCCGTACTTCACACTTGGGTTGGTTTTCTTAGGCTTGCAAGTGTCCCTCATAGTTCCTCCAAATATAACTATTGCAGCTGTCAATTTGAGTATCATCAGGTCACGGGTTATGTATCTTTACGCATGTGCAAGCTGTAATTTTTAAAAAAATATATGTTTTTGTAATGATTGCTTCTTCCTCACTGAATAGCCTTTCAGCCAATCTGAGTTATAGGGCTATGTTTATTGGGTTTAACAGTTTCAGTGGGATCTCAGGGTATTTTAACTGAGTTTGACCTACAGATCTAAAATGTTGGAAATATCAATAGGGTTGATATTAAGGGTCGCCTTAAACGTTTTGGCTGGTGTGCTGGAGAAACAGTAAAAGATAGACTTTTTCTTTCATAGATGAGGCTTAAAGTGTTATAATCTTCTGGCAGAGCTGAAAGTTATTACCTCCTACTGGTTTAGAACAATGGCTTCAATTTTGTTATTTTTTTTATTTTTTAATGAAAGCAGTACTAGCCTATCGCTTCAGATGTGTGAAGGCGTAAACTGAAGTAGATGTATTCATTTTTCACTGAATCACCCAGGAATCGAGTCGGTTTTAGGTTCTGCTCAGGTCTAAAACCGACTCGAGTGAGTAAAACAGTGCTGTATCATTTATTAACAATATTTTGACAGTTTTTTTTTCTACACCAGATGGCATAAAGCGCTTATGCTTGTTGGGGGGGTTTCCTACGAGAAATAAACTTCCATTATCGATTTATGCTCTGGATGATCACAACTGGATGACTGGGGCTTGTTAATGAATTGCTTGCAAAGGTTTTTGTGCCCATTGTGTTGATTGAAGATTCTGTGTGCGAGCAGAAGGTTAGCCAGTCTAATACAAACAGGGAATTGTGATTTGCCTTCATTATATACTTGTACTATTACATGGAGTATATTAGCTTCGTCTTTATTTTACCCGAAATGCTTTTGTTTGTATTTACATCTCATAACAAAACTTGACTTGCTCTTATCCAACATGGAGCACCAAATCAAAACAATTGTTTTTTTTCTGCTTTGCATCCATGCATCAAGGTACAACATTTAACCACATGCTGTTGACAATCTGCAGGTTTTAAAAGGATTCATGAATGAGAGGATATTCATTATGTAAGCACATATAAAAAACCATTGGCATTGGATGATGTATGGTCCATCTAGCAAATTGTGTGTCCAAGGCCCACACCTGTCACAGAGTTAACAGGGTTAACCTCTTTACAGTGAGCATGATGCTTTTAATTGTAGGAAATGCACAGTGGCAGCCATGCAGCAGGTTATTTTTACACTTGGATAATTGCCAGTCCATCAAAGGCTCTTTGTAAATTCAAAATTCCTTCTGTGAAAAAAGTGCATGGAGAAAACCGTGAAATAAGACATCGTTACGTTTTCACTACGGATGCACTGATATGAAAATTTTGGCCGACATCGATAGTCGATATCTATACTTCTGTGATGACCGATAGCCGATATTTACTAATATTATATGTTTTCCTATACTTTGAACAGTACAAAAGTAACCACAACACCTACATTGCTTTTTTTTCTGCTTCAATTAGACACCCCTCCTTCCTGCGCCACATCATTACCACCGTCACTTGACCAAAACAAAAACCACATGGCCAATACGGATATGTAAAAAAAAAAAAAGACATCAGCTGATACCGATGTTGATGGCGATATATTGTGCATCCCTAGTTTTCACTGCTATTGTGGTAAACTACAGTAAAGTCAATTATTAGAGCTGTGCAGGTGCGTCTCAATAAATTAGATTAAAATTAAAAAGCAAATTTAACCCAGTAATTTTGTTCAGAAAGTAAAACTCCTATATAGATTTGATAAACACGCTATGATGTTTCCAGTGTTTATTCGTTATTTTGATGATTTTGCTACACAGCAAATGAAATGAATTTTTTGAATATAAGTCCACGCCTTGAAAGGTCTACCCTTCTTAATGCTCTCAAGGCCACAGCTCTCCCTTTTGCTTTTGCACTTCTTTGTACTAATTTTTTTTTTCTTCCACTTAACTTTCCGCCAATATGCTTTTATACAGCACTTGAGGAATGTTTTTTTTTTTTTTTGGGGGGGGGGCGTCTTATGTAATAAGATTTAGCAGTAACCCTTTGTGACATGGTTATAATCATCCAAATTATTAAGACGTATGTCACTGAATTATTAAAGAAAGTTTTCTTTTTAGAATTACATTTTTGAAGTACATTAGCTTTGAGTGATATTCTAATTTATTGAGCTGCTCTTGTATTGCTGGCCAACAAGGCATGGCTTTGGACAGAAACATGTTTTTTTGTGGTTAGACCTGTTTTTAAGGAGGTGAATAATAAGGGTCATGTGGTTATTTAGAGCCCTGAACATGTTTTAACCTGAAAGACTCTTCTAGAAAACTTTCTACAATCTAAGAAGACTTTAAGGACAATTACTTAGAAACAAATATTTTTTTTTTGTGTAAAATAATTGTAAATGTCGTTGAAAAAAAATTATTAATTACTTGGACTCTTGAAATGGATTTAAAAACATTCAGCGTATATAATATGCAAATGTTTTATCTAATTATCCAAAGTGATCTGAACAGACACTTTACACTTTTAAAGTTAATGCATCTGGAATCAAAACGGTAGAGCAGGATGCATCTACTTAGCATGCTACACAGCAGCATAACACGCTTCGTTTTACTAATTGTAAATAAAATGGTATGTTGCACTTTTCACTCTCCACACAGATTATGTTCATGTTCATGTTCTCTTCAGACATTCCACAACTACCCAGAAACACCTTATGTTAGTATCAGGCGTATCGTGCTTCTCACTGACTGCTATGGAAGCAGTTTTCCTTCTCCAATGCCGGGAGAGTGGGAATATTGCTTTAGGGATTCAGTGTCTATGGCCTCTGTTTGACTCCTGAAGGTGCCGGGAGGGCTTTGTGTAGACCGTTACAAAAAGCCAGTTTCCTTGTACTTTTCTTGCCAGTTCCTAGAGGACAGAATGTCTTTACTCGTGTTCTGTCTGGCACTGCTGTTGGTATCTGACTGTGAGTGGGAACCACAGTTCGTCAGTTTGACAATGCAAGCTGGGCTAGCCAACGAGAATTTCTGCCACGAGTGTCTCAGAGTAGCAGCTTGGGTGACACGTTGCAACGTATATGCACGATGCGCGTGTCTCGTCGCAGTGAGCACACGCTGTAGATATGTGGGTCCCTTTCTGAGGCGCTGTATCGACGCAGGTCTGGGCATGCACATCCCTGGAAAAAGGTGCAGCATTTCTTAGTTAGCTGGATTTATGCTTTTTCAATCAAAATGTTGCGTTTGTGAACCTGATTTCTGTCTGTCTGCAACAGAGCCATCGATTTGTTTGAACGAAGAGACAGTTCTGTTTTAAATCTGCACAGAAAGCAAGCCTGGTTCTTTAAAGGCCACGCCTAAAAATACTTTAGTTGTAATAAAATGTAAAACAAAATGAGGGGCCGGCACACGAACATCCTGGCACCACATTCAGTTAAGTCAGAATTTATCTCTATAACCTATAATCTTACGTTGGACCTTCTTAGAATCGAAGACATTAGAAACAGGAGTTGTCAATAACTGAAAAAAATATGCATTTGATGTTTAGTTTTTCTCAAAATATTCAGAATAGAAACAAGTTAAAGATAATAATAGTGGTTCGCTTGTACCGAAGAAACGTTGGTATAATAGATGATAAAATGACACCCTTGAAATTTTGCAGAGTGACGATGGTGCCATTTAGAAAATTTAGCGCAATGTTCACTAACTTAAATAAGAAAAGGGGGTGCAAGTTGTGCATTAAAGCGGAATCGGATTACACGTTGCTAAAGCCTGCTCCTAAACCTTTTGCCTTTTTAGGTTGTTTTCCCTGTGATTCATTCATCATGTGGTGACTAATGTATTAGTAGAGCAGTTTTGCAGGGGAAGCTTGGAAGATGTGAAATAAAACTGTTGCGTTTCCTGTACAGTGGGATGTTGTAACTAGTCGAAGGCTTGTGTAATAAAGCTACAGCTAACAATCTACTCACTGATTGCTTAGTGTCCATATGCCTTGATATGGGCTACCTGGGCGATTGCCCAGAGCAACATCAAGAGAGGGGGCAGCAAAATGCGTTTTAAATAGTTTTTAGTTTTTTTTCCCGGGAGCGCAATGCCCCAATCTCCTCTTTTGGAAAACATAGGCACCGATCAGTTTTCTATCCCCCATTTGCAGCAAGGTGCATTTGCTCTGCCTCTTGCTGGTGCTGCTAAGGGTGCAGGCCTTAAGCTGCTGAAAGTGAAACGGCATTTAACTAACTCGTAACATAAAACAACAAACACAAAATCACCATGACAATATAAGATACTTATAATTTGCACCGTTGGACTTTCTAAATTAAAATATCTATTTATAACAGCTATTTGCACGCTCGGTGCGCGGAGGGGGAGCGTGGCTTTGTGGCTTCCTTGAGGCAGCCTTGGGCTTGGCTATAGGCATGCATTAATCAAATTTTGTAACTAATAAGTTGGCCAAATAAATCATGCTAGTAACTTGCTTCCAAATAAAGTACATGTTAGGCATGGGCCGTTATGAGATTCTGACAGTATGATAACCGTAGGCAAAAATATCACGGTTTCACGGTATTATGATTACAGCTCTAAAATGTATATTTTGAATGTCTGTATTTTTTTTTTAAAGGAAAAAACTTGCTACTGAGGCAGATATGGTAACTAATTAGCATGCTAAGATAAATCATCATTAGCATGCTAGTTACCATATCTGCCTCAGTTTAAAAAAAAAGTTACTAAGGATAGAGATGAAGAAAAGATATGGTAGTTACCATATCTGCCAAGGTAACAAGCTAATTTCACTAATGTCAGGCGCTAATACGCTCGTTCATTTCAAGACAGCGTTAACTTTACCTTGAATTTAGCATACAACGATGGGTGCTGCTCCCGAACATGCGCTATCATATTCGATGTGTTGTCTCCTCGGGCTGCCACTGTTCTCAAGCACGTTTTGCACGTCGGGCGACCTTCTTCTTCCAAGCCGTGAACGTCTGGCTTTTTATGGTAGCTGAAGTATTCCCAAACATCCGCTTAGAGACTGTGGAAAAAGTTCAGTCATCACACAGCTTGCAGCGCTGGCCGTTTGTCACTCACAACAAACGCAGGTGTGCGGGGGGGCGCTTTACGCTGCAGCTTCATGAGGGATCTTTACTTTCTCCCTGACGAGACGTCACAAAAAAAAAAAAAAAAAAAAAAAAAAAAAAAAAACGCTTGTATGAAACCTTGACTTTTTCATACCGCGGTATACCTTGAAACCGGTAACCGGCCCATGCCTAGTACATTTCATTCATAATTTGGCCAATCCAAGCCCATATAATGTTAAAATAAACTATTCATGGGATTCTGCAAACATGCTCACACTAAAGTGTAGGTCAGTCTTTCCAGCTGTGTCTGTTGCAAGGAGTGTGCAAGGGGAGGGGTTGTATGTAGTAGTTCTATTTTTTTCCTATTTATATGGAAGTCATTTTGTTTATGTACGCATACACTGTAAAAGTATATATGTTTACCTGAATAAATACAGTATAGTTCTGATATAGCGTTTCTATTGGGTGAGGTGGATGGGGTTTGGGGGGGGGGGTCACACAAGGTGTTCGCCCAGGGCACCAAACAGGCTATGACCACCCCTGCTGTGTGTAGATGGTGCCCAAAACACTGGTGCCGAATCCAATGATTGAGTGCTGAAGCCAGGTCATTATTGTTACATTTTGTGTTGATGTGCGGCCATATTGGTTCAAAATGACTGCAAGTAATGACTAGTATTAAGCTACCCGATAGGCTATGATGAAAAAGGTGAAAAAAATTAATTCAATTTTTAATCTACCCTTTGTTTTTCTATCGCACCACACGTCTATTCAATTCAGTTTATTTATATAGCGCCGATTCACAAAAGATGACATCTCAAGGCACTTTACAGGAAAAGTCATTTCAATACAAACATTCCAATTAGTTTAAAGTTTTAGTTGGTTTCCAATGTAAGGAATCCCAGCAGATTGCATCGAGTCATTGACTTTAGGTTGCGTCCCGTTGATGCAGACTTCCAACCACAGCAATCCCTCATACTGAGCAAGCATGTAGCGACAGTGGAGAGGGAAAAACTCCCCTTTAACAGGAAGAAACCTCCAACAGAACCAGAACCAGGCTCGGTACGACGGTCTGGGGGTTTGAGAAAACAGAGCAGAGACACGGAAAGAACAGAAGATCTGATATAAGAGTACTTTCTAGTGAAAAGTTAACAGGAGACAAGGGATGTTCAGCCGCTGAGACCATCATCCCAGTTGATGTCCCCCATCAGAATGCCATTGTAGCTAAGCAGGATACCAGACCAGGT
Source organism: Valencia hispanica (assembly GCA_963556495.2). NCBI lineage: Eukaryota > Metazoa > Chordata > Actinopteri > Cyprinodontiformes > Valenciidae > Valencia > Valencia hispanica. Next base: position 47,458,394 of record OY747703.1, on the reverse strand, counting down.
GTACCTTCTATGGAGAGAAAAACAGTAAGAGAAAACAGAGTTAACAGTTGTAATTACAGCAAATAATGCAACTGGAGAGTAGTAGAAGAGAAAAGTAGCAGAGTGAAGAAAATTGGTAAGTCTGTCCTCCAGCAGTCTGGGCCTATAGCAGCATAACTACAGAGATAGCTCAGGATGACCTAAGCCACTCTAACTATAAGCTTTATCAAAAAGGAAAGTTTTAAGCCTGGCCTTAAAAGTAAACAGAGTGTCTGCCTCACGGACTAAAGCTGGGAGCTGGTTCCACAGGAGAGGAGCCTGATAACTAAAAGATCTGCCTCCCATTCTACTATTAGAAATCCTAGGAACTACAAGTAAACCTGCAGTCTGAGAGCGAAGTGCTCTGTTGGGAACAGATGGAACAATTAGATCTCTGATGTATGATGGAGCTTGATTATTAAGGGCTTTGTATGTAAGAAGAAGGATCTTAAATTCTATTCTGGATTTAACAGGGAGTCAATGAAGGGAAGCTAAAACAGGAGAAATGTGATCTCTCTTTTTAATATTCATCAGAACTCTTGCTGCTGCATTTTGGATCAACTGAAGGCTTTTAATGGCATTTTGTGGACTTCCTGATAGTAAAGAATTACAGTAGTCCAGTCTTGAGGTAACAAATGCATGGACTAGTTTCTCAGCATCACTCCTGGACAGGATGTTTCTAATTTTAGCAATATTCCAGAGGTGAAAGAACGAAATCCTAGAAACCTGTTTAATATGGGATTTAAATGTCAAGTCTTGGTCAAAAATAACGCCGAGGTTCTTTACGTTATTACTGGGGGCCAATTTAATGCCATCCAGATGAAGTGATTGACTAAGCAGCTTCTTTTTTAGAGCTTCTGGTCCAAAGACGGTCTGGTCTACTGATCCATGTATATTGTTATTGAATTACCGTCCAGCCCTAGTGTTTACTACGTGTAAACACTAGGGCTGGACGTATCTCAGTGCATGAAGTAAAACTGTGGAACAATATGGATGAGAAGTTGAAAGAATGCTAAACTGTAAATCAATTCAAACACTTTATAAAGATAAAATTATGAATTCTTATGTTCTCCCCAGTTAATAATGAAGAGATTTGATATTGTTTGCAACTTATACAGTAAGTTACTTTAATGTATGGGGCCAAGAATTTATTTTGTAATTACTGAGAAAAAGACAGGCTTGTATACAAGATGTTTCTTCTTTCTGCTCCCTTTTTCTTGTGTACAATAAGTAATGTACGAGAATGTTTGATTATTCCAGAGGCAGCAACAGGGATTATAGTTAAAATAAAAATGTATTTTTAAATGTTTTAATTTTTGTTGTCTATAGCTGCGATGCGCCATGATTGATCCTTTTTGTTTTTCACTTGATTTGTTTGAAACGTAGCGCGGCTGTACTCTGCAGCTCTTTCTCTCTCTCTGTGCCTTCTGGTCTCTTGTACAACTTCAGTCACTGGCAGCTGCTGCTCACTCAGGATCAGTTTTCACTTTCTACATCCATCCAAACTAGTATGTGGAGCTTAATCATAGGATGTTGCTTCTGCCTTGACACAAAGGTTGTGGTTGTCCCAAAAAGGTTGAATGTTTGAGTCAGACAGTCATTTTCTTTTTCTGGCTTTGGTGCAGTCTGGCTGCCCGCCTGCATACTGTACAACTCCGTCTCACTCCGTCCCTGCTGGCTGACCGCTAACAGCTTGGGACCTCACTGAAAGCTCTGATTGTTAGACCAGAGGGGTTTTCATTGGGAGATTGGACATTTTTGAAATGAGAGAGAAAAGCTGTAAACAAAACAAAGACTTGTAAGGACAGTCCCTTTGCCGTACTGTAGGAAAAGCACCTTCAAACTCTGTTTTCTGTCACATCTGCTGTTTTTACTCATGCTGATACAGTAAAAATCTAAGATAAAACCCCTCTTAAAAATGACCACAATTTATAATAAAACTTAACATACCTCCATAAGTTTATTTTCTGCAAACCTCATCCGTTGCACCATATCAAAGCATATATTTTCCATTAAATCTATTGTGTCCAGCTTAATATTTGTGTGGAGAAAGTTCTGATTTACTTTGACTTGTTTCATGATTGATAAATCATTTATTTATTGTAGCTGTAGGAGCCTTAAATGCATAGTTTGGATTTTTTTAAACCTACCTAAAAGTGTCTTGCAGGAATGCTCTACAACAATCAGGAAGTCGGCCAGCTTGGATTAAACTTGTGATTTTGACCCTGTTGTCACCATTTACAGCCTCGGCACTTGATCAAAGTCCTTTTAGGGATTTTGATTGATCGTAGGGCTGGGCGATATGGCCTAATAATAAAATCTCAAATTTTTTTCCCACCAAATCCGATTTTTGATTTTAACCGATTTTTTTTCTTTCTCCCTTTTGACTTTCTTAAACAGAAATAACAAATGACAGAATCTATTTTTTGAAACTCTTATTTTAATATCTCCTTTGGGAGTCTACCTGAATTCAAAGTTGTGTGCAAAGTTGGTAGCACATACCTGGCGTCCAAAGTAAATTTCGATTTTCCCAAAAATAAATCTTCTTAAACTGCAAATTCGAGTCAGTATGGCCTTCAGGCTTGGGGAATCTGAAGTTATAAAAATTCGGACTTTCGTGCACGCTAAAGGGGCGGGGCCTTGGCTCTAACTTGGACTACATGCGAAAAACATAAAAGTTGTTATATCTCCGATGCAGAAAGTCACAAAGGGCTGAAACCTCCTGTGTTGCATCGTCATCAGGTCCCCAACAAAGCTCATTGGTCAATTGCTGAAATCAGTCAAGCCCCGCCCTCTGAGAACAGGAAGTGTAATCTTTTGCTTTAAAAGGTCTATATTTTACACTCTTTATCTAATCAACATGAAATTGTGTCCAGTGACAGAAGACTAGTTGGTGTAAGTTTTTGTCCAGTACTGAGGTTTCAAAAGAGGCTGTGGCTGTGCCTGTCATATATATATATTTTTGGTTTACGTTGTTTTAGATTAATCAAATCGACCGCTCTGAAGGTTTTTTTTTTTCTTCACTTTTCTACAAACTCACTTGGATTTGACATCTGTCTGCTAAAAGCAGATAAATATTAAGTAAAATATTGGGACAAAATCTCACCTCAAAAAGTTGGAACTAAGCCTTTTAAAAAGGCTTTTGTGGTGAACGGTCATTAATTATTCAGATTAAGAGTGCAGGCAGTGTTACTGTATGTGTGTGTTAGGAACTCCTGTTTACAGTAAAATAGGATTTATTGATGTATTGATGTTTCTTTAGCCTCTTATATCAGTTATTAGCACTCGGAGCATTGCTAGCTATGAACAGCCACTCTGTGTGTAGAGTAGAACCTGCCATAACTCAAAGCTTTGCCAGAAGCTGGCAACATTGTATCATTACAATTACAATATAGGCTCACAATATACAACAGAACGGTGCTCTATAGTCAATGTAATTAGTAGTCAATGCAGCTTTTGGCCACTATATGCTTTATATTGCAAGGCCAGTTTATCTAATATGAGCTTTTGGTGATTTTTTAACACCAGGATGTGTAAAGAACAACAAAACAGATGCTGTTTGTTTGTTTGTTTATATGCGTTTTTACAGTATTCAATCAGCTGCACTTCTAGTAAAAAGCTTTCCAGCTTAATTAAAACTCGCTCTTTGTCGGTCATTGCTCCTTGACTGGATGCGCGTTTACAAGCTGAACTAAATAAACTGTCGTCGACCAGAGACGTCACTGCAATAGTAGGCAGACCAGCCAGAAAAGGTCTACACCCCCTGCTGTCATGGTGGGGAATTGCTTTGCAACAAAGGAGAAGTATAAAAGGAAAATGCCTGTGTCAATACTTGTGAGTGCTTACTTGCTGACGGAGAAATATAACCTAGGCTTACGTGGCAAGACATGAGAAAACATATATTAGGATCTTTGTAGCTTTTTGCGATGAATGAAAGAAGAAGCGATTCCTCGTGTTGACAATGCTATGGCGTGTTGTTTAATCTTTCTTTCTCTTTCCAACCACTGAAATCAGAAAATCAGAATCAGAAAGGGTTTTATTGCCAAATGTTGGGTAGGTTTACAACATTAGGAAATTGCTGCGGTACTTTGTGCAAACATACAAGAACAGACAAACACTTAAATAAAAATATAATATGCTAAACAGATTGATATATATACATGAGTGCAGGTAACGATCGGTGAAAATCAGACGGGTGCAAAAAACCCACAATATGGGTCAAGTAACTGAGCGGGTGGTGGGAACAGTCTTCGGGTTATTGTTCATGAGTCCAACAGCAGAGGGGAAGAAACTGTTCTTATGTCGAGAGGTTCTGGTTTGAATGGACCGGAGCCTCCTGCCTGAGGGGAGCAGGTCAAACAGTCTGTGTCCAGGGTGAGAAGGGTCGGCTGTGATCCGACCTGCACGCCCAAGTGTCCTGGAGGTGTACAGGTCCTGCAGAGATGGGAGTCTGCAGCCAATCACCTTCTCAGCAGAGCACACCACACGCTGCAGTCTCTGTTTGTCCCTGATGGTGGCGCCAGCATACCACACGGTGATGGAGAAGGTGAGGATGGACTCCATGATTGCAGTGTAGAACTGAATCAACATCTGTGTTGGCAGGTTAAATTTCTTCACCTGCCTCAGGAAGTACATCCTGTGCTGGGCCTTCTTTATGACGGAGTTGATGTTTGGCTCCCACTTGAGGTCCTGGGTGATGGTGGTACCCAGGAAGCAGAATGAGTCCACAGTGGTGATGGGGGTGTCAGTCAGGACGATGGGGGGAGAGTGGGGCTGTGTGCTTCCTAAAGTCCACAATAATCTCCACTGTCTTCTGGGCGTTCAGCACCAGGTTGTTGCGGCTACACCAGGATACCAGACGTTCAGCCTCTCCATTGTAGGCAGACTCATCCCCGTCCGAGATGAGTCCAATAATGGTGGTGCCATCTGCAAACTTAATTAGTTTGATAGACTGGTGGTTGGAGGTGCAGCAGTTGGTGTACAGGGAGAAGAGCAGAGGAGAAAGAACACAGCCCTGAGGGGAGCCGGTGCTGATGGTCCAAGAGTCCGAGACCTTCTTCCCCAGCCTCACATGCTGCTTCTTGTCCGTCAGGAAGTCAGTGATCCACCTGCAGATGGGATCAGGCACGTTCATCTGGGTTAGCTTGCCTCGGAGAAGGTCTGGGAGGATGGTGTTGAAGGCAGAGCTGAAGTCCACAAACAGGATCCTGGCGTAGGTTCCTGGGAAGTCCAGATGCTTCAGGATGAAGTGAAGAGCTATGTTGATGGCATCATCTACAGACCTGTTGGCTCTGTAGGCAAAATGCAGAGGGTCCAGGATGGGGGGCCGTGAGGGTCTTGAGATAGGACAGAACCAGGCGCTCAAATGACTTCATGACCAAAGATGTCCGAGCCACAGGTCTGTAGTCATTAAGTCCAGTGATCCTTGGCTTCTTGGGGACAGGGACTATGGTGGAGGTCTTGCAGCAGGCAGGCACATGACATGCCTGCAGTGAGGAGTTGAAAATGCCAGAGAACACTGGGGCCAGCTCATTTGCACAGTGTCTGAGAATGGCAAGAGACACACCGTCTGGGCCGGGAGCTTTTCTAGCATTTAGGGGCTGTTTACACGACAACGTTGCCGTTTTTGTTTGAATACGCGGGTGAAAACGCACTGCGTTTACACGATAGGGCGCGCGATGGAAAATGATGTAGTACATATGCCCGGCCTTTAGATGGCAGTGTGGCCCGTGTATGCAGTGTTCCAAGGTTTCCCCCTCACAACCCGGAAAAGAAACATTTCATGATAACTAACAATGACGGTCTTCTTGTAGTTCTCCACTTAAATAAAGGCGTATTAATTATTTGACGCACATACTGTATGCGTTTCCGTTGGCGATCACATAGAAGCCTGATGATCTCTAAGTTTTGCTTACAGAGACCAAATTACTTCAGAAGCTGCATCAGTAGTAACAGCATACCTGGATCGGATCTGCCATTGTTGTTTTTCTGTAGAAAGGCGGAGTGCGCAAGTGCAACACATCCGTAAGTGGCTGGCAGTGACGTCATCGTTTTCAGACTTCTCCGGCTTGCGAGAATCCCCCAGCGTTTTCAAAACTCTCCACTCTGGAAGCCGTTTCCCAAAAGCTGCGATTTCGCCCCCCCGTTTTCCCGTTGTCGTGTAAACGGGAGGCCGAATCAGAGAGAAAAAACTCAGTTTTGCTGAAAAAACTTTGCCGTGCAAACAGCCCCTTAGGCTCTTAAACTGTTTCCTCACATCTGCTTCATGTATATGAAGGGTTTTAGTTGGAGTTGATGTGAGTTTGTCATAGGTGAGGGGTGAGGAGGGGGTTTCTGTGGGTGAAGTCTTTGATGGTGTTAATTGCTCTGTGGTGGGGGTGGGGGGATGAGTGTCCAAGTGTCTCTATTGTTGGGACTGGTGGAGGTGTGAGGGCTGCTTGGTGGCTGGTCAAAACGGCAGTAAAAGTCGTTGAGGGTGTTGGCCAACAGCAAGTCATCAGTGGAGTGGGGAGTTTTAGGCTTGTAGTTGGTAATGATCCTTAAACTTTTCCACACAGAGGCCAAGTCGTTCTCTGAGATCTGCTGCTGAATATTCTCAGAGTGCAGGTGTTTAGCAGTGTTCACTTCTTTACTGAACCTGTTCTTGGCCTCTCTGTAGCAGTCCCTGTCTCCGCTTCTGAATGCCTTCCCATTTTCTAGCCACAGCGGTTTGAGTTTAGGAGTAAACCAGGGTTTGTCATTATTATAACTCACCCTGGTGCGTGATGGCACAATGTTGTCCTCGCAGAAGTGTATATAGGAGGTGACAGTATCCGTAAACTCATCCAAGCTGTTAGAAGCAGCCCTCATTGTGTCCCAGTCTGTAGTTACTAAACTCGTGCGAAGCTCCTCCACAGCCTCGTTGCTCCACAGTTTTTTAGTCCTCACGACAGGTTTGGAGAGCTTCAGCCTCTGTCTGTACGCGGGGATCAGATGGATCATCACGTGATCCGAAAGTCTGAGTGCAGCGCTGGGCACTGCGTGATAGGCCCCACTTATCGTGCTGTAACAGTGATCCAGTGTCTTCTCCTCTCTGGTCGGGCATTTAATACATTGTTTGTATTTGGGAAGTTCCTCTCTCAGATTGGGTTTATTAAAGTCTCCAAGAGCAATAATCAGAGAGTCCGGATAAATCTGCTCCATGTGCAGCATCTGCTCCGCGAAGGCGCACTGAGCTGCGCGCACGTCCGCGTCTGGCGGGATGTAAACAGCGGCCACAGAAGGTAAAACAACAACAACACAGCCAACATGGAGAGGCTCCGCCCATCTCTCTAGCTGCTCAGGGGAAAAACCCGTGCTTAAAGAGACAGTGTCTTAAGGCTCTCTAATACAGGCTGCATAACGGATTATGCAGCTACAAGGAATATGACTATGAACTAATGCAAAAAAGCAAGAACACAGAAGGCTAGTAGTGCTGTCTGGTGAATTATGTCACTGAAGTCCACTACAAAGTGATACTTTACCATCTTTGTTTTTGCTCAGAAAGAGCTTCAGTATAATAGTGAGACATGCTATTTGTAGTTCGAACTGCTCCCTTAGCTATGATGCATTTACTGAATAGAAAACAAATGCCGACCAGTAGTCACCAATCACCTTGGTCAGGCTGAAAACTGACTTATTCCGATCAGCAACTTATTGTTCTGTCGATCTCCTATCATTATATGTGCAATATCTTCTCTGTAGGGTTTGCATTGATGAATGCACAAAAGCCCTTCTGGGTCCCTGGAAAAACAAAGATCTGTGTTGTGTGGGATCGATGCAGACAGGTGTGTATAAGCTACCATGTAGAACCCAGCCTTTTGGCCAATGAGCTGCACCCAGTAAACCTGTATTTGTCTCAGGATTTGAAACCTATTGGACCAACTTTGTAGTAATACATTCTCCATGATGCTTTTTACATCTTTAACGTGTCAATTGCAAATCTCCTTCCAAGCTTGTGAGGTTGCCTCAACCATTCCAGAGTAAGCTCTTAGCTAGTGATCATTGCTCAAGCTTGCACAGAGTCTTACACAGAGCTGTATGTTTGAGGAAGGTGATGACCAGCAAAACAGGTGCGTAATGCCAATCAGTAAATGAAAGCAAAGATGGACGAAAACTCAGAATGCACAAAGAACCAAAATTTGCTAAATAATTTGAGATGCAATGTTAATATCAACAGAGTGCATCAACTAGGCAGGGTCCATATAAGATCAAGTAAATATTGTGAATGCATCACTCATTTTCCTCTAAATGTTTCTCTTTTTTTGTCATTTGAACGCTTGCACCCAAAACGATGACTGCTACTGCAAGGTGTCAGAAAAAACTGAGCACATCTGAAGGTTGCTGCACATTATCTAGTGTCCTCATTTGCGATTATTTGCTTCATACCAGCATTGAAAGCATCGATGTATTCATCTGATGTATTTGCCAAACATGTAATAATTGTCAGACTGAGCACTGCTTTTGTGTACCACAGTCTGTATTTATGCGGATGTCATTGAAAACTTTGACGAGGGCAGTCTCAGTGCTGTGGTGAGCAGAGAAACCAGACTAAAAAACATCAAAACGTTTGGTCATTGTTAGGAAGCTATTTAACTGCTGAAACACAGCTTTTTCGAAATTCTTACTGAGGAATGGAAAATTAGAGATTGGCCTTTAATTCTGAATTAACGGTTGTCCAGATTGTTCTCCTTTAGCAGTGGTTTGATAACTGCTGTTTTAAAGAACCTCTACAAGAACTAGGCTTTCAACAGATAACAGGAAGTCTAAACGTATTACTGCATAGCCGTGTATCCTTTGGACCTTTCCCTTTCCGTAATGACACATGGAGGATTTCGAGTTTTTGGTAAGGATCTGTATTCTCGACAAAAAACACGCAAAGACTAATATTTGCAGCTAGTAATGCTAACCGTGCTAACTTAACAGATGCTGTGAACCCTATAATTACTTCATACATTTTATCAGTGTTTTTACTACTTAATCTTGACATATTGATTCTCTGTTTATTTTATACTTTGACTTGTTTTTCTAATCTTTTTCCCAGTGTATCCTCTATGGGAGCCCTCTGCCTCGGGAGCGGTGGTCGTCTGTGGCTGCCTGTGTGCTCTCCAGGTAGCGCTCGGTAGAGGTGGGGGTCTCGGCCTCGCCTCCTCTGGGCGCCCAGGGTCAGTGCCTTGGGTGCTGCAGTTGATGTGATGCTGCCGGTGCAGATGGCTCCTTTGATGGCATGGATGGGAATGTGGTTTATGTGGGTTCATTTTAATTCTGTAAAGCACTTTGAGTTGCAATTCGTGTATGAAAAGTGCTTTATAAATAAAGCTTGATTTGATTTGATAATCCTTTTGTAATTGAAAATACTAAAGCCCTGTTTTACAATGATTGGTTTCTTTTCATAGATGGTGCGTCATCTCTTGATCTCCCACTATAGAACTGGATACTAGACTGCCAGGGAGGCAAAAAAAAAAGTTTGATTACTGTACTTATATAATCTAATATGGTTCTTAAGAAGAAATGGTAATGTGGTTAAATATATATTGGCAAGTCAAAGCTTTACACAGTGTGTCTTAGTGTTTTCACATGCAGACCTTATCAAAAAACATCACTTGGACTTTTACACCAATAACTTGGGACTTGACTTAGACTTGAACCTGTTTACTTGAAAAGAATTGATATTTATCCCAATATCTAAAGTTTAAAACATCTCTATATATTTTTTTTAATTGCGCACTTTTAAGTAATTTCACTCATTCCGTCTTAAAAAATGGAGACATCTCTCTGTATGCATGTGTGCGAGAGCTGCAAAACGGCCAATCAAATTAAGCAGATTTTAAAAGCGGGTTCTTTACCTGAACTCAGGGATGTCCACTCCTCCCATTCTTTTTCTCATTTCTCCTCTTCAGTGAAAATACGTTACGCTGTGAAATGTATCCGGAGGATTTAGTGACAAATTGATCACAAAGCTTCAGCCTAAGGAATCAAGGTAAATGGTGAACAAATGGGTCCAAACTGTTGATAATGAATATTCATAACAGTCTGCCTGCTGATAGTTTAATGCATCATCTCAGAATTGTCTTTTGTCCTCAGGCTTTGTTCACAGGAACAGCTATAGCCATTGTAGTAACCATGCAAATGTCAGTACTGTTTGTTTTCACCTGTGAAATTTGTGTGCTCAGATCGACTACAACTAGTTACTCTGCCAATTAAAAGCCTGAAATTGAAAAGAGGACAAAAGCCTGAACTTGGCAGTCACAACGCTGCGCTTCAGAAAGATCTGGTGATTTTCCTCCTCATAGAAAGCAGATAGAGCGTGCTCCTTACTGCATTGAAGGCGGATGGTGTTTGTTCACATCTATTCCCTTGGTTCAGATGTGTGAAGAATCCTAAAAATACACAGTGAATGGAAGACAGTTATTGTCTGTACAATCAGAGTATGGTTATGCTCCTTGGTTTTATAATAATAATAATAATGCACACAATCACAGTGACACATTTTCATGGTTAGGCCTTCCCTCCCCAGCAGGGAGAGAGTGAAACCTGGTTGCACACATTCATGGGACCATGTTTCTTCACTCTCTGGAGAAGGATGATTCAGCATCCACACCGATTAAAACTGAAATACGGATGTGTTTAGAAGGGAGAATTTGGTTTTGCTGAACAAAAATATTGAAAAAGTATGAACTAATCAAATGGGTGTTTTCTTACTGGAGTAGCAAATGATAGTGTGGTAGAATCAGATAAGTGTCAAAAATGCTGGGTGGGGGGGGGGGGGGGGGAAACAAGCCTTAAGGATGAATTCTTTCTGGGGGGTGGAGATTTTATAAAGAAAAATCATTTTTTTGTAAAAAAAAAAAAAAAAAAGAATAACGTTAACGATTAAATTAAAACTGAGATGGTATTCAGCTCCAATAGAACGATGAATTCCCTTTGTAATCACTCTAATCGCTAATGACTGAAAGAAACCCCGATCAGGATAACACATGATGGCTAATGCCATGAGAAATGTTCATGAGTTGTTTTAAGAGGACTAAAGACTTCTGGTCTCTCTCTGGACTTTACAGACCTAATTTCGGGTTGTGATGTCTGAACAGGTGGCTGGAAATGCAAATAAAATCATCAGCTACCCTGATAAGATTCTTTTAGGAGAAGTTCCACTCTTCCCTTCAGCCCTGATGTCATATTTTTCCTAGGGCCTGTGCACACAACGTTCAGACAGAAAGTTGCCAGCAACGGTTTCTCCGCCTCAGCGTTAGTTCCACTTTGCGTCTGTCCTTTTAGCGTCTTCAGTTTGCCAGTTGTGAAACTCTTCCTGAAAGAGAATCAAAGTCACAGCTACTGAAACTGCTTGCAAGGACAGAACTTTAAAAAAAGAGATGTAGAGAAACTTTGAGCTGAAAAACTTTGACATTTCCTGACATATGAGACTGGTGTTACATTAGTAATTTTTTGTTAAATATAACCTTATTCATTGTTATACAGTAAAAACACATTGAAAGGGTATAAAACTCAATAATTTAATCATTTTTTAAGGGTAAGAGGGAGTTGGATTCCAGACTGTTTTGAACTGAGCCAAAATGTTCAGTGTAAATGTTTGAATGTCCTTCGTTCAGAAGGGGAAGTTATCTAGTTTATCTAAGAAATAAAACGGTGTAATAAAAGTTTGCCCTTAAACAGGACAGGCTTGTCTCATTAAAGTCAAACAAAGACAGATAAGGGTTTGTGAGAAAGATATGTTGGAGTAATATGAGTTTAGTATGGTTTCCAAGGCCTCGGACACACAATAACACGGAATATAACAAACAACTGTATGTTCTACAGTACTTATAACACAATGACCACTAGCAGTCCAGCAAGTTTTTGTTTAACTTCATCAAAAGGTTTTGTTGGATGACTGCAAGGTGATGCAGTTGCCTTTCAGCAAGAAGGTTCTTTGTTCAAATCCCGCCCTGGGTTCTTTCTGCATGGAGTTTGCATGTTCTCTCTATGTGGGTTCGGTAGTTTGTTAGGTTATTTGGTCTCTCCAACTTGCCATTAGGTATGGGTGTGTGCATGGTTTTGTGTCCCTGTGTTGCCCTGCGATGGACTGGCAACCTGTCCAGGGTGAACCCCGCCTCTGCTCTGATGACTGCTGGAAACGGTCAGGAGCCCCCCGTGATCCTGCAAAAAAGTTAACCTCAATACTTTGTAATGTAGCCTTGGTTGGCAATGACAGAGGTCAAACGTTTCCTGTAGGTCTTCTCCAGGTTTGCACACACTGTAGCTGCTATTTTGGCCCATTCTTCCATGCAGATATTTTCTTGAGTTGTGATGTTTTGGGGCTGTCGCTGGGCAACGCTGACTTTCAACTCCCTCCACAGTTTCTCTATTGAATTGAGGTATGGAGACTGGCTAGGCCACTCCAGAACCCTGAAATGCTTTTTTCATAGCCACTCCTTCGTTGCCCGGGCGATGTGTTTGGGATCATTGTCATGCTGGAAGATCCAGACACGTTTCATCTTCAATGCTCTCACTGATGGAAGGTTTTTGTCCAATATTTCATGTTTACATGGCCCAATTCATCCTTTCCTTAATACGGATCAGGCGTCCTGACCCCTTTCCAGAAAAGAAGCCCCAAAGCATAATGTTTCCACCCCCGTGCTTCACAGTGGGTATGGTGTTCTTAGGATGCCACTCAGCATTCTTCCCCCTCCAAACACGGCGAGTGGCGTTTATACCCGAGTTCTATTTTGGTTTCATCTGACCACGACTCCCACTGGCCCTTGAGTACTAGAGTTTCACACCCCTGCTCTGGATCATCCAGATGGTCAGTGGCAAACTTTAGACGAGCCTGGACATGTGCTGGCTTAAGCAGGGGGACCTTTGGAGCGCAGCAAGAATTTAATCCATGACAATGTAATATGTTACCAATAGTAACCTTTGTTACTGTTGTCCCAGCTCTCTTCAGGTCATTGACCAATTGTTTAAAAAGCATACAATGTGATTTCCTGGATTTTTCCATTCTGTCTCTCACAGTTGAAGTGTACCTATGATTAAAATTACAGACCTCTCTTATGTTTTTAAGTGGGACAATTTACACAATCCGTGGCTGCCAAATATTTTTTTGCCCCACTGTACGACTGGATTACTGAGACACAAGCCATCATAGTTGCTGCTAAAACCTCAGGGTAATATATCTGGGGAGAAAGACTAACAGAGCTGATTTAACTATAAGATCCACTGATTTATATTCTTGGAAAATAGAAATGTAGTGAAGGTGTGGACCCCTGGGTAATACTTTTTTTACCGATCAGGCTTTTATTGAGTGATGCTAACTTGGGATTTTCTTTGAGGAACTGAAATGTATTAAAGAAACAGCGTTGCTGCATTTATAAACCAAAAAGGATCATCAGAGCTATTTAAGTTCATTTTATTTGTGCATCACCTCAATTTAAAATCCAGGCCTTCGTTATATTGATTTCTATCTTCTTTAGAAGATTAAAAAATGTGTGATAGTTCTGTTTATACTAAAAACATGCTGAGAAAATCTTCAGTCTCACGTGAGATCCCTCCTCTTTGGTACGCTTCGTCTCAATCTGCAATCTCGTCCCAGGAGAACACAGTCCACATTACAAGAGCATAAACTTTCCTTTGTGGATCCTAACAGCAGCATATCTAGTGTCTATATTGATAAATTGTGCGCAGCAGCAGTGTCTTTTCCACTCGAGCGCTCTGTCCATTAGCCAAATTCCTTCTATTTCATTATCTAAGTGGGTGGGTTCCTGCCTCCCTCATGGCCCCCCTAAACCACAGACTGGACTTCCCGTAACCTCCTCTCTGCCTAAAGAGGACTCAGTCAGCTCTGCTTAAACATTAAATTATTTAACACATTGAAAAAAAATGGTTGCCAAAATTGAAATGTACACAACTGCCAGTGTAAAACAAGCGTAGAAATGTAGTTTTTGAGTCACTGGTCATAGTAAATGTCAGGAACGTATGACCATTCCTCAGCTCTGTAATGGCAGCCAGGCTGTTTGAGCTGGTGTCAGATTTCTGTGCTGCTGTCGTTCCTGTCGCAGAGACACGCTGACTCTCGCATTGATTTTGGGAAACCGCAACCCCAGGTCAGCTGTGAACGCTCTCAGGACCACAATGAGCTTTATAGCAAGGCTTGGGATTTGGTGGTTTCACTTCTGCTTTGATTTCACTGAAAATATTCGGTTTGTTACCATGAGGATGCAATCTGAGCTCCGGGGTTAGACTGGCTGCTGTTTCATGTGTTGGTTGTGCTTGGTAAAGTCTAAAATATGTAAGTTTGTTTTCATTCTGCTTTTGAACCAACAAAACGTCTCGTCTCACAAAGCTGATGCGGAGTAAGGGATTTTTTTTGGGTTGACTACTTCCTTCAGTAGGATCTTGTTACACAATTCTGTAAATTTGCATCATTTCTGTCAAAGACACTATTGAATAAGTGGCTTTGTCAAGAAATGGGTTATTTAATTTTCTTTTTATGTAGGTTTACGTTGCATTTTAAAGCTGATTGTGTTAGATTTATGCTCAGTACAGATTCATCAATCAAATAACCGGCAGATCAGTACTGAAATGTCTTTAGTTTGTGTTTTCATATTTTTTTTACAACTAAGAACTCAGTCAACACATATTCTGATGTGCATTTTTTTTCTTTCTTTCTTTTTTTTTTTTACTTGTGCTGGGCTATATGGCCTCAAATCTATATTGCGATATAATCTAAAGCATGTGCGCTAATGAGATCTATTGCGATATATTTTTTATTTTCTTTATACAGTATATGTCAAAAGGGCAGTTTATGAACATTCTCACTTTCCAGATACATTGCACCAGAATGACTTCAAAAAATTATAGAACGCCCTTTCTAGAACATTTACTGTGCAAAATGCATTTGAGAAATATTTAAATCTTTTTCTAAAAAATGCAACACGAAAATTCTCACAACATAAACAAAGATGAAGATATGTTAAATAAATTAAAAGCTAAATGTTATGGAAACACAAAGCTCAAAATTGTCTACTTTCCTGGTTACTTTGATATAAATTTAATATCGCACAAGAATAAACCTGCACATATTGGAATTAAAAATGCTTCAAGTCCAACAGGTTTCTTTTCTGTTAAAAGGAAAACAAAAAATTTTAATCTTGGAATATCTAGTGTTGACGTACAATGAACATCAGTATTTATCCTCCTTGATCACAGCTTGATGACATCATCAAAATACATACCGATGTAGGCCGGTATTGTCAAAACCTCTAACTTTAGCTAAATTTATATAATTATATAATTACCTTATGCCTTTTATATCGCCCAATTAAAAACACTGAAGATTGAGATTTGCATGTCAGAGTCGAAAGAAAACTGGCCATCGGTATCATCAATGCAGAGGGTCTCCACCATGTTATGCATGCAGAACAATAAGCTTAAACTATTATTTAATCATTACAGGCAGTGAAGAAAAAGAATGGGGCGGTATGTCTGATAGTTTTATACCCAAACCCACGGGGCGTGTCTGTGAGACCATGGCTGCTGTGACAGTCGATGCCTGTGACGTAGAGATGTACGCTCTCGACCAATCACAAAATTCGAATGCAGTAGCCACAGTTCAACCCTAAGGGGGCAGCACTAAGACGTTTTTAGACCAAAAAGTGTAGAATTAAACAAGTTTACACCAAAATGTAAAAAAATCCCCAGAAACTGAAAGACTGCATTGGTAAAGACCCATTTATACAGTTTAAAAGCAAAAAAAAGTTGTTTTGGGGTTTAGTTACTCTTTAACCATTTAAAAGAGCCAAAATGATGTAGATTGCTGGGCAGCATTATTGATTTCTGTCACTCCACATTTTAGCACACAGAGCACTGTTAAACATCTCAGTTTTCTATACTTACAATGTTATCGAGTTGCACTGTATAAGACCCTATAAAGTGACCATTCCCTTTAAGCCTTTTTTTACCATGCTGTCCTATAATTTCCTCTTTAATTTTTTTAGTTAAGAGATCTACGATATTTCTCTTTGTTCTGTGGCTGTTGATTGAGAGGTTGCATGTTTAACAGAGTTTAAGACTTGGTTTGGACCGCATTAATTTGTTTCTGCTCAAAACGCAATGTAAAACCTTTCAATTCACAAGCTACGAGACATTGAGACATTTTGTTGCAACCCACCCTCACATGGAACTTCTTTCATGATTTTTGTACATTTTAGCTGGATTTGAAATATTGTCTGAACTTGTACTATATCTTGCAGTAAACAATTGTAACCTCTTTTACTGTTTTTCTTTTTGCAGCACTTGTACAGCATGGAGTCACAGGTAGGGGAAGAGCCACCTCCAAACGGAGGACGAAGAGATAGTCGTCTAAAGAGCAAGAAGCCCCCCAGCCTTACAATAGACATTCCTCCGCCCAACGACGCAATGTCTGGTGATTCTGCCAGACAGGTAGGCTGACTTCTTTTGATGATGTGTTTCAATGTTTGTTCTCTCCATCCCTGGATTATTCACCAACATTCAGCCAGAGATCGGGATGCAGGAAGACTTCTGCACCTCCATCCATCCATGGCAGTTTGTTACTAAATGGGGCCCACGACTTTAAGAGCTTTTTGATGAATCTAGAATGTATAAATAATAAAAAGTAACTTAATATTAAAGTTGAGCACACTGTTATGGCGCTTTGAACAACACAAGTCTTTTAATTGGGATTTGACTTGCCTCAATTGTTTCTCATTTATTTAGTGGAAGCAAAGTTAATTCATTACGTTGTCTCTTCAATCTCCAATTTAGCTCTGTTGCTGTTTGCTTTCAATCGATGCAGCCAAACCTTTGATGTTTGTGCCATTTTCTCAGTCCCCGAACTTGTGTTACGCTAGCCAAGCAAGTGGAGAAGTGTTTTTTTGTTTTGTTTGTTTTTTAAACAAGAGGTGAGTGAGAGAGCAGCACCCACCAGTCATGTGACGCGCAGCAGCGAAAGGAACGGAGATGTGCGGCTCATTAACACGGACATTTTATTGGGAAAGTACCGAAATTTACCACCGGAAATCATATTTGTTTTCGAATGTTTTCGGTTGGTAACACAAAGGTACACAATTTTTCTACCCAACCCTAGCATACGTACAACACAGTAAAAAGAAAGGATAAAAGGACTTTTCTAAAAGACCGATCTGTAGAAATAATTTTATTGTAATGTTGATGTTTGGAGCAAACCAGAGTCACTAATCTGATTTCTAGGAACAAAGCTGTTTCTGCTTTCAATAGAAAACCCCATAAACATTAAAACCTTTAAGAATTGTTCAAATTGATCCAAAATAGTAAAAAAGTTTTACAAGTACAAAATGTTCCCAAGTCGGGTAATCAATAGGTTCCCAAACATGAACTGAAGCACGGTCAGTACCAAATGTCCAGTGGTGGACAACCCTTTTTGTTACCATTTTAAAAAAAGAAAAGAAAAAATTCAGTACAAAAGACCAAAACCGATAAAGGTAAGAAATGGCAAAAAGGTGAAATGTTCTGCACTCTCAAAATCCTTGTGATAGAAGTTCAAAAAGAAGGCAAAAAAATCTCCTAGTCTGCATTGGCTGAGTTTACATAAGTAAGACAACGCTGTGAGAGTAAACGTTGTGTTGGTTCAGGCCCAGAATAATTAAGTAAACATTTGGGCAGAAATGTACTAAACATTTGTTTGTTTGTGCAGGGTACAATAAAGTCCCTGTCCTGGCGGGTATGAATTGACTGATATCAATTAAAGTAAAAGAAATGCAGGACAGACAAATGCAGAAATCCAAATTTCTACTGGCAACTTGCAAGGTGCACTGAGAGAATCAAAAGTAGAAAGAGATCAGAATCAGAAAGATTCTGTCGCTGGAGATCGGGACTCCAGCGACATCTGAAGTACTTGCGAACTTGTACTGTACACCGGGTTTCTGCAGGTGGCTCTGCCTTCATCAGGGTCATTTGGTGTTTTTAAATGAGGCTGATGAAGGCCATCTGGTGAAACGTGTTGGTCTATCAATAAAGTTGTTTCTCAACTACTTAAAGTGTCGCCGGAGTCCCTATCTCATTCTTGGACATAAAAATGACTAGAACACGCGTCCCAAACACACACTGCACGCAGGAGCTAAAGCAGAGAAAAATATCCCTTCATGACGCACAAAACAAAACTTTGCCTCTGTGAGTTACATTTATATTCCCTAATGACTGGATCCCTTTAAATGCCAGGTCACCCCATGAGCTTGTGATGCAGCTTTGGAACATGCTGGTTCAGCAGACCAGAAAGGAAACAGACTATGGGCGGTTTAAAACTGAAACGATCAAGTCACATTTTATGCTACTTTACCCCTAATTTGTGTTTGTGTTGTGCTCAAGTTAAGGGACACACTTTAAAGCTGTCTGACGGTTAATGAGCACAAAACTGTTCGTTTTCCCCTTTGGGCCCCACGCACAGAACATAAACAATGGCTTTCAGCTACACAAGGTAGGCAGTGAAACACGGGTCAATTAAACAAGCTGCAGTTTAACTACTTCCTAAAGTAGTGCTATTAAAATGTAAATATAGTGTGAACTCATGCATGTTCCCATAGCCTCGTACTGTTTACACCACCGCCCACTCCAACCCCAACACACACCAGCTTGTCAATTACAAAAAGTAAATTATTTATTGCGTTGCATGTATTGGACTTCACACTCTATTACAATATGACAGCCCATAAATCAAGCACTCATCTTTCCCTGCGTTTTAATGGTGTAGAAAGGTATGGTGCCCTAGGTGAATAACACACAGGCATTACCTTCCTAAGCAAAGCTGTAGCATAGCTAAAGCTAAGCCATACTGCCACACATTTTCTGGACATGTTAAAAATATTTCCACATGAGCACCACAGGTGTAAAATGCTATATTTGCTGCACATGTTTACACAAGTAGTACTCTCAGATTGCCACAATTACACACAAAAACCCCGTTAGTTAATCATTCTGTGTGTGCTAAATAAAAACAAATCGCTCACTTCAGCATGGCAGATGCTTGAAACTGAAACAAAAACTGCACACCCTTGGGGTGTAACGGTATCCGTATTTTTCTTAATGAAATGTTTGGTACAACCCAGAGGGGTACCGGGTTTCCACACGGACGCATAACTGCGTTGCACTTTAGCTAGCAACTCATGCAACTCTGTTAACGAATATAGTGCAGCCCAGCCTCCTGCTAGCAAAGGTTATGGCCAGCAACTCTTATAAGGGAGAGTAGGAACTTGAATGCCACCTTTTGTTGTAAAAGCCTCCTGTTTAGGCGTCCCAGTGTTAACATGAAAACTTGTTGTTCCTTAACAGGTTACCAGGTTACCAACTTCCATAAGCATCGGTTGCTGTTAGCTACCACAGATGCTACTGAGCTGAAGGACATCGTTTAGCTGCCCTCATTGGTGCCATTCTCTTAACGTAGCAGTACAGTATGAGCGTACTGGACATCTGGCTGTAATAATGTGTGTTAAAAATGTTTCTTCAAGGATTTGTTTAGGGACGTTTGCGTTGTTTTGTAGCAGCAGCTGGAAGCTGAACGGAAGGTACACCGCTCCCACCACAGTGTCCCACATAAATCCAAAAATAAAGTTGTTCATATAATATCTTTTATATTCTCAGTCAACACTTAAACCTTTAGACTAGCAGTGCGCCTTAATGCCTTCAACCTCAAATGTACAACTCATGCAGCATCCTGTTAGCTGGCTCAGGTAATAGCTTAACGCCCGATTAACTTGATACCACTGTTGAAACAGACTGTAGGGCTAAACTATTCATTTGATATCCCAGATTGTCTTGACTCTAGCAGAAAGCTAAAGTATTAATGTTGTAGTTTCCTAAAAAGAAAATAATGCAACTGTAACTATTTAAACTGTTCTTTCTTATTTTATATTTTATTGCATACATTTATGCTATCTGAGAACATTTTGTTCAAAAATTTACTGCAAGTACAGTTTGATATAAAATATTACACACAAACTTTTCTTTTCTCTTTGTTCCCTGACTGAACCGTGAAATTGAAACCAAAATACGTACCGAACTAGGATTTTTGCAACAAAAGAGCAAAATTAAAATTCCCAGTTCTGCCCCAATTGAACACTGAACTCCACGCTCTGTAATCCAAATAAACGCACAATATTCAAATCGAAATACTTTTTAAAATGACAAGTAACCCAAAGAAATGACAGTAGACTACATGGCTAGATGGGGAAACAAAATGACATTAGCTTTAGTGTTGCACAAGCAGAGGTGGAAAGAGAACTAAAATATTCTACTCAAGTAAAAGTTCTACTACTGTGATGAAATTTTACTCAAGTACAAGTAAAATTACCAGTCTAAAAATCTACTCAAGTAAAAGTAAAAAGTCTCTTATTTAAAATGTACTCAGAGTGAAAGTTACTGAGTTCCTTTTTTTCTGTGATTGTATTAGGGGCCTGTGATCTTTAGTTTTGTTTTATTCTGTTTCTTTTTGTTACCTCCTTTAGTTCCATATCTATACAGCTCTAAATATAATCTTATAGTATTCCCTTATGTTAACTATTTTGCCAAAAGTGGTATATGTTTTTTGTGTGGTTTTCTTCTGTTTACCCTGTCATTCTCCCATATTTCACTATAACTTTACTGCTTTGGAAATGCCTGCCACAATTGATGGATACTTTTAGTAGCAGAGATTCTAAACTCAATTACATTTTGTCATTTGAAGCATTCGATTAGCTGATCATCAGCAGTGTGACCTCCCTGGATCAAAGCACGAGTTTTGACAGTTTAATCTTCTAGAATATAAAGGCATGCATTCATACACCAATGCCGGGATGGAAAGATGGAACCAATAAACCCCTAGAGCCCTGGTCCTCAAGGCACACTGCCCTGCATGTTTTAGATGTTTCACTGTTTTAAAGCAAGAGTTTTTTTTAACCTTAAAATAATGTTTCCGAACTCGTGTCAATGGTTGATCAACTCATAACAGGGTGAAACGGGACTTCTGCGTTCGCTTTGCGGCCCTCTATCGGCCATAACAGCAGTATATAACTTTGGGTCGTCGGGTAGCGGTTTTGTAGTTCAAATGCGACTTGCTTTCACAAAAGCCAGTAGGTGCAGCGTCCTGCAAGGCTCTCTGGGTGGAGCATACTCGGCAGGTACATATAAATGGAAGATGCCTAGCAGCAGGTAGCTTGAACAATTGTCATCATGATGGAGCTGAAATTGTATTCATCTGTACACCGGTGTTCCGACTATCTGTGCTACCCGCATGCACATTTCGATGTTACGTCACAATTCGCTTACTCAGCAAATCTGTCATCAAGAATTCCTACCTGGAAGATCCATTTCGTCTGTTTTATTCCTTTGAAGTTTACGGTGAGTTTTATTCAAATTATTTTATTACTGGCTAATTTTTATTCAAAATATTTTAAGGCTTTCCTTGAGCTCCTAGTTTCAAGTTTACATGACAGCCCTTGTATGTTAGTTTCACTTCTGTGATATCGTTACACTGCATGTAAACAAGTCCCATTAATTAGAGTCGTACAGTAAATGCGGTGTATTTTGAGGGCTATTTGTGCTTAAAATCATACTACATTTTAATATTTTGGAGTAATAATACTGCTATCTGCTCTACATCTTACTGGCTTGGTATATATTCATGAGCTGCTTTACAAACTAACAGATTTCCAGAGTGTGCTATTCATCTATAGGTCTATTTAACAGGTAGGATATTCTGATCATGGTTTTTAGTGCATCTTTATGTGCTAGTTTTAACTTTATATTAAACAGGTAGCATGTTCTGTGGATTGAAAGAAAAGTTTTCGTTATTCATAATTTTTTGCTATGTTAGACATTACTGCTAAACTGCCACTTCAATCCCGTCACTTGAAAAATATTTTCCGATGATTATGTTTAACATCAAAGCTAATAGTTGTTGTTTTCGGCATGTAAACATACTTTTCAAGGGGTAGCACCGACAGATGCACGCTACGGTAGGACATTCTGAGGAGGTAGCACAGATCATCAGAACAGAGCTGTCAGCCATATAATAAAGAAATTAGACCGTATCACCTTATAACGTGATAGTTTATTGTAAAAACGTGAAACTATCACGTTTATAACGTTTTAGTTTCAAGTGGTTTTCACGTTTTTACAATAACGTTATAACGTGATACGGTCTAATTTCTTTATTATATGGCTGACAGCTCTACGCCACCGTACATATATGCTGAAATATAGAAAATGTACCTGGGATGAAGACATTTGACACAAAGACTGCCCAAGACGTGAAAATCTGTAGCGTTAGAGGGCATCGCTTGTAAATGTGAATTCCCTGGTGTAACCATAACAGATTTTAGGACAGTAGTAGAAAACAATCAGTTTTTCCCAACTGTAGGGGGACCCAGAGAGCAAAACTTACTTAGTGTTGCTTTAACACGCCTGATGACTGCGGTTCAGCAAAAGCCATCAGTTAAAATCAGGTGTGTTGAAGCAAGGAAGTATCTAAAACATGCAGGGCAGGTTGCCTTGAGGAGCAGGGTTGAAAAACACTGCCCTGGACGACCCATTATTGCTGCCAATCAATCTGGGAAATATTTTAGGGCAATTTTAAATCTGAAGTCCAGCATTTTGCTGTGGGGAAGATTATTAAGGTCAAAAATCTTTTCTTTTTTTATGGTTGCTAATCTTCCCAGAAGTGGATATCCAAGCAATTTCCTCACAATGTTACTGTGGAACACTCATGGAAACTACAAGAAGCCCAAGGACTCAATTTCAGACTCTATAGGCCTGATGTAGCATTTTAAAGGTTAACTTTCATGACAGGACAATTAGAAAGAATGTAGAAAGAAGAAACTATAGAAAAGTTAAATAATTTGGCCATAACACACAGCGCTCCCTGGGCTCCCACCTTATCGTGGTGGAGGGGTTTGAGTGTCCCAATGATCCTAGGAGCTATGTTGTCGGTGGCTTTTGCTCCTGGTAGGGTCACCCATGGCAATTTGGTTCTAGGTGAGGGATCAGACAAAGTGCAGCCCAAAAGACCCCTATGACGAACAAGACGGATGGACTCAGTGTTCCTTCGCCCGGACGCGGGTCACCGGGGCCCCCCTCTGGAGCCAGGCCTGGAGGTGGGGCACGTTGGCGAGCGCCTGGTGGCCGGGCCTTTACCCATGGGGCCCGGTCGGGCTTAGCCCGAAGAGGTAACATGGGCCCCCCTTCCCATGAGCTCACCACCTGTGGGAGGGGCCATAGGGGTCTGGTGCTGTGCAGGATGGGCGCCGGCCAAAGGCGGGGACCTTGGCGGTCCGATCCTCGGTTGCAGAAGCTGGCTCTCGGGACGTGGAACGTCACCTCTCTCGTGGGGAAGGAGCCGCAGCTGGTGTGCGAGGTTGAGAGGTTCCGACTGGACATCGTCGGACTCACCTCGGCGCACAGCTCTGGCTCTGTAACCCGTCTCCTCAAGAGGGGTTGGACTCTCTTCCACTCTGGAGTTGCCCCTGCTGAGAGGCGCCGAGCTGGGGTGAACTCATGCATGCCATCTCGGCGCCTGTACGTTGGGGTTTACCCCGGTGAACGAGAGGGTAGCCTCCCTCCGCCTTCGGGTGGGGGGACGGGTCCTGACTGTTGATTGTGCTTATGCGCCAAACAGCAGATTAGATTACCCACCCTTCTTGGAGTCTTTGGAGGGGGTGCTGGAGAGTGCTCCTCCTGGGGACTCCCTTGTTCTGCTGGGGGACTTCAACGCTCACGTGGGCAATGACAGTGAGACCTGGAGGGGTGTGGTTGGGCGGAATGCCCCCCGCCCCCCCCCCCCCCCGATCTGAACCCGAGTGGTGTCTTGTTATTGGACTTCTGTGCTCGTCATGGATTGTCCATAACAAACACCATGTTCAAGCATAAAGGTGTCCATATGTGCACTTGGCACCAGGACACCTTAGGCCACAGCTCAATGATCGACTTGGTTGTCGTCTCGTCTGATCTGCGGCCGCATGTTCTGGACACTCGGGTGAAGAGAGGGGCTGAGCTGTCCACTGACCACTACCTGGTGGTGAGTCGGCTCCGATGGTGGGGGAGGACGCCGGACAGACCTGGAAGGCCCAAACGTGTTGTGAGGGTCTGCTGGGAACGTCTGGCAGAGTCTCCTGTCAGAAGGAGCTTTAACTCACACCTCCGGCAGAACTTTGAACACGTCCAGGGGGAGGCAGGGGACATTGAGTCCGAGTGGACCATGTTCCGCGCCTCCATTGCCGAGGCGGCTGACCGAAGCTGTCGCTGCAAGGTGGTCGGTGCCTGTCGCGGCGGCAACCCCTGAACCCGCTGGTGGACACCGGCGGTAAGGGATGCTGTCAGGCTGAAGAAGGAGTCCTACCGGGTCTTCTGGGCTTGTGGGACCCCTGAAGCAGCTGATAGGTACCGACAGGCCAAGCGGGATGCGGCTCGGATGGTTGCTGAGGCAAAAACTCGGGGCAGTTCCCTTGGATTGGCAGACCGGAGTGGTGGTCCCCCTGTTTAAAAAGGTGGACCACAGGGTGTGTTCCAACTACAGGGGGATCACACTTCTGAGCCTCCCTGGTATGGTCTATTCAGGGGTTCTGAAGAGGAGGGTCCGACGGATAGTCGAACCTCGGATCCAGGAGGAACAATGCGGTTTTCGTCCTGGCCGTGGAACACTGGACCAGCTCTACACCCTCAGCAGGGTCCTGGAGGGTGCGTGGGAGTTCACCCAACCGGTCTACATGCGTTTTGTGGACTTGGAGAAGGCGTTCGACCGTGTCCCTTGGGGGGCCCTGTGGGGGGTGCTCCGGGAGTTTGGGGTACCGGGCCCCTTGATACGGTCTGTTAGGTCCCTGTACGACCGGTGCCAGAGTTTGGTTCGCATTGCCGGCAGTAAGTCGGGCTTTTTTCCAGTGAGAGTTGGACTCCGCCAAGGTTGCCCTTTGTCACCGATCCTGTTCCTAACTTTTATGGACAGGATCTCTAGGCGCAGCCAAGGCGTTGAGGGGATCCGTTTTGGTGACCTCAGGATCGGGTCTCTGCTTTTTGCAGATGACGTGGTCCTGTTGGCTTCATCGGAACGTGATCTACAGCTTTCGCTGGAGCGGTTCGCAGCCGAGTGTGAAGCGGCTGGGATGAGAATCAGCACCTCCAAATCCGAGGCCATAGTCTTGAGCTAGAAAAGGGTGGGGTGCCTTCTCCGGGTCGGGGATGGGGTCCTTCCCCAAGTGGAGGAGTTTAAGTATCTGGGGGTCTTGTTCACGAATGAGGGAAAAATGGAGCAGGAGATCGATAGACGGATTGGTGGGGCATCTGCAGTTATGCGGGCGCTTTACCGGTCTGTCGTGGTGAAGAGATTTACCGGTCGATCTACGTTCCTACCCTCATCTATGGTCACGAACTCTGGGTGGTGACCGAAAGAACGAGATCACGGATACAAGCGGCTGAAATG
Source organism: Valencia hispanica (assembly GCA_963556495.2). Lineage (NCBI taxonomy): Eukaryota > Metazoa > Chordata > Actinopteri > Cyprinodontiformes > Valenciidae > Valencia > Valencia hispanica. The sequence goes on along the minus strand of OY747703.1, from coordinate 47,432,929 downwards.
AGTTTCCTCCGCAGAGTGTCTGGGCACTCCCTTAGAGATAGGGTGAGAAGCTCAGTCATCCAGAGGGGGCTCAGAGTAGAGCCGCTGCTCCTCCACATCGAGAGGAGTCAGTTGAGGTGGCTCGGGCATCTGGTTAGGATGCCTCCTGGACGCCTCCCGGATGAGGTGTTTCAGGCACGTCTCACCGGGAGGAGGCCCAGGGGAAGACCCAGGACACGCTGGAGGGACTATGTTTCTCGGCTGGCCTGGGAACGCCTTGGGATTCCTCCCGAGGATCTGGAACAAGTGGCTGGGGAGAGGGAAGTCTGGGTCTCTTTGCTTAGGCTGTTGCCCCCGCGACCCGACCCCGGATAAGCGGAAGAAAATGGATGGATGGACACAGCGCCATGTCTGAGGAAAACCAAACCCCACATAACACAAGTTGTTGCAGCTGCCAGGCATGGAGGTGGAGGGCTGATGATTTGCATTTGTTTTGCAGCCACATAACCTGGGCATCCTCTGTATGCTCAAGTTTCTGGAGCCAAATGTGAGGTCATCTGACTGGTCAAACTTGATCAAAACTCTGTCGTCAGTGATCACAGTGATGCCAAGCAGATCGTCAGATCTTCTACAGAAGCAATGTAAATTAATAAAGTTGCAAGTTGAGCTGAACTTGATTTTAAATAAATGGCCACAAACCTGTAAGCTCATCAAACATGAGGTGTATTTTTTTATTTTTTTTTTGTATTTCAGTTTAATTTTGTTTGTTAAATAAAGATTAGGTGAAATTTCTCATCTGGTTATGTAACAAATCTGATTTTTATTTTTATAATGGTCTGATGTGTAAAACATTTGACTTGAGAGGTGAGGTAATTTCTCATGACCGTACTGAGTTCCTTGTGTAGTTATGAGTGTAATTGGGAAGGAAGCATGCAACCTGTGATGACCCGTCATGGCACAATTTCTGCTTTGTTTTGGTCAGCCACTACGACCCTCACTGAAAAAGAGCGCGAGCAGCCAGGGTCCTGGTTCTACATCCGACAGCATCGCTGGAGGCGAAGATGGCGACTTCTCAGCCAGATACAAAAGGGCGAAGTTCAGTCGAGAAACGTCCCTTTCGCAAAGCATCCGAAAGTAAGCTGCCGCTGTTGTTGGTAAATGCTGAAATACATGTTGCCTGTTCAGGGAACATTCAATTGATTAAGGAAGCTGTCAGGGAGCTAAAAAAACATGAAGGTGGGTAAAGGGCTGGGTGCTGTGTGACGAATAAAGTTTAAAAAACCTTTGCAAAAACAAAATGCACCTCTGAAGAGTTTAAACATCATTTAGTCTACCATAAGGTTTTACAGTGTCAAGTAGGCATGGGCTGGTGAGTGACTGTTATGTTGTGATCATCTTGTTCCAGTTTCTCCATATTAACACAAAACTTTAAAACAAAAAATAACTTTACTTAATTAGTTTTATTTAAGACGAGATCGCAGCTGTTTTTCTGTCTGCTAATAATTTCTTACAGCATGTATTTAATCTACAGACCCATTCAATGATGTAGGATATTATTGAAAAGTCAATTTCCTTCAGTAACTCAATTTACTTAGTAAAACATATTGTATACATTATTACACACAGACTTATGTTTTAAATTATTTATTTCTGTTGATTAAAATTATTTTCACCTCACAGCAAAAAACACAGCATTAAAAACGAGATTTTTATGTCATAAAAACATTTTATTACATAAAGTAAGACCTGGTTAAAAAGTACCTTTTGAAAATAACCTATAAACTGACATTTGAACCTCATTGGACCCCATTATAACAGTATTCAAAAAATTAAAACTCTGGTTGCAGAATGACGAGTAAATCAAGCTGATATTAGCTGGTTGATAAGTTAGGATAAACAGTGTTCGCTTAACAGGAGGGATGAATGGCAATCCTTTAGCTCCCATGCCAAGACTGATTCCCTGAAAACTGATGTATTTCCAATCAGCATTTTTCTTTTTTATTTGGCGGATTTTGGCCGTCTACTTTCTCTGGCAGTAGTCAGTGTAGTCGCCTCCTTTCAGCCAGCTGAGCTTCTGTGCACAGGAACGGGTGGGGAAGGATGAACGATGTGCTACCTGTTCATTGAGTTTCTGTATGTAGCACACCTGTGGTCACCGTCCTCTCTTGTGATCTTCAGAAATGCTGCCGAGTGGTTCGGTGTCGGTGAAGACTGTGAAACAAAGCAGCAGGTATGGCACAAGAAGAGCCTGCGCCACTGCAGCCAGCGCTACGGCAAGCTAAAGGCGCAGTACAGGGAACCAGAGACGGCGTCCACCATGGACCAGAATCCAGACTCACCAGCCACCAGCAAACTGCCTAGGGTAGGCTACCATCGTCATCCAAAGAATACTACTTCTTCATGAGAAGACGGCATACAATGAAGCTAGTGTAATGGTGCAGAAAAAGCTTTCTATTTGGGGTTCAAACCAATCTCTATTTTTATTTTTTTTAATTAGATTGTGGACCCCCTGGCACGAGGCAGAGCTTTCCGGTACCCAGACGAGTTGGACAGTGGTTTACCCAGAACACCCCACACAACTTACGGGGGTCCCTTCACGCCAGGGGTCACCTCACTGAGCTCCTTCACCAGCCAGCGCTCGGGGTACAACCGCCTGCCCAGACGGAAGAGGGAGTCTGTCGCCCGCATGAGCATCCGAGCTGCATCCAACCTGCTGAGGGTGAGCTGGGCGCCAAAATGAAAAGAAAACAGTGAACAATTCTTGATCTTTTATCTTTGTTTCCTTTTTTCTTGCTTTCCCTCCTGCTTTTAAAAAAAGGTGGGAACTTTTTGTTTGTCATACAGTGGATATTGGAGATCTAGGTGTGCTACAACCGGTATGTTATGTATTCGCTCTCTTGTTCAGTGGTATGATTTTACTCTAGGGTCGTAGTGGATTTGCAGATCCACACACTGCTCGCAGCTTCCCCAGGAGGAGCTTCGTCCAGGCCAGCTGGATGGACGAGGACACTGTTGATTCAGCCGATACATCTGCATCGCTTTTCTTCAGCAAGGTCAGCAGCAACCATCCCCACTACCCCAGTCTGTTATCTGGCAATCCGTTCCTAGAACTGGTTCTACATTCCGACTCCAACGTAGTGTCACCTTCGTAACTTCTCGTTTCCCACCCTGTGATCTTGAATGTGTAGGTTGATGCCCATGAGGAGATGTACTCCATGGCTGATGATGTGTTTGAATCACCTCCCATGTCGGCCTCTCTTGCTTCCGGCGAGCAGCTGGAGAAGTTCCCCAGCCTGTGAGTATTTGGAAAGAGATCAGATGGGTGTGTTCACTCTGTCTCTTCATTGTGCTATAAGTTTTCAGCGCTTGTATCTGAAAATGCATTTGTTCCAGTCAGCCAAACAAAAGAGAGAGGCCCAAACTATCAATCAAATCTCAGTATTGGTACTTTTTTGAATGTGGTTACAGTTTAAAGTGTAAAAAGCATACAAAGCCTTTAAAAGTCAATAATTGGTGTTCATAGAGGGATTATTTGTTTATCAACACAACTGATGCATGCGCAACCTGTGTGCAGAAAGAAACGCCGGCCCTTTAAATTGCTCCGGTTCCTATTATTTGCAGTTGCAGTGTTTGTTAGCCAAGGCCAGGGTTCACATTTTTTCCAGTTTTTTCTACGGTGACAGAAAAATCTGATCGGTCATTTTGATTCCCACCCCTGACCACTTGGTGCAGACGCGCAGACATTTTTTTTAACTTTATGCACAGAATTCATGTAAATAATCCATCAAAAAAAGATTCCCATGAGAGCGTCATCTCAGACCTGGACACCGTACCCAATGCATCTCCCTATGTGGGAGCTGACGGCGCATTGAAGAGTTACGGAGACTTTGGAGCGCTGCTGTGATTGCACCGGACACAGACTGGCGATGACCGATTGCTGCAGCTTAACCACTGATGCAGAAGGAGAGCACGTGGGGATTTTTTTTCCGCTGAAGCATTCAGAAATGCTGCCATTCAGGGTTTTGCAGAATTCTGATCAGTTCAATTAGAGAAATATTCCCTGATTTCAAACCCTTGCCTGAAGTGGCGCTCGTAATTCCAGACTCCAGTGTGGCAACAGTGCGTGGATTCCGCTTAAATAAGTGGGAGCGCAGTTCAGCTCCATGCCGAGCGTTCAGGCCACAGCCGGTGAAATGTTTGTAATTAATACATGTAGCTTATAATGCTGCTTGATTGATTGATGTGGACTCTCTGTTTAGTTTGTTCATATTGAATATAATTATAATGAATGACAATTAAATACTTCTGAATATGTCATTATTATAATTTTAAAGATTGCCGGGTAAAAATGTATTCTGAGCGGATTCTTTTGACCCTGTCGGTCAAACTGGCGGACAACAAAACATTGTAGGGCAACCTCTGGCCAAGGCTTAACTGATATGAAGTGATTGCTGGAGATTGTTGCCTTTTTAATAATAATCTGCTCTTTCCAATCGCTTCTTCTGATGGCTTGCAACCAAAAACGTCTTTTGTTTGCCTTGAAAAGGGTGCGAGTTGGTTGGATGCTATAGAACTTGCACGTTTTTTTTGTTGTTTTTATCAAAGAAATTTGTGCAACCAACTGCACAAAAAGACACTATCACGTCTCTTTCTGCAGACGACACGCGCAGTAGAGCAGGGAGGGACGCAGACCGATAATCTCTCTATAGATTATAACATAAACCGAACTCTAGTTGTTAATGGATGTTTCAACCCTTACGTTTTCTCTGTCTGCAGTAAGGACATGTCCCGGACCCCAAAGACCCCGACCGCAGTGCCGGAAAAGGTCCATCCTCACCGCGGTCGTCGCATCGCTTCCCAAGTAAAGCATTTCGCGTTTGACAAAAAGAAGCGCCACTACGGCATGGGCGTGGTGGGCAAATGGTTGAACCGAAACTACCGACGCAGCCTTAGCAGCAACATCCAGAAGCAGCTGGACGACTTCCACAGCCACAGGTCAGAGACAGTTCAGAGTTATTGCATTATTTACATACTAGAAACCAATTAACTAGCACAGACGATCTTGTTAGCACTGCTAGTACAGATAGGTAAATAGTCTTGGAATAAATTCCATTTTTACTGCAACAGGATAACCTCACATTGAAAATGTAGAAATACCTTTTTTCTGTGGGGAACATAACCCATTTGTATTGAACAAAATCTTTAGAGGCACACTTGTTGTTACTTAAGTAACATTTTACAAGGTTGGAGCAGACAGAGAGAGGGATCTTTGACTGGTCCTCTTCCTTTTAGAGGAGACCCAGAATCTGATTGTAAAACACTGATAAAATATAATCATATAAAACATGCAGAGCAATTAAACAGACAATAATAAATTATAATCAGTTAAAAGCTAGGCTAAAAAGGTGAGTCTTGAGCCTGCTCTTAAAAACATGAACGTTCTCTGCGGCCCTGAGGTTCTCAGGCAGCCTGTTCCAGAGGTGAGGGCCATAAAACTGGAAAGACGCCTCACCATGAGTGGGTGTCCTGACTTTTGGAGTGACAAGGAGACGGCTGCCAGAGGAGCACAGAGACTTCGAAGGTTCATATGGTAAAAGCAGTTCAGAGAGATAAGAAGGCCCAAGACCAGTTTCAACATAGTCACATGTTGCCAAAGCCTACAGTTCCAGTTAAAGTCCCAGTAGAGCTCATCAAACTCCACATGTTTACATTTGTGGAGGTGGGACTGTTTTTTTTTTTTTCTTGATGTCTCCCAAACAAATGTGCAGGCATTTAAGTACTGTCTACTAGTTGTTATAAAGGGGTTGGTAAAGTTCTCTATCCTTGAGTTTAAGATGTAGTTTTGCCTTAACATTTTGCTCACTGTGAGTGGTGGCAAAATAAATGTGGGTCCTTGTCCAGCCTAGTGGCAAGTAGCTAAAAGAAATGTCATATCATTTTTATTTTCCAAAGAAATAGAAAGTCATGTATTAACAACTAGAAGTAAATAATAATACAAAATAATAATGTTACATATTATTATTATTTATTATTATTATTATTATTACAGGTTCCTAGAATGCCCTGGTGTGCATAAATTAAATGTACTTAATTTATTTTAAAGGAATTAACAGAGTTTATTTTCTCCTCTGAATAAATGTTCTCAAGTTAAAGGTTGGATTTTTTTATATCACTGCAATAAGAGATGTTTAATTAATAAATTATTTGTTTATTTATTTTTTGCATATCTTTAAACTAACTTATTAACATTTTAGAGCTTGGAGAGAGCAGCCTAAATTGGTCAAATCAGCCTTTAATGTACTGATTATAAAAAACATTATTTTTTTGTCCAGTTTGTTAGAACTGGAACATTAAATTATTGTTTAACCTGACTGAAACTAAATTTTATGTTGTTTTCATCTCTTTCTGTTGCAAGAAAGGTATTTGAGGTTTTCTGTCATGTGTGCTTTCAGGCCCTACTTTACGTACTACATAACATTTGTCCATGTTCTTATCACACTGCTGGCCTGCTGCACATACGGCTTTGCCCCTGTGGGGTTTTCACAACACTCCAAAACTGAACTGGTGAGTGAATTTCTCTTTCCTTAAACCACTGGGACTCAATTGTACTTTAAAACACTGTTCAGCACAATTGAAGTCTTTCCAGTGTCTTCTTTTCCTTTTCAAGTTCTACTATCTGTGCCGCTGGTTAATTGTGCCACTATGTCGCCCCCTATAGGTGTTGAAGAACAAAGGCATTTATGAAAGTGTAAAGTTTATCCAACAGGAGAACTTCTGGATAGGGCCTAGCTCAGTGAGTCTGCTGCATTACATTACATTGTTTTCACTCTACACCATGGATTACATTTGATATTTTTCTGGATGCCTGAAATCTGACAACTGCTGACAACTACTAAACTACTGTATGATATGTTTTTGTTCTTGTGCAGGGTTCCACCATGTTTACATGATTTACTTACTGCCATTAAAATCTTTAAAGTATAGTTCCATTAGTTCTGTATTTTTGTTTAACTTTACAATGTTCTCCTTTAACTTGCAGGAGGATCTAATCCACCTCGGGGCCAAGTTCTCACCCTGCATGCGACAGGATGAGCAGATAGTCCGTCTGATCAAGAAAGACAAAGATCTGGAAAGAGAATCAGGCTGTTGCATTCAGAATGATGACTCTGGATGTGTGCAGACCCACAGCGCCGACTGCTCGGTATTTTGTTCAAGATATTCCCCAAAGATCCACACATGCAGCATTTAGGTTTGCTGAAGTTTAAGAAGAGATTTTGATCTATCTTTACCTTTTTCAAAGTGTGGTAGATTAGTTGGTGCATCTAACATAAGTGTATTTTATTTCAGTTGATAAATTACTTTCAGGTTATAGTTTAAAGCAGCTGATATATTCACAGCTTTTGTCGTGTTAGAGCAACAAACTATGTGTTGTATAGGTATTTTATGCAAAAGACCAATACAAAGTGGTGCATGACTGTTATAACTGCAATGTAACGTCTCCAGCGAAAAATGTTTTTACTTTGTAGAAACATCTTTCACTGCATTTACGGCTCCATGTTTGTTTGTTTTTTCTTTTCTCAAGACTGAAGTTTTGGTCCATTCCTCTTTGGAAAATAACTGTTGCTCCGTCAGATTGGATGGAGAGGATATAAATTTACACAGATTCTTCTAAATATCTGGCCCATTTCTTTGTCTCTCTTGTTGTATGTTGAGGGTTGTTGTCCTGCTGAAAGGCGAACCTCTGCCTCAGTGTCAAGTCTTTTGCAGCCTCCAACATCACTGAGGATCAAGATGACGTGCGCAGTTGTTTTTCAGCCACACGCAGCCCAAACATTTAAATTCTGGTCTCACCTGACCATCTGCCTCCTGATAGGCCAGCCTGTACACTGCAAAAACAGCACTGCTTGAAATAAGCCAAATATTCTTAAAAAGGGTCACATTTTCTTGTTCTGGGCAAAATAATCTGCCAATGGGGTGAGCAAAAACTGCTTGGCTAGAATTCTTAAAACTGGCAAAGAAATCTTAGAATAAGCTTAGTTTTCTTGTGCAAAACTTGCTTGTTAAGAAAATGTTTCTCTTTAGACAAAAAAATAAGAAAACATTTCCAGAAACAAGGGTTTTTATTAATTGAAAATCCTTTTTTGCAGTGTAATTTGTGGGGGACGGACATGTCTTGATGGGTTTGCAGTTGAGCCAGCCTCATTCCATTTTCAGATGATGGACTGAACAGAGCTTTAAGTAATGTTCAATATATGGGTCATTGTTTTATACCCTAACTCTGCTTAAAACTTGTCCAGTCTGCTGTGTTCCTCGGATTTCCGTGATGCTGTTTGTTCACTAATGTTCTCTAACATTAAAAATCATTGAATGGTCTAGTTCCAAATTATGTAGAAGATCTACTGTCACTATACCAACCCCAAAGACCAATTAGGTCGTCTAATTCCAGTCTACTCAACATCCCTAGAATCAGAACCAAACATGGAGAAGCAGCTCTCAGTTTCTATGCTCCTCTAATCTGCAACAAACCTCCAGACAACTGCAAAGCTGCTGAAACACGGAGTTATTTTAAATCACAACTAAAAACTAATCTGTTTAGAGCTGCCTTTGAGTAACGTTTTCATTTTCATGTTTTGTGTGTGCTTCATGCTTCATTGCTGTTTTTACTTTATCCCCTAATCATGTAAAGCACATTGAATTACCTTGTTGTTGAAAGTGTGCTATACAAATAAAATTGCCTTGCCTAACAAACCTCTGAGGGCTTCACAGAACAGCTGAATTTATGCTGGGATTAAATAAAACACACCTGGACTTAATGTTGTAATTTTGATTCCTTTGAAAGCAATTAGTTGCTTTGTATTTTATTTTGGGGTTTCAGAGTTAAAGGCTCTAAATCCATATGCAATCTGCAATCTCCATATGCAAAATTTTAAAAGCAAATACCTTCCACTTTACAGTTAAGCACCACTTTGTATTGCTCTGTCATGCAAGATTCCAATCAAATACGTTAAAGTTAGTGGTTGTGTTTAATGCGACATTTGTGCTTTACACAGAGTTTTATTCTGTGAAGTATTGAAAGCTTATTAACTGCTGAATGTTTAAATAACTTCATGCAGGACACGCTGGCCACCTTTAAGAAATGGAGCAATGAAACTATGGACATCGTCAGGTCTTCTGGCTCCGTCTGTCATCAGGATCCCAGGTGAGGACAGTAAATCTGTTCAGAATGACCGAAGCACATTACACAGAAACACTAAATGCTGACAGCACAGTAAAGTTAGCTATAATAAGACTTTATGTATGAAAATCTCATCACCTTCTGTGTATCTCACTGTGTGAAGAGTGTGTGAAGAGCCAGCCTCATTACCGCCTCATACGTGGCCAGACGACATCACCCAGTGGCCGGTGAGCAGACACACTACTACCTTATAAATTAATGTTTGTTGCCTGTTTAGTTAAAACTAAAATTGTTTTTCTTGATGGTTTCAGAGGAATATTACATAATTAATATTATTTCTAATCACATGCTTTTGCAGGTCTGCACACAACCCAGGAAGTGGAACAGCACAGGCTACAGAAACATGGACTGTACTATTAAAGGGCGACCCTGCTGCATAGGCACTAAGGGCAGGTGGGAATGATTTCCAGACATGCCTTTGGGTTTTAATCATGCACTTTCTCAGCCGCCAGATCATCTCCAGGTCATGCAGAGTGATAATTTAATCTATTGGTATAGTGGTGTTAGCGGTACAGAATATCCGGTACTGCCCTGTCGGTTCGGTACGCACATGTACCAAGGAAATACAGTGTCATTTTACACCTGAGTACAAACAGAATGTTTGTGTGAAATGCAACTTTCTATAGCGTAACTTAAATAAGTGACACCGAAACAAAAGAGAAAAGTCTCCCAGCTATCTCCGCTGATGTCCTTGGACTTGCAGCATTCAGCTAGTCCAAAACACTGCACAGCATGTGAGAGGCAAGAACACACTGGAACTAGTCAGGCAGTTTACAAATAGCTGCGCATTTATAGTCCAAGTGGGTCAAGTACAAAGTGACTCAAGCGTCTGCAGTATGGTGTTGTTACTGGGCCATCCATCCATTCACTAGTCCATCTATCCATCCATCCATTCACGAGTCCATCTATCCATCCATCCATTCACTAGTCCATCTATCCATCCATCCATTCACGAGTCCATCTATCCATCCATCCATTCACTAGTCCATCTATCCATCCATCCATTCACGAGTCCATCTATCCATCCATCCATCCATTCACTAGTCCATCTATCCATCCATCCATTCACGAGTCCATCTATCCATCCATCCATTCACTAGTCCATCTATCCATCCATCCATTCACGAGTCCATCTATCCATCCATCCATTCACGAGTTCATCTATCCATCCATCCATTCACGAGTCCATCTATCCATCCATCCATTCACGAGTCCATCCATCCATCCATCCATTCACTAGTCCATCCATCCATCCATCCATCCATTCACTAGTCCATCTATCCATCCATCCATTCACTAGTCTATCTATCCATCCATCCATTCACTAGTCCATCTATCCATCCATCCATTCACGAGTCCATCTATCCATCCATCCATTCACTAGTCCATCTATCCATCCATCCATTCACTAGTCCATCTATCCATCCATCCATTCACGAGTCCATCTATCCATCCATCCATTCACGAGTTCATCTATCCATCCATCCATTCACGAGTCCATCTATCCATCCATCCATTCACGAGTCCATCCATCCATCCATCCATTCACTAGTCCATCCATCCATCCATCCATTCACTAGTCCATCTATCCATCCATCCATTCACTAGTCCATCTATCCATCCATCCATTCACTAGTCCATCTATCCATCCATCCATTCACGAGTCCATCTATCCATCCATCCATTCACGAGTTCATCTATCCATCCATCCATTCACGAGTCCATCTATCCATCCATCCATTCACTAGTCCATCTATCCATCCATCCATTCACGAGTCCATCTATCCATCCATCCATTCACGAGTTCATCTATCCATCCATCCATTCACGAGTCCATCTATCCATCCATCCATTCACGAGTCCATCCATCCATCCATCCATTCACTAGTCCATCCATCCATCCATCCATTCACTAGTCCATCTATCCATCCATCCATTCACTAGTCCATCTATCCATCCATCCATTCACTAGTCCATCTATCCATCCATCCATTCACGAGTCCATCTATCCATCCATCCATTCACTAGTCCATCTATCCATCCATCCATTCACGAGTCCATCTATCCATCCATCCATCCATTCACTAGTCCATCTATCCATCCATCCATTCACTAGTCCATCTATCCATCCATCCATTCACGAGTCCATCTATCCATCCATCCATTCACGAGTTCATCTATCCATCCATCCATTCACGAGTCCATCTATCCATCCATCCATCCATTCACGAGTTCATCTATCCATCCATCCATTCACGAGTTCATCTATCCATCCATCCATTCACGAGTCCATTTATCCATCCATCCATTCACTAGTCCATTTATCCAGCCATCCATTCACTAGTCCATCTATCCATCCATCCATTCACTAGTCCATCTATCCATCCATCCATTCACTAGTCCATTTATCCAGCCATACATTCACTAGTCCATTTATCCAGCCATCCATTCACTAGTCCATTTATCCAGCCATACATTCACTAGTCCATCTATCCATCCATCCATTCACTAGTCCATTTATCCAGCCATACATTCACTTGTCCATCTATCCATCCATCCATTCACTAGTCCATCTATCCATCCATCCATTCACTAGTCCATTTATCCAGCCATACATTCACTAGTCCATCTATCCATCCATCCATTCACGAGTCCATCTATCCATCCATCCATTCACGAGTCCATCTATCCATCCATCCATTCACTAGTCCATTTATCCAGCCATCCATGCTCTCACTAGTCCATTTATCCAGCCATACATTCACTTGTCCATCTATCCATCCATCCATTCACTAGTCCATTTATCCATCCATCCATTCACTAGTCCATTTATCCATCCATCCATTCACTAGTCCATTTATCCATCCATCCATTCACTAGTCCATTTATCCATCCATCCATTCACTAGTCCATTTATCCATCCATCCATTCACTAGTCCATTTATCCATCCATTCACTAGTCCATTTATCCATCCATTCACTAGTCCATTTATCCATCCATTCACTAGTCCATTTATCCATCCATTCACTAGTCCATTTATCCATCCATCCATTCACTAGGCCATTTATCCATCCATCCATTCACTAGGCCATTTATCCATCCATCCATTCACGAGTCCATCTATCCATCCATCCATTCACGAGTCCATTTATCCAGCCATCCATGCTCTCACTAGTCCATTTATCCAGCCATACATTCACTTGTCCATCTATCCATCCATCCATTCACGAGTCCATTTATCCAGCCATCCATGCTCTCACTAGTCCATTTATCCAGCCATACATTCACTTGTCCATCTATCCATCCATCCATTCACTAGTCCATTTATCCATCCATCCATTCACTAGTCCATTTATCCATCCATTCACTAGTCCATTTATCCATCCATTCACTAGTCCATTTATCCATCCATTCACTAGTCCATTTATCCATCCATTCACTAGTCCATTTATCCATCCATTCACTAGTCCATTTATCCATCCATCCATTCACTAGGCCATTTATCCATCCATCCATTCACTAGGCCATTTATCCATCCATCCATTCACGAGTCCATCTATCCATCCATCCATTCACGAGTCCATTTATCCAGCCATCCATGCTCTCACTAGTCCATTTATCCATCCATTCACGAGTCCATCTATCCATCCATCCATTCACGAGTCAATTTATCCAGCCATCCATGCTCTCACTAGTCCATTTATCCAGCCATACATTCACTTGTCCATCTATCCATCCATCCATTCACTAGTCCATTTATCCATCCATCCATTCACTAGTCCATTTATCCATCCATTCACTAGTCCATTTATCCATCCATTCACTAGTCCATTTATCCATCCGTCCATCCATCCATTCACCACTAGTCTGTCCATTCGTCCATTCACTAGTCCATCCTTCCATCCATTCACCACTAGTCTGTCCATCCATCCATTCACTAGTCCATCCATTCTCTTGTCCATCCATCCATTTATTCACTAGTCCGTCCATCCATCCATCCATCCGTCTATCCATCCATTCACCACTAGTCTGTCCATTTGTCCATTCACTAGTCCATCCTTCCGTCCATTCACTAGTCCATCCTTCCGTCCATTCACTAGTCCATCCTTCCGTCCATTCACTAGTCCATCCTTCCGTCCATTCACTAGTCCATCCTTCCATCCATTCACCACTAGTCTGTCCATTTGTCCATTCACTAGTCCATCCTTCCGTCCATTCACTAGTCCATCCTTCCGTCCATTCACTAGTCCATCCTTCCGTCCATTCACTAGTCCATCCTTCCATCCATTCACCACTAGTCTGTCCATCCATCCATTCTCTAGTTCATCCATCCATTCTCTAGTCCATCCATTCCCTAGTCCATCCATCCATTCCCTAGTCCATCCATCCATTCCCTAGTCCATCCATCCATTCCCTAGTCCATCCATCCATTCTCTAGTCCGTCCGTCCGTCAATCCATCCATCCATTCACTAGTCCGTCTGTCAATCCAGTAGTCCATCAATCCATCCATCCATTCACTAGTCCGTCTGTCAATCCAGTAGTCCATCAATCCATACATCCATCCATCCGTCCACTAGTTCATCCGTCCAGCCATCCATCCATCCGTCCATTCACTAGTCCGTCCGTCCGTCAATCCAGTGTCCGTCCATCCATCCATCCATCCGTCCACTAGTTTATCCGTCCATCCAGCCGTCCGTCCACTAGTTCATCCGTCCATCCAGCCGTCCGTCCAGCCATCCATCCATCCATCCGTCCAGCCATCCATCCGTCCATCCAACCGTCCGTCCAGCCATCCATCCGTCCACTCGTCCGTCCGTCCCTCCATCCATTCATTCATTGAAGTTAAAGTGAACTAAAAATCATTTCTGTGTGGTGATTTTCGTTTTTTCCTGTTGTAGATGTGAGATAACAACCAGAGAGTACTGCACTTTCATGCATGGTTACTTCCACGAAGAGGCCACACTCTGCTCTCAGGTAGTGTGTTTTTGTGTTAGGGCGGTGTCTGTTAGTGTTGCAGTGTGTTTCTGATCGCTGTGTTCTGATGCAGGTCCACTGTCTGGATGATGTCTGCGGTTTGCTGCCCTTTCTTAATCCAGACGTTCCCAATCAGTTCTACCGACTGTGGCTAGCCCTCTTCCTCCATGCTGGGTGCGAATAGAACCAACCACAAACAGTCTCACGAAATTAACTGTCTTGTTTGTTTTCTGGAAGTTAAAAATTCTTGTTTAGCATTTTAGGTTGGAATAAGTTGTTTTGCCTAAGCATGAACTAACTAATTATTGTGTTGGCTTTTGAGTCATGTCCTGTAAATACTCACTCTATTTAGAGAAAATTAGAGAATTGAGAAAATATTTGGATTCTGACCAAATAAAGAGGTGAGCAGTTGACTCACATGAGCACCAATACACAAATCCCTCACGTTTACCCCCTTTAATATGAGTGAACAAACATAGCAAAAGAGCTTAGTGATTAGGGTTATTTGTGCAATGAAAAGATTGAAATACCACAGCCCACTTTGTTTCTAACTGATTCCTCCCTTCCTGTGTGTGTTTGCGCGTTAAGGCTCTTTCACTGTGCGGTGTCAGTGGTGTTCCAGATGACCATACTGAGAGACCTGGAGAAGCTGGCAGGTTGGGCCCGCATCTGCATCATTTACATCTTCAGTGGCATCACCGGTAACCTTGCCTCTGCCTTATTCCTGCCCTACAGAGCTGAGGTGAGCTCCTTGTGTGCTTTTATTTGCACACTTACAGATTTCTGCTGTTTTTTTAAATCACATTTAAATGTCTCAGATCATCAAACACATTTTAATATTAGAGAAGTGTAACCTGAGGAAATAAAAAAGGGCTTTTAGATTCTTATTTAATTTCCAGCCATTATCTATGCCCGTTCATCCTCTGCAGGGTTGTGTAGGGGCTTGGTGCCCATCTCCAGCAATCCTCGGGCGAGAAGCAGGGTTCACCCTGGACAGGTCGCCACTCCATTGCAGGGCAACACAGAGACACGCAGGACAAACAACCATGCACGCACATACTAAGGGCAATTTAGAGAGACCAATTAACCTAACAGTCGTGTCTAGGTACCCGGAGGGAACCCACGCATGCACAGGGAGAACATGCAAACTCCATGCAGAAAGACCCCAGGCTGGGATTCGAACCCAGGACCTTCTTTCCTTCAGTAAGGATTGCCATTCATACCTTGCTAACTGGAGTTTTAAAACTGCCTGACCCTAATGGGAGTGAAGGCAGATGCTCCAGTTTTACTGCCTGACAGTCCATGTTTTGTTTCAGTTTTTTGGGGGGGAGGGGTTTTGCAACAGAAAATAAACCCTATTAGCTAAACTTGTCTGTCGTGTAGCAGCCAAAATAGGGAAAACAATGAGTTACTCAACGCACCATTACAACTAGAGAAAACTCCTCCACCTTTTTTAACATTAAAAGGACATTAAACTCCAGAAATTGTGTCCTGTCAAATCTTAGTGGTGTGGAATCCATAACTTTTCAATACCTTTGTGTGGCTTGATAAAAGTAACCAGCCAATACCTAGTCTGTCATTTCTGCTGTTGGACTTTATGCATGTTTTTATTTAAGTACCCAAAAAAACATTTAACTAAATCAGACATAACATTTGTGTTCAACACATAAAATAACAATTTCAGTTTTGTCCTGTGATGTAACCGTTTCTTTTAGGACCTGACCTGACTTGGTAAAAGTAAACTTGCTCCTCCGACAGAACAGCCAAATCACTGATTTTTGCAGCAGGGATGCACTGCTCACAATAATGCGACTGATTTCCAATCTCTGGTTTTGGTTTAAAAATTAAATACCTGCATGAGAATCTTTGCTGATTGTGACTTTTCTTTTGGAGCTAAGACATAAAAGGACCGAGAACAGCAAACAAAATATTGTTTTCCATTCTGTGAACGGTTCTTAGTCGTTTATCTTGGACCTTGATGCAACGACAAGCCTCGTTTGAGAAAGCAGTCCTCTTAGAGCACAAAATTAAAGCGTGCAAGAAAGTGGTTGCAGTCAGCTTTAGCCACGTACTTCATTAAATTATGTTTCTGATTAAGTGAAGATTTTCTCATTAATAATACAAGTTATTGTACCATAAGTGGTGAAAAAAATAACATAATCTTAGCATGTAGAGAAAAAACAGTCTTGATTACCAGGTTGGAAAGCTCACTTTTAGTATTAGGAGATTAGCCTAATGCCTTTGTGTGGGTTAACAAAGGCCACTGCCACAGTGCTTAGTAAATGGGATTACAATTTTCAGTTTAGATAAATACAATTGTAGTCTAGTTCAGACTTGTCTGGTGTTCCTCCTGCTCCACACGTGTCTACAAAGAAGCTAATGCAGAAACTTGTCCTCTCTCAGGTGGCATACAATTATAGAGGTAAATTAAAATATTGCTAGAAGGAAAAATTAAACATGGTGTTTTATTGATGTCATCATTGCTTCGGTTGCTACGTTGGGATATCAGAAGAGCGGTGGCGTATCAGAGGCAGAAACCTTCGCATTCAGCTCTCCTCATCCCTGACTGTCCCACAGGTCTTTAAATACCAGGAATAACCTGAAGAAGCACATGCAACACACGACACATGCCGGTCAATCCACTTAAAGAGGTGCTTTAAGTGAGTGGATTAAACTGTAAGCGTTAAGTCATGGAGTCCTCATAGCTTATGGAAAAATAACCCAAACAGCAACACTTAAGATGGAACGAGAGGGACGCTCTCTACTAGGAGGGCTCTGCATACTTATGACCGGTGTTGATCAAGTTACTATAGTAATTAATTGCTGATTAGTTCTTCAAGAAAGTAACCCAGTTATTTAACTGATTACTTATTTTCAAAAGTAATCAGTTACTTTCTTTAAAGATTTTGTGGCCATAGTGGCCTTTATTTGACAGTGGATCATTTTATATGCGGGGTAGAGAAGTGGGGGAAGACATGTGGCAAAGGTCCACGAGACTGACGCAATCTGCTGGGATTCCTTAAATAGGAAACTTTTTAACTGATTGGAATGTTTGTATAAATGTAATGAAATGACTTCTTGTTAAGGGCCTTGAGATGACATCAGGAGTGGTGCTGTCTGAGGTTTTCCCGGATGTGGTAGCCGCAGCGGTCGTGTCAGTGGGGGGGGGGGGGGTTGGGGTTTCTCAATGAGTTTCACGTTCCTGTGCTGACTTGCTAGAAGCTTGCTCGGATTTAAGGTGGAATTTTTTGTTGTATATAAAAGTTTTCTTTCTACGCAGAGTATACAGCGGGCGCTAATGTTTTAGTTACTTTTTACCGAGTCAAATCAACATAAAGTCGGAACTTCCAAGCATTAAAACACTGCATGGTCCCGCTCTCACACGCTCTCCATGTTACCTCTTGTTACCACTGACGTCACACACTCATAATTGTCATGAACAACAACACCCACTCAAGCATCTTATTATAATAAATATAATGTTTTTATCATGCATTGACCAGTTTATCTTAAGTGCATGATTGTCTCTGCTGCTCCACAATGCAGGGCATAACTCCTTTACTCGAACTTTAAAAGTGATAAAAGTGGTTTTATTTTGGTGCGATTAACCAATGCGGATCTTTTTAAACACATTTCATTCCCAGTTTATTAATAACAGCACGATGAGATGTGAAACATGGAAGCCTTCATTTAAAAATGGCACATATAAGTCCTAATTGAGTCAGTGTTCCAGTTTGATATGTCATGAAAACATGTTGAGCAACACTGTGTGGAAACAGTCACCCGGGAGTGGAGATTATAGTCGTCACTGGCCAAAAGGAATTAGATTGAGTAGGACGCTCTGGTCGTCTGGCTAGTTGCAGTTATACCTCAGCTGCACCTCAACTCCAGCTCCAGCAACAGTTTTCATCCTCGAAGTGACAACCAGTGATGGTAAAGTCTCGTCCACAATCCGAGACTCAGGGCAGCTCAGCAAAGCCATTGCATAAAAGCAGCTGCTGAGCTGACAAATCCTTCTTTTGTACTGTTGGACCCAGGTGAATCTTTTACTTGGGTTGAAATTTTCATGAAAACTCAGAAAGCAAGAGAAATGGTCATGTTTAATGGGAAACCTATAGATTTTTTTACCACTTGGTAAAAGAACCAGCACATTTATTTTGACTGCAGACTTTTATTTACCATTGAGAAAAGGTGTCAAGTAGCAAAGTACAAATACTTACATTATTAAGTAGAAATTTGGGGTATTTGTACTTCACTGGAATAATTATGTTAGCCTACTTTTTATTCCTAATCCTTACATTTAAAGAATGGTTTTGTTACTCCTATTTCATCCCAACTTGTCATTGTGTTTAAAGAAAAACAACACAGACAAAAAACTATCCTGATAAATTGTGCCAAATGGATAGTGAATTTGACTGCGGTTTGGTCATTATTTTAAACGTCTATCATTCTGACACCCTATTGGTTTGTACGCGATTCATCGCACACGGCGCACAGGATTAGAATTATTGAAAGAATATTTTTCATATTTGACCGGTTTTTTAGAACACTGACGTAAACATCTGAAGGCCGTCGGTCATTTTGACCGATTCACAAGTCACACCTCTGACCACTTGATCCAGACGCATGGACATTTTCAACTTTACGCACAGAGTACAGGAAGTCAATCAACAACAAACAAAAAAAGGTTACCATGAGAGCATCTGAGCATCATCTCAGTGCAACTCGCTACGTTTTTTTATATATATATATATATATATTTATATTACCATAGTTTTCAGACTATTGAGCAAACCTGAATATAAGCCGCACCAGCTAAATTTAAAAACAAAATACATTTTATACATACATAGGGCGCACCTGAAAATAAGCCGCTTTTCATGTTGTAACGGGAGATATTTACACAGAAAGATGGTACACTGAGGAAGATTTTTTTATTTCTTATTAACTCTGCCAGGAGGTAATGTTTTCACGCCCGTCTGTCGGTCCGTTGGCAACATAAGTCAAAAAGTTATGGACGGATTTCAGTTAAATTTTCGGGAAATGAGACCAGGACCAACTGATTAAATTTTGGGGTTGATCCGACATGAAGCGCGCATCCACCCACCTAGCAGCGGTGCTTACCTCCACTCCTCTCCCGTGTCAGAGAGCTCACAAGCGACTCCCCTTGCATCTCCACTCTCCGCTGGAAGAGCCATGTGTCTCATTAACAGACATTTTAATTGAAAAGTACCAAAAGTTAGAATTAGATCACAACATGGGGATTAGTGCTTTTCTAGTTTTTATTTAAGACTTGCTTCTTCTTTTTTCAACTCTGCCTAAAACTTGGCATTACGGCACCAACACAACATGACAGTAACGTGCCTGGTTAGAAAATAAAACATACTTTAGCCTACCAGAAAAGTCATTGGTCGCTTTCTTCATCGTCCTATTCCCCACTAAAGTGACTAAAATCGTCTTCTTCAGTGTCTTTATGTCCTCTGAAAGCTTTTGTCGTCTTTTTACACCGACTCAGTTCTTCCCGCTGCCTCCTCCAATGTCCAGCTTACGTGCAGTAGCTCTATTTCTTTCTTTGACCGCCAGCTCGATTGCCTTTAATTTAAAAGCTGCATTTCTTTGTGTGTTTTCCATGATGAGCGTGTGTGCATGAAAATTACAGGTAGTTTCTTCTTCGGTGCATAATCTTTCCCCACATGTCTGTCTCACTTTTGCGCTTCCTGCTATAGTGCCCCCCAGAGGCCGTTTAGTAGGCCTAGTAAAAACTAAATTAGCTGCATCGTTGTACAGGACGCATGGTCCAGAGTGTATGAAAAAAGTAGTGGCTTATAGTCTGAAATTTACGATACTTTACTTTTTTATTTAAGTAAAACACTTGAATTAATTATTCAGCATCTACAGAAATCTTTTTAAACCCTACTATCACTTCTACCCGAATAATGAATGTGAATACTTTTGACACCTCTACCATTGAGTACCTTTACATCGACTCTAACTGGAATACCAGGTTCTGTACGGTCACTGTTAATAAAACACCTGCAGATAGGTTGGCTAAGCTGTTTGGTAAGCTGTGTTTTTTTTTTATGAGGTTCCATGAAGTTATCTGTAACAGTTGTCCTAACTGTAGTAGTCAGATGTCAAATTGCAGTGAGTCTGAAGACCTCCTCAGAGCAGGGAAAGGCTAACAGCTTTTCTGACAGTGGTGTTCATTTTAGCTGATTTTATGGCTACTTAAAGCAATTCAAGCTCGAAATATTCATATCGGTGGAATAAAATGTTTTATTAGTAGATATTAAACAGCTACGCTTTTGCAAGAGACCATTTTTATGTTTGTCAAAGTTTTCTTAGCTGAACAATGTCCATCCTGATATGGTAAATTACATGTCACACCAGTCTTATGGAAATGACGTCATCCCCACCAGAACCAGTTACTGTATCGCCAGTGACCTAAAGGAATTCCTAAGCAGGAAAAAAAGAGCCTTCAGGGAGGGAGACAGGGAATTACTGAGGAGGATACAGAAGCACCTTAAAGTCAAGATCAGAGACAGCAAGGAGTCATACAGGAAGAAGCTGGAGAGCAAACTACAGAGGAACAATATCGGAGATGTCTGGTCAGGAATGAACATGATCACAGGCTTTAAGGACAGGAAGGATTGGATAGATGGAAGTCTGGACAGAGCCAATGAACTGAACACATTCTTCAACAGGTTCAGTTCAGGAACTAGCTCAGCATCCTCCTCTCCTGTTCCCAGCCAAACAGACATCCCACTCTCCTCTGATCAACAGCTTTCCTGTTACACCTCGGATGTTTTATCCTTCACCTCAGTCATGGGCTCTTCTGATTCCACAAGTTTGTCTTCAACCAAATGCTGCTACCCTCTTTGCCTCCCCTTCCCCTTTGTTTGTCTCCAAAAGTCAGGTGAAGAGGCAGCTGGAGAAACTGAACTGGAGGCTGCAGGTCCAGATGGTGTCAGCCCCAGAATCCTGAAGGCCTGTGCAGAGCAGCTCTGTGGGATTCTGCAGCACCTCTTCAACCTTAGCCTAACTCAGGAGAAGGTTCCAGTGTTGTAGAAGACATCCTGCCTTGTTCCAGTACCCAAAAGAACTCACCCATCAGTCATCAATGACTATAGACCTGTTGCCCTGACATCCCACATCATGAAGGTCCTGGAGAGACTCCTGTTGGCACCCCGAATAAGCAAACAAGAAGATATCAGCCACCTGCTTCAACCAACCCACTGTCATCTGGACAAAGGAGGCAGCTCTGTGAGGATCATATTCTTTGATTTCTCCAGTGCATTTAACACAATTCGGCCTGATTTGCTTTGTCAGAAACTCCTGAAGACACAGGTGGAGCCCTCAACAATCGCCTGGACGACTGCTTGACAGACAGACCACAGTTTGTGGGATTGTGTGTCAAACCAGGTGGTCAGCAGCACAGGAGCACCACAGGGAACGTACTCTCACCACATTTATTTCACTCTGTACACCTCATACTTCCAGTACAAGTCAGAGATCTGTCATCTCTAGAAACAGATGACTCTGTGTCGTTGGGTGTGTCAAAGATGGACAAGAGGCTGATTATAGAGTATGGACTGCTTTGTGGCACGGTGTGGAAACAATGATCTCATCTTGAATGTGAACGAAACAAAGTGGATTTGAGGAATATTTGTGACTAGCTGTTAGCCTACCTCAGCTCTGAGTATTGCAATTAATTTGGCATTAACTCTGTGCAATGTGACGTCTGTCTCCTGCAGGTAAGGGGATCCATTACTGATAATAATTTAACAGAATCTCCCTTCGGAACATCTTCGCTATATTTTAGGCAACCTTTAGTCTTTCACATGTTTACCACCTCAGCCTGTGAAGTCTTAATCTTGGAACCTGTGTGAAGATTAACTCCAACCAACATTAGCACTGTTGCTTAATGTGTAACCCTGCATGTTTTGTAACACGCGTCATATTCTATCACCAACTCTGCTTTTCGGCTAACTCACAGGACTAACAGGAGTAAATCATCTTTAACTTATCATCCTGCCTTGGCCATTTCACTACTTGATGTTTAGGCAAAAAACATAATTTCCTCCTCAGCATAAAAACATTCTATAAAGTGATTATTGTTAGTTTGAAAAAAAAAAAAAGACAAGCTCCAGTTTCATAACCAGAATTTAACCAAAACTTAATTTTAAAGTAATGGATTAGATGTCATTCTGACAAAGGAAGTGATATATATCTTAAGTAGTTGTATGGTGAGTGGAGTCTTGTTAGTCTCCCAAACTTTCAGTCAGTCCGGATATTTTCTCTTCTAGCTATTGACTATTAGTGACATTTGCCTGCAGTTGGTGGATCATGTCTTTCCGCGTGTCTGGGACGTGTGGGTGGAGTTCCATGATCTTTTCCTGGTTGTTGGTGTTTAATGTGTTCAAAGATCACCCATCTGATTAGCCAGCTGACCAGGCCAAGACTCCAAACTCAGCACTGACGTCACTTTAATCTGTTCCCCTATCCGGCCTGACCCATACTGCAGTTCTATTTCAGAACGATATCTATAACTAAGGCACAAACTGCTAATCCTGCTTTGGTACAGTAGCCATGAACTTGAAAAAGCTAAGTAAGATCAATAATATACCTAAAATATAATCATTTGTGTAATTTTGGACCACAAGTTCTGTTGGAAACCCTACATTAAACACTTGTGTTATAAGATGGGTAAAACCATAGGGATTTTTGGAAAAACAAGACGCATCTTGAACAACATAACTGTGCACACTCTTTACTACAAATTTTTACTGTCATATTTAGATTATTGTGTTGAAGTCTGGGGCAATGAAAGTTCTGTACAACAAATGTACACAATCCAAAAAAGAGCAATAAGGATAGTACACAATGTCTGGTATCTTGAACATACAAATCTTTGCCGTGATAGCCCCAGTAGTCTTAACAATTGTAAATACTAGTCTCACTTGTAGTGTGGTTCCACCCAATTTTACACCGGCGAGACCGCTTTTGAAAAATAGGGGGACTGTATCCTACGATGTTTTCATGCTATAGGCCCATTTCCAACATACCATTTTTGTGCAAAAATTTAGAGAACATTGTGTATAAACAGTTGGTTAGCTTTTCAAACGATCATGATATTCTGGAACGCTTCCAGTCGGGGTTCAGGCCAGGACACCGTACCGAGACTGCTCTTTGAAAAAAATTTAATTATGTATTGTTAGCCACAGATGCGGGTGATCTGGTAGTTCTTTTATTGTTGGATTTAACGGCTGCTCTCGACACCGTTGATCACCAGGTTCTGATTGATTGGCTGGAACATTGGGTGGAGCTTTCTGGTATAGCCCTACAATGGATGCAGTCTTATCTTGCAGACCGGTCCTTTTGTGTCAGTATGGGCCCTCACTCATCCAAGTTTTATACCCTGAGGTGGGGGGTACCTCAGGGGTTGGTGTTGGGCCCATTGGTGTTCTCCATTTACTTGTCGCCATTGGGAATGCTCCTTCGGAAACTCAAGGTTGATTTCCATCTGTATGCAGACGACTGCCAGATCTATGTCCCTATACATAAGTGGTCCGGGAATAGGATTACGGCAATTACTGATTGTCTTGCTGACATTAGACTGTGGATGTCGGCTAACTTTCTTGGCTTTAATGAAGGCAAGACGGAGGTTATTGTGTTTTCTCCTAATGGTAGAAATGAAGCTTAGTCTTGACCTCCTATCCCTTGCCCCGTATGAGCAGTTTGTAGTTACAGATTTGGGGGTGAGACTTGATGCTGCCTTAAAATTGGATCTCCAAATAAATGCTGTGACCAGGTCATGCTTTTTTCCACCTGCGACGCCTGGCAAGGTTTAGGCCTTTTCTTTCAAAATCAAACCTGGAAATTGTTACACATGCCTTTGTGTTGTCCAGGCTAAATTATTACAGTGCCTTTTATGCTGGGCTGTGTAAGGCTTCAGTGGCAAGGCTGCAATTGATCCAAAATGCAGGAGCCAGATTTATCTGTGGTGCAAAAAACTTTAAGTATGTAACCCCGATACTCGTCTCATTGAATTGGCTGCCAGTACAAAACATGAAATTCATTAAAATACTTGTTCTTGTTTTGAAGTCCCTGGCAGGTACGGCACCATCGTATCTTTCCTGTTTGCTTTTAAAATATTCTCCCCTAAAATCCCTTCGCTCTCCGGACCAGTGTGTGTTAATGGTTCCGAGAACCAGATGCAAGTCCCGGGGTAACCGTGCGTTTGCTGTGCTAGCTCCAAAACTTTGGAATCAAAGTAGCCTCTCAAATATTAGAGAGGCTACCTTCTTACAGAGTTTTAAAGCCAAGCTGTTCTTGCACTACTGCACCTTATCATATGCCTAGCTGGCCTTTTCTTGTTTGGTTTTCTTGGTTCTAACTGTTTTTAAATGGTCTCGATGCTTTTACGATTATATTTTGTACTGTACCTTTCTGGTGTACAGCACTTTGGGCCTCCTTGACTGGTGGTGGAAGGTGCTTTATAAATGAACAAAGTAATAAAAAAATGAAATCTACTTTTTTTCAAATCACCACTTTTGAAATTTGTGGCTCTGGTAAAATTCAAAACTGCACAGATGATGGTCAAAGTAAAAAACAATCTGCTTCCAACAAACGTTCAAAATTTATTTTAGAACAGAGAAGGAAGGTATGAGCTGACAATATAATTTAAAGCAACCATGTGTTCAAAGCACTCTTATAAGCTTGTGCAAATCAGTTTGTGGAGGGACTGTGTGGAATGGCTTGGATAAAGAAATTAAACAAAGAAATAATATAATGAGTACATAAATATGTATAAAATGCATGAGATAAAATGGCAAAAAGTATTTCAACTGTTATTTCAACTGTTAAATGATGATAGCCTGTGAGCAAGTTCACAGTACATATAGATATGAATTTATAGTTTTGTATATGCATGTTTGTGTATTTATCATGAATTGCTATGAAATATTAAATTAGGGACAGGACTGGATAAGTCATTGCTTCTTCCTACTTCCTTTTCGAATGCCTTTTGTTTTTATCTACAAATTATTTCAAAATGGAATAAAGAAATTTCATAAGGTCTCAATCTAAAAATCTGTTCAAGTTAATACTGAATTATTGTTTTATTAAATATAACTAAAAAAAATTATATTTTCTGTAGAGGAATATTTCTTAAACGTGGAAAAAAACATGACGTTTACTGAAAGTTACCTAGGAAAAATAAAGTCTCAACATCAGCCAATAAGCAAAAATCAAATCTATTGGGAATCATCTGTGTACTCGCTACGAATAAAACTAAACTTTTGGTTAGGTCATTAAAGCCGATGAAGAATCTCAAACTATTAGTCTCTCAGAGGCCAAATGGAAAGTAATTTTTATGTTGCAATTCAAGTTTAAATCTTACTTTAATCTAATAGGGAGGAGGTACCTGACTGCCAGCACTAGTATAGTGAAAAGCGCCTTACTTTTGGTCTGACACCAACACCTCTTGTTCTTCTCTGTTTTTGACTGGTTTGATTTCTCCAAACATACAGTTCCACACCAACCAATGATTGTCAAATCCATATTAGGTTGGTGACCGGCAACGAGTAGGTCTCTAGTGGGCAGAATTGTTGTACGCGCTTGGGGTGTATGAACCAAATATGGTCTTAATAATGATGACTTTTATCTAAACGGCACAACAAAAGTTTGAAAGGTCAGGAAAATATTCAATATTTTGGGAAAAGGTTTCAGTTCGGCTGAATCATAGACTTCAGCTGGAGTGGGCAGAGGGCAAAAAGTCTTTGTAATTAAAAAGTCTGTTGCCGTAGGCAACCTGGTCCTGTAAAGCAGTTTCTGTTTTGGACATTTTTTCCAGAAGTTAAATAAAAAGTTAGAAGCTCTGATCCAGTTCAACTTAAGTAAATCATAGCGTTAACTTGGGTCTCTTTGGTTCCCTTACACAGGTCTAACTTATTGACTGAACTTGATTAATTTTTAATCACTGATTAAAGTGTGGAAAACTTAAGCATTGGGAAGAGGGCTCTAAACTCCTGAAAAATGTAGATCTAGCACATAGATACAGTTGTAATCACGGTCAAGCAACATAACTTGACAAACATAAAGTTTTCTATC
Source organism: Valencia hispanica (assembly GCA_963556495.2). Taxonomy (NCBI): domain Eukaryota; kingdom Metazoa; phylum Chordata; class Actinopteri; order Cyprinodontiformes; family Valenciidae; genus Valencia; species Valencia hispanica. Next base: position 47,406,628 of record OY747703.1, on the reverse strand, counting down.
TGGGTGGAGTTATTATGAAATGCCCCCAAATACAACAACTTCCCCTTAATCGAGCAACAATCTGTGGTCGATTCCCAATCTCTGCAAAGTTTTAGTTGATTCTGATTATTCTTTCCTTGCCTTGCCTCTTTTTCCCTTAGTGTACTCATTAATTAATTATATCAGACCAGATATTTTGCCACCATATGTGAGAGGACAGTCCCAGTAAAACTTCTGTACTGTCTTTAATATCCCATATAAGATATTACCTGATTCGCTACAGTTAGCCCAGTTTGTGTGGTTGGCATTAGAAACTGTGAATGGCAGTCTCCATATGTATTCCCTAGAGAATGGTGACCCTTACCTTAACTTGGAGTCTTCCTAAAGGCTGCCAACATTTCCAAATCCAGCTGGTACCACCAGAAACAGATGCTGAAAGATAAATCAGAAGACTTTGCTTTAATATGTTGAGTCTTCCTGGTACCTACTAGTCAGATCTGGGTCAATTCACTCCTTTACAAGTTTAATATAACGTTCCCCAATGTGGGTAGGGTTGTTGCTGCTGTAACCTGGTCGTGCCTTAGTATGATGTGTTATTTAATCACTAAAACGATATTTTCGAGGTTCCACCAAGCCACTCACCAGTCCAGGTTGGTTCTCTCCATATCTCTACTATCTAAACTTTTTCCTTATTCTTTCCCCATGCAGGTGGGTCCTGCAGGGTCCCAGTTTGGACTCCTTGCTTGCCTCTTCGTTGAGCTTTTCCAAGGTTGGCAGATGCTGGAAAAGCCGTGGAAGGCCTTCTTCAAACTCCTGGGCATCGTGCTCTTCCTCTTCCTGTGTGGCCTTCTGCCGTGGATTGACAACATCGCCCACATCTTCGGTTTCATAGGAGGCCTCCTGCTGTCCTTCGCCTTCCTGCCCTACGTCACGTTCGGAACCTTTGACAAATACCGCAAGCGGATCCTCATCGCTGTGTCCCTGGTCGCCTACGTTGGACTCTTCTCCTCCCTCATGGTTTGGTTTTATATTTACCCCATTAACCTCCACTGGCTGGAGCATCTCACTTGCCTTCCCTTCACAAGCAAGTTTTGTGAAAAGTATGACATAGACCACAACATTAACGACGTGGTCCACTAATCATCAGGTCTACTCTCTGCATCAAGATGGTTTGCTTCCAGGTCATGTTTTTTTAGGAATTTGACAATCAGCTTTTATCTTGTGAATAAAACTGGAAGCTTTGCCCTATCACAAGTCGGGCTGACTCTCTCTCCTAGAGCTCATTCAAACGTTCCAGTCCTCAGGCAGGTCCGGCATAACCTGGGGTTTTTCATTTGTTCACTAGCAAGCAACTTCCCAGAGTCAAACAAGAAAATCCAGATTGATGGAGGGTCGAATCAGCAGAGAAGACTGGAGCACCTACAGTTGCCGTCCCTTTAAATCTTCAAGCAGTAATCCCCTCGACAAGGCAAAGCACCGACTGTTGTTTTAGAGGAATATTATATGCTCATGCATCAGATGATTCCTTTGAGCAATTCTTCTTTGCAGTGTTTCGTTTCAACACTACAAAAGCAGTCAGTGGTTCCGCTGCTCCTTTATAAAGTAAAACAATGTTTAAAGATGGATTTTGTTTTTATTGTTTTCCATTGTATGGATGGAAAGAATGGTTAATACTTCAGTGGTGTCCAAGGGTAAAGGCCTATTTCAGTTTTATGGGGGAATTTTGCCTATTTTTGATCAGCTACATTTTTAAATAAAAACTCTAAAACCCCCCAACAAACCTGTATCTAATTTTGGTGCGCTGCATACATTTTGGGGTAATTTTTCACATATAGAGGCATATCTTTGAACCCTTTGTTGCATTCGCTCCAAAAATTAAAAAATTGGTGAATTTACCGCTTTTTACTACTTGGACCACCTTGGATGAGGTACTGTGCTCTGCAAAAGTATTCACACCCCTTGAACTGTTGCACATTTTTCCATATTACAGTCACAAATGTCAGTGCATTTTATGAGGATTCTGTGTAATAGACCATCACAAAGTAGCATGATTCGGAAAAATGAGGAAAATGTGGTTTTTATTGTTTTTACTAACATCTAAGAAGCGTCACATGCAGTTGTTTTTACATCCCTTTACTCTGAGCCCCCTGAATAATATACGGTGCAGCCATTTGTCTTCAGAGTTAATTTAATTAATAAAGAAGCTGTTTGTGTAATCTAGTCCGTGTAAATACAGATGTGAACCAGCAAAGACCAACAACACAGCAGACAGGTTAGGGATGAAGTTTAGCCTGAGAACTCCATCCCCAAATGGATGCAAGGTGGTGGCAGTCTCATACTGTGGGAATGCGTCACTTGAGAAGATGCTCACAAGTAATGGGAAGATGGATAGAGCTGAATATAAAGGAATACAGAGAGAAAAGCTGTCAGTCTGCAAAAACATGAAGGGAAGGGGGGGAGGTTGCCTTCCAACAAAACAACGACCCTAAACCTACAGCCAGAACTACAATAGAAGAGTTTAGTTACAATGGCCCAGTCAAAGTCCAAGCAAGAATTTGTGACAAAAGTGGAAAATTTATGTTCAGAGTGACTTTCCATCCAATCTGACTGCAGCAGAAGTGCTTTGAAAAGAAAAATGGGCAAAAATGTCAGTCTCTAAAATAACAGCTGATACAGGAATATCCCAAAAGGTTTGCAGCATTAGATTCAGCAAAAGGTGGTTCTGCAAAGTATTGAATTTGAGGAGCGATTTACTAATCTAAAACATTCCTCACAGTTTCACATGTATAAAATGTTGAAAACTAGGGATGTGTATTGGCAAAACTCTGGCGATACGATATGTTTCGCGATACAGGGGAGACGATGCGATATATTGCGATATATCGCAATACTATGAGTAAGACGATATATTGTGCTTTTTAAAACTCAATTTAACAGTAGGAAATCTGTCACAGCATTCTAAACGCTCCAACCTGTTTCATACTTTAACACGTCCAGTTTTATTAGTAGATCTAGCTGATCGACTGGAACAAAGAAGGTGAAAAGAGCCACAAACTACCAGTCATGCTTTTAATTTCACTACAAAAATTACTGTCATCATTAAAGGTTTCATTCAAATCCTTAAAAAAAATAAAAATCTATATTTTTGTTTTGAACATCCATACAATATCGGAAATTAAAACATTGCGATATATCGGTGCTCTGTTTTGAGATAGTCTATCACTTGAAATTTCCCTCACAAACTCAAAAAAAATAAAAATAATCAACCTTCAGTGTATGAGTACTTTTGCAAGGCACTGTACAGCCGAAAAACCACAACCTTGACACTGGTCAAATTGTTTCTATATGTGTGGAAAACTGATGTCTAAATCCTGAAGAAGCTCTAAAATAGCCCCTTTTTTCAACTAATTCCCACTAAATGTAGACTCTGCTAACCGTATGTTCCCAATCATATTTATTTTAGGGTTAAACTTTACAAAGCTTTTTTTTCCCTGTCTAATCAAAGATTTATATACCGGTAGTATGTTTGTACCTCCTGGGTAAAGACGATTGATCCATTTTCTCCTGTTTATTTCCGTCCTAGCTTCTCGCCTTGATTGATTCATGACTGTTGCTGTTTTAATGGGTCCCTGACAATGTGAGCAGGGTGAGTGTAAGAACCCTGACAAGTGAAACATTTCTAACAGGATCTGACTGTTTTTAAGTATTCGGCTGCTTGAAAATCCAGAGTAATGTGAGGTGGATTATGTGGGTTTAGTAAGATTACAGCGGTCAGTGAGACTGGCTCAACGATCATCTGGTATTTATGAGAAAACAAGTGATAAACAAGTGGTTAAATATAGATTTTTTTCTTTTCTTCAGGAAACCTCCTTTCTGTGCCTTTTTGATATTCGAACGCGTCAACCATGATAGGTGCGAGCTGCAGCTCCACTGCTGTGTCCATGTCAGGACCAAATCAGTCATATTGGTTTTTTTTTTATTTATTTGAGGGGGGAAAGGGAACGTTTCTATTAAACCTAAGGTGATGGGCTTGATGCTGTTCTGTTTTGCTTCACTTTTGATAAATCTGTTAAGAAAATGTAATTTTGAAGAAGCAAGTGTTAAAATAAACTACTCTTAAATATACTTTTTTTTAAAGGCTTTTTTTTTTCTTGTCATTTTTTTATTGCTATCAATTTCTGAGTTAAAATATCAACGCAATGCAACCCTCTAAAGCATTTACTAAAAACCACCTTTTGGGAGTTTTTCCAAAACGGCTGCAGCCAGAAGACTACTGTTCAATTTCTCAGATTTTACTATTTAAAGCTACATTGCTGTGAAAAGTATCCCTCCTTTACAGATTTCTTCTCATTTTGCAGTTTTATCAAACTAATTTTAATATCAGGCAGATATTTTCTAAGTAAAAACTAAATGGAGTATTTAAATGATCATTTATTACTAGAACAACTGTGAATAACAACTTTACACACCCAGACCTGATTATAGAAATTATGTAAATAGAACCTGTCTGACAACATGTAGGGTAAAATATTTAAAATAAAACTCACCATGCTGTGAATCGGCAGGGGCTCCACTAATTATTTCCAAGACTTTCAGGAAAATATTCTGTACACTGACTACACAGAAGTGGAATTTTGTGAAATGTGTGTATCTTGTTACATATGGCATAAACAACCAACAACATTTCAGAAAAAGCTCAATCCTACAGTCAAACATGGTGGTGGTAGTGTGATGGTCTGGGACTACTTCAGGACCTGAATGGCTTGCTGTAATGGATGTAACAAGCAATACTTAAGAACTGACCACCGGTTTAAGAACTTAAGCTCAAGCTCTGTAACGTAATAAAATGTAGGGGGGGGAAATGAAGGCGCAGGTAGAGATCCTGATTTCAGAAAAAAATAGTCTCTTAATCATATCCACAACTGTATTTGTTTACATTCATAATTTTGTGTTTTGTTTTTCCAGAAAAACAATAACCAGTTTTATTTCAGAAAATAAAACCTTTACACTTTAAAAACAAAATTGTGCCATAAAAACATAGAATCCCTGAGGTTTTAGGAGGCAAATTGGGTGAAAATCTTCAAGAAAAAACAATTTTACATTTCGCTGTTCTGCAGATTTTATAGTTCTTGGTTAGGAGTGTCAGTATCTGTTTTTACACATGCTGTACACACCTGATGGGTAAACAGATCGACAGGAGGTCCACTAATGGGAACACAGAGATGCTAATGAAAAGCAAACGACAAGCACACTGACATCTGACTGCCAATATCACTCCTCCATAATTACATTCATTATACAAGATAACGTCATTACTTTGGCAAAGTGTTTGTACAGTTACTGTACTGGTATTACATTTGACAGATGTGGACGAGTTTGTTGGCTCCTCTGCTACAGGTTTGTGAAACGCATTGCAGTTGTAAATTTAGGGGGGGAAAAAACAACCTTTCAGTTAATTTATTCTGTGGAAAAATAAAGTTTTTAACCAGCTCTGCTGTGGGTGGTTGCACAACAGTTGGGGAACCCATCTAAATTGCATTTGAATTAAACATGGCAGAAGCATTTTTTGTTTGTTTTACTTTTTGAAGTAGCTCTGAGTTTATTGCAGGTTTTAGTGATCCATGGGTTTCTGTTTCCCTGGATTATAAATATGATGTTACAGAAGCAAATTTTTTTTAACCACTGGCTGCGAGGCCTGGATGAAGAACCATACTTATCTTTCCACAATACGCAGTGAGCAGGATGCTAGACAACTGCAGGGATCTACATGCCAACCGGTTGTTTAGGAGACGTGACAAAAAAAGCCATTTGTCGCACCATCACAAATGTAAACAGAGTTTGCTCTACTTTACTGTAATTGTATTTGGATCCATGATCTTTAATCAGATGAGAATAAGAATGAGTCTTTTTGGAGACTAACTCTACAGGTGAGTTTGGTATGAAATGAAGGAGGAATTGGTGGAAAAGCACCTTAAAGCGCACCCCTTGACTAAAGGCCTGTGTCTCTTCTGAAAGTTATTGGAACCTTGTTGAGAGTCAGATATGAACCAATTACCAAGAAATTTTAAAGAATAATCAGGTGGCTTCTTCCAGACAATTGGTAGTCAATTTTAACATGACCCAAAACGTGTGACAACAGATAAAATACGTCAGCAGACACAAAATCCACCTTCTTCCATGTCAATCAAAGAGAAGACCGGATCAGAGAGGAATCTGGACGATCTAGTGAAATTGCGCAAAGAGAGCGGCCAAAGATTTATTTCAGTCTGCTTGAACCTTGCAAGACGCCACAAGGAGAGACTAGTGCTGTTCTACTGACAAAGTAATAATTACAGGGGTGACAATAATTGTCACTTTAGTCAAAAACAATAATTTCCTAACATGAATCTTTCCCCTCAGAATAAATTTACTTGGATAAGATTATCTCACTAAAATATAAGGGACATTTATTTTAAGGCGTTTTACACATCGTTGCCACAAGAGCCAAAACATTTGTTCTCAATCTGTTCAAGTATAAACCTCTTAAAGTGGCTCTAAAGATGCAAATTCAGCATTCGTGTTGCAGTTTCTAAAGTCCAAACCGTAGAAGACTACTGGTAGAACAAGGAGTGCATGAAAGACAAAAGGCAGCTTGCAGTTCGTTAGATGTCCAGCATTTTCTTTTACAAAAAATGTTTTTAGTTTTTCAAAGGTATTGAAAGTTACTGCTCACATTCTTTGTTTTAGTGTCAATTTCTCTCTCTTCCGCACAAATCTTGACTCGTCCGACAGTTGCTGAAAGCTGGAGGGCAGCTCTTTGTTTCCAGCTCAAGCGAGACGCTCTTTACACTGGACGCTGAACATGCTTCACCCAGAGATTAGCCAAATCCCTGCACCACTCACATGCACGCAACAAAACTGCCTCCTTCCCTGCCTCCACTCCACTGCAGGAGGCTTATGGCATGTCGAAGCATCCTGGTGTCAGAAACCACCCCTCCCCAAGGTAAAACGGGGGCGATCCACACACAGCCTCTTCCTTCAGCATCCACTGTTGCGCCGCATGAAGGCGTGGCCCCTGACCGGGTAGAGCATCTCAATGAAGCTGAGGGGTCCCACGGTGATCTCAGCGGGGCCCAGTGCCTTGAACCCCGACTTCTGGTAGAAGGGAACCAGAAAATCCTCGCACATCAGGACAGCGCGTCGCACGTAGGGCAGACAGCGGAGGTACTGCAGGTAGCGCCACATCAGAATAGAGCCTTTCCCCTGCTGCCTGAAGGTCCGGTGGACAGCCAGGACGTGGATGTGGACTGTGGTTCCATGAGGCTTATGGAGCGTCAATGCATCCTGGAGAATAAAGAGCAACAGGAGAGCTGTAGGATTATGTAAATCAGAGAGAGGCAGCCATGAACCCACTGACAGCCATACTAGAAAATACTTGTGGTCAACAAGAAATAAAAACATCTCAGAAACTAGAAAAGCATTCTTAAAACCATAATGTAAACATGCCTTTGGCAGCTGGATTCATACTGGTATCATTAATAGTTCAGTAATTATTTACGAAAATCCCTGTTTCGGTAATGGTGGTTTTCCAATCACTCCCAAATTCTAATCACTTGTTCCCGGTCCCATTGCAGACGTTTCCTGAAATTTTCATCAAAACCCACATTTAACTTTTTGAGTTGTGTTGCTAACTAGCAGACAGACAGACAAACTCTGGCGAAAACATAACCTCCTCGGTGGAGGTAATGATGCTTTACACTTTAAATGTCTTCTCCTTGCCTCACTCCAAACTGCCTAACCTGAGCTATCCTTCTACTCGCTTCTAATTCTGTCTACTTTGCTTAAAACTGATTAAAAACATCGTCTCCTGTCTTAATTTGTGTCCAAACCATACAAAGTAGCACTTCCATCTTATAAACCTTTACTTCTCCCACAGATCATTCCGGTTTGACACATTATTTATGCATAATAACATCTAATTGAGTACATGCTATTACATAATTGTTAATGAACTGATACCTCTCCTCTAAAATGGCATTCAATAAAAAAACACTGGGCAGTTCAACATTTTGTGAAACAGGTTAGGCTCATGAAAGAGTCAAGCCTGTTGGCTATCACTTACATGATTTTGCCTGAAAGTGGCAACTGTAGCTTTCATGACATTTCTGGAAAGGATCTGATCTGATCTTAGCTGGAATTTTATATAAATCTCTCACTGTATCTCACCAGAAATATTTTGGCTATTAAGGATTATCAACCTGCGCAAAAAAAAAACACCCTTCTCCGAGAAACATGCACCTAAATCTCCTGTCGTAATCTGCTGGAGGTGGCCAACTCGCCGTCTCCAGGCGCGCTCTGCTCTGTCTCACCATGGTAAGCCTCTCCTGGTCCCACAGAGAGCCGATGATGAACGCCACCAGGCGTCCCTCCTCGAACCAGCCGAGAGAGAGCTCAGGGCACAGCGTGAGGAAGTGCCGCACCTCGTCTAGGTGGAGGGGGCACTCTCCGGACACTGAGATGAAAGCTGTGTGTGGAACAGAAGGGAGAGGTCAGCGCAATACAATAGAAGATAATAGAATCTTGTGAGTGAAAAAGTTCCCTTTGACTAACTAACAAAAACATTAGGGATGCCCGATATTTCAGCATTAACATTTGTATTGGCTGAAGTTTTTTAACATATCCGTCCAATTAATGAAACTGGGGCGATATTAATATTAGCTGTTACTATTTACATGATGTTTCTGTTTATGTAAGTGTTTTAGGAGGGGAAGGGGGGAGTGTTGGCCATGTGGTGTTAGTTTGGTCGTCTGACAGTGATGGGGATTGTGGGGTGAAGCAGAGAAGCAAAGTTGGCGGTGTGGTTGTTTTTTTTTTCATGGTGTCGGAACAGTAGGGAAATACACTCCCTGGCCGCTTTATTAGGCCCACCTGTCCAACAGCTCGTTAACACAAATTTCTAATCAGCCAATCACATGGCGGCAACTCAATGCATTTAGGCATTTAGACATGGTCAAGATTGATCTGCTGAAATTCAAACAGAGCATCAGAATGGGGAAGAAAGGTGATTTAAGTGACTTTGAACGTGGCATGGCTGTTGGTGCCAGACGGGCTGGTCTGAGTATTTCAGAAACTGCTGATCTACTGGGATTTTCACGCACAACCATCTCTAGGGTTCCCAGAGAATGGTCAGCAAAAGGGAAAATATCCAGTGAGCTGCAGTTTTGTGGCTGAAAATGCCTTGTTGATGCCAGAGGTCAGAGGAGGATGGCTGGACTGGTTCGAGCTGATAGAAAGGCAACAGTAACTCAAACAACCACTTGTTACAACCAGGGTATGCAGAAGAGCATCTCTGAACGCACCACACGTCGAACCTTGAGGCAGATGGGCTACAGCAGCAGAAGACCACACTGGGTGCCACTCCTGTCAGCTAAGAACAGGAAACTGAGGCTACAATTCGCACAGGCTCACCAAAATTGGACAATAGAAGATTGGAAAAATGTTGCCTGGTCCGAGGAGTCTCGATTTCTGATGCAACATTCAGATGTTAGGGTCAGAATTTGGTCAACAACATGAAAGCATGGATCCATCCTGCCTTGTATCAATGGTTCAGGCTGGTGATGGTATAATGGTGAGGGGGACATTTTCTTGGCACACTTTGGGCCCCTTAGTACCAATTCAACATCGTTGCAACGCTACATCCTACCTGAGTATTGTTGCTGATCATGTCCATCCCTTTATGACCACAGTGTACCCATCTTCTGATGGCTACCTCCAGCAGGATAAGGCGCCATGTCATAAAGCTCCAATCATCTCATACTGGTTTCTTGAACATGACAATGAGTTCACTGGACTCAAATGGCCTCCACAGTCACCAGATCTCAATCCAATAGATTCACCTTTGGGATGTGGTGGAATGGGAGATTTGCATCATGGATGTGCAGCAGACAAATCTGAAGCAACTGTGTGATGCTATCATGTCAATATGGACCAAAGTCTCTGAGGAAAGTTTCCAGTACCTTGTTGAATCTATGCCACGAAGAATTAAGGCAGTTCTGAAGGCAAAAGGGGGTCCAACCCGGTACTAGCAAGGTTTACCTAATAAAGTGGCCTGTGAGTGTATATCGGTAAATATTGGTTATTGGCCATAACAACAATAATAATATTGGATATCTGCCTAAGTTTTCACATCAGTACATCCCCCCCCGAAAAATAACCAAAAAGTTCCACATCCATATAGTGAAGAAGTGCGACATGTAGAAAAAGGTTCTGATTTTTTCTGTCTAAGACTAAATTTGTTAATTTAAAATCATAATCAAATGTATAAGGAAGTTATATTTACATTCAATTATTTAGCTATTTACTGTTATATACACTAATAAAACAAACTGTTAACATCCATTTTATTTGTTGAATGCTAACAGTTTGCGTTCCGTTTGTTTAAGTAGATTGTACTCTTCAATTTTCGGTCAGAGATCAGCCTATCTTTACACGGTCATCATTCGGAAACTGCAAAAAGCTGCAAAAATACTTAATAAGAGTCAAATATAAATATCCAAAACTGTCTACAACTGGGATCTGGTTATCTACCTGTTAGCTTTCCACCACTGAGAATTTCTGCATTACCTTTTCTACAAACGCACTGCTTTAAAACAGCTTTCTGCTACAGGTACAATGAGCTATTACTGACAATGCTGTCACAGACCACACTAAACTTCTCCTGAAAGGCATTTAGGTTAACTGAATTATTATTATTAAACATTTAAGATCTATTCTAGCTCCGGTGTGCCACTCCTTTGGCAACCACTGCCTCGGGGTTAAGAAGCTTAGCTTGCTATCAAGCTTGACTTGAGCATTAGCGTTGTGGCTGAATGAGCTAAAGCTGGAGATAATTAACTTAAATTCTTGCTCGAACACTGAAACTTTTTCAAAACCACAAAATCTTATAACTTCTTAGATTTTACTGAGTCGATAGGTTCAATCAGAGCTCATAGATATGTCAGTGTTACAGTTCTCTGCTTGTCACATCACCCAACGACTGAGAACAGCTAACTCTCATTTTCAGTTCAATAGACCTACTAATATAAATGTTTAGGTAGGATATGCTACCAAAAAAAAAAAAAGAAAAACACTTTACTTTGTTCTACAATATCTCCAAGAGTCATTTTGTGGAACAAAGTTTGAAGTGAAGAAGTGTTTTGTCCTTCACATTAGTCAGAGTAATTTTTCACGTTTTTGTTCCTCACAAAAAAGACCTATTGAAAACCCCCAAAACAAATAAGACACTTAAGGTGAGCTTGATTTAAATGATTTTCTTAAGCATGCTGGAGGTTGTTATGTGGATAGGCTACAAAGGTATTGAGAGTCTATCGGTTGTTTTTGTGACTTTAGGCTGGGGAACACGTAAAGTTATAGACTCAAAAGGTAACAGCTTTATTTTGTGACATTTAGCCTTCCATAAATAATGTGGGGTGTCCCTTTCATTCACATACAAACATATTCATTAAATTAGAATATGTGTTGTGATTTGGCTCATTTGTCAGATTAAAAGTATTAGAATAACTCTCAAGCAGGTATTGCACAAACATTTAATTAAGCAGATGTTTCTGCTACAATGCTCTGTTGGACGTGGGGCATCGACTGGGATGATGGTCTCAGTGGCTGAACATCCCCGGTGTCCTGTTATCAACTTTTTACTTTTTTTAATATAGAAAGTACTCTTAACGTCAGATCTTTTGTTCTTTCTGTGTCTCTGCTCTGTCTTTTCAAACCCCCAGTCGGTCATGACAGATGGCCGCTCCTAATGAGCCTGGTTCTGCTGGAGGTTTCTTCCTGTTTGCTCAGTATGAGGGATTGCTGAGGGATTGCTGTGGTTGGAGTCTGCATCAACAGGAGACAAGCGAACAAACTAACACTTTAAACTAATTGGAATGTTTGTATGATTGTTTTGAAATGACTTTTCTTGTAAAGTGCCTTGAGAGGACATCTGTGGTGAATCGGCGCTACATAAATAAACTGAATTGAAAAAAAATGAATTATTAATAACTTGTTTAATTGGTCTACTGTAATATTTCAATCGTAAGTGATATGTTTTCAATTAGCTGTAACGGGAGATCTTAACAACAATAAAGGCTTGAAAACATAAATTTGTTTGTAATTAATCTAATATGTTTCACTTCTTGAATTGAGTTACTGAAATGAACTGTTCAGTAGTGTGTGGCAAAAAGTGAGGGAAAAGTTCAAAAACACCCTTTTCGTTATGAGACGCAAATTGTCACAAAACATTGCTGTCAACTTTACTTTACAACGCTTTTAATTCCTTCATTTTAATTCACATACAAGGAATATTTCAGATTAATTTTTTAAAAACGATCACTGTTGGAAATTTAGCTATATTTTAAATTCAAAGTGGTATCCGTTTCAGGGTTTTTTAATGTATATTTCTTTCTGAAAACAAGAAAATAAATAAATATATTTTTAGTGCAAAATCTCTACGGGGATATGTTTTGTTTTAACATTAGCAAAAATATATTGATATCCATTTTTAAGGACGTTCCAGTGTTAAAAATGAATTAGGCTCTGATTTGGAGAGTGCGTGATCGTGATCTATTGATTGACTTGGACTGCACCCTTGTCGCAGAGACTAGTCTCCAAGGAAAAAAAGAAAAAAGAAAAAGCCCGTTTACCTTCTCTCTCTATCTCGAACACGCTGATGGCATCCTCCGGGCTGAGGGAGCGGAACTCGCTGGCCGGCAGTGTGTGGCGGCGGCCCTGCGCCACCGGGGAGCGCACATGGTGAAGCGGCTTCATGAACGGCAGTGCGCTGAGCACGGACATCCTGTCCGTCTCCAGAAACAATCAGATGAAAGACGGTGATACTGATACCGATACCACCTCTAACGGGTTTATTCGCGTCCACCCGTGGACAGCCAGACCGTCCCCTCCAGGCGCTGCGAGACTTGTGCGTAAAGACTGAGCTGGAAGGAAGCGGCGCACCGGGAGGATTTATATTGGCGCGCAGGGGCGGCTGTTTCTAATCCCGGGGTGAGCTGGAAGCCCAAACCTCCTTTCCAGTCAAACAGGTTGAACAATAAACATATTTACCCGGGGTCAGCGGGGGTATTTGTGTGTTTAGAATGATCCCTGTCATGCGTCAGACTCAGATTTCCTGGATCATGTGTTGACGTATCTAGCTGAGCGTTTTTATCTATTAAAGGTAGGCCCCTGTGTGAAAGAATGACAGCAGATACTAGAATTAATCATTCTGACTGATGAGCTGTATTTTCCCCGTCAATTTCGTGATACAAAACGGTCTGATTTGTCTCTGCCGGTCTTGCCTAATTGGGGGATCTGCAGATTTAAGAACATGTTCTTGTTATTTTCTGTCAGCTGAGTGTTGCTCTTTTGAACACAGTTTACGTTTCTTTCCCCGCTTTACTTTCCAGTTCTGTAAGAGGATTACAGGATGTGTAGGAGTTTGTTTGTCGCCTCATCAGCGCTGAAGCTGTAGTATTAAAGGCACTGATCTCTCTGGACAAACATTATTTATGTAAGATGTGGCAAATTCAGAACATAACAGTGGGGGCACTGACTGGTTCATTAAAATTATTTAGGTAGAAAGAATTCCAAACAAAATTTCACATATTGGCTCTCTATTATTACTCATTTTCTTTTATTTTTATTATAGCAGATGTTACTGTCCCACTGTACTGGGAGGATAACTGTCTACTGAACAGCTATGGTAATGTCTTGCTCCAAACAATGAAACATTTTCAGTCTATTTTACTGCTGCATTTTTTATTTATTTTTCCTCCAGGCAAACTTAGCCCATTTGAAATAGTTTACTGAATAATGCGTAAAATGTTGACGTCTCAAAAACAAAAGCAGAAATGAGCTTTTGGTTTTATAATTTTAGACAATGGCAACGTTTTTGTCCAGTGCATGATCGACGTGAGGGATTTTGTATAGCCTCAAACATCACTGACATAATTCTGGGTAATTCTGGCTTAAGAGGCTGCTAAGCTTAACAGGTGAACAAGTGTTGTGAAAATTTTATATTGGATAATTAAGCTCTTAGTTATTGGCCCCCTGTGACAAGGAAACAATGTTGTCCAATTTATTTCATTGAATCTTTGAAAAAACCTCAAACATAATATAGTTAGATCTAAAAAAAATTTAATTTAGTATCAACAAAGTGATTCCCGGAGCATCATTCTCTGAAAACTCGGCATACAGATGTTTTTCTTATAAATGTCCTGCTTTTCTATAGAGCTTGAGCACATCATACTTTGGTAAACAATGTCTACAGAAAAAGTCAAAGAAGCCTTAGAAAGCCATGTAAAATGTTGTAGACGAGCTAAATAAATAAATACAAGAAAAAAAAAATCTGTCGATGTCAAGTGTTCTGGTGGAGTTAAAGCGAAGTGTGTACAGGAGAACAATAGACTTTTATTAAAGATTAGGATTTATTGAAGGATAAACTGAAAGGACACACAGGAAACAAAAAGGAAACACACTATCAAGAACGCATGATGGCCAAAGGAGAACTGAAACATCAAGAGGACAGAAAAAAATGGAGGGATCTGACAAGGAACGACAGAACAATTGTCTGACAGAAGTCTGATGAAATGAAACTCAAAGACCATAAGGCTTCTGGATGAGGGAGGTTCAACAGTGCAATGAATAAAATCATCAAATGGATGCTTAAATGTGTCAGCTATTGAGTAAAACTGAAAACAAATGCACACAGTGGGGTTTTGTCCAGTTTTTGTCACACTTTAATGTTTCAGATCACTAAACAAATTCTACTGTCAGAAAAACAGCAATTAAGAGCATTTGTTGGAAAGCTGAGTCCAGTTTCACAAGCAACGCCCAGTCCTGATTACTGTCAGACCTGTTGGAATACCTTTGAGACAGCATGAAGTAGGCTAGAATATCCTAAAAGGAAACACTATGCCCTGATCTAAAGAATTTCATGAACAGATGAAAAACAAAATTATTAACATTTATCAGTCTGGAAAGGGATATTGAGCCATTTCTAAGGCTTGGGACTTCAGAAAACCTCACCGAGGAGCATTGGCCACAAAAAACATAGAAGTGTGGTGAACCCTCTCCAAATTGCTCCAAGACAACACAGACGACTCCTCCAAAAACCCAAAATAACATGTAAAGCAATGCGGGCCTCACTTTCTTCTAAGTTAATGTCAGTGTTCATGGTTCAGTACAGGCAGGGCTAAAATGCTCTTCTCCTTCAGGATCTGAATCTGCCATGATAGATGAAACCATGAGTTCTGCTCTGACAAAAAATATCTGCGTGGCGAAAAAGATATGGTTTGGGAATGGCCTAGTCAAAGTCAGGACAGGACCTAAAAAAAGCGTTTTAAGTTGGGAATCCCCACAATGTGGGCACAATCTTTTCCACAGTGATGTAAAAGACGGTTATCGTAAAACCTTGATGTCAGTTGTTTCTGATTATTTTTATTTTTTGGGAGATTTTTACTGAAAGGACGAAGCCTAATGCATAAGAAGTTAGAAAACATGAAGCATCAAAAGAGCACTTTGATGAGATAAGAGCACTATGAGAACATGCCAAGGACCCAACAGTGCTTCTAATTGTTTTTTCTATTTACTGAGTTTATCTTCTGATATTAAATTAACAGAGATATTTAATCAGATTGATACAACAATATGTATTTCATATAATACATAGACAGATTTTAATTCTACATAGCTAGCATTTATGGAAGTCTAAAAGAGTCACAAATATATAAATATATGTGAAGAAATGTTAATATGTAATCCCTAATTGTTTAGTATAAACTATATTTAACCAAATATATATTTGTATTTCACTAATAATAATACTAGCTCACTATATAAATAGAAATATACTAACATTAGTTATAATCATGAAAAATATTTACACGTTTTTTTTTTACTTTTTCTGATTTTAATATTTCATGAACACATACAGCAGCTATTACAGAGATTATGTTATCCATCAAGCCAGCCTGTGATGGGTCAAACGAGGCTAACACTGCTTTAGAGATATAATTGGCTTTATGTGCAGGTAAGAGCCATAACAATGATTTCATGAAGCATGTATGCTCAATATCGGTGAAATTGTTAAACAAACACTGAAACAATTATGTTATTTTATATTTCAATTTTAATGCATGGGTTTATCCCTTACTTATTGTTTTTTTTTATACCTACATACGAACACTTTTACTATATATTTCTATTTTTGTTTTAACTAATAAAAATGATAACTTGCTCTTCTTTAATAACACTGTGGCAACTTCGACGAGCTCTAAATTGTAAACATTAAATTTGTGTTTACGGGCGCCTTCTCGTGGTGGCAAAGAGTACTGCGTGATGACGCTCTACGTACGTAACCCTCCGTAGCTACGTAAACACGTGCACCTCACCGCTTCCAGTTTCACCCCTTTCACTCCATCGTCATCCTCGCGCTACTTACATCACTCCTTGACAACAGCAGCGATGGCGGAACCCGTAGCATCGGATGCGGCGGCGGCGGTGGACGAAACACCCACGGCAGCATCCCCGACACCCGGCCTTTCTCCCGCACCAAGCCCGGGATCGGAGCCTCCTTCCATGGCTCTGTCTCCCACGGCGGACGGCTCCCAGCGGCTGCTGTTCTCCCACGACCTGGTCTCCGGACGGTATCGCGGCTCGGTCCGGTATGGCATCGTGCGGATGATTCACGGAGAGGAGGATTTCAACTCGGATTCGGACCTCGACGACGGCGGAGGGAGAGGCGGCGGCGCAGGGGGAGGAGGAGGAGGGGGTGGTGGTGGTGGAGGAGGAGGAGGACGTGTCCCGTGTGGTTCAGATACTGAAAGTGCCGTGGACACCCCGACTCGGCCTCTCGGCAGGGGATTTGTCCGCGTTCAGTGGTACCCCGAAGGAGCCAAGCAGGACATCAGAGAGACAAAGGTACCCCCAGCAGCAGCTTTTGTTTTATCTACTTACACTGACAGCGGCTCCCTCTCCCAGCCTGACTCCGATGTTGTCGGCACTGACCCGTCTGTTCTCTTGGGTTCTGGGGTGGAGCAGTCAGTCAGGGATGAGGTTCCCCCTAATCTGCCTGAAACCACAAACCCAGCTCGCTAATTGGCTAGCATCTAAGCACACAAGCTAGCTAGCAGCCTGTCTGTCTGTCAGCTGGTCCTGCCAGGCTAAACATGGCTCTTTCTATCTCCCCGCTTCCTTCCAGCTTGGACTGAACGTGTCCAGTAAAAAATGTACACCTATTGATGAGCTCATCCTTGTTTTGGACTTTCCTCGGTTAGGTGTGACCAGGCTATGTGGGGAGAAACGAGCTGCTAACCAGAGCCGGCCCAAAGCAGAAGCGAACTAAGCTGCTGCGTACAAACCATCAAGGCCCTGTCATACACACACACAAAAAAAAGAAAAGATGTCTATTGAGAATGAGAAAACTTTTTAATTTGATTCGATACTGTAGAAATTATATAAATTTAGCCAACGGTAGAGATTTCGACTATACCGTCCTACCGCGATTGCGCATTTTGATGATGTCATCAAGCTGTCATCAAGGAGGATAAATACTGACGTTCAGTGTTCGTCTTTACTCTACATGTTGCGCGTTTGAAATGTGGTGTTTTCCATTTAATGGGGGAAATAAAACCTGTTTAGCTCGAAGCATTTTGAATTCAAATATGTGCAGGTTTATTTTTGTGCGATATTAAATTTATAAATAACTCACCAGGAAAGCTGACAAGTGTTTACATAACATTTAGGTTTTAATTTATTTAAAATATAGCCTATTAATCTTTGTTCATGTTGTGAGAATTTTTGGGTTGCATTTTTTGAAGGAAAAAAAAGAGATTTGAATATTTTTTTGATGAATTTTGCAAAATAAATGGTCTTTAAATGGAATCCTAAACTTTTTTTTGAAGTTGTTGTTCTGGTGCAATGTAGCTGGAAAGTGAGAACGTCCATGAACTGTCATTTTGAAATGTGTAAAGAAAAGAATATATCGCAATAGATATCGTTATCGCACACACTTTAGATTATATCGCAATATAGATTTGAGGCTATATCGCGCGCAGATGGCTATGTGTTACTGTGTTTGCAATCGGACGCTACGAGTTTAACCTTTCCTTTGTGTTTGGACTTCTCCAAATATCAACCAATTATCTGCGTTTTTTTTCCCCTCTCTTCCCCAGATTCCAAATCGGTATTAAATCAAATTCTGCGTAAGGCCCCCATACAGAACTTGGGCTGACCACCCTGTTATCGACCGGACCGGCAGTCCTGGACCGACTTCACACAGAGGCGGAGCCTCTGTCAGAATCAGTGTTGACGTGAAATGTTGCTCGTTGTCGACGGACTATTTCCGCGTTTTTGTGGATTCCTCGTTATAACCAAAAGCGATCAAAGTCTCTGAGCAAATCGTGGGGAAAAAAAAAATGCACCAATCTATGAATGAGCTGACCTGTAATCTTGGTTCTGGTCATTGTTCTGATTGTGTGGCCTGGGGTCCTTTGTAATCGGCACGGTTGGAAAATAAGGGGTTGTAAAAGCTTTGATGTTTGTCGTCCTTGTAGTTGATTGAGAAATCTCTCCACCACTTGTGGGCGAGAACGAGAAGGGGTCAACGGGTTCACAGAAAATGAGTCTGGAAAAGCCGAGCCGCCTAATTCCTTTTTTCTGGATGAGCCTATTTTAGCTCTCCTTGCAGCTTTGCCCTGTTGTGTGTGTGTGTGTGTTTGTTTGTTTTGTTTTTTTAAAACTGAATGAGTAAAGTTCTGGTCGGCCATTCAGCCTGTCATAACAAAGGTACTCCAACAATAACATTTAGACACCCTATGTCCTGAAAAGGCTGTCATCAAAGCCTTTTACTGGTGTATAGAACCAATCTTTACCTTTTTACTTCTTGTTTCTCACTTGCAAAAAACATCCTCCTCTTATTATTCCCAGGTTTTCCCCCTGAGAACCTGGTTTTAAATTCTGGATTCATTCCAGCGAAATTATGTAAAACATTTCACAAGCACACTTCACACGCCTTAAACGTTTTTCCACATTTTGTCATTTTACAACCACAGATTTCAGCGCGTTTTTTTTTTTTGTTGGTATTTCTTGCGATGGACCAACACAATGTAGTGTATGATCAACTGCGACCTGTGACCTAAAGGTAGAGCCTGTGTGTATTCAGTCTCAGTATAAATCCAACCTGTTCTGTGATGTCCTCAGAGGTTTGTTAGAGAACACTGGAGAACAACCAGCATCGAGAAGACCAAGGAACACAGGAGACCAGTCAGGAAGGAAGTGGTTTCATTGGATATAAAAGCAAAAATAAATTTTAAAAAAAACGTCTCAAAGACTACTGTTCGGTCCAAAAATAGAAGGACCCGTGATACAAGTAGAAACAGTCTAAATTGTCAAGGAGGGCATTGGTTAGGCGTTGACTCTGGAGGAGCTGCAGAGATCAAGCTGGCCTCCAGTTTTTTATTTTTAATGTAAGAGAGGTCTAAAGGCAACGCAATTTTATTTGTATAGCACACTTTCAACAACAAGGTAATTCAAGGAGCTTTACATGATTAAGTGGTAAAATAGAAATAGTAGTAAAACAGCAAGAAAGCAAGAAGCACACACAAAACATGATACATCAAAGCATCACTGAAAGGCACCTCTAAACAGA
Source organism: Valencia hispanica (assembly GCA_963556495.2). Lineage (NCBI taxonomy): Eukaryota > Metazoa > Chordata > Actinopteri > Cyprinodontiformes > Valenciidae > Valencia > Valencia hispanica. The sequence goes on along the minus strand of OY747703.1, from coordinate 47,386,986 downwards.
TAAGTTTTTAGTTGTGATTTAAAAGAACTCAGTGTTTCAGCAGCTTTGCAGATTACTGGAAGTTTGTTCCAGATTAGAGGAGCATAGAAACTGAAAGCTGCTTCTCCATGTTTGGTTCTGATTCTAGGGATGTTGAGTAAACTGGAATTAGAGGACCTGAGTGGTCTGGTGGGTTGGTATGGTAACAGCAGGTATGTATAGGTTGGTATCGTAGCACCACAATATGTTGAAGACATATTGTGGTGCTAAGCCATTCAATGATTAATAAACTAGTAAAAGTATTTAGAAGTCTATTCTCTGAGCTACAGGGAGGCAGTGTAAGGACTTTAGACCTTAAAGGAAGCTGCTGTTTGGTTGGGGGCGGGGTTAGGGTTAACCCTAACCCTAGTTTCATGCCATGGCAAGATTAAGCCCAGCAACAAGACACAAAGTAGTTATACTGCATCACCAAGGTCTCTCCCAGACAAACATTTTAAAGCAGACTGGGGTTTCTAGATGTGCTGTTCAAGCTCTTTTGAAGAAGCACAAAGAAACAGGCAACGTTGAGGATCGTAGCTGCAGTGGTCGGCCAAGGAAACTTAGTGCAGCAATGAAAGACATGTCAAGCCTATTAACCTTCAAAATCGGAAGATGTCTACCATTGCCATCAGCTCAGAACTGTCAGAAACCAGTGGGATCGAGGTACACCAAT